>JARQAD010000001.1:87560045-88223795 GCA_029955455.1 Quercus agrifolia | reverse complement strand
TTTATGGCTAATCACCTTATCCCAACCAACAAGGTGAATTTTCCTTTTAACCTCTATAAATCTCCAAATAAAGTTCCTATTAATTTTATCAAGAGCATTGTGAATTCTGGCAGGAAGGATTGTGCTTTGCATAATATAGGCAGCGATGGCTGAGGTAACAAAGTTAGTAATCACAATCTTAAATCTTGATTCTAGAAAAAATTCTAAAAAAGTCCTAATTATTCTAAAAATCTAAACCCATATTAATTGTAGCTTGGAAAATCATCACACACGTCTTCTTGGAGGTCCCATAGGGTGAGTTATTTCCGCATGGGGCAAAAACTTTTCCCTTTTACCAAAAGAATTATTAGGCAGAGGAATTGAAAATTGTTTCATATGAAAGTGGCATCTTGCACTCAAAAAGTCACCAATTTTTTTTTTTTTAATTTTTTAAAATGGTATGAATTATATTAATCTTTATGATTTATTTTTTTATTTTTTTATTTATAAGATAGAATTCTACTCTAGCATAATCTAAGTGTATATGTGTGTGAAGATCCCTTCTAGAGACTTGAATCTCGGCCCTTACCCTCCCCCCACACCCTACAAGCACTTATATTTATGGAGTGACCATGATACCAAGGGTGTGCGGTGGTTAATCTTTGTGATTCTTAAAACGTATAGTTTTAGACTTTTTTAGTGTTCCTATCAATCATATTCATGTCAAGTGGAGTAACGACAAGTACTCACATGTTCTTATATACTTGTGGAGTGACCATGGCACCAAGGGTGTGCGGTGGTTAATCTTTATGATTCTTAAAATGTATAGTTTTAGACTTTTTTAGTGTTCTTATCAATCATATTCATGTCATGTGGAGTAACGACAAGTACTCACATGTTCTTATATATGTAAATGCTAACATTTTGTCTTATTTTATGGCATATATATCATCAATCTTTTTTTTTTTTTCCTTTTATTAAAAAAAAAACTTTTCAATTTCAAACATAACTTATTATTTTTTCTCTCTCCTTCACCAATATTTTTTATTTTTTATTTTATTTTTAATTCTGAACCTCCATCCACAAACATAAATAAGATTTTTTCTCTAAAAAAAAAAAATATAATTAAGATCTTTGTTTCTAGATTTTTGAAGTACTGTTTTCTGTGGTTAAACTGTCGTTTTCCTTTTAAAACTTTACAAAACCTTGGTAAATGATTTTTCTAAGTCCTGTAACATTCATGATGTTGATGGATGGGTCTCAGTAAGAAGATGGACTTTATATCTATGATGCTATGATGAATAGATAGGCATAGCAATGTGGTGGGTGTTGCCGTGTTTTAGAGGTTGGCTTAGTTTGTGAGTCTTGTGATATATTATATGGAGTTGATAAGGTAATATGGAGATTTGGTATGTAAGATAATGTCTAAAATTCTAATTTGACTTATCATAGTATGTTTGCTTTGTCCAAGAAAAGTATTCATTAACCACCAAGAAAATATACTCTTTGACCGCCAAAAAAAAATAGGTATTAAAATCTTATAAGTAATTAATAAATAGACAATTGAAACAAAGGTTTGGTGGCTTTACCCAAGAGTCATCCCACATAAAAAGAGACTTTTAATTAATTTGAGAGAGTCTTATAGATATTTTATTATTTGTGGGTCCTATTTGAGTTTGTATTCACTTGGTAATCTCTTTTTGATATAGTGAATTCATCTGCTACTACTTGTGGACATAGGTTATTGTTGAACCATGTAAATCACTGGTGTTCTTCTCGTGTTTGGGATTTTTTTTTCTTCTTTGTTCCTATTAATTATTAGGAAATCTTTCAAAAACCAATAATAATTTTTATAATTAATCTTATGTGGAAGTGTCACCTAGAGACACTTTCCCACAATAGACTAGTATTTGGTGTTAACATTATAGTTAAATGATTAAATTCATCATTTCTTAATAGTTTAAACTTTTGAGACTATTGTTAATTTAATATAGTATCAAAGTAAGAAATCATAAATTTCATATTTGGTTTTACTCTACCTTCCATTTAAAATATTAAAAATCTCACATATTGGGCCACACTTATTAAGGGGGAGGAGTTTAGGGCCACATGTGAGGAGAAATATTATAATTATAATTAAATGATTAAATTCACATTTTCCTAATAGATTAAGCTTTTGAGACAATTGATAATTTAACATTAGAGATGACAAAATTTCTAAAAATGAGAAAAAAATGTATAATATACTCTAAGTAAAGAAAGTATGCCCTTACTCTTGAGTAATTATTTGGTACTTTCAGAAGAATGAGCAATACGTCATTGTATTTTAGGAGAGTCGAATACTTTTTCCCTTACTCTTGATGCAAAAAAAAAAAAAAAAAAAAATCCTACTCAAGCAATGAGCATAATGTTGTTGCAAACCCTTACTTATTTAGTGTTTGTTTGGAACAGCTTATTTAGTTTAAATTGAAAATTTTTTATTAAAAGTGTAGAAAAAAGATTAAAAAATAAGCTGAATAGTATAGTGGGGCCCATTATTAGTATCTGTGTGATCCTGAGATGTATTGATTTATAGCCTTTGGCTTTTACACAGCATCCTTAGAGTCCCACATCGAAAAAATCTTCCCCCACTTTCTGCCTTATAAGCTCTAAAGCGAAGGAGTAGTGTACCACTAGTATGGTACACTACTCCTTCGCTTTAGAGCTTATAAGGCAGAAAGTGGGGGAAGATTTTTTCGATGTGGGACTCTAAGGATGTTGTGTAAAAGCCAAAGGCTATAAATCAATACATCCTAGGATCATATAGTATCAAAAAGTGTAGTGGGACCCTATGAATAGTAGCAAAAATAAGCTAAAAAATTTAGCTTATCTCCACTAATTCAACTTATTCCCAAATGCACAATAATTTAAGTTGACAAAAAAAAAAAAGAAAAAAAAAAAAGCCTTCCACTAGTATAATGCCCCCACTTTTTTATTTTATTTTTAATTTTTTAGAGGGAGTTTAACTTATTGATAATAGCTCTTTATCATTAGACCAAGATACCAATTAGATTTTTGGTGTAATGCCCTTACTTTGATTATATGGAAATGTTAAAAAATGCCATATGGTATTGGTTTAGAAACTATTTTATGAGAAAATAATAAAATAGTAAATTTTATTGATAAATTTTTATATTTTTCTAATAAAAATGATGTCAAAACTTTCCTAATATGGTTTATTAATAATGTGAAATGTTAACTGATGCTCTAAGGGCATTGGTTAGTTAGAGCATTGATTTATGAATTATTTTTAAAAATATTTTATTAGGAAAATAATAAAATAACAATAAATGTTGTTGACAGCTTTTTATATTTTTCAAAAAGGTGGTATCAAAACTTTCCTATTATGATTTATTAACAATTACTTTATGAGCATATGTTAATATGACTTATTAACAATTGGCTTAAAGACACTGCTAACATGACCTTATTATAAACTCATGTGCAGTCTATTCTTTTATGATGTATTTATTTGACAAGGTTAAACAAAGCCAATTAATGCACTCGATTACCGTATTAGGCGGGATTATTATGTAGCTCAGCATTGATTGTTATAGTTGGCAAATGAGTGCTGTTTACAACTTTACATACAGTCCTCTCAATATTTCATGGCCCATATATGTTCATTACAAAATTGAATGTACAATGGGTATGGATAATGCTCTCACGACAAAAATTGAATTTATTAATGGGTATGGATAATGCTCACGAAAGTAGAAACAGCTTTTCAAAGCTGACAGCACACTTACATAATTTCAACTACTTTTGGAAATATCTGGATTTGGTGATATTATTAAAAGGTTGATTAATCTATTAAGTAAATCCCTTTCCGGATTGATTCAACAAATTCATCATCACCAAAGTCATTGTTGATCATTTCAATTTCCAACCACTAATGGTGAAATCAAGGACTAGAGTTTTATTTTCTTGGTCACGCATTTGAGGAAATTGATCATTTATTGAAAGCTCTCTCTTCTTCTCTATCCTCGTAAGTCGTAACCCATATACAGTTACATGCACGAGCCAAGAAAAATGGTACTACAAAACAAGGACTAAAGTGTTCAGAAATTTGACTAAAAGAAACGAGATTAAAAAAAAAAAAAAAACTTTTGAATTAACAAAAAGAATACATGGAAGCTAAATTGGCTTTCATTTATCAATTACAAATTACCCACCAAAATAAAAAATAAAAAATACATTTGTGTTGGTGTCAAGTTATCTTACCTAACATTTTATTCAAACCAATACTACCAAAGAATCAAAAGATGGAATTTTTGTGTCCCATCCTCGATGTTACAACACTTAAATACAAAAACAAGGCTTATGTCTAATGCATTAATGAATTAGACACGTTGAGATATGAACATGTGTTTGAATTTTAATATGTCCTGTGTATTGATGCATTGGATATAATCTCCCTTAATACAATATTAGCAAAAGAATTATATGCTTAGTCTACTAAGACCATTTGTTTTGTGAGTACTGGTGGCTTGATGAGCATGTCCAGCGGGGGACTTTGCATGGCGAAGGTGCCTTTCTTGGGAGAGTACTTTTGCAAACCTGCAACAACATTAATTATATGCTTTTGCATTAGCTTAATGTGAAAACTAAAAACAAAACTTTTTCTAAAGAAATTGTAAAATATATATAATAACAGTTTGATATATTTATTTTTAGTACCTTGTGAGGGCAGCTTCATTAGTTTCATGGTTAGAAGCCTCATAAACTCCTGTCTCCAAGTTCACCCTAGCAACTGGTTTCTTTAGCAACTCTTCACCAACTTTCACAAGATCATCCAAATTTTGTTTTGTGGCCACGTCCACAGAAGTTACTGTCCCAATCAAGGTATCGTCCTGCATTGTTTTGATTCAAACTTGTCTATGTTAATTATGTGAACAAGAACTTTTGGCCTTTATACCATGAATTTTATTACATAAGACTTGTATAACAATGTGGTCAATTTTTAAATACAAAACAAAAAAAATGTAAGAAAAATATCAAAGTTTTTATTAATTTTACTATAAATGTTTCAAACTAACGTCATTATAATAAATGTGATCATTGTCACTTCAACACATAATAAATAAGTGTTTAAATCAATTTTTTATTTCATGATGAGAAAGTCTCAATACACAATAAAAATATCACAATATTTTTATGATACCTTTATTTTTAGTTGTAGTGGATCTATGTATAATCTTATTTTATTTTGACCTATGATGAATTGACACTCAACTTGTTGAGAAGATGTTGTGAAATTTTGTTGTGCCCGTAGAAGAACTTGATTGTTGAAGATCAATTTATAGGATTTGTGTAATAAAATATGTACCAACCCCTAGTCTCACCAAAAAAGTAATTAAAAAATTTATTTATTACTATATTATTGATGTGTCATTAATTTCGTTCATTGATAGCAAGTTATTATTATTATTTTATTTTGGTAATAAAATTGGTAATAGTTGTAGTATTTTCTTATGTATTTCTTCTGATTATGGAAGGTCTGAATGATATATATGTACCTGAATCCGTAGGTAATTTTTCTCAGAATGAAGGGCTTGAAAAACCACAGAGAGGTGGACATCAACCATATCTGCACTTGCGTGAGAAAACACATCAATAATTGGGGTGGAACCACCACTTGTTAACCAGTCTAGCAGGCCCCACTTAGCTGCCTTGTGTGCCCTGTATTTTCCTTCGGCTTTTTGTGAGCCAGTTCCTAATGATATCACCAAAAACCTTCCATAGTCCATTGGTTTTATTGGAAAGAAGTCAGAACTTCCTCGAATGATCTGCTTTGTCACCTCACCAATGGCAAGTAAAGCCTGAAATTGCACCAATTTAGTAATATTAAAATAACAGTTAAATGAATAAATTTATTATATTTTAAACAGATTTATAATAATAAAAAATATTAGGAGATTAATTATATATAATAATCATTAGGAGTCATGTGAAGTTTGAAAAAGACATATACCGGATTATTAGCAGCAACACCACCATCTGTAAGGTTAAATTCTCTCACATTCCCCTCGGGGTCTACAGTTTCAAAGTAATAAGTTGGAAGATAAGTTGGGGCAGCTGAGGTTGCTATACAAATATCTGAGAGTAAGGCATTCATGCTTGGGTTTTTCTTTACCTGTTTTCATGACCAAATCAAAGCAAATGTTAGTACAATTCAGCTCCATCATTTGCAGTCACTTTCTTATCCAGGGTTAATCTGAACCACTAAATATATTGTGGAAATTAAAGAAAAAAAAAAGTACTTGGGTAACCAATTAAAAAACCATTTTAATGAGAAGTAGACAAACCTCATAGCTAGAAAAAATGGTTGGCTGGAGTGTTTTGATGTCAAATGTTGGTATAACAACATTAGTCAATGTCTTTTCCAATTTTGTATGTCCTAGTTTTTCCTTAACAAGGTTATGCAGATATTTCCCATCATACTTTGGTCCAGCTAGAGCTTTGATAATCTTTGTAAGATGAGGAAGTACTGGACAACTGCAATTTGGAAAAAATAATATCATGTTAAAAACCAAAACAAATGGGCCAAGTCAATAATCAAGCAGTTATATATATTAATGATATTTTTATATCTCATACTCTAAATTTTTACCTGTTCTGTGGGAAGATACTAGGGCAGTGGTTTAGGTAGAAATCCTTGATATCCTTGGCAGCAAAGACAGGTCGGTTATTTTCATCTGGAGCAGCTAGCATGGCAGTGACAAGACCACCTGTGCTTGTTCCCGAGATAACATCAAAATAATCTGCTATTCTTGCATCTTCACCATCCAGTTTCTGCACCATACATAAGCAAATATAAAGTACTTGGTAAGATTGCATGTTGAACCCTTATAAATGATTTAACAAAGCAGAACTTCACTAGTAAATGAAAAAAAAGTGTTCACTTCAAAAAAAAAAAAAAAAAAAAAAAAATGAAAAAAAGTGTTGAATTTCTTTAGGTTTGTGGCATGAAACATGTATGATTAATATATAATATATTTTTCTACCTGAAGTTCAGATTCTAAAAAACTAAGGATAGTTCCTGGGATAACCCCTCTTATTCCACCACCATCAATGCTGAGAACAGTGATTAGGTTTCCATAAGTTGGAGGTTGTAGGGGTACATTTGTTGAGCCCATTGGGATAAAGATGCAGGTAAGGAGAGAGAGAGAGAGAGAGAGAGAGGATTTAAGAGGTTTAGAGAAACTATGAACTTTTAAGGAAGTTTAAAAGAGAGGATTATGTGAGTTGATATGTCTTCTTTTCATGGAAGTATATGTATTTATAGTACTCCTCAGTTATCTTAAGATTCAACCGCGTCATTGGATTGGGCCATAAGCCTTTAAAGAAAGTCATCGGGTCTAAGTGTTTCAAATTTGACCAATAACTTGTACCTTTTCTGAGATTGTTTACGTACATATATATTGAAAATTCATAAACCAATGTAGTGATTGGAAAGTGTGGGTGAATTACAAGCATTGCCTTTACTTTGTCACATTGTCCCTTTAGGCTATGGTCACTGTAAGTGAGAATTGTAGGTGAGACCACTTCAAAAGAATTGTAGGTAAGCATAAGTTTGGTTAGACCATAAATGCAATATGGGTCTAGTTAGGCAGCAGGCCTACCAGAGGCGCTCATAAAAGGCTACCCCCAAGTTAATCCCTATCTAGTGGCTAAAATTAAACTTATTATTATTCTCAACCTTTGCTTTTGCTACATTCAATGGCTGCAACATTCAAGAATAACAAGTCTTTACATTTTACTTGTTAATTTGATTCGCAAAAGGCGGCGCCTCAAGGAATCAAAAGATGTGTTGGATATATAGGTGTGAGTAAAATGTTCATATAAAGAAAAAGAAAGGAAGTTGAGAAATTAATATAATATAGTGGAGCTCCTATGTCATATTATGAACTCCATTGGAGTTTTCTCAAGTATTATCTTCCCAACATGATGATGACCTTGGGGAGATAAAACACTTTAAGGAGACTCTTTAAGTATTTAGTTTTTAGAAACACACTTAACTCAAAAGATTTAACTATGAACTCAATTATGTTATATCAACCACTTATTATTAATATTATTATTAAATTTAGGACTTCAATAACGTGTATACACCCAACTGGTGATCATATCATTGAAAAGTCATTTGAGGTACTTGTCAGAATTCAATATTCAAACAAATGTGAACAATTCAATTACATCTAATGCTTAAAGGAAACGTGAAAAACTTGATAATTCTATTGGCCTTATGATTTTTGTCTTCAAATCGTGTTGAATTATTGGGCTTATGTATCTATACCATTTTGCAAATCCGACATGCATGGTTATTCATTCTTAAAAGATTTGATTGTTCTGTCAAAAAGGAAAAGAAGTAAGTCTTATAGCTACGATACTTAGTTTTGGTAAATTTTCCAGTTGACATAGTTAAACTTTTGAGAGCGTTGTCTAGGTTATGCTTCCTTTTCTCTTTGGCTAAAACAAACGTGAAGAAAGGGCAAATGGAATTTTAAATGTGAAGAATATTATATCCATTATCAGAGGATAACTTGCAAAGGCAATTCTAGTAACGGAGTACTTGTTAGAATTCAACAATTCAAATTATGTGTACCATTCAATTTCAAGCGCTGTATAAAAGAAATGTAAAAACTTGGTCATTCTATTGGCCTTATGCACTGTTTTCAAAACTTGATCATTTCTAGGAACTTCAGTAGAGATTAATGAAAGAAAAAAAAATGAATACATTCTTGATAAGGGTAAGTGTGCCCATACCCGGCCGCAAGACATTTTTTTAATGCATGGCTGAAGGCTTGCAGCCAGAGCAAAGACAAAACAATTCACATGGATGGCTATAGATCCAACTCAGGATAAACAAAACACCAATTAGAATAAATACTAAAAACAAGAACAAGAACAATAATAAATAATACATTAAAATTTAAAGCTCAATCCGTCTCTCACAAGACTAGTTGATATCTTTACCAAACCTTCTCCACCAAGATGTTTTAGTGCATTAGCTGCCAAATTCAAGTTCGTCTCCACTCACCCAAATGAATTTGTGAGAGGTTGTTAGAATATAAGCCCAAGGCGCTTAGGCCAATTATTCTAGGTCTCCACTACACTTATACTTCCTCCATCCCAATTTGTTTATTTTGTTTGAAAAAATCAAATTTTTTAAAGGAATATTATTTATTATTTTATTTGTCTTATAAAATGAATATGTTTACAAAACTATCCTTAAATAAGTTTATAAGTTTTTTTTTTAATTTTTTTTTAAAAAGAGTTATTCTTAATAAGGCAATTAAAAAGGTGTCCCAATTCGATTGATTTTTTAAATATTTGTTAGTTTTCTTTTCAAATAGTTTTGAAAATAAAGTAGAGGTATAATAGAAACATTAGTAAATTAATTAATTTTTTATTTTTAGAAACAGGACAATATTTTAGGATATCCCAAAATGGAATAGAAGACAAACAAATTAGGATGGAGAGAGTATTACTGTGTATCTTGTCTACCTATATAAAAGGCAGACCTTTGTATACTTTATCCTATATAGTTCAATACACAGTCTACCTTTGTATACTTTATCCTATATAGTTCAATACACAATCTTTTAGACTTTAACTGTTGAAGTGGGCCGTGTGTGGCTTGAATTACCAAGCCCAATTATTCTTCCAAACCAAATACAAGCAGTATTAGGAAACTCAATTCAACTAGGATTATAATTCCTAGTACAAGCCCACCTATATATATATATTAGGTTTGTGATACTTGGCAAGCTGTGAGAATTAGAGATAATTCCTAATAACCTAGCAGCCGCATAAGAAGAAAGAATAGTGTTTTCTTGTCTTGTGGGTGAAAGAGAATTAGGGTGTATTGGGAATTGGGTTTCTTGAGAGTGTTTTTTGTGCACTATTGTATCTCCTTATTTTATAGTGAAATCCCTGCAACTCCGTGGACGTAGGCAAATTGCCGAACCACGTAAATATTGTCTTGTGCGTGTGATTATTTTCTTTGACGTGTGTTTTCTCTATTTGTTTTGTTTCTCACAGGTTGGAATTTTTGGTTTAAATTCCCTACAACTGGTATCAGAGCCTAGGGTTAGGTTTGAGTGGGAGCAATGGCAGAGGAAGCAGGAAAGGCGTCTGGAATAGAAAAGTTTGATGGCACAGACTTCGCGTATTGGAGGATGTAGATTGAAAATTATCTCTATGAGAGGAAATTGCATCTGCCTCTTTTAGGGACAAAACCTGAGGCTATGAAGGCTGAGGAATGGGCTCTTCTTGACAGACAGGTACTAGGAGTTATCAGGTTAACTCTGTCTAGGTCTGTTGCACACAATGTTGTAAAAGAGAAGACCACAGCAGATCTGATGAAGGCTTTGTCTGGTATGTATGAAAAGCCGTCAGCAAACAATAAGGTGCACTTGATGAAGAAACTGTTCAATCTGAAGATGGCAGAGAATGCATCAGTAGCACAACATTTGAATGAATTTAATGCTATCACAAATCAATTGTCGTCTGTAGAAATTGATTTTAATGATGAGATTCGTGCTCTGATCGTCTTGGCTTCTTTGCCAAACAGTTGGGAGGCAATGAGGATGGCAGTAAGCAATTCTACAGGAAAGGAAAAACTCAAGTACAATGATATACGAGATTTAATTCTGGCTGAGGAGATTCGCAGAAGAGATGCAGGTGAATCCTCAGGATCTGGTTCTGCCCTAAACCTTGAGACAAGAGGCAGAGGTAATAACAGATATTCAAATCGGGGCAGATCAAAATCCAGAAATTCTAATCGGAACAGAAGTAAATCTAGATCAGGCCAACAAGTACAATGCTGGAATTGTGGGAAAACAGGTCACTTTAGGAATCAATGCAAAAGTCCTAAGAAGAAGAATGAAGATGACTCTGCTAATGCTGTAACAGAAGAGGTACAGGATGCATTACTTCTTGCAGTAGACAGTCCACTTGATGATTGGGTTTTAGATTCAGGAGCTTCGTTTCATACCACTCCACACCGAGAAATCATACAGAATTATGTTGCAGGTGATTTTGGTAAGGTGTATTTGGCTGATGGTTCAGCCTTGGATGTTGTGGGTATGGGAGATGTTCGAATATTGTTGCCCAATGGGTTTGTTTGGTTACTGGAGAAGATTCGACATATTCCTGACCTGAGGAGGAATCTGATTTTTGTTGGACAACTTGATGATGAAGGACATGCAATACTATTTGTTGGTGGTACTTGGAAGGTTACAAAGGGAGCTAGGGTATTGGCTCATGGAAAGAAGACTGGTACTCTGTACATGACCTCAAGTCCAAGAGACACAATTGCAGTTGCTGATGCAAGTACTGATACAAGCCTATGGCACCGCAGACTTGGTCATATGAGTGAGAAAGGGATGAAGATGCTGCTGTCAAAAGGAAAACTACCAGAATTGAAGTCCATTGATTTTGACATGTGTGAAAGTTGCATCTTAGGAAAGCAGAAAAAGGTGAGCTTCTTGAAAACTGGCAGGACACCGAAGGCTGAAAAATTGGAGTTAGTACACACTGATTTGTGGGGGTCTTCTCCGGTTGCATCCCTTGGAGGTTCAAGGTACTACATCACTTTCATTGATGACTCAAGCAGAAAGGTATGGGTTTATTTTCTGAAAAATAAATCTGATGTATTTGAAACTTTTAAGAAGTGGAAGGCTATGGTTGAGACAGAAACATGTTTGAAAGTAAAATGTTTGAGATCAGATAATGGAGGAGAGTACATAGATGGAGGGTTCAGTGAGTATTGTGCTACACAGGGAATTAAGATGGAGAAGACCATTCCTGGGACACCACAACAGAATGGTGTGGCTGAGCGCATGAACAGAACTCTCAATGAACGTGCTAGGAGTATGAGGTTGCATGCTGGACTACCAAAAACTTTTTGGGCTGATGTTGTTAGCACTGCAGCTTACCTGATAAACCGAGGACCATCAGTTCCTATGAAGTTCAGACTTCCTGAGGAGGTTTGGAGTGGTAAAGAGGTAAAGTTTTCACATTTAAAAGTTTTTGGTTGTGTTTCTTATGTTCATATTGATTCTGATGCTCGTAGTAAACTTGATGCAAAGTCAAAAATATGTTTTTTCATTGGCTATGGTGATGAGAAATTTGGCTATAGGTTCTGGGATGAACAAAACAGGAAAATCATCAGAAGTAGAAATGTAATATTTAATGAACAGGTTATGTACAAGGACAGGTCAACTGTAGTATCAGATGTTACAGAGATAGATCAAAAAAAATCTGAGTTTGTCAACTTAGATGAATTGACTGAAAGTACTGTCCAGAAAAGGGGTGAAGAAGATAAGGAGAATGTAAATTCACAGGTAGAGCAGAGTACACCTGTAGCTGAAGTCCGGAGATCTTCCAGGAACATTAGACCTCCACATCGTTATTCACCCACTCTAAATTATCTCCTGTTGACTGATGGTGGTGAGCCAGAGTGTTATGATGAAGCCTTGCAAGATGAGAATTCAAGCAAGTGGGAGTTAGCCATGAAGGATGAGATGGATTCCTTATTGGGGAATCAGACATGGGAACTGACTGAATTGCTAGTAGGAAAGAAGGCTTTGCACAACAAGTGGGTATACAGAATAAAGAATGAGCATGATGGTAGCAAACGTTACAAGGCCAGATTAGTTGTTAAAGGGTTCCAGCAGAAGGAAGGCATTGACTTCACAGAGATATTTTCTCCAGTTGTGAAGATGTCAACAATTAGACTGGTACTAGGAATGGTGGTTGCAGAAAACTTACATCTTGAGCAGTTAGATGTGAAGACAGCATTCCTTCATGGTGACTTGGAGGAAGACCTTTACATGATTTAGCCAGAAGGGTTCATTGTTCAGGGACAAGAGAATCTAGTCTGCAAACTGAGAAAAAGCTTGTATGGCCTAAAACAAGCTCCAAGACAGTGGTACAAGAAATTTGACAGTTTTATGCATAGAATTGGGTTCAAGAGATGTGAAGCTAATCATTGTTGCTATGTTAAGTCTTTTGACAATTCTTACATTATATTACTGTTGTATGTGGATGATATGCTTATTGCAGGGTCTAGCATTGAGGAGATTAAAAATCTGAAGAAGCAATTGTCCAAACAGTTTGCAATGAAGGATTTGGGAGCTGCAAAGCAAATCCTTGGCATGAGAATCATTAGAGACAAGGCTAATGGTACATTGAAGCTTTCACAGTCAGAGTATGTGAAGAAAGTCCTTAGCAGATTCAACATGAATGAAGCTAAACCAGTGAGCACACCCTTGGGTAGTCATTTCAAACTAAGCAAAGAACAGTCACCGAAGACAGAGGAAGAAAGGGACCATATGAGCAAGGTGCCCTATGCCTCAACTATTGGCAGTTTGATGTATGCTATGGTGTGTACAAGGCCAGCCATTGCACATGCAGTGGGAGTTGTGAGTAGATTCATGAGTAGGCCTAGAAAGCAACATTGGGAGGCAGTCAAGTGGATTCTGAGATATCTGAAGGGTTCATCAGATACATGTCTTTGCTTCACAGGTGCAAGTTTGAAACTGCAGGGTTATGTAGATGCTGATTTTGCTGGTGATATTGATAGTAGAAATAGTACTACTGGGTTTGTTTTTACTCTAGGTGGTACAGCTATATCATGGGCTTCAAATCTACAGAAGATTGTTACTCTGTCTACTACAGAAGCTGAGTATGTTGCTGCCACTGAAGCTGGAAAGGAGATGAGTTGGCTACATGGTTTCTTAGATGAATTGGGTAAGAAGCAGGAGATGGACATTCTACACAGTGACAGTCAGAGTGCAATCTTTCTTGCCAAAAATTCGGCTTTTCATTCAAAGTCGAAGCATATACAAACAAAATACCACTTTATCCGTTACCTTGTTGAAGATAAACTAGTAATTCTTGAGAAGATTTGTGGATCTAAGAACCCGGCAGACATGTTGACTAAAGGTGTCACTATTGAGAAGTTGAAGCTGTGCGCAGCTTCAATTGGTCTTCTAGCTTGAGGACAGGAGGATGAGTTGCAGGGATGAAGGATTGTATTATGGAGGCTTGTGGTTGATGTTTGCAGCTTGTGAGCCCTTAAGGCCTAAGGTGGAGGCGATGGAGGAGTTTGCTCATATAGCTTGATCAATTCAAGCCAAGGTGGAGATTTGTTGAAGTGGGCCGTGTGTGGCTTGAATTACCAAGCCCAATTATTCTTCCAAACCAAATACAAGCAGTATTAGGAAACCCAATTCAACTAGGATTATAATTCCTAGTACAAGCCCACCTATATATATATATATTAGGTTTGAGATACTTGGCAAGCTGTGAGAATTAGAGATAATTCCTAATAACTTAGCAGCCGCATAAGAAGAAAGAATAGTGTTTTCTTGTCTTGTGGGTGAAAGAGAATTAGGGTGTATTGGGAATTGGGTTTCTTGAGAGTGTTTTTTGTGCACTATTGTATCTCCTTATTTTATAGTGAAATCCCTGCAACTCCGTGGACGTAGGCAAATTGCTGAACCACGTAAATATTGTCTTGTGCGTGTGATTGTTTTCTTTGACGTGTGTTTTCTCTATTTGTTTTGTTTCTCACAGATTGGAATTTTTGGTTTAAATTCCCTACATTAACAAGAGGACTCAAGCAAAATACTGACTAGGCTCCATTTCATTGCATTGGAAGCCTGTTCAAGGTTCCATGGAAAAATGTTACATTAATTTTATATCATTTCTGCAGTTCTTAGATTAACATCAATTGCGTTTCGCATCTCATTTCTGCAGTGATGAGGTTTCGCGACAATACTTCTCTTTTGAGAGTAGCTTTGCAAACCTACATTATTTGGATAAAAGCTATTGTTATTATTAACAATGCGGATTTTTTTATACTTCGTAAAAATTTGAACAATCTTACACCTTATGAGAGCCTCCTCATTAGTCTCATGTTTAGAAGGCTCCAGATTTCCCGTCTCTAAGTTCACCCTTGAGACCGGTTTCTTTAATAATCCTTCTACAACTTTTGCAAGATTTTCCATATTCTCCTTGGTGGAAATATCAACAGAAGACACTTCTCCCTTCGGTGTATCATCCTGAAATGTCAATGTTAAAATAATTTTTAAATGATTAAAGTTGTCTTTTTCTATAGACTTAAAACTTTTAGAACAAATGGTAACTAATTTGTCACTCTCATATTAATGTGCCAAACATGGGTATTGACTATGAAGTTACATCCCTTGCACTTTTTGGACTCAAGGCATCAGTTAAAACCAATGGAGCAGAGTGACCACTAGTTAACCACCCAAATATACTCCACCGAGCTGCTTCTTCGGCAGTGTATTTCTCGTCAACTTTTATTGAACCAGTTCCTAGTGATAGAACCAGAAATCAACCATAATCTGCTGTCTTTATGGAACTGAAGTTAGGACTCCCCCGGTTTATCTCTTTTGTCACTTCGCCAATGATGATTAAAGTCTATAGAATCATATGAAAATTAGACAATGATATTGATGTTTAAGAGAGTATGACTTCAAATAGAATAAAAAAGTGACATATATTAAACTTATTAGTGGATTATTAGCAGCTACACCACCATCAATAAGATTGAATTTTCTCACTCTTCCAGTTGAGTCTTTGGTATCAAAATTATGGGCAGGGAAATATGTTGGGGCAGCTGAGGTTCCAATGCATATATCTGAAAGTAAGGCATCAAAGTGTGCATGGTTCTTCACCTAATTAAGGCATGGATACAAATATATGTTAGTTCTTTTTTGTTTATGTGAAAGTGTTAATTCCTTCTCATTAGACTGGATTAATATCAGGTAAAGTTAAAAACTTGGATTAATTTAAAAACCTCATAGCTGGAGAAAATGGCTGGCTGGAGTTGCTTGATGTCCGAGGTTGGGATTACCACATTGGTCAGTGTGTGGCGTAATTGAGTATTCCCTAGTTTTTCCTTCAGAAGGCTATGAAGATACTTTCCATCATATTTTGGTCCTGTTATAGTTTTGATCAATTTTGTTGCTTGAGCAAATGGAGAACTGTTGCATAAGCATATTAGTATAGTGTTATTTAATATGGAATAAGACATAGTGATAACATGAAAAACATTGAGGCTCAACTGTTACCGATCTTGAGAAAAGATTTTAGGTCCATTATCAAAATAGAAGGCCTTGATGTCTTTTGCAGCATACATGGGGCGTTTGTTTTCATTTGGTGCAGTTAGCATGGTAGTGAAAAGACCTCCTATGCTTGTCCCTGTGATCACATCAAAATAATCTGCAATTCTAGCTTCAGGGCCATCAATTTTCTGCACCACAAATGTAAAAAAAACCATGTGAAAAAAATAGTCATGTTAATTGCCATTACTATTTTGAATAACTTATATGTAGTACCACTTTAGTCAATTTTTATAAAGCTCAAGCTTGTCAAATGGTCTTCTAGAAGTTAACACGCATGTCTTGTAAGTGACTATATTGGGATGAAAGTTACTAATCAAACCCATTTTTTATTTGGAAAAAAAAGAAGAAGCAATTATGCAAGCTACCAATGATTGGTTTCTTTTGCCTATTAAATAAGAACTTTAGATTGAAAAATAATATTTCAACTTTATACACATAGATGACATATGACAACTGGCTGGTATATAACAATATTGTAACATGTAACTCAGACTCAAGGAAGCTAAGTATGATTCCTGGAATAATCCCCCTTATTCCACCTTCATCAATGCTAAGAACAGTAATGAAGTTTCCATGTGTTGGAGGCCGCAGGGGTGATATTGTTTTTTCCATAAGGGACTGGGATCAGAATATGATTATGGGGCTAGGAGGTTAATTGTGCTGCCGGAAACTACATAGTGCCAATCTATTTATAATCCTTTAAGCTTTCAAGTATTGGTTAAGAATCAACATTTTCATCATTTTATGGGACTAATAATGCTGTAATATGGACCAGATGCAAACATAGTGGTTTCTTCAATATGGTTTGAGTTGATATGTAGCTTTATCATTGACAAGAACAACATAGTATCCCATTTCCTTATAGTGATCTTTCTTTAGCAAAGAAGAAATTTTAAGCCAATTATAAAATGCCACATCAAAGTTTAGTGGCAAATTCTAAATTAATGTCATTAAAATAATTAAATTAGATGATAGCATGTGTCATCCAAATTGGCATCACATTGGCATATCAAAATTTGCCACGTGTCATTTGGCCCACAAGATAAAGATAAATTTTCTATTCAAAATTTATGGGTAATTATCTTTATTAAAATAAATAAATAAATAAAATAAAGATAAATTTTCTATTCAAAATTGGTAGGTAATTATCTTTATTAAATAAATTAAATAAAGATAATTATTTATCTTTGTTGATTATTATATTTATCAAAATATGATCTTTATCAAAATAGATAAATAGAGATAATTATCTCTAAGAAGAATTTGGGCTAATCAAAAGTTTGCTACATCCTTTCAAGCATATCAATTCATAGTGGAGCTTATCCTCTGAAATCACTATTAATAGAGGACATCCCCTCTCATTTTCAAGACGAAGTTTTCAAGAGGCTCAAGCTCTGGAGAAATTCTATCTCAAGAATCCTTGAAGAACTTGAAGAATAGAATATTCAAAGGGCTTGAAGAACTTGAAGAATAATAAATCTCTAATAAGTTCAAAGTTAGAGATTTGTTGTGAAAACCGTTCAATCCATCTTTCAAACAAAGTCAAGAAGATCTCTCGTTTGTGTTCTTTGAAGTTCTATTGGAAATAAGCTAAAAAGCCTCCATAAACTTCAATAAACCCTAATCTTTGAAGCTTAACGGATCAAGCCTCTAAAGCCCCGAAGAATTTCAACCTATGAACCTTCACATTTGAAGATTTGAAGAACAATAAATCTCTAATAAGCTCAAAGCTAGAGATTTGTTGTGAAGACCGTTCAATCCATCTTCCAACCAAAGTCAAGAAGATCTCTTGTTCGAGTCAAGATCAAAGAAGATAGAATCAGAGGGTATTCTTTTGTAAAAGAATTGAAATAGAGATTGTACTCATTATACATCAATACAAATTTATATTTGCAAACCATATTTCTTTTCAATTGTTTGATTTTCTGCAATTGGGAAATTTTGTGTTTACAAGTATTACATAGAAATATAATAAATTCAAATTGAGTTTTTACACATATTCTAAGTTTAGGTATGAATTTGAGTGTAAATATAATTGATACAAAACTAAATGGAATGACACTTAGCATGCAAGGGGAATGCATTAAACATCTAAGGACACTTGGCATCAAATAATAGTTCAATCTAAAGACACTAGTGGTAAATTGTCGAAATTGATGCCTCTGATCTTGGTTATAGAAGTATTCTTAAACCAAAAAAAAAGAGTCTAAAGAACAAGTTATTTATTTCCATTTACATGTATAAAATGTTGCAGAACAAAATCATAGTACAATCAATAAGAAATTCTAGATGTTGTTTTATGTATTTCAAAATTCCAAGCTTTTAATTGAAAGTCTTTAATTAGTTCAATTTGATTGCAAAAACAAAGGATATTATAGGCAAAGATGTTAAAAATTTACCCTCTAAACAAATTTGTGCAATATGACAAGCTCTTTTAAGATTTTTTTTTTTAAAAAAAATTAAATTAAATTGTATATATCAAAGAAGAATCGAACTCTATTCCTGAATTTCAACTTGTGAATTTTTATACTGCTGCTCCTTGTCATTGAAAAGTCCACGTATTTAATAGTCCCCTGACTCCTGGAGTCTTTTGGCTGAATATTGCAGAAAATCGAGTTTATTTGTGATATAGGTATTGTTCAAAATTATTTGGCAAATTGAGGAGAGAAGCAAATTTCGGTAACAGGGTTGCCGAAATTCTAACAAAAAAGGATGAGAGAGGAGAGAGAAATGATGTGATAATTGGAGTGAGAAAAGAATTGAATTTCGGTAATGATGTTACCGAAATCCCCTTTGCTCGAATTCCAAATCGATGAAGTGCTCGAAGGAGACGTGCTCGAAAGGGGAAAAAAAAAAACCAATTGTGGCAATCAAGTTGCCGAAATTCAAGGGAAGGGAGGAGAGAGAAAAAAGGATTATGGCAACCAAGTTGCCGAAAATGGGATGAAAAAAAGAAAAAGAGAAAAGAATTCTGATCAGAAGATTCTGAATGATGTTTCCACTAAAGAGCAAGCATAATGTGTTGTAGGTGGACTAGCACTAAGGCCAATAAAAACGTATACAGAAAGCAAAGTCTCAAGGACCCAGGCTTTAATTGCAAGTTTAATTTCTAACTTCTTTGATTTTTGGGAAGTATTTTAAGAACGGAATTGAGTGAATGCACTTGCTAAACCATTTTTTTAATTTCTAAGATTTTGATGTTAGTGGAAAAAAAAAAAAAAAAAGAATTTCGACAATCAAGTTGCCGAAATTGTAAGGGATAAATTTATGACAATTTTTTTTCCGTACATTTTGGCAACAACATTGCCACAAATTTTTTTTCCTCTCATTTTGGCAATTCCATTACCATAAATCAATTGCCACAAAATTTTTTTTTTCCCCTTCCATTTCAGCAATTCCATTGCCACAAATCAATTGCCACAAAATTTTTTTTTTCCTCCAATTTTCGGTCTAAATCTTCTTCTTTTTTCCCCTCATTTTTGGCAACTTCAATGCAGAAATTACTATTAAATTTCTCCCTAAGTTTTTGGCAACTTGTTTGCCACAATTCTCTTTTTTTTTTTTTTTTTTTGTCCTCCCATTTTCGGCAACTTGGTTGCCATAATTCTTATTTTCTCTCTCCTCACTCCCTTACAATTTTGGCAACTTGGTTGCCACAATTGGTTTCCATTCAGCCACTCCTCATTCGAGCACTTCACCTGGCAGTTGAGTAGCAAATTTGAGCAGCAAGAATTTCGGTAATGAGATTACTGAAATTCAAATCCTCCCATCACATCACTTGTCTTTCTTCTCTCATACTTTTTGTTAGAATTTCGGCAACTGTGTTGCAAAAATTCACTCTCTTTCCTCAATATTTCAAATAACTTTGAACAATATTCATATCACAAATAAACTCAATTTTCTGTAATATTTAGCCAAAAAACTCTGACTTTGGGTGAAAAGAAATAAATACCCATAAATAAAAGAAAATGACAAACTAGTCATATATAAAAAAAACAGTTGCCAAAATTCACTCTCTTTCCTCAATTTTGCAAATAACTTTAAATAGTATTCATATCACAAATAAACTCAATTTTCTATAATATTTAGCTAAAAGACTTTAACTCTGGTGAAAAGAAATAAATACCAATAAATAAAAGAAAATGACAAGCTAGTCATATTAAAAAAAAAAAAAAAAAAAAATTGGTATCAATCACTATCTATGTTGACCGGTAGAAATCTTATTATTATTTTTTTTTTTGAAGTCAAAGTCAAGTCTCTAGCTCATTTCTGCCACCAAACCCTGGAAGAAGAAAAAAAAAAAAAAGTAAAGAGGAGAGGAGAGTACAACTTTACAAGTCTCATATATACTATCAGTGGCGGTTGAGGATTTTTTTTCTAAGGGTCAGTAGTGTTGTAATTTTTGTGTGTTAAAAGTTGTTCAATTTTTTGCTAATGAAGAAGAAAATTATAGAAAAAACTTTATTTTGCTGTCAATGGCAAAGTAAGCTAGAGTCTAGAGCGAAGATTTTATTTATTTATTTATTTTTAAAAATGAAGTAGCAGTTTTAAGAGTACAACTAGTTACTTACATAACACTTTCACAGCAAAATTTAGGTAGCAAGTTGTTAAAGATATATAAAAAAGTGATGTCATTTGTGGGTTTAAATAAAAACCAATTAAAACTTGCCACTTAACTTTTATTGAAAAAATAGCACTAAAATTATTACATTTAAAATTATTTTAATTAGGATTAAACAAAATTTAGGGTTAGAATGTTAAAATTTTTATTTTAAAGGTAAAAAAAAATTAAAAATATTTTATATATAATTTTTGGTTTTTAGCCAAGTTAGGAGTTGATTTGAACTGCAACAGCCTCTGCATACTATTAAAAAATCAAATAGTCTTTACTCTTTTTTTTTTTTTTTTTTTGGTTTTTTTTGTTTTTGTTTTTGTTTCCCACAGTATTTCCTTAAAACTTTCAACTAGAGATTAATCACTTTTCGCGACAGATGGGCCCATAGCGGGGTAAATCGCTAGCCCAAGGAGTTTTTTTAAAGTGTTGCTGCCTAAACTTGAACTAAGAAGCTCATAGTCAAACCCAAGATAGCCACTTTGAGACCGAGTGCCCAACTACTCGACCAACTCTACTGAAATAGTATGGCTTATCAAATCCAAAATAGTCTTTAAAGCATCCACAGCAGATGTGGTATTTGTGCTAAATGCTATAATATTTGGCATTTGGCATTTGACATACTAAACACAAAAAACGGAGCTTTATCAAATGTGTTACATGTGTCAAATTTTTGCAGTATGCTACAATACCCTTTCAATTTTGACACGGTACGGACAGAAATGGTATAACGATTTAATATTTTTTTATTCTCTTTTCTCTCTCCTCTCTCTTCACTTTATTCATTTCTCTTCTCTCTCATCCTTCCTCAGACATCAAGCCTCTCCATTCTTTTCTCTTCCTCTCAGACATCACCCTTAGTTTTTTCTTCTCACTATTTTCTTCTTTCACTTCGATCTTTGTCGCTGTGGGTTTTTTTTTTTTTTTTTTTTTTTGGTAGTGATTTGATACTCGATTTGATAGTGGGTGGGTTGAGATGATGATTGGCAGATCACTAGTGGTGGGTTGCGATGGTTAGATTCAGTGGTGGGTGGGTTGGCCTGTGGGTGGGTGGGTCGGCTAGTGATGGGCAAATCGGTGATGGTGGGGTTTGTTGTGCGAAATTGGTGGTGGGAGGACCAGCCTGTGAATGGGTTTCGAAGGATGGGTCGACGGTGGGTGGATTGGCAACGGCAGTGGGTAGGTGTGTGGGATGTGGTGGGTGGCGGCGGTTGTGTTTTGATTTTGGTGGTTTTTTTTTTTTTTTTGGTTGTGACCGCAACAATTTTTCTGGTTGTGTTTTTATTATTATTATTATTTTTTTATTTATAAGGTGGTGTTGGTGGATGTGGGTTTGTGTCGGTGGTGGCTATCGGCATTATTACAGTCGAGGTGGTTGTGCCGTTGTAGATGATGATGATAGGGAAGTAGTTTAATATCTTATTTTAATGTGTTGTAAATATTATTTTAATATATAGAATTGAATAATAAAATATATGATAAATGAAATATTATACAATAATATAATAAAATAATAAAATAAACTTTTAATAGGTTAAGATAACATTTTTTACAGAACATCTGTTATAGATGCTCTTACTTTTTACTATAGGAATAATATGACTTATCTACGTACTCGAACACAAGAAAAGTCAAAGTTAGGTCTCATTTAAAAATTAAAAAAAAAAGGTACACCATACTTTTTGATGAAAGAAGGTACACCATACTCTTTTTTTTTTCTGGATAAGAAGGTACACCACACGATTCCATCAAACAAGTCTCTGTTCCATCACAAATAAAATAACTCATGCTATTTTGTTTGATTTTCTATCAATAATCGCAATCTTAAATTTTGATTCTAGAAAAATTTCTAAAAAAGTCCTAATTATTCTAAAAATCTAAAACCATATTAATTGTTGCTTGAAAAATCAATTCACACGTCTTCTTGGAGGTCCCACAGAGTGAGTTATTTCCGCATGGGGGAAAAACTTTTCGCTTTCGCCAAAAGAATTATTTGGCAGAGGAATTGAAAATTGTCTCATATGAAAGGGACAGTACTCATGGCATCTTGCGCTCAAAAAGTCACCAAAATTTTATTTTTTAAAACATGGTATGAATTATATTAATCTTTAGAGCATCAGTAATAGTCGTGTTTTAAAAAGCTAAAAAATTAGTTTTAGCACCACTACACATAAAAAAGAGAGTTTTAATAGTAAAGTTAAAGGTAAAATTTTTACCTTTATTACTACCGTACACGGTAATTACCATGCATCTTTAGTGCGGTAGTCACTCTACAAGTATAAATACTTATGGGATGTGGTGGGTAAGGGCTGGGGTTCAAGTCTTTAGGAGGGAGCTTCACACACATATACATTTAAATTAGGTTAGAGTGGAAATTCTATCTTGTATTCCCTCCATCTCACTTTTTTTGTCATCTATTTCTTTTTAAGATGTCCCAAAACATTGTCCTGTTTCTAAAAATAAAAGTCATTAATTTATTAATGTTCCTATTATACCTCTATTAATTTACTAATTCAATTTTTTGATAAAATTTATTAAGAGTAGTTTTGGAAACTTATACATTTTTAAAAGATAGACAAGATAATAAATGATATTTCCTTAAAAAATTTGATTTTTCAAACAGGACAAAAAAAAAAAAAAAGACGGAAAGAGTATATATGTAAAAAAAAAAAAAAAAAAAAAAAAACCTATGTACAGTAACTGAGAGCTAAAAAAATTGATTTTTTATTGTGCATCCGATTTAAAATAATATTTGTTTGTTTATTTTATTTTTTTATTTTTTTTATTCTCCAATCGGTGCTTTCTCTGAAGACAAAACCTTCTCTCTCAACTCACTCTCTTAAACTCTCATCTCTGTGCCTCACCTTCTCCCAAAACCTCTCAAATTCACTCTCTCAAACTCTCATCTCTCTGTCTCACCGTCGCTTTACAAGTAACACTGAATAAACCATCCGAAAAAAAAAGAAAGAAAAGAAACTTCCTAATATGAAACCACCCAAAAAAAAAATGAAACCAATCAAACTCTCACCTCTCTGTCTCTCGTTTTTTAATCCTCTGTTTGGTTTCCGAGAAAACCAAAAGGAAAATATAATATGCTTTTGTGTTAATGGAATCGGAAACAATTTACTGAACAAAATAAAAAAAATAATAATAACAGAAGCTTTAGAGAGATTGCAGAAATTCGGTGTCTTTATTCTCTGATTGGTTGCTGAGAAAATGAAGGAATAGAAAGTTAGCGTGTGTTAGTGAGAATTTAAGTTTAATTAGTTTGCTAGTTTCGGTTGCTTTCTTCAAAGTTTCTGGAGAGATCTTGGAAATTTTATTTCCTTATTCTCTGTTTGTTTCTTGAGAAACTGAAGGAAAATGAATAAAAAGTTACTGTGTCAGTGAAATTTAAATGTGATTAATTTACTTGTTTCAGTTGATTTCGAAGAATTATAGAAATCCTGTTTTTTCATTCTCTGTTTGTTTGCGTTCAGCTACTTCGTAAATTACACATTAAGCTTCAATACACACACCACCAGGCTCCAAATGTCACGGGAAAAAACCAGCACACATTCCATACACAATTCCTCCACCAACATTTAACCAAAAAAAAGACAACTGCCATTTTGGACATCAAAGGGAAATCGGCAGTGTCCTAGAATGAACAGAAATTAACCCAGAAGAGGGCAATGTGACCCCGGCACAATAATAATAACAATTTTAGGTAAAATTCAATATGGTATAAATATAATCAAGTTGACATCAGCACAAAGAGGATCATATTCGTACCCATCAACACTCTTGTTACTTAGTAAAACCAATGTATAAGTATAATTGGGGTTAAAAAAAACATTTATTAACATCAGACGATTATTTGCTATCATATGACGGCGGTGGCAGTGGCAGTGGCAGTGATAGCGGTAACAGTTGCAATGGTTGTGATTATTATTTATTGTAGTTGATATATTATTTTATTGTAGTAGATATATTATTTTATTGTGTTGAAAGTTAAAATAAATCCACAGTTACTGGATGTTTTATAAAGTGAGTAAGTAAAATAGATAAAGTAATTTTTTGTAGTGCCAAATAGCTAAAGTAGATGCTTTTATGATTCTTAAAACTTATAGTTTTAGACTTTTTTAGTGTTCTCATCAATCTTACTCATGCCAAGTGGAGTAACAAACAAGTACTCACATGTTCTTATATATATAATTAAATGCTTACGTTTTGTTTTATTTTATGGCATATATATCATCAATCTTTTTTTCTTTTTTCCTTTTATAATTTTTTTTTTCAATTTCAAACATGACTTAAATTTTTTTTTTTCCCTCCTTCAACATTTAATAAAAAAAGAAAAAAAAATTCTGAACCTCCATCCGCAAGCATAATTAAGATTTTTTCTCTAAAAAAAAAAAAAAAAATTAAGATCTTTGTTTCTAGATTTTTGAAGTACTGTTTTCTGTGATTAAACTGTCGTTTTCCTTTTAAAACTTTACAAAACCTTGGTAATTGATTTTTCTAAGTCCTGTAACATTCATGATGTTGATGGATGGGGCTCAGTATGAAGATGGACTCTATAACTATGATGAATAGATAGGCACGGCAATGTGGTGGGTGTTGCCGTGTTGTAGAGGTTGGCTTAGTTTGTGAGTCTTGTGATTTATTATATGGAGTTGATAAGATAATATGGAGATTTATTATGTAAGATAATGTCTACAATTCTAATTTGACTTTATGATAGTGTTTTTGCTTTGTCCAAGAAAGTATTTATTAACCACCAAGATAATATACTCTTTCACCCTCAAAAAAAAAGGAAGATAATATACTCTTTGACCACCAAAAAAATAGGTATTAAAATCTTATAATTAAATAGACAATTGAAATAAAGGTTTGGTGGCTTTACCCAAGAGTCATCCCACATAAGAAGGGACTTTGAATTAATTTGAGAGAGCCTTATAGAGATTTTATTATTTATGGATCTTATTTGAGTCTATATACACTTAGTAATCTCTTTTTGATATAGTGAATTCATCTACTACTACTTGTAGATGTAGGTTATTGTCGAACCATGTAAATCACAGGTGCTCTTCTCATGTTTGGGATTTTTTTTTTTTTGGTTTTTTCGTTGCTCCTATTAATTATTAGGAAATCTTCAAAAACCAATAATAATTTTTATAATTAATCTTGTGTGGAAGTGCCACCTAGAGACACTTTCCCGCAACAAACTGGTATTAGATGTTAGAATTATAGTTAAATGATTAAATTCATCATTTCTTAATGGTTTAACCTTTTGGGACTATTGTTAATTTAATATAGTATCAAAGTAAGAGATCATAAATTTGATATTTGGTTTTACTCTACCTTCTATTTAAAATATTAAAAATCTCACTTATTGGGCCACACTTATTTGGGGGGGGGGGGTGGGAGGTGGGAGTTTAGGGCCACATGTGAGGGGAAATATTATAATTATGGTTAAATGATTAAATTCACATTTTTCTAATAGATTAATTTTTTAAGACAATTGATAATTTAACATTAGAGATGACAAAATATCTAAAAATGAGAAAAAATTGTATAATATACTCTAAGTAAAGAGAGTATAATATACTCTTGAGTAATTATTAGGTACTTTCAAAAGAATGTACATCACGTCATTATATTTCAGGAGTATCAAATACTTTTCCCTTACTCTTGATGCAAAAAAAAAAAAAAAAAAAAAAAAAAAAAAAAACCTATCCTACTCAAGCAATGAGTATAATGTTGTTGCAATCCCTTACTTTTGTTGAAAAAAAAAAAAAAGTGTGTTTAGGATAATAAAAAATATACTAAAAAAGAAGAAGATTAATATACATATCTATATTACTATTTAAAGGGCTTTTCCTGGTTGGACCAGATTTTTTTTTTCTCAAAATACCCCTACACCACTAGGTTTAAATAGAGACAAAAGTAAAGGATAATCTGATAAAAATATATATTTAACTTGCACTAAAAAATTACTTACAAAATAGGAACACTCTTCCACTTCCACTAATCCACTTCTTCAAAGCAATTATATATTTATTGTTTGTTTTTTTAAATAGAAAAATAAGTTAAACAACCCACATGTTGCTGTTTTTTTTTTTTTTCCCTATATATATAAAAAAAAAACCCCACGTTAAATTTATCCAAAAACAAAACTAAATAAATAAATAAAATGGTTATAAAAAAATCTAAACTAGAAAGGTATATACACGTTTTTTTTTTTAAATAATTGTTTTATACGTAGATATATCTTTAACTTCTACTAGAATGTTGCCTACAAAACGAGACCACTTTCCTTCTTTAAAAAAAAAAAAAAAAAAATAGAACCACTCTCCTGATGAAATAATTTTTCATCACACTTCTAGGTTTTTTTGTGATTGATAAATGTAGAAATCCTAAATTATAATGGATATAAATTATTAATTTTTTTTCCAAAAAATAGAAGAGCCTCTAAGCACACGTGTGAGCGCATGCTCAGAGGCTAGTACACACACACACACACACTATGAAGTAGGATTAAGAAAGGAATTTGCATTCATTTGGGTATCATGTAGTTTCTGGTAGCTGATTCGCATAGTTTTTATGTATCATGTAGTTTCTAGTAGTTGATTTGCATAATTTATTTTATAAGTGAGATAAAGCTAAAAATTTATTTATTCATCATATAGAAAAATTACCATCTACCACATTTAGTGTTTGTTTGGAACAACTTATTTAGTTGAAATTGAAAACTTTTTGTTGAAAATGTAAAAAAAAAAGGGTTAAAAAATAAGCTGAATAGTACAGTGAGACTCATTAATAGTATTAAAAAGTGTAGTGGGACTCATGAATAGTAACAAAAATAAGCTGAAAGTAGAGATAAGCTGAAAAATTCATTTTATCTCCACTAATTTAACTTATTCTCAAATGCACACTAATTTCAATTGAGAAAAAAAAAAAAAAAAAAAAAAAAAAAAACCTTCCACTAGTGTAATGCTCCCACTTTGAATATATGGAAATGTTAAAAAATTCCATAAGGTATTGGTTCAGGAACTATTTTACGAGAAAGTAATAAAATAATTAATTTTATTAATAACTTTTTTATATTTCCAATAAAAATGATGTCA
Source organism: Quercus agrifolia (assembly GCA_029955455.1). Taxonomy (NCBI): domain Eukaryota; kingdom Viridiplantae; phylum Streptophyta; class Magnoliopsida; order Fagales; family Fagaceae; genus Quercus; species Quercus agrifolia. The sequence continues at coordinate 88,195,887 of JARQAD010000001.1, read as the reverse complement.
AAACTTTCCTAATATAGTTTATTAACAATATGAATTATTAACTAATGCTTTAAAGGCATTGGTTAGAGCATTGGTTTATGAATTATTTTCAGAAACAATCTGGAGTTTTAAGGAGTCAAAGGGGTCCACGGTAAACCAATGGGGTACTTGGGTCCAAGTAAGAAGGTGTTGTTTGTGCATGAGCCCTTTTGAGAACCATCTAAGGCTTGATATTTGATGGAGGAGATCAAATCCAATGAGAAGGTCCCTGCCTGTAAGAGGGGATCTAAGGACTTGGTGTTTAATGGTTAAGGAAGTGTTAAAACTTTCATACTATGATTTATTAACGATTGTCTTAGAAGCATATGTTAATATGACCCATTAACAATTGGCCTAATGCACCATTAACATGACCCTTATTATAAACTCATGTGCAGTTTATTCTTTAATGATGTATATATTTGACAATGTTAAACAAAGTCAATTGATGCACTCGATTATCGTATCAGGTAGAATTATTATGTAACTCAACATTGATTATTATTATTGGCTAATGAGTTTTGTTTACATACTTTTTTTTTTTTTTTTTGCTGAATGCTGTTTACATACACTTCTCTCAATATTTCACGGCCCATATATGTTCATACACAAAATTGAATGTACAATGGCCTAAATGCACCGTTAACATGACCCTTATTATAAACTCATGTGTAGTTAATTCTTTAATGATGTATTTATTTGACAATGTTAAACAAAGTCAATTGATGCACTTGATTACCGTATGTGGCGGGATTATTATGTAGCTTAGCATTAATTGTTATTGTTGGCTAATGAGTGCTATTTACATACAGTTATTTATTTATTATTTTTTTGCTGAATGTTGTTTACATACAGTTCTCTCAATATTTCATGGCCCATATATGTTTGAACACAAAATTGAATGTACAATGGCCTAAATGCACTGTTAACATGACCTTATTATAAACTCAAGCACAGTTTATTCTTTAATGATGTATTTATTTGACAATGTTAAATAAAGTCAATTGATGCACTTGATTAGTGATTACTATATCCGGCAGGATTATTATGTAGCTCAGCATTGATTGTTATTGTTGGCTAATGAGTGCTGTTTACATATAGTTGTTGTTGTTGTTGTTGTTATTGTTTTTTTTTTTTACTGAATGATGTTTACATACAGTTCTCTCAATATTTCATGGTCCATATATGTTCGTACACAAAATTGAATGCACAATGGGTATGAATAATACTCTCACAACAAAAAATTGAATGTATAATTAATGGGTATTGATAATGCTCACTACAAACTACAAATTATAAACAGCTTTTCAAAGTTGACAGCATGCCTACATAAATTCAACTAGTTTTGGAAATATCTGGATTTGGTGATATTATTAAAAGGTTGGTTAATCTATTAAGTAAATCACTTTTTTGGTTGATTCAACAAATTTCATCATCACTAATGTCATTGTGTTGACACCTCATTTTGCAACCCGTATTTAGCCTTACCTGAAGGGTAAAATGACAATTTTTTCTTAAAAATATGCATCTTGATTCTGGTCATTAAATTCTTAATATCATTTCACCAAAATGTTCTTGATGTTGTAACGATCAAATCAATTGGTCATAAGCCCTAATCGGACCATAAGCCTTAATCGGACCACTAGATTGAAAGTTATCATCAAATTAAGTTTTAATGGCCGGGATGCACTATCACAAATTGAGTCCAGCTATATGTAATTATGAATAATTGATTTCAATTGGTTATAAGTATAATCAATTTGAGATTAATGATATGTCATAATTTGATTGGTTAGGATTACATTTTATGGTAGGATTGCACACACCTAATTAACTAGATAGTTAAACATTAATCATTTAATGAGTAATTTGTACAATTATCTTTTAATTATGGCAAATTTGGAACTAATTAGGTCTGAAATGAGAGTGATTGAAAGCTAATTTGGGACTATTAATACTAATTGTGCTGAAATTGTTTTTTAATAAATGACCTCTACTCACCATTTCGTTGATATCTCTCAGAATATTTTGAATCTGTGAATGAGGTTAATTTTCACAGAAACTAGACATCCGGGGCTTTAATTTGAGTACAAGAACAAGACAATTCCGATCCGAATTGAGTAAGATATGATTTTTTGAAGTTGGTTTTACAGGCAGTTACAGTAGCTATGAGAAAACCGAATTTTGCTTGCTCCTCACTTCCACTAATCTCTACATTTAATGCACCAGATTTCTCCAAAGGCTAAAATGAGGTCTAGGTTCATGATTTTTTGTCAACTCTCAATAAATAACCTTTCATTCATATTTCCTCAATCACTACTATATGAACTCCCCCTCTCATCCATTCTAAAGCACACAAAAAACCCTCATCTTTTATTCTCCCTTGAGTTTTAGTGTAGTTGAGTAGTCTTGTTATATCTTGGTCTTCCTAAGGTATTGAGTAAGACTCACTCTTCCTCTCCTAACTCTTCTTTTCCTCCACCCTTAGGACCTTTACCAAAAGTCTTCTCCTCCATCATATGGATCTTGCATGAAGCTATAATCCCTCTCCCTAACTTGTCTTTTGTGTTGCTATGATGAGAATTTAGGATTAAAGCATGATAATAACAATTTAAATTCTCTTGAATATGTTTGAATGTTCTTATGTGTTCTTCATATGTTCTTGGTTGTTTATCACATGTTCATGCATAACACTAATTTTGATTTTAAATCTACATCAAAAACATGAAAAATATGTTTATTTGATAATTCTTTTAAATTTTTGAATCTAGGATATTACTAGCCACACGTATTTACTAGAATTTATTTTTTAATGCAAATGAAATGTTTAATAAATTGAATTAGAGTTTATCGCATGCACACACTTTAAATTCAACATGCAAATTGATTGATAATACATTGGATGATGTGATATGAATGTTGGCCACCATAGTCTAGAAGACCGGTTTCACCGGGCAAGGTGGGTGCCTAACACCTTCCCATCTTGTAACATAGCCTCCGAACTTAGATCAAGGGTTAGTAGATCAAATTCTTATTCATGTAATTTTCAATTTTTAGATTGTAACTAGAAAACAAAATCATGTACTTTATCTTAGATTATATCTAGGACCAAAACCATGTAATTTTTCTATGATCAATGTAAATTCAATTGAAAATTAATAAAATGAGGAATTTTTCAATTTTGGTTTTCTTATTTATCCTAATAATTAAATATATGAAGACTTCATCGTAAAATTCTTAATCTAAAAGGGAAAATATAACTAGTCGAACCTCCATTTTGAGAGGCAATAATACGACTCTACCCATTTACGTGAGTTTAGCCCAACATCATAAAAACGGGCTGGGGGTGCAATCTCTCACACATATCAATTTCCAACAACTAATGGTGAAATCAAGGACTAGAGTTTTATTTTCTTGGTCACGCAATTGTGGAAATTTGATCATATTACCATTTATTGAAAGCTCTCTCTTCTTCTCTTTCCTCGTAAGTCGTAACCCATACAATTACATATATGCACGCACGAGCCAAGAAATATAGCACTACAAAACAAGGACTAAAGTGTTCAGAAATTTGACTAAAGAGTACGAGATTTAAAAAGAATTCTTTTGAATTAACAAAATGAATACATGGAAGCTAAATTGGCTTTCATTTATCAATTACAAATCACCCACCCAAAAAAAAAAAAAAAAACTTTTGTGTCGGTATCAAGTTATCTTACCTAACATTTTATTCAGACCAATACTACCAAAGAATCAAAATGTGGGATTTTTGTGTCCCATCTTCAATGTTACAACACTTTAATACAAAGACATGGTTTATGTTCAACACACTAATACACTAGACACATTGGGATACGAATATGTATCCGCATTTTAATATGTTCAGTGTATTGATGCATTAGATATAATCTCAACCCTTAATACAACATTAGCAAAAAAATTATATGCTTAGTCTACTAAGACCATTTGTTTTGTGAGTACTGGTGGCTTGATGATCATGTCCGGCGGGGGACCTTGCATGGCGAAGGTGCCTTTCTTGGGAGAGTAATTTTGCAAACCTGCAACAACATTAATTATATGCTTTTGCATTAGCTTAATGTGAAAACTAAAAACAAAACTTTTTTCTAAAGAAATTGTAGAATATATATAATAACAGTTTGATACATTTATTTTTGGTACCTTATGAGGGCAGCTTCATTAGTTTCATGGTTAGAAGCCTCACAAACTCCTGTCTCCAAGTTCACCCTAGCAACTGGTTTCTTTAGCAACTCTTCACCAACTTTCACAAGATCATCCATATTTTGTTCTGTGGCCACGTCCACAGAAGTTACTGTCCCAACCAAGGTATCGTCCTGCATTGTTTTGATTCAAAGTTGTCTATGTTAATTAAGTGAACAAGAACTTGACTTTTATACCATGGATTTTATTACATAAGACTTGAATAACAACGTGTCAATTCTTAAATACAAAACAAAAATGTAAGAAAAATATCAAGGGTTTTTTTTTTTTTTTTTTATATAATAAATTTTACTATAAATATTTTAAAACTAACGTCGTAATAATAATTGTGATCATTGTCACTTCAACACATAATAAATAAATGTGTAAATCATTTTTTTTTTTTTTAAATTCATGAAGAGAAAGTCTAGATACACAATAAAAATCTCACAATATGCTTATGATACATTTATTTTTAGTTGTAGTGGATTTGTGTATAACTTTATTTTATTTTGACCTATGATGAATTGACACCTCAACTTGTTAAGAAAATGTTGTGAAATTTTGTTATGCCCATAGAAGAACTCGATTGGTGAACATTGATTTACAGGATTTGTGTGATAAAATATGTACTAACCCCTAGTCTCACCCAAAGAGTAATTAAAAAAATTTATTTACTACTATATTATTGATGTGTCATTAACTGCATTCATTGACATGTAAGTTATTAATTTTTTTTTTTTTGGGTAAGAAAATTGGTAATAGTTGTAGTATTTTCTTATGTATGGAAGGCCTGAATGATATATATATATATATATATATATATATATATATATATATATATATATATATATATATCTGTACCTGAATCCGTAGGTAATTTTTCTCAGAATGAAGGGCTTGAAAAACTACAGAGAGGTGGACATCAACCATGTCTGCACTTGCGTTAGAAAATACATCAATAATTGGGGTGGAACCACCACTTGTTAACCAATCCAGCAAGCCCCACTTAGCTGCCTTGTGTGCCCTGTATTTTCCTTCGGCTTTTTGTGAGCCAGTTCCTAATGATATCACCAGAAACCTTCCATAGTCCATTGGTTTTATTGGAAAGAAGTCAGAACTTCCTCGAATGATCTGTTTTGTTACTTCACCAATGGCAAGTAAAGCCTGAAATTGCACTAATTTAGTAATACTAGAATAACAATTAAATGATTAAATTTATTATTTTTTAAACAGGTTTATAATTAAAAAAAATTAGGAAATTTATTATATATAATAATCATTAAGAGTCATGTGAAGTTTGAAAAAGACATATACCGGATTATTAGCAGCAACACCACCATCTGTAAGGTTAAATTCTCTCACAAAACCCTCGGGGTCTACAGTTTCAAAGTAATAAGTTGGAAGATAAGTTGGGGCAGCTGAGGTTGCTATGCAAATATCTGAGAGTAAGGCATTCATGCTTGGGTTGTTCTTTACCTGTTTTCATGACCAAATCAAAGTAAATGTTAGTACAATTCAGCCCCATCATTTGCAGTCACTTTCTTATCCAGGGTTAATCTGAACCACTACATATATTGTGGAAATTAAAGGAAAAAAAAAAGTACTGGGGTAATTAACCAATTAAAAAACCATTTTAATGAGAAGAAGACAAACCTCATAGCTAGAAAAAATGGTTGGCTGGAGTCTTTTGATGTCAAATGTTGGAATAACAACATTAGTCAATGTCTTTTCCAATTTTGTATGTCCTAGTTTTTCCTTTACAAGGTTATGCAGATATTTCCCATCATACTTTGGTCCAGATAGAGCTTTGATAATCTTTGTAAGATGAGGAAGTACAGGACAACTGCAATTTGGGAAAAATAATATCATGTTAAAAACCAAAACAAATGGGGTGAAGTCAATAATCAAACAGATATATATATATATATATTAATGATATTTTTATATCTCATACTCTAATTTTTACCTGTTTTGTGGGAAGATACGAGGGCAGTGGTTTAGGTAGAAATCCTTGATATCCTTGGCAGCAAAGACAGGTCGGTTATTTTCATCTGGAGCAGCTAGCATGGCAGTGACAAGACCACCTGTGCTTGTTCCCGAGATAACATCAAAATAATCTGCTATTCTTGCATCTTCACCATCCAGTTTCTGCACCATACATAAGCAAATATAAAGTACTTGGTAAGATTGCATGTTGAACCCTTATAAATGATTTAACAAAGCAGAACTTCACTAGTAAATGAAAAAAAGTGTTGAATTTCTTTAGGTTTGTGGCATGAAACATGTATGATTAATATATAATATATTTTTCTACCTGAAGTTCAGATTCTAAAAAACTAAGGATAGTTCCTGGGATAACCCCTCTTATTCCACCACCATCAATGCTGAGAACAGTGATTAGGTTTCCATAAGTTGGAGGTTGTAGGGGTACATTTGTTGAGCCCATTGGGATAAAGATGCAGGTAAGGAGAGAGAGAGAGAGAGAGAGAGAGAGAGAGGATTTAAGAGGTTTAGAGAAACTATGAACTTTTAAGGAAGTTTAAAAGAGAGGATTATGTGACTTGATATGTCTTCTTTTCATAGAGGTATATGTATTTATAGTACTCCTCAATTATCTTAAGATTCAACTGCGTCATTGGATTGGGCCATAAGAACTAAAAGAAAGTCTTCGGATCAAAGTGTTTCAAATTTGACCAATAACTTGTACCTTTTCTGATATTGTTTATGTACGTATATATTGAAAATTCATAAACCAATGTAGTGATTGGAAAGTTCGTGTGAAGTACAACCATTGCCTCTTTGTCACAAAAATTGTCCCTTTAGGCTATGGTCACTATAAGTGAGAATTGTAGGTTAGACCACTTCAGAAGAATTGTAGGTAAGCATGAGTTTGGTTAGACCACAAAGGCATTATTGGTCTAGTTAGGCAACAGGCCTAACAAAGATGGTCTTGAATGGCTACTCCCAAGTTAATCCCTACCTAGTGGCTAAAATTAAATTTATTATTATTCCCAAGCTTTGCTTTTGCTACATACAATGGCTGCAACATTCAAGAATAACAAATCTTTACATTTTACATGTTAATTTGATTCGCAAAAGGCGGTGCTTCAAGTAACCAAAAGATGTGTTGAATATATACGTGTGAGTAGAATGTTCATATAGAGAAAAAGAAGGGAGGTCGAGAAATTAACATAATATAGTGGAGCTCCTATGTCATATTAAGGACTCCGTTGGAGTTTTTCCAAGTATTATCTTCCCAACATGATGATGTTGTTGGGGGAGATAAACACCTTAGACTCAATTGGAGTTTTCCTAAGTATTATCTTCCCAACATGATGGTGATGTTGGGGAGATAAAACACTTTAAGGAAACTCCTTGAGCATTTAATTTATAGACACACACTTAATTCAAAAGGTTTAACTATGATTTCAACTATGTTATATTAACAATTTATTATTATTATTATTATTTAATTTAGGACTTTAATAACGTGTATACACCCAACTGGTGATCATATCATTGAAAAGTCATTTGAGGTACTTGTCAGAATTCAATATTCAAACAAATGTGTACAATTCAATTACATCTAATGCTTAAAGGAAATGTGAAAAACTTGATAATAATTCTATTGGCCTTATGAATTTTGTCTTCAAATCGTGTTGAATTACCTATGTATCTATACCATTTTGCAAATCCGACATGCATGGTTATTCATTCTTAAAAGATTTGATTGTTCTGTCAAAAAGGAAAAGAATAAGTCTTGTAGCTACGATACTTAGTTTTGGTAAATTTTCCAGTTGACATAGTCAAACTTTTGAGAGCGTTGTCTAGGTTATGCTTCCTTTTCTCTTTGGCTAAAACAGACGTGAAGAAAGGGCAAATGGAATTTTAAATATGAAGAATATTATATCCATTATCAGCGGATAAATTGCAAAGGCAATTCTAGTAACCGAATACTTGTTAGAATTCAACAATTCAACATGTGTACCATTCAATTTCAAGCGCTGCATAAAAGAAATGTAAAAACTTGGTCATTCTATTGGCCTTATGCATTGTTTTCAAAACTTGATCATTTCTAGGACCTTCAGTAGAGATTAATGAAAGAAAAAAAAAAATTACAGTAGAGATTAATGAAAGAACTGCAGCATGAAATTATGCAACTTGTAGGAAAATGGTGAATTAAATCATTTAGCCATTATTCTAACCATAAGTAGTTCATGATGAGAGTTTACTAAGTTTTTTCTTGACAGGAACATAGATTTAGCACCACCTGTTTAGAATTTTCTATGGCAGTATTTGACTTACCGCATTTCCAATCTAGTATTAACTGATATTTGTATTGCTGCAATATTTTTAAATCAATTATTTGCAGTTTACTAGCAAGGTAGGAAGAAGATTAATTTATGTTTAGAGAAGGGAACAAATTAAGTATGAAAATTGATAATATCTTTCCTGTTAGACCTTATCACATTAGGAATAAGCGTGATGACAACATTTGAAAAAGACGCATCAACATACATCACAGAAGATCATCATAAATTTTATTTATTTATTTATTTATTTTTAATACATCATAGAAGCAAGTGCACGGGTGGTATATAATAAATGATATATTACTTTATTTTTAATTTTTTAATACAAGATAGAAAATTTACTCTAGTCTAATCTAAATGTATATGTGTATGAAATTCTATCCTAGAGCCTTGAAAGCACTTATATTTTTGGAGTGACTATCGCATCAAGGACGCGTAGCGGTAATGATATATTATTTTTTTTTTGATAAGTCAGTGGTAATGATATATTATTAAAAGTTTAAAGCTTGGCTTTCTTTGTTTTTATATTAGGAAAATGCACAAAAGTGGAAGCCAAAAAAGTAAATTGTGAAAGATAAGTCTTCTATTGCCCAATTTTGACTGCACAAACTGATAATACTAACAATGACATTCTTGATAAGGGTAAGTGCGCCTATACCCGGCCGCAAGACATTTTTTTATGCATGGCTGAAGGCTTGCAGCCAGAGCAAAGACAATACAATTCACATGGATGGCTATAGATCCAACTCAGGATAAACAAAACACCAATTAGAATAAATACTAAAAACAAGAACAACAAGAATAATAAATAATACATTAAAACTTAAAGCTCAATCTGTCTCTCACAAGACTAGCTGATATCTTTACCAAGCCTCCTCCACCAAGATGTTTTAGTGCATTAGCTGCCAAATTCAAGTTGGTCTCTCCTCACCCAAATGAATTTGTAAGAGGTTGTTAGAATATAAGCCCAAGGCGCTTAGGCCAATTATTCTGGGATCTCCACTACACTTATATTACTTATACAATATATCTTGTCTACCTATATAAAAGGCAGACCTTTGTACTTTATTTTATATAATTTAATACAGTCTTTTAGACTTTAACAAGAGGACTCAAGCAAATTACTGACTAGGCTCCATTTCATTGCACTGGAAGCCTGTTCAAAGTTCCATAGAAATATGTTACATTAACTTTATGTCATTTCTGTAGTTCTTAGATTAACATCAGTTGCGTTTAGCATCTCATTTCTGCAGTGATGAGGTTTCGCGACAGTACTTCTCTTTTGAGAGTAACTTTGCAAACCTGCATTATTTGGATAAAAGCTATTGTTATTATTAACAATGCAGATATTTTTATACTTCGCAAAAATTTGAATAATCTTAGACCTTATCAGAGCCTCCTCATTAGTCTCATGTTTAGAAGGCTCCAGATTACCAGTCTCTAAGTTCACCCTTGAGACCGGTTTCTTTAATAATCCTTCTGCAACTTTTGCAAGATTTTCCATATTCTCCTTGGTGGAAATATCAACAGAAGACACTTCTCCCTTCAGTGTATCATCCTGAAATGTCAATGTTAAAATAATTTTTAAATGATTAAAGTTGTCTTTTTCCATAGACTTAAAGTTTTAGAACAAGTAGAAACTAATTTGTCACTCTCATATTAATGTGCCAAACATGGGTATTGACTGTGAAGTTACATCCCTTGCACTTTTTGGACTCAAGGCATCAATTAAAATCAATCAATGAAATACTGAATTTAATAAAACTTGTGTATAGTAGTATCTGCACACATTGGACTTAAGCATTGAAGTTTAATTATTACCTGAATTCGGAGGTAGTTATTTTCACTATCGAGAGCTTTAAAAACAACAGAAAGGTGAAAGTCCACTATATCAGCATTTGCTTGAGTGAACACATTCACCAATGGGGCAGAGTGACCACTAGTTAACCACCCGAATATACCCCACCGAGCTGCTTCTTTGGCAGTGTATTTCTCTTCAACTTTTGTTGAACCAGTTCCTAGTGATAGAACCAAAAATCGACCATAATCTGCTGTCTTTATGGAACTGAAGTTAGGACTCCCCCGGTTAATCTCTTTTGTCACTTCACCAATGGCAATCAAAGCCTACAGAATCATATGAGAATTAGACAATGATATTGATAAGAGAGTATGATTTTAGAGAGAATAAAAAAGCGACGTATACTAAACTTATTACCGGATTATTAGCAGCTACACCACCATCAATAAGATTGAATTTTCTCACTCTTCCAGTTGAGTCTTTGGTATCAAAATTATGGGCAGGGAAATATGTTGGGGCAGCTGAGGTTCCAATGCATATATCTGAAAGTAAGGCATCAAAGTGTGCATGGTTCTTCACCTAATTAAGGCATGGATACAAATGTATGTTAGTTCATTTTTGTTTATGTGAAGTGTTAATTTCTTCTCATTAGACTAGATTAATTTCAGGTAAAGTTAAAAACTTGGATTAATTTGAAAACCTCATAGCTGGAGAAAATGGCTGGCTGGAGTTGCATGATGTCAAAGGTTGGGATTACCACATTGGTCAATGTGTGGCGTAATTGAGTATTCCCTAGTTTATCCTTCAGAAGGCTATGAAGATACTTTCCATCGTATTTTGGTCCAGTTATAGCTTTGATCAATTTTGTTGCTTGAGCAAATGGAGAACTGTTGCTTAAGCAGATAAGTATAGTGTTATTTAATATGGAATAAGACATTGTGATAGCATGAAAAACATTGAGGCTCAATTGTTACCGATCTTGAGGAAAGATTTTAGGTCCATTATCAAAATAGAAGGCCTTGATGTCTTTTGCAGCATACATGGGGCGTTTGTTTTCATTTGGTGCAGTTAGCATGGTAGTCAAAAGACCTCCTGTGCTTGTCCCTGCGATCACATCAAAATAATCTGCAATTCTAGCTTCGGGGCCATCGATTTTCTGCACCGGTAAAAAATGTGAAAAAAACCATGTGAAAGAAGTAATCATATTTTAATTGCCATTACTATTTTGAATAACTTATATGTAGTACCACATTAGTCAATTTTTATAAAGCTCAAGCTTTTCAAATGGTCTTCTGGAAGTTAATCTACACGCATGGCTTGTAAGTGACTATATTGGGATGAAAGTTACTAATCAAACCCATTTTTTATTTGGAAAAAAACAAAAAAGCAATTATGCAAGCTACCAATGTTTGATTTCTTTTTCCTATTAAATAAGAACTTTAGATTGAAAACTAATATTTCAACTTTATACACATAGATGACATGTGCCAACTGGCTGGTATATAACAATATTGTAACCTGTAACTCAGACTCAAGGAAGCTAAGTATGATTCCTGGAATAATCCCCCTTATTCCACCTCCATCAATGCTAAGAACAGTAATGAAGTTTCCATGTGTTGGAGGCCGTAGGGGTGAAATTGTTTTTTCCATAAGGGATTGGGATGAGAATATGATTATGGGGCTAGGAGGTTAATTGTGCTGCCGGAAACTACATATTGCCAATCTATTTATAATCCTTTAAGCTTTCAAGTACTGGTTAAGAATCAACATTTTCATCATTTTTATGGGACTAATAATGCTGTAATATGGACCATATGCATACATAGTGGTTTCTTCAATATGGTTTGAGTTGATATTTAGCTTTATCATTGACAGGAACAACAGAGGATTCCATTTCCTTATAGTGATCTTGCTTTAGCAAAGAAGAAACTGCATCTTAGACGCTACATATACAGGAATTGTAGTTGGGACTCCAGGAGAATTGTAGGTAAGAAGAATTAGGTGAAGTGATATCCTAATGGCAATGTGGATGGTGGATTTCATTATCTAGCAAAATGGAATTTTAAGGTGGGCAATATTTTGGATATAAAAATCCTATCCAATGACTCTTTTTTGGTTTAATTTCAATAAGTCTAGGGATATAAAAATTTTCACAGCTTCTTTTATAACAGTGAAGATGATATGTTATAATTGATGTGTAATAAAATGATGTTACTAGTGTGAGTCCATGTAAAAAAGTTAGACGTCTCTAACATTGTTATGGTGATTTTCAATTCAAGTTGTAGTGCTTAAGTGTCCATGTGCACAATCTAGGGCAAATGTCTAGTTGTTGATTTTCAATCTCAAGTTGTAGTGCGTAAGAGTCTATGTGCACACTCTAGGGAAAATGTCTAGTTGTTGCACTCAATAATTAGCAAACTATAATGATTGGAATGCAGAAAGTTCAATATTTTGATCACGCCGGTTTTTGAAAGATACAATGCATAATGATGTGCATTGGGTCACATTTCTTAGGTCATTTAGGGTTCCTTTTGAGCAATTTATTCTTTTCTTATCAAAATCTGTCATCTCATAGGTATGGTTGTATATATTACTAAGTATATTAAGATTCTACTCATTTTGATATTTTTAAACATTTTATCTAAATTCCTATTCTTGTCACAATAATAATTTTCAAAATTTTTATATAGTTTACTAAATTTTGGTCAAATTTTAATTATTGTCATTTTTAATGTATTTTTACACATTAAATTTATTAAATAAGATCTAATTAATAGTAAATCCAAATCTAAAATGTTAGTTTAGTGCTAGTTTGGTACAACTTATTTTCCAATATATTCTTAATTTCAATTAGGGAGTGAGGTTGGATTAAAATAATCGAAACTATCTAAAATTTAGATCTTGCTCACGAGTCACAATGCATTTGCAGGTTCAAAATTAATTTCGGTTTCATTGGTTATACTTTTTATGTTTTTGATTTTGGACTTGATTAAGATTCTAAAGCAGTGCTCTTCTTCAAAATCATATAGCTCACCTTATTACACATTTAATAAATAAATAAAATAGCAATCACGTGTGGCTAGTTTGTAGCTTTTACATCATAACATAAAACAATGAACGAATAATGAATTCTTTTTCTTGTCAACTTGTACGCACAACTATAGTCAGAAATTTAAACCAAAAATAAAAAATCAAAAGAATCATTTGAATTAATAAATGTACATTTATTTCTATCTTTCTTTCTATGCAGAGTAACTCAGGTACCATTTTTGGACTACTAGACATATAGACTGGAGATCATTAATAATCTGATGTAGTAATCGGCATTAGAAGTGCCTTTTCGTGTGTGGAGATTTTGCATCTCAAAGCATCCTTTCTTGAGAGAGTATTTTTGCAAACCTCTAAGTAACAAAAATTTTACGCGAAATTAGTATTGTGAGAAATATTTTATGATAATATATAGATTATATAAATATAATATAATGGCATGTAATTGTGTACGTGTGTATGCATGCATGTTCTTCCATACTTTTTCAAAGCCTCCTCATTTGTGCCTCCATTTTCGACTGGTTCTGACAAACCCGTCTCTAAATTCACCCGATATACTGGTTTTTTTCAATATTCTTTGTCCTATATATTGAAGTTTGTCCAAGTTTTGTTTTGTAGACCCATCAACTGAAGCATCTATCCCGGTCAAGGTGTCATCCTAATGTCATATTTCAAAAGACTAGTCAAAACTAAATAACTTATATGAATTCAACATAAACCTAGAGAAAAACCAGAATTTTCTTACTTGAATTCGAAGATAATTATGTTCTGAACGAAGAGCTTGGAACAGCACAGCAATATGGACATCAACCATATCTGCACTTGCTTGAGTAAACACATCCACTAATGGAACAGAACAACCATGATGTAACCAACCCAGATTGCCCCACCTGGCTGCCTTTTTAGCATTGTATTTTTCTGCTGTCTTTGGTGAGCCGGTGCCTACTGAAATTACTAGAAAGCGGCCATAGTCCATGGGTTTAATTGGGAAGAAATGAGGATTTTCTTTAAAGACCTGTTTAGTCACTTGGTTTATGGCTACTAATGTCTGGACCATGGTGCCAAAAAGAAAAGAAAAACACTATAAAGATTAGCTTTTCTTGGGTTGAAACTTTTAACTTTAGAATAAATTGCATATTTTGTTCTCAACTTTTGATCTTTTCTTTACAAAATCATCTATATGCTTTAAAATGTTTCATTTTAATCCTTCTACTTTCAATATTTCAAAAAAAAAAAAAAAAAAAATTATATATATATATCATTATTTTGATTGATAAAAAATGTAATATGGCAAACATAATTCATGCCATATCATAAGCTTCACATTATCAAAGTGACCTCAATTTCACGAATTCAATTCAATACAAATAATTTTTTATCCATTAGATATATAAGAATGATTTTCAAATATATGTCAAAAATTGAGCATCAAATATGTAATTTAAATTAACTTTATCTCTCTAAATGATTATATACTGGATTGTTTGCAGCAACAACACCATCTATAAGATTGAATTTTCGAGCATTCCCTTCATTATCTTGGTTCTTGAATTGGTAGGCAGGAAGATAAGTTGGAGCTGCAGAAGTATCGATGCATATGTCGGACAATCGAGCATCCAAACAAGGGAAGTTTTTCACCTGCATGAAGTTAGAATTTTCTCTTAGGTTGCGTTTCGATTTGAGGATTTACAATCAAGGGATCTAAAAAACAATCGTTATCATAAATTGCTTAATATAAATTTAACAACACATGTTGATGTAAGTTTTGAAAATTTTGCTTGAGCAAAAACACGTGATAATATGAATTTGAAATGACATCTTTACATATTCACTTCAAATGCACGTATTAACAAAGGGAAATTCTCTTCCTAAATTTCATCAATAAAAAAAAATTATATAATAATTTCATACTCTATATTCAAGTCATTGAAACTAAATAATAAAGTCCAAATCATTCTCTTTAAATTCACTTATACAAACAAATCGATAGGTTTTTTTTACCATAGCTTTTTATTTTAAGAGAAGCTCCTCAGACTCTTTCATGCACTTCAAATTAAGGGACTAGACGACTAGTGAACAATATTAAATAATAAGGTTTCAAAATCCATGCAACACAATTTTTTAAAGGGAAAATCATAGTATATATACTTGTGAATTGAAATTAATATTTCCTTCTTCTTCTTTTTTTCAATATCTTTTGCCTATATTGAATTAAGAAAAAATTGAGTTCTAACCACATCATAAATAATTTTAAACTTTGAACTTGAATAGTAAACCTAATATACTATTTCAATTAAGTGGCGCAGAGTCAATGTCTTTGTTCTATTTTTCTAGTTTGCCATGCCATTGAAAGTGAAAGATTTCTGTTACCTAAAAGCTTTTAAGTGTCATTAATTTTCTTTGTGTCTAAACTCTAAAGTCTATTCAGCAAAGGAAAATGTCTATTCTAAACTAGCCCTATATATTTCCTTTTTAAGACTTCAAAATTTCAATTGTTGTACAGTACGAAGAAATACAAGTTTATAGAAGGAAACATTTCAAGAGGGTCAAACTTCGTGGCATGGCGCTGACAAATAAGACGATTTTGGATAGTTAAAGAGAAAGGGAGAGAGATAGACCTCATAGGATGAAAAAATGGTTGGCTGTAAATGCCTGATATCAAAAATGGGTATCACAACATTCGTCAATGTGCTATGCAGCCGAGTCTCTCCTAATTTCTCCTTCACAACCTTGTGTAGGTATTGCCCATCATACCTAGGTCCTCTCAGTGATCTGTTTATTTTTTGGATTGCTCCACACAAGCCTCTACCATTGAAACCAAGGGAGTCAATTCCGTACCGTATCGGCCAGTACGGCCGGAATATACCGTACCGGCAAGCAAACTGGTACGTATAACCCCCCTGTTTTGTACCCTAAAAAATACCGGGCATACCGGCCATGTACCGGACGTACCGGCCAATTTCGGGCAATACCGGCTGGTACAAAAAAAAAAAGCTTTTTTATTTTTTATTTTTTTTAAGTTTTGTAATTTTTGAATTTTTGTTAGGGTGGAATGATAACTTATTTGCATTAACTTATTAGTATTATTTGTTTTCTAAGTATGCAATGGTAACTTTTATATACACACACATACATACATATATATATATATATATATATATATATATATATATATATAAATATAAAAAATTGCGGTAAACTAGAAACGGTACATCGGTATTAACCGGTATCCGAAATATATCGTACCGCTAGCCAAACCGGTACAGCCTCCGGTATGGTATTGACTCCCTTGATTGAAACCAATATATGCATGCTCTTGTTAATTGGTTAGTTAATATTTACAAATCCGAAAGATGCAAAGCATGAAACAAAGCTTAGATATACAATGGTGGCTCTACATGCAGGTTAGGGTGGTAATAGGACCACTTGACTGGGAAAAAAAAATGTATCTATGTACTTTCCAAAAAAAAAACTATATGCTAAAATAACTTATTGTGACTACCCAATAACAATTTTGAACACCTTGACTTGAGAATTACAAATCCAATTTGTACTAATTCTAATCTGGGCCTAATACTGATATTGTTTTTTTACTCACCAATAACAGCTTTTTGCATAAGATTTATTATGAAAATGTTGTGGACATAGCATTACTCCAAAATTAATTCTACCCCCAAACATAACCCTTAATCATTTTTTTAAATAAAAAAAAAGCTTAAATAACAACAATAAATATTAGCCCAAAAACCAAAAAACATATATCAAATAAAAACAAGATAAGACCAAACAACAATGTTAGGACATATGTGAATCATGTTAGGAACATATGTCAATGTAGAATTGGCTCATTTTTTGATAAAATGCACTTTACTTGTAATTGGGTAGATCTATGATGTGTTTAATACTTCAAAGAACATGGTTTCAAGTCCAAGTATTAAAGCCATGCAAGTCTATCCAAGAATCAAGTGAAGAAGTGCTAGATTTTAAAGCTCAACAGATAGAATCTATTGAAATTTAAAAGGCAACTTTTGCCCAATACTCAATAGCTGCTCAAAAGATAACCTATCTATTGAGATTTATGAAAATCAGATTTTCAGTTCTGATTTCATTCAAATCCATGTATATTTGTTTAGGCTTTCTTTTCTCACAACTCCAAACATATATATGGATTATTTTAAGGGTTGTTACAGCTAATGCAAGTGAGTGTAGCTTAATGCAGCGGTTTTTCACAAGCATATTGTAACCGGAAACAATTTGCCCTAGTTTATCTTTCTCTTCAAGAAGTTGCTGCATTTGTACGCCATAGGGTCTTGTAACCAAGAAACTTCGTGATCTTCATCGAGTTGATGAACTGAAGAACTTTGCAGCCAACATCCTTCGCAAGTTGGTGGTTAGTCACGTACTGGGAGCCGTGTATTGAAAATGAGAGATTGTTACTACAGAACAAGTCCAATTGGGTATTGGGGTAAAGGTTCAATTGTAGATTGGTATAAGGTACTAAGATTTCTTTACTTGTAACCGCTTGTTGTGATAATAGTGGATTCTTGGGAGTGGTGACTTTAAAATCACCCGGTGGAGTTTTTGCCTTGGAGGTTTTTCCTATTCGTAAACAAATCACCGTGTTAACTTTATTTTCAACTGCATATTAACCTAGTTGGTGATTTGTTTGTGCTACCACACATATTGCATGTTAATTAACTTGATTAATTCACTTGGCTAATTAATTGGTTAATTTATCACAAGGGGTCAATACATTCTTGGCCTTGTGGACGACTAAATTCCTCTGTTCGAAAAGAGTCAAACAAGTAAAATAGTTTCACAAATGCGAATTTGTATTGATGATTGTGTGGTACAATTCTCTGTAATTACAAAAGAGTTATCCTCGGATTCGATCTCCTTAAAAGACTTGTTGATTGGATTTGTAGTTATGTGATTTTGATTCGAACACCCAATATACTTCAATTTGGCTAAAGAATGGATCGAAGATCTTTGGAACAGAATTACAATGAATCTTTGGCTATGAGCTTGTTGGAAATCCTTTATTCTTCACGTTCTTCGTGTTCTTCGTGCGTTCTTCATCTTCGAAGGTTTATGGTGGAAGTTCTTCGGGGTTTTAGAGGCTTGAATCCGTTGTGCTTCACTGATTTCTGATTTGTTGAGGTTTTTGGAGGCTTTTGAGCTTGATTCTAGTGAACTTTGAGATCTAGGCAGGTAGTTTGGATAATTCTGCTTCGAATGTTCTTCGTATTTGAAGGTTTGTGGTGGAAGTTCTTTGGGGCTTTGGAGGCTTGAATCTATAGAGCTTCACCAATTTGTGGTTTGTTGAGCTTTCTGGAGGCTTTTGAGCTTGATTCCAGTGACCTTTGAGATCTAGGAAGATGATTTGGATGATTTCTCTTTGAATGTTCTTTGTATTCGAAGTTGAAGTTCTTGAAGTTCTTGGAGGCTTCAAAGCTTGGTTCCAACAGAGCTTCTGGACTTCTTAATCTTGATCTTTTCCAGCTCTTCAACCTTAGCCCTCCTAAAATGTCTTAGGAAGGCTTCTATTTATAGGAGTTTGGGGGTGGGTGAGCGACACGTGGCGGAGTCTGATTGGTGACACATGTCACATCCTGATTGGTCCGCTTATGTCATCACTTACTTGTGCGAGGATTGCTTATGTCATCACTTACACGTGCGAGGCTGCTTGTGTCATTGCTTACACGTGCGAGGTTGCTTGTGTCATCGCATACACGTGCGAGGCTGCTTGTGTCATCGCTTACACGTGCGCTAATACGTGATTGGTTTTTGCATGACACTTGGCAAATTTCCATTGGCTTTTGAGTAGTGATAGCAAAATCTAGTAGCAGTACGTGGTGCTTTGTAATTGGCTGTATTTTGTGGATTTAGCAGTGTGACGTGTCAGCTTGTGATAGGTCGGGAATTTTCCTTCTCTACAAATGCCCCCTCGAGACTCGTTCACACACACAATTTTGGAGTGTGGTATGGGAATGAGTTTCGAAAACTGATTTTTACACTTGACTCTTTAAGTGAAGTAGTTGAAGGTGGTGGAGAAGACGGGGATGAAGCAAAGCGAATGGGTGAAACATACGCCCTCATGGTGCTGGCCCTGTATGTTGGGGACCCTCTGGTGTAAATGTTCCTGGGAAGTACACCTTGGGATTTGGGACTAACTGCATGCTGAATGAGGTTTGACGGCAAGTAGTAGAATGTGCCTGCGTGATGGGACCATGCCGACGGACGTTAAGTTGAAGTAATTTCAGAAGAGTACTTTCTGAAATACTTCAAGCTAGATTTAAGTTGGAGTAATTCCAGAAAATGTATTTTGAGGTACCAGCAACAATGACCTTTGGGTCCCATGCTTGTGGGAACATAGAATGAAGCTTTGGCGACCATTTACTAACACCAAAGGCTGAATTCTGATGAGCTGGTCCCTTAGAGGTTATTATAAGTGTTGGATGAAAGACAATTTGTAGGATACCCCAACACTTTCTACCACCTTCACCTAATGCCACTTGTTGGAAAAGCATAGAAAAATTAAAGGTGGAGCTAACATGTGATTCTGGTTTTAGAAACCAGTCAAGTTGCTATTTGTTTCGAACCACTACTTCTGCTGGAAGACCAAGCAATTGGAGAGAGACTACAGGATCCCTGAGGTTAGGAAAATGTGTCTCTGCTGGACTTGGATTTCCTGGCCAACCAAATCTACAGAAGCATGGAAGGACGATACAGGCCTTGTTATGAATAATTTTATGGACAAAGGTAGTTGTTAAGTGGAGAAACAAAATTTGTTTGGATCTCAAAACTACAATGATGCTGTGAGGAGGGTTTCTATTAAACCATGAGAAGGTTGATTTGAAACTAATTATGAAGCAATATTGGTTGCTAAGTGTTGAAAACGATGAGGCCATAGTGAGAAACGGCTGTGAGAAAGAGGACTTGAAAATTTGAAAGAAGCAAATCTTCATTTCATGATTCAGTGTGTTTTTTTTTTTTTGTTCTTGATGGGTTCTTGATGAATCCGACCCTTCTATTTATAGTGGAGAGACGAAGAATGGTAGATGGGTAGTTGAGAATGTCAGTTGAGAATTTTTGGTGAGACTGGTGGCTGGGAATGGTAGATGGGGACGGTAGGCACCGAACAGGAATGGTAGGTTGGAGACTAGTAGGCACCGAACGAGAATGGTAGGTTGAACTAGTGATCTAGTGTAATTTCAAGTTCAAGAAACACTTGTGAGAGTTCATTTGTACTTTGAAAGGGAAGCCTTGATAAAGTTTGGAGAATAACCTTGAGGGAATCCAGACCAAATGGATGAATCTCAAATTTTGATCTTGGGAGCTTAAGTTTTGGATACTGCTAGTACTTCAAAGAAGTGTGTCAAATGGGTGGTTTCCAAGTCCAAAACAAATAAGCGGATTTCAGAATTAGAACCTATGTGAAAATCTGAATAGGACAAGCTTTGCTCTAACATCTTGATTCTTGGTCAAATTTCACATTAAAGCCAACAGCTGTAGAATCACACTATTTAAGCAATTTCGGATTCTCAAATGAAGAAATAGACCCCAAAATCAGAATCTTTGCGAAAAATAGGGCAAGATAGGTTCTTCTTGAAAATTTTGACTCTTGGTCAAAATTTGTGCAAAAGTCAACTTTCTGAAATTTGGACTGTTTGCACAATTTCGGAATCTTGAACAAAGAAACGGATTCCAAAATTGGAATGTACGCAAAAAACTGAGTGGGACAGGCCCTTTTTGAAAATTTTGGCTTTTTGATCAAAGTCAAAGGTCCACTTGGTCAAAGCAATTTTTTTTTTAGGCGGTTCGGACCGAGTCAGATTTTCGGGTCGGTCCGGGTCAAACCGAGTTGTCTAGACAAATGGGTCAGACCAGGGTATGGAGGATGACATCATCCATGATGTCATAGCACAGGTGCGTGTGTCAGCGCATGGTGCGTGTGTCAGCGCATGGGAGCACGTGATATGATGAAGGTGGCGCGCGTCGGCGCGTGAGTCTGAGGTTGTGAACGCTGGACTTTCTTGTGGCGTGTGGGAGCGCGTGGTGGCATTTTTAGGCCTGAAATTTTGGTGTTTTGCCAATCTAGGGCCGCTGGATCTAGTGGTGGTTTCTGTTTTCTGAATTGGTGGCCCAATTTACACAGAAGTGAAGGAGTAGGCCACGATCTTCGAAGCCTATGGTGGCGCGTGGTGGCGTGTGGAAACTCCATTATGGATGATATTTCTGGATTTTGTAGATCGAAGTCTGTAGAAGATTCCTGTGGGTTCAGTTTTATGAAATCCTGAACTGATTTGCACAGATTTGACAGAGAAGGCCGCGGGTCATTGTTGGACTTATGGCCATTTGGTCTGCTTTGGCAGTGGCCACCCTGATAGGATGGTGCTAGGATTCAGACTTGTGAGGTGGGTAGTGTGAGCCATCATCTTCTGTCTCTATGGTTGAATATCCTCTTTCATTTCAAAATTTGGGGCAGACTTTCCTGACTTTGAGTGCATTTGAGTTTGCAAAATCTGACTTTGAGCTCCAATTGTTCTCACATTTCTGAAATGTGAACATAGTTTTTTTTTTTTTTTTTTTTCACTGGCCGGTTGGTGGAACCATTTAATGGTTTGCTGACTTTCTTTCATTTTTCTTGTCTTTTATCTCAGAAATTTTCTATATAAAGGCATGCTACTGCCTTCATCACTGAGGCACATGCTCAACCTTTAGCTTTCTTCTCTTGCTTTCAAGATTTTTTACTTCTCATTTCTTTGTACCTGTTTGCTTCTTTTCTTGTAAATTTTTTTTTTTTTAATGTGCTATGAGACCCTTTCCTTGACAAAATTTTGTTGTTGTTTGTTTTTGTTTTGCAACATAGTATCTTTGATCTTTGGGTTTTGACATCAAACTTTACACTGGTGTTCATGATGCATTGATGCTATCCCTGGCACTTGTCTTTGAAGCTATACTGGCTTTTGTCTTGGCAATTAAGCTGCTTCAACACTTGCCTTAGCAACATGGCCACATCAACCATTCTTACTATGAAGTCGTGATGGCTCTTGTGTTGGCAATGAAGCAATACTAGCACCAATCTTTGCAACGTAGCCACACCAATTGTCTTTTCCATAAAGTTGCATAAACATTCGCCTTTGCCAAGAAGCCTCATCAATACTCATCTTTGTAATGAAGCTACAGCAGCACTTTTCTTTAGCCATAAAGCTGGATCAACACTTCATTTGCACTGAAGTCATGCCAATATTCATGTTTGCCATGAAGTTGCGTCACCACTTATCTTTGTTATGAAGCTATGCCAACTCTTGCATTTGCATTGAAGCATCACCATTATTTTGTCTACTGAAGCAAATTTGCACTTGTCTTTTTTAATGAAGCCTTTTCAACATGAAGCCATGTCAACACTTCATTTACAGTTAAGCCGCGCCAACATTCATCTTTGCCATGGAGCCACGTCAACACTTTATTTGCACTGAAGCCATGCCAATATTCGTCTTTTCCATGACATCGCATCAACACTTCATCTGCACTAAAGTTGCACCAACATTGGCCTTTATAATGAAGCTTGAAGTTTCAAGAAGAATGCTACCAAGACTTTGACATTGCAAGGAGCTCTCATTAAGACTTTCAAGATGCAAGGAGATGCCAACAAAACCTTGAAGTTTCAAGAAGAATGCCGCCAAGACTTTGACAATGCATGGACATGCCCTTGGAGGAGAGATGATGCAACACCAACTTCAGATGCTGGAGGAAGGTGACATTGTCCAAATTTTGGAGACATGATGTGAAACTACACCATTTAGAAGGGAGATGATGTGGTTCCAATTTCAGAGTTGTGAAGTGGCACAACCTATAAGAGAGATGATGTAGCTTAGACTTGTAAGGTACAAGAAAATGCCCCAAAGAGATAAGTGATGCAAAGCATACTTTAGAGACGTGGGATGATGTCCACAGAAGAAGGGCAATGCCATGTAGACTTCATTCCTAATTCTTTGCAGTTGTCATTTTCTACCACAATGATCTTCGAGCATCATGTAGTGAGCAATTGATTGATCTTAAGCAACGCTTGCCATTCAAAGGGATCTCAAAAGCATATTGATGACCTTTGTAAAACCCTTCAAGCTAGACTAGCAATCCTTCTTCTTTTGATGTGACTGAACTTAGTGACAAGTACTAAGCTGTCCACATACCCTGGAGAGGGATCAAGTCATCATGTAGTTCAACATTTTTTTTTAATGATTTCTTTTTGGATCATTTTTTTTTTTTTAGTGCGAGTCTAAACTTAGCAAAAAATACTAAGTTGCCTACATACCCTCGAAAGGGATCAAGTCATTACGTAGTTCAAAAGATTTTTTTTTTAAAATTTTCTTTTTCTTATGTGTTTTTGCAAAAAGGAGGGCTCAGTGTGTAATAATGGGTATCACCACTAATCGAACTCGAGACCGCCTCAAGGGTGACATGGGCATCTAACCACTACGCCACACTAGCAATTGGTGACATAGAGTGGGATTAATTTCTCCTTATTGGTACGCTTTCAAGGGTAATGGAAAGACATCATATACTCTTGCAGCGTTACAGTGGGTAGTTTAAGCTCTTACCAAAGAGCAATTCTCGATTTTCAAGTATAGAAGTGTTTAAGGAACTTTCCATTGATGGGGCCGATCTTTATGTCATCATTGTCAATCAATTTGTAAGCTTGGTTGATGTTTGCCCCCTGCTTAAGAGTTGGAAGTACATTACAAGCAACGGTCACATGGTTTGACCTGACAATTTCATTGAAGTCTAGATCAATCTTGTTTTCTTTGGCAAGTTTCATGACTTGTTCTTTGAAGACGAAGCATTTTTGGATTGGGTGGCCAATGATGCGATGATATTTGCAGTAGTTAGGGTCATCAACTTTCCCCATGTCTTCTGGTTGCTTGCATTCTGGCAATTCAATCAGTTTCAATTGCAGTAGTTGTCCTAAGATGTTTGGCACATCTTCATCGGGGAACGGATATACTTTTTGCTCACGTTCCTTGAAAGTCAGATGATGCACCTCATTCTTTTGCTATCCTTCAAGCCGTTTTTCATTTGCATTTGCTATTCTTCTTGGAACCTTGACTTTGGCAGTGTTAATAGTCATTGGGTCTTTGAGGTTGATTTTTGCATTCCTGTCATTCTTCCTTACTTCCTTTTTGCTTTCCTCAAGTATGGGAGGTTTTGTACTTCCATGGCTAGCAATGCTCAACTCCAAGTCATGGGCACGAGTTGCTAACTCTTCAAATGTTCGAGACTTTATCCCTTGAAGGATGTAAAGAAGTCCCTAATGCATGCCTTGGATGCACATCTCTACAGCAGAAATTTCAGAAAATCTATCCTTGCAATCCAAGCTTAAAGAACGCCATTGATTGATATAATCGACCATCGACTCATTTCCCTATTGTTTGGTGTTAGTAAGCTCCATCATGCTCATTGTGCGATGCGTGCTATAGAATCGGTCAATAAATTCTCTTTCAAGTTGTTCCCAACTGTTGATTGACTTAGGTTCTAAGTCTGTATACCAATCAATGGCATTTCCCTTGAGCGAACGGATAAATTGCTTTACAAGGAGGTTTCCTTGAGTCCCTGCGTTCTCACAAGTTTCTACAAAGTGAGCAATGTGTTGCTTAGGATTTTCTTTGCCATCAAACTACAAGAACTTAGGGGGTTGATACCCATTTGGCATTCTCATGTTGTCGATGCGCTTTGTGTAGGGTTTTGAATATGTGAGAGAACTTGTATAAGAACCTCCATATTGTGCTCGGATGATATTTGTTATCATATCTTGTAATTGTTGGACTGACAACGAAGCCACCGAAGTAGATTGTTCATGTTGGGGAGTGTTTTCAATTTCTCTCCCTTCGTCATCCTTCGTAGATGTGAATTTATGACCATGGCTTGATTCACTAAGATCTTGTACTTCGAGTTTGTTCATTAAATTTGTAATTTGGAGGTCCTTATCTTCAAGTGCTTTTGTGAGAAGGACGACCCTTCGCTCCATTTCAGCTATCTTTTCTTCCATGGTAGAGGTGTTAGTCATCATGACTGACACAACTTCCCAAGATGATGGAAAAGAAAGTGATTTGAAGTGAGCACGTGAAATCTCATCTTTTGGGTTCCCTTTGATGGGAGAGAGATCGTGCGACCAACTTCTTGTGAAGGAAGAAGGAGATTTGCCCCCATACTTGAGGTGTTCCAAGGTGGAGATATCCTTGTTAATGACCTTGTTTCTTGTTAGAGGGTCTAAGGAGATGATTGTCTAGACCTTGGCTTCCTTGGTTGATTGAGCTAGAAGTTGATTGTTTGCTTTAGGTTGACTACGATTGTTTGCACCAATGCAATTGTTGGTGGTAGCCGTACCAAGTTTAATTGAAGTAGTTATTGTTGAAGCTTGAATGTTCTTGCTAGAGGCCATTGAAGTTGGGAGCAAGATGATGAAGCTTTCTTTCTTTGAAGGAGAATGAGATGAGAGGCAGAGATGTCCCACCAAGCGTGCCAGAATTTGTGGACAACTAAATTCCTCGGTTCGAAATGAGTCAAACAAGTAAAATAGTTTCACAAATGCGAATTTGTATTGATGATTGTGTGGTACAATTCTCTGTAATTACAAAAGAGTTATCCTCTGATTCGATCTCCTTAAAAGACTTGTTGATTGGATTTGTAGTTATGTGATTTTGATTCGAACACCCAATATACTTCAATTTGGCTGAAGAATGGATCGAAGATCTTTGGAATAGAATTACAATGAATCTTTGGCTATGAGCTTGTTGGAAATCCTTTGTTCTTCACGTTCTTCGTGTTCTTCGTGTTCTTCGTGTGTTCTTCGTCTTCGAAGGTTTATGGTGGAAGTTCTTCGGGGCTTTAGAGGCTTGAATCCGTTGAGCTTCATTGATTTCTGATTTGTTGAGGTTTCTGGAGGCTTTTGGGCTTGATTCCAGTGAACTTTGAGATCTAGGCAGGTAGTTTGGATGATTCTGCTTCGAATGTTCTTCGTATTTGAAGGTTTGTGGTGGAAGTTCTTTGGGGCTTTGGAGGCTTGAATCCGTAGAGCTTCACCAATTTGTGGTTTGTTGAGCTTTCTGGAGGCTTTTGAGTTTGATTCCAGTGACCTTTGAGATTTAGGAAGATGATTTGGATGATTTCTCTTCGAATGTTCTTCGTATTCGAAGTTGAAGTTCTTGAAGTTCTTGGAGGCTTTAAAGCTTGGTTCCAACAGAGCTTCTGGACTTCTTAATCTTGATCTTCTCCAGCTCTTCAACCTCAGCCTTCCTGAAATGTCTTAGGAAGGCTTCTATTTATAGGAGTATGGGGGTGGGTGAGCGACACGTGGCGGAGTCTAATTGGTGACACATGTCACAGCCTAATTGGTCTGCTTATGTCATCGCTTACATGCGCGAGGATTGCCTGTGTCATCACTTACACGTGCGAGGCTGCTTGTGTCATCGCTTACACGTGCGCTGATGCGTGATTGGTTTTTGCATGACACTTGGCAAATTTCCATTGGCTTTTGAGTAGTGATAGCAAAATCTAGTAGCAGTACGTGGTGCTTTGTAATTGGCTGTATTTTGTGGACTTAGCAGTGTGACGTGTCAGCTTGTGATAGGTCGGGAATTTTCCTTCTCTACAGGCCTATCAAACAAGAATTGAACAAATTATTCAACAAAGAGCCTACTATAAACAAAAAGATAAATTTGTAGATCGTTCAACCTATTTAATAAAATAATCTCTAATTACATTTTTCCTTAAAAAATGGTACCAAAAAAAATATTGTGGTTGTGAGTTTTTCTTAATGGTGACAACAATGATACTTTTTTTAGCTTTGTAGTCGCAATAATTTTGCTCTCCTTAGTAACTCATCTCGTAGTTGTTGTAATTATTTAAGTTATTGCTTTATTAGATTTTGTATAATTTAAATTTTTTAGTGATCACCCTGAAAAAATTTTCTAGAGCCGTCGCTGCAAATATACCACATAACCCTGATACCATATTCTAACACATACGTGTATACATATATAAGGGCAGTCAAGTCTGAAGATTTACCTCTTCTGTGGCAAAATTTTAGGACAGTGTTCAAGATAGAAGGGCTTAATATCTTTAGCAGCAAAGAGAGAACGATTGTTTTCATCTGGAGCAGTAAACATGGAAGTTACAAGACCACCTGTGCTTGTTCCCGCAATGACATCAAAGTAGTCTGCAAGTCTAGCGTCCTCACCATCCAACTCCTACCATTATTGTCAAATTATGTATAGTTAATATTGCTGTTATAACATTATACACATACATAAATACACACACACACATATATATATATATATATATATATATATATATCATTAACTTAAAATGTTCTCATGCAAATATTTTATACGAGATGAGTTTTATTTCATGGATCAAGTTTAATAATACACACGTCCACAAGTATAGGAATTTGTGTAATAAATAATATTTTGAAAGCCATACCAATTATGTCTTTGAATACTTTATATAAGACCAACACAACCCAGTAAACATTCACAACATTCTTATATAAATATTATTATATAATGATCGAGTTTTATTTCATGGGTCTAGTTTAATAATATACACTTGCTCAAGTATAGGAAATTGTGTAATACTAATATTTTGAAAGCCCTAGCTAGCTAGTAATTATGTCTTTGAATACATTAAGACTTAACCCCACCAAGCACTCTAAATTATACCTGAAGTTGTGATTCAAGGAAAGCTAAGATAGTTGCAGGGATGATCCCCCTGACACCTCCCCCATCAATGCTGAGAATGGTGATCAAGTTACCATAAGTTGGGGGTTGAAGTTGAAATGACAACGTTTTTTCCGTAAGGAAGATGAAAATGGTAGGCATGTGATCAGAAACTAAGTTGCAATATAAAAGAATGCCTTAGGTTTTGTAAGGAATAAGATCAAAGAAAGCTAAGTTTTTATTCTTAAATTTGAATTTTGATCCATCAACGACCTATTTATAGCCTTAAGTTGTGGTTATAGAAAGATGAATGTTCAGGGAACTATGCAGTGGTCAAAGGGTGCATGGTAGAACAAGAAACTCCACTTTATCTAGTTTCATCACGTTGAATCTTTCTCTAGTCCAAACAATCTCCTAGTCTGTGTATGTCTTTTTGGATTCAATTATCAAAAAGAAATTTGAATTTTCCCCCATGGGAAACTGAGAATTGTCCAATATATAAGTTCCACGAACTGGAAGCCGTTTTATGATCAGTTGTGCACTTATATGTGAGTTGGACTTGGACCCAAATAAGAACAAATTAAGAAGTAAATAAGATTTCTTTCCTCTGCGAATATCATGGATTGATCTATGCAGAGAAGGACGCTTCAAATTTTGTAACAAACTCAACCAACGTATCAGAACATCATAAGAATTGAGACCCTTTAAAATTTTTTGTACAATTTCATCACGGAATTTATTGACTTTTAAATGAAAGGTTTAAATTTTACTATGCTATCAATCCCTTTTTTTTAAAAAAAGAAAAAGAAAAAAGAGATATTATAAAATAAATTATTTTCTAACTAGAGTTGCTTTGAGATGATCATAATTCAAAAGACTTAATGGTAATAGTAAACCCGACTCTACCTAACAGTCTAATAGTAGTACTATAAGAATGGGTTCACTTGCAGCATATGATAGCCAATATGCATTACTCTAATTTGATTAATTTTTTTCACCTGAACGTAACACGTTTCCACTAAGTGATGGAATATGTACAATGAATATGTTAGGTTCTAAAACTTTAGGATCTAAATGTATTAGAATTTCAATGTGTAATGTTGGCAAGCCATGATCAAAATTTAGAGTCTAGATTTAGACTGCTCAAAGTGTGTTTATGTGTAAAGTTGGAATTGAGTAATTGCAGAAAATTATTATTCAATTTTTGCAAGGCTCGATCGATCGAAAATTAAACTCGATTGATCGAACCTCATGCAGATTTTTTTTTCTGCAAAATTTCCAACTCAGCCCAAGCACATATGACGTGTAGGGTTTTATGTTTTGCTTCAAGTATAAAAGGAAAAACCCTACCTACGTTTTAGAGGTTATTGATATGCTGTGTTTGTGAATCTCTTGTGAGATTTAGAGGTGTTTACCTTCATACACACTTAGGATTATTAAGATCAAGATTGATGTCGAAAACTTGGTGATCTCTTCAGTTGCTGTTTCAAGAGCTTAAAGAAAACACAAGTGAGAGTACTTGTGGTTGCTATGGATCAAGGAAAGAAGTAGTTCGTGGACTCGAAGTTGTCACGTGGTTGTGGTTGTTAGGTTCTAAAGACTTAGGTTTTATGTATTTAGAATCCTAATTTGTATTGTTGGCAAACCATGATCAAAACAATTTATTTAAGTTGTTTTAGAATTGCTCAAAGTTGGTTCTTTGTTGTAAAGTTGGAATAAACTACTGTGAAAATTAAAAAACTGTTTCAGTACATTTCGATTGATCGAAGCTTAGGCTTGATCAATCGAAAATCGTGTCTAACGTTTTTTTAATTGGAATTTCCAACTCAGCCCTAAGTGTTTTAATTGGTTTGGGTTTCTAATTTACCCTAGGTATATAAGGGAAACCCTAGCCACGTTTTTGTGTGGCTCATATTGCGGTTTATGTGAATTTCTTGTGAGATCTTTGAAGAGTTTTCCTTCACATAAACTTAGGGTTTTCAAGGAGAAGAATTTTCTACACCTTAATGATCATTCCAGTTGCTGCCATTGAAGCTTAAAGAAAACACAAGCAGGTGTGCTTGTATTTGGTGGAGAATCCAAGAAAGAAGGAGTCCGTGGATTCAGAGCTTGCACGTGGTCGTGTCAGTAAGTTCTACTGGTGGGTAGCAATAAGAAGTTGAGCGTGGGGGCTTGTAAGTCTTATTGTATGAATTTCGATTCTTTCAAGATAATGGATTTAAGTTTACCTTGAGGATAGCTAGGTTAAATCCTCCCCAGGTTTTTACCGGTTTGGTTTCCTGGGTGATCATATTTTTGTGTTATTTATATTTCTACTGCTTTACTTGATATGATTATTTGATTGTGTTAACCTAGATTTAATTAATTTGACTAAGTAACAACTTGGCTAAATTCCTAGGTTAATCCAATTGTGTTTTAAGGGGTCTAAAAACTAACAAGTGGTATCAGAGCAGGTAGCTCTCTTGTTGTTGATTTTTTGATCACTGAGCTGATCCTTGACTCCTTTATTATGGATTTTTTGCAAAATATAATGCTTATCTATCAACTTGCTTACTTTGGGTATTTGTCTCTTGTTGCATATGTTAAATCTTTCCTTAGATTTCTTGATCTTATCACATGTGATAATGATTATCTGTGTTATATTGCCTTAACCGCCTTAAAGGCACGTGATTCATGTCTTTGGTATTTGGATAGTGGTTGTTCCAGGCATATAACAGGTAACAAAGGACTATTCAAGACTCTCTTTGAAGGAAAGATTGGAACAGTCACTTTTGGAGATGGAAGCAAATCTGTAATCAGAGGGATTGGAATTGTGGACATTCCAGGGTTGCCGGTCTTTGAAGATGTTTGGTATGTTGATGGACTGAAGGCAAACCTACTCAGCATCAGTCAGATTTGTGATAACGGATTGAACGTTCTCTTCACCAAGTATGAATGTGAGATTCTTGATGGTGGAGGTGACTGTATGTGTGTTGGTGTAAGGACAGCAGACAACTGTTATGGATTGACACTAAGCATAAGCAATAAGTGTTTTAATGCAAAGATAAATTAAGTGGATTTGTGGCATCAACGTTTGGGGCATGCTAGTCATAAACAGTTAGAAAAAATTTCCAAATGTGATGCAGTTGTTGGCCTACCAAAGTTTGAGAAGATAGATAAGTGCATATGTGGACCATGTCAGATAGGTAAATAGATAAAATCTAAACATCCGTCTATGGCAAGTGTTCAAACTTCAAGACCTTTGGAGTTACTTCACATTGATCTCATGGGTCCTACTAGAGTTCAGAGTTTAGGTGGAAAGAAATATATTCTGGTGGTTATGGATGACTTTACTAGATATACTTGGGTGGTGTTGTTGAAAGACAAAGCTGAGGCTCCTGAGAAGATGATACATCTGTGCAAAAAGTTGCAGGTTGAGAAAGAAACTGTAATAGCCAGAATCAAAAGTGACCATGGAAGAGAATTTGAGAATACTAAGTTGGCTACCTTCTGCAATGATCAAGGCACACATTAAGAGTTCTCCTCACCCAAGACTCCTCAATAGAATGGAATAGTGGAAAGGAAAAATAGGGTTGTTCAGGAGATGGCACGTGTCATGCTACACAATAAAAAGTTGCCAAAATCCTTTTGGGGAGAAGCAGTTAATACTGCTTGTCATACACTCAACCGGGTGTATTTCAGACCTGACTCAAAGAAGACTCCTTATGAACT
Source organism: Quercus agrifolia (assembly GCA_029955455.1). Classification (NCBI taxonomy): domain Eukaryota; kingdom Viridiplantae; phylum Streptophyta; class Magnoliopsida; order Fagales; family Fagaceae; genus Quercus; species Quercus agrifolia. The sequence continues at coordinate 88,164,055 of JARQAD010000001.1, read as the reverse complement.
CTGAAAAGGAAAGAAGTCTGTTGTTAAGTATTTCAGAATTTTCGGTAGTGATTGTTACATTCTACGTGATAGAGAGAACCTAGAAAAATTTGTTGCAATGAGTGACAAGGGATATTTTCTAGGCTACTCCTCTACTAGTAGAGCATACAGAGTGTATAATTTGAGAACCAAAACTGTGATGGAATCATCAAATGTTGTGATTAATGATGAAGTATGTTCTGAAGCACAGTCAGAAAACATCATTCCTGTTCAAGATAAGCTTGTGGAAAATGATGACTCACTTCCTGTTGATTATGTTGGTAAACACAGTGATGAAGAGTTGATGGTGCTAAATGATGCTGTGTCCGTTCCATCAAGTCTGGAACCATCCACACCAGTACATGAGACTCAACAAGCACTACATGAGTTCAGTCCTTCACCGGAACAAAAAGGTACATCGACATCCCTAGTCAAGGGTCCTTCCTCTAGAGTAAGACTTAACCATCCCTCCTCAAACATATTGGGAAGTCTAAATGATAACATGAGATTAAGGTCAAAAGCCTTAAGTGTAATTACTCACTCATGCTATCTATCCCAATTCGAACCCAAAAAGGTAGATGAAGCTCTTCAAGATGCTGACTGGGTAAACTCCTTGCATGAAGAACTTCACCAGTTTGTTTGAAATGATGTGTGGGAATTAGTTCCAAGACCAAAGGGAGTAAATGTGATTGGAACTAAGTGGATCTTTAAGAACAAGTCTGATGAACATGGCACAGTTATCATAAATAAATCTAGACTTGTTGCTCAAGGTTACACACAGGTGGAAGGGGTTGATTTTGATGAGACATTTGCACCGGTAGCAAGACTAGAATCCATTAGGATACTTTTGGCTATAGTTAGTCATCTGAATTTCAAGCTATACCAAATGGATGTCAAAAGTGCTTTCATGAATGGGATGTTGCAAGGAGAAGTTTATGTGGAACAACCGAAGGGTTTTATTGATCCTCACAGATCGGATGATGTGTACAAATTGAAGAGAGCATTGTCTGGGTTGAAACAAGCTCCACGAGCCTGGTATGATAGATTGACTGCATATCTCACTGAGCATGGATTCAAAAGGGGATATGCAGACACTACTCTCTTCATAAGAAATGATAAGAATAGTTTTGTTGTAACTCAAATATATGTTGATTTTTGGTGCTACTAATGACTCTCTTGCTCATTATTTTGCAAATGAAATGAAGGCTTTGTTTGAAATGAGTATGGTTAGAGAACTAACTTATTTTTTGGGATTACAGGTAAAGCAAACAGACTCAGGAATCTATATCAATCAAGCAAAATATGCAACGAACCTAGTCAAGAGATTTGGATTGGACAATGCTACACATTCCAGAACACCAATGGTTGCCAATGCAAAATTAACAAATGATCCATCAAGTGAGTCTGTTGATGTTACTTTATACAGAAGTATGATTGGATGCTTGTTATATTTGACTGCTAGTAGGCTTGGTATTGCCTTTAGTGTTGGTGTTTGTTCTAGATTTCAATCTAATCCTAAAGTTTCACATTTGAATGCTGTCAAAAGAATTATAAAATATGTGGGTGGAACTTGTGATTATGGATTATTTTAAAGTAAAGAGTCTAATATGTCTCTTGCTAGTTTTTCTGATTCTGATTGGGCTAGTAATGCTAATGATAGAAAAAGCACCACTGGTGGGTGTTTTTATGTAGGAGCCAATCTTGTTGCTTGGATGAGCAAAAAGCAAAATTCTGTGTCTTTGTCTATTGCAGAGGCAGAATATATTGCTGCTGGAAGTTGTTGCTCACAGCTTCTTTGGATGAAAATGGTTTTAACAGATTATGGGATATCCCAAGATACCATGGTTGTGTACTGTGATAACTTTAGTGCTATTGATATATCTAAGAACCTTGTTCAACATTCTAAGACTAAGCACATTGAGATTAGGTATCACTTCATTAGGGATCTTGTTGAAATTGTGTGTCTTGAGTATATTCCAACTAAGTGTCAGAATGCTGACATTTTCACCAAACCTCTTGATAGAAGTAAGTACGAAACCCTTTGTCAAGTAATTGGTGTGATTCTGTGTCCCTGATCTGTCTTGTTTTCTTGGTCCTTGTGCTTCATTACTTTTCCTTTGTGACCATTCTTTGTTTCTTGGTTTTTGTGTTTTTCTCTTCTGTCTCTAGGAGTTGCATTGCATTACATTCCTGCATTTCATCCTAGGTGTTTTTTTTATTCTCTCTCTCTCTCTCTCTCTCTCTCTCTCTCTCTCTCTCTCTCTATATATATATATATATATATATATATATATATATATATAAAATAAAAATAAAAAGGAGAAAGGAAGGAAAAAGGAAGCACATTGTTGTTCTTGCACTATTCTCTTTGTTTTTGAAAACAAGGTTGGTCAATTTATTTTCACATGACATGTTTGTTGTACTTTGTTTAGCTTTGATGAGCTTATTTATTGCACTTCACTAGTGGAAGCTTTGTAGAACATGTTGTGTGGGAAAGATGTTTATGGTGTTTATCACTTTGTCTTTATCTTGAAGTCACATGTTATTTGACTGTCGGACTTGAATCTTTTGAGAAAGGCATAAATAACCATCTCACCACTGTGCACTAGCCAATCATGAACACCTTAGTGCAAATCATAAGATTTTGTGCTCAAGAAAGTGTAGCACATGCACAAAAAGAACATAAGGTGAAGCCTCGGTTTAAATGATAAATCACTTAAATTAAAAATTGGTGTGTACTATTAGGCTGAATGCCAAATCACTTAAATTAAAAATTGGTGTGTATATTATGAGGCAAAAATTCAAGAAACTTACATGATTGCAAGCTTATGTCCTAGGAGATGTGAGAGTTATATGATGTAACTCTTTAGATTATAGTTTCTTTTAAATTCTATGTAATGAATTGTGTAGACTTTGTGGTTGATTTTTGTTTACATATCACCTCACATGTATCTCAGGCTTTTGCTAGTTGCACACACAACACAAGTTACTCTTTGCTAAACTTTGTACATATAATTGTGTTTACTTATGGTCTGACCAACCACGTTTGAAAAATACTTTGAATTGTATGCAAAACTGTTTTGTTGCTTTAAAAAAGGGGGAGATTGTTTAAAATCTAAATTTTTGGAAAATTGGGTTTAAAACTTGTGTTTTGGGAGAGCATTTCATCTCATACTCATGCATTTTTATATCTTATATTTAATGCTTTGAGGTAAGCTTTCAAAAAATCAGGTTTTTTCTCTAAAAAGCAGTTTTTCCAGAATTTCGATTGATCCAATCTAATTTTCGATCAATCGAAATCTTGTTTAAAAAATTCAGTGAGCCTCTGTCTGGTTCAATTGATCGAACCTGTTTTTCGATCAATCGAACATCGTGTTTCAGGTTTTTTAAAAACAGTTCTTTGACTGATTCAAACATCTTTTTCATAAGTTTTTTCAAACTTTTCTCTCTCTCTTCGACTTGGCAAGGCAGCACAAAGTTTTTTTGTCGTTTTCTTCCTAAATTTTTGCAAGGATTTCCTCCCTCAAGGCCGGTAAGACCATTTTATCCCTCCTTTTGTTCTTATTTTCATGTTTTCATGCATTTTTTCGTGCATTTAAAGGGTATTTTCGAACTTCTTCAATCTTGGGATTTTTGTTGATTTAAGGCTATTTTTCTAAAATTGATCATTGGGTTTTGTTGGTATATTGTTATATTCATGATTGTTGTTGGTTAATTTGGTCAATTTGGGGTTTTATGAAGAATTGAAAATTCTAGGGTTTATGTTGAATCTGATTTGGGGATTTTGTTCAATTGGGTTGAAATTGATGAAATTGGCTTGTTGATTTGATGAAATTGATCATTCTAAACTGTTTTTTAACTTGTGTAATGATCAATTGGTCAATTTATTTTAAAAAATTAAATTAAATTAACAAGTGGTTTTAAATTTTTTGGGGTTTTAGTTAGAAACTCTATGCTCAAGTCAATTTTGTGACTTTGAACTTATTTTGAACTTAATTTACTGCCTTAGCTCATGCATCATGTCATTTAATCTGTTCATGCATCATATAGTTCTTCTTGTTCTATATTTTTTGTGTTAACTTGCAGTCTGCCCTTGGTTTTGTTTTTGTTTCTTTTTCCTATTTTTTGTTGTGTGCTCTTGGTCCTTAATTCTAGCACTATGCCTTGGAAGACTAGAGCTAATAGGGTTCCCTCTACCCCTTCTGTGTCTCCTTCTAGGGTTCAGTTGTTTAGGAACGAGCATTCGCGTGAGGCTTATGAGAAACTTAATAGTAAGCGTAAGATCTGGGCTGAGCGTTCTGTGATTCTAGATGAGGTCGATCCAGCCATTAGGGCTAATCTTGAGTCTAGAGGTTGGTTGTCCCTCTTAAAGATAGATCATCCACCCCCGACCGCTTTGATTAGAGAGTTCTTCTCTAACCTCTCATGTCACATCTATGATTCCAACACCGTTGTTCGGAATTGGATACGAGGTGTTGAGTTCACCATTACCCCTAGGGTAGTGGCTGAGGCTCTTGGGGTCCCGGTTGTCACTGATTCTGTCTATCCCTATGATGAGTCACCTCTTATTGATGAGGTCATGTCACACATCACTGGATCATCTATCCAGTGGGGTTCTGATCCTCGGATCACTCCTTCTGCGCTTTCTGAGACTGCATATTTGTTTCTTAGAGTTGTGTGTCATTCCTTGTGGCCTATTTCTCATCTCCACACCATCCCTCTGGAGCGATGTGTGTTTCTCTATGCTGTCATGTCTAGTGCATCTATCAGTTTTCCTCACTTGTTCTTTCGTTCTTTGAATGAATTTCATAGGAGTTCTGTCATAGGGCATGCACTTATATATCCTATTTTCATTTATAGGATTCTTTTGTTCCTTGGTCTAGCTGATTTTCCTGCTAGTGAGCCTGTCCTTGTTGTTGGTCCCCTAGGTGCTACCTTCATTTGACAAAGGGTTGCTCATCTGAGAGCTGATCCTTCGGTCTTTTGAGGTGCAACCTCTAGTAGTGTCACCCCTCCTCCCTCTTCTACAGGTGCTGCTGAGACTTCTGGTGTTGCTGCTGCTACTGATGTTCCTCCACTGACTACTTCGAATGATTCAGACATTTGACGTATGTTGGATTATGTCTTGACCGTTCAGGCGGCTTAAGGAAAGATTTTGGTGGACATTCTAGATGAGATTAGAGGATTGCGAGCAGATTTGGCACAATTTCGGAGTTCTTCATCGCCACCTCCTTTTGATGATGGTTTTTGATTGCTCTTTGGCATTCCGTCACAAAAAAGGGGAGTACATATGAGATGTTTTTGGCATACTTGTACCTGTTTTTGTTTTTAGGGGGAGAGTTTATTTTTGATTGGTTGGAGCTTGTGGAGTTGTTTAGATTGTATCTAGGTGCTTCACTTTGTACTTTATCTTTTTAGCTCTTGCCACATTGTTTTTACCTTGTTGGGTTATTCATGTTAGGGGGAGTACTTTTTTTGTGTTTCTTGTTTCAAACTGCTTATTGATTTATGATTATGAGTTCTTCATTGTTATATGTCTTTATTGTGTGTTGTTTGAAATCAAGATTTTATTTTTCTTTACTTGTATTTTTTTCCACACATGTGGTTATGCATTTTATTTAAGTATTTCAAGAAATATACAGGTTGATTCAATTAAGCTGCTGTCTACTCTTGCAACTGATGGATAGTAGTTAGGATTGAATTTGTGTTTATGAGCATTATTTTGTAAAGGGCTTTTCTGTGTAAACTTTGAGCTATTTAAGTTGTGTTTTGTCACGGATTGCCAAAGGGTGAGTTTGTTAGGTTCTAAAGACTTAGGTTTTATGTATTTAGAATCCTAATTTGTATTGTTGGCAAACCATGATCAAAACAATGTATTTAAGTTGTTTTAGAATTGCTCAAAGTTGGTTCTTTGTTGTAAAGTTGGAATAAACTACTGTGAAAATTAAAAAACTGTTTCAGTACATTTCGATCGATTGAAGCTTAGGCTTGATCAATTGAAAATCGTGTCTGACGTTTTTTTAATTGGAATTTCCAACTCAGCCCTAAGTGTTTTAATTGGTTTGGGTTTCTAATTTACCCTAGGTATATAAAGGAAACCCTAGCCACGTTTTTGTGTGGCTCATATTGCGGTTTATGTGAATTTCTTGTGAGATCTTTGAGGAGCTTTCCTTCACATAAACTTAGGGTTTTCAAGGAGAAGAATTTTCTACCCCTTGATGATCATTCCAGTTGCTGCCATTGAAGCTTAAAGAAAACACAAGTGGGTGTGCTTGTATTTGGTGGAGAATCCAAGAAAGAAGGAATCCATAGATTTGGAGCTTGCACGTGGTCGTGTCAGTAAGTTCTACTGGTGGGTAGCAATAAGAAGTCGAGCGTGGGGGCTTGTAAGTCTTATTGTATGAACTTCGATTCTTTCAAGATAGTGGATTCAAGTTTACTTTGAGGATAACTAGGTTAAATCCTCCTCAGGTTTTTACCGATTTGGTTTCCTGGGTGATCATATCTTTGTGTTATTTATATTTCCACTGCTTTACTTGATATGATTATTTGATTGTGTTAACCTAGATTTAATTAATTTGACTAAGTAACAACTTGGCTAAATTCCTAGGTTAATCCAATTGTGTTTTAAGGGGTCTAAAAACTAACAGTGGTAGTAAGTTTTCAACACAAGATAGCAATAAGATGTTAGTAGTCTAAATCTTATTGTAAAACTTCATTTCTTTTATAGTGGATCTGTTTTACGTTGAGGATAGCTAGGTTAAATCCTCTTCAGGTTTTTTACCGGTTTGGTTTTTCTGAATTATCATATTATTGTGTTATTTACTTTTTCTTATTATTCACATGATATGATTGAAATGTGTTTAACTTAGATCTTATTAATGAATTTGTTAATCAACTTGACTTAATATTAAGTTAAAGAACTTGTTTAAAGGGGTTTAAAAACATACAGAATAAATGTAATCTTTTTCTTTCATTTAGCAAAGAGAGACCTGAAATGGGACCTAGCTATTCAAAAATTAGGTTTTATCCTAAAGAACTTATGAGTTTTTATCTGCAGTCTGACGAACTTTGCCATCTTGGACTCGTAATCTGAGGTGTAGATACCAATATTTTCACGTAAAGTAATGCACATATATAGTCTGAACTTTTTTATATTTAATTTATTAAAGCTTAGAAATAGATAGTCTGATCTTAGATCAAGTACATAATGAACATATTATTATAATTAAGTACGCCATGGGTGACCCACGCACTATGGCAAAGAATTTATCAGCTTTGGTGACCATGCCATAATGGCATGGCTTACGATTTGGATTAAAGAAATGCAAAGGGTGGTTGCACTTAGAACATTACAAATAATATTAGATCATATATATGATGTAAGATAAATCCTCTCTTTCATGTTTAATTAATGGTTTGTATATAGATGACATTTATATATTGCTTAGAGATCTCACTTGCTTCAAAAGATAATATATATGCCGTGCGTGTGGAGTTTGAGGTTGTGATCATGCTTGTTTAGATGCAATGAACTGCATGTTGGCGGCTAGTTTAGTTGGTAGTTAACATTAAAATGATGATTTGCTATATAACTTTGCATGATTTTAATTAGTCCTAAATGAATCTGCATTCTTTTCTTATGTTTGAAATCAATTAGAGATTAATACTAAAAATCACAAAACCATTGCACATGTGCACGAAAAAATAAAAATCAATGCCCATTAGATGAAATGACGTGTGTGAATCGATTTGACATCATGAAATGGGGGGAAATTTTGATAATTCATGCAACGTAGATAATGAATAACACGTGAAATTAAATAGGAATAATCACCTTTGTTTTATTTATTGATAAAAAATTATCTGATGTTTGATATTATCTTATGAAACAAGAATTTGCCTCGTCAGTATATTCCTCGTCAGTTAATGGACGACTTGTAAAACCTGTGTTACATCCTAAACTCCAAAGGGTCCAAAGCATGAGAAAGACATCTCAAAGTACCTGTAAATTTTTCCTTTTTGACAATCCAATCCACATATATCATATCAAGTACCAACATAAAAAATTATTATAATAATTCTATTGAATATACTTTCAAAGTAAGTCAGAGCTCTAAGCAATAATTACAAGGACCATTAATGGTCCTTGTAATTATTGGCTACAAAAAAATAGAGGTCTGAATAAATAATTACATATCATCAGCTTGTTCCATCAGTAGGAATAAAGTCACAACCACTATAATATACAAAAGAATGAGTCAAGCCTATTCTAAGATGTACATCATCTAATATCTCCATTACAAAAGTTTAGTCTCCATCAATAGTTAGTCTAACTACTGTTAGCTACCAAAAAACTATCTCAAAAGATTGATGCCTACTCTGGAAAGTTTATAAAATAGTGGAATGAGATAGAGCCCAATAAGTAGCATAATTAATGGAGGTGGGGGAAATGCAAGTTCCATTTCAATAATAGTAATATGATATGACAAGAATGATTGAATAATGAAACACAAAGTTTCTCAAAGTAAATACCTTGAAACTATATACTATAATCTGTGAGCACCAACAATATAATTTCCAAAGCCATAATATCTAACATAAGGTAAATTATCACAAACATACCACACTACTACATAGACCAGTTAGGAGATCCACCCATTCACCATTGGCATGATATTGTCCTCTCTGGTATGCAAATTCTTGGCCCTATGGACAGTAGCCTCACCCATACTCTTAAAGTTTTTCTCTCCTCCCATGGGCAGCAGAGATAGTGCATCAAATAGGACCTCATTTACATGTGTTCTTTTGGCCCCATGGATAGCAATCTCACCCACACACAATCAAAGAACCTCTTCCCCCCATGGACAGTAGGGAAGAACGTGTCATCCAAAGTAAAAGGGCACTGACGTAGATTTGATTCCATTGTCACAAAGACTACGAAATCCAAATCGGTTGATCACCGGGAAATCACACATGGCATGGTGTTAAAAACCACAAAAGCTCATAGGTTACATTACTTTGAAACACATAGTTTATATCTGGGTAATTTCATAAAAACCTTTGATAGTTTTTAGACTCCTTAAAACCACAATCAGATTAACCTAGGTAATTAGCCAAGTGATTACTTAGTTAAATTAACAAATTTAGGTTGACACGAATATATAATATCAATGTATAGCAGCAGAAAATAAAAAACACAACGATACGATTACCTAGGAAAACCAAACCGGTAAAAAACCTGGAGAGGATTTAACCTAGCTATCCTCAAGGTAAAAAACAAATTCACTAGAAAGAATCGAAATTTTACAATAGCGACTTAGACCACTAACATCCTATTGCTACCCACTAGTAGAAACTTAGTTACACGACCACCTGCAAGTTCCAAGACCACAGACTCCTTCTTTCTTTGGCCTTTGCAAAACACAAACACCCACGTTTGTGACTTTGAGATTCCACTCAAAGGTTTAGCAACACAAACTCTCTTATTTGTGACTCCAAGACCACCTTTGAAGATTTAGATCATCAGCACCTTTGATGACTAGAGAAGGCAGCAACTTCTACAATATCGGATCTTGAGATTCTTCAAAGAATAACACCAGTAGAAGACATCAGGGAGCTTTTGGGTATAAAACCCTAAATACAAAAGAGGCACAAAAGGCACTCAAATCTTTCTAAACAACACACATAAAAACATGCTTAGGGTTTCCTTTATATACTTGGAAAAGTAGATCTGAAACCCTAATTCTTAATGGGCTTGAATTGCTGTTTGGGCTTAATTAAAATTCTGTAGATATGACTTTCTATCGATTGAGCCTGTTTTTCGATTGATCGAACTAGACAGATTATGAAATCTTCTTCCTGCAGCTTGTATGTTCTTGAATTTTGACTTGAATTACCTTGAGCATTGTCTGATAATACCTATAGAATCTAGGATCTATATCTAGACAAGTTTGTGTTCACGATTTGCCAATTGTTCTAAACTTTTAGAACCTAACAATCTCCCCCTTTGGCAATTCATGACAAAATTTTCATTCAAAATGAAATGCTCAAATACAAGAACAACCCAATACAATAAAATGCCTAATTACATCACAAATTCCAATCTAAGACTTCTAACCAAGAAGTTGCCAATAAAAGGTAGAAGGTCTTGATCAGAATGTACCTATCTTTCCTGAAACACTCAACAAACACATCACCGCATGTGTGGAAAGAAAGACATATAAACAATAATATGAAACAGAATATAAAAAACAAAAGTAAATTCTAACTCCCCCCCTAAGTTAGATACATCAAAAAGTTTTTATATTCTCCTCCTTTCAAAAACAAATTCAACACCCCCTAAACAAAACAAACAGGATTTTCACATTTCATTTATTTCTCCCCCTTTTTGTTACGTATTGACAAAGACAACTCAAACAAAGAGTAGAGTGACAGTAAGCATGAGAGAAAAAAGAGAACCAAGGGAACAAAAAACAGTTCAACTCTATAAAAAATAGAGGCAACTCCCTCTACAAAGAGCAACAACTCCCCCTATGAACAACAAGGGTTCAAGACAAGCTTCTCCCCCTATAAAAATAGGAAAAACAAAACAAGTTTTGGGAAAAACAATTTAGAGGAAAATTTAGGAGGTGAGGATAAATAAAAAGACACAAACCAAACTAAAAAAAATGAGGATTAACTTGAAGAAAAATATTCTCTCTTTAAATATATGCAAACTTGACACTATGTGACCCATAAATAGTTACATGAGTAGAGAAAATATTTGCACATTGATTATCCATCATATCTCATAAGAAAAATATTTTCTATAGTTCACACATAAAAATAGCATATACTAAAAAGTACATAACTCAAAAATTAATCAATCAATTTTTAAATCAAGTTGAGTACCCAATTTAGCAAAGTGTATGCATGTTATGTGTAAAAACAATGAGAGATATGACTGCAAAACTGCAAGATGGATACAGAAAATAATGCACTACATGTGAATCCTAAACATAAATGACGCATGAAAAAAAATTTGGTCAAAAACTTAAAAATGAAATTTTTTTCAGTTTCGATCGGTCGAGAGACATATTCGATTGATTGAAAATCTGGAAAAATCAGATTTTTGAAAAACAAAGCATTTTAATGCAGAAACTCCTCAAAGCACATAGTTTTATGAATGAAATGCATGAGTATGAAATTAAAAGTTTTTCAAAAACACTTGAATTCAATCCAGATCTTCCAAAAACAATTTTTTCAATCAATTTGACCTCAAGTCTCAAACTTTAAACACATTTTGCATTAAAATCAAGGAACTTTAATCTTGGATGGCCACAACAAGATCACACACAATATAATGTACCAAGTTTAGTAAAAAGTAACTTGTGTAGTGTGTGGAACTAGCAAAAGCTTGAGATACATGTGAGGTGATATGTGAATAGTAATTAAGCACAAATTCTATAAAATTCATCACATAGAATTTGAAAGAGACTATCACTTAAAGAGTTATATCATATAACTCCCACATCTCCTAGAAAACAAGCTTGCATTCATGTAAATTTCTTGATTTTGCCTCATATTGTACATAACAATTTTATTTAATTGATTTAACTTTAAGTCCAATAATGTACACACCAATTTTAAGCATTTAAACCGAGGCTACACCTTATGTTCTTTTTGTGCATGTGCTACACTTTCTCGAGCACAGAATCTTACGATATGTATTAAGGTGTTCATGATTGGCTAGTGAATAGTGGTGAGATGGTTATTTATGCATTTCTTAAAAGGTTCAAGTCCGACAGTCAAAGACATGTAACTTCAAGATCAAGACAAAGTGATCAAAATCATAAACATCTTTCCCACACAACATGCACTACAAAGTTTCAACTAGTAAGGTGCAATAAGTAATCTCATCAAAGCTAAACAAGGTACATAAACATGTTATGTAAAGATAATAAGGCCAATCCTTGATTATAAATCCAAGATGTGAAATACAAAACACAAAAATCTTTTTGGTAAAAAAAATTTATGACCTAAAACAAAAAACACACATTATACTAAATGAACAATGCAAATGTAATGCATGACAATGCTTAACTGAGCTATAGAGGGTACATAAACAAGAAATATCAATTTCTTAATTAACCCTTGAGTACAAGTACAAACTAGTACATACTCACACAAAATCAGAAATAGCTTAGCATACTATTCAAGTTTCTCCACAATGTCAAGCATGTTCTAAATCAAGAGAGATATCATAATTCATGTAATCCTCAAGAAAAATAAAACTAGATGCAAAATAAAATATTTTTGTCTTTTTGAAAATTTTCAATGTTTTTGGATTTTTTTTTTCTTAATAAAAGACAACCTAAAAAACAAAACAACCAAAAAACAAAAACAAAACGTGTCCATAAACAATTGAAAGAATTAAGTCAGGGACAAGTCAGCAACACTTACTTTAGAGAATCTTTTCTCACCCATATAGCACGAGTCTTCGACTTTGTAGGTGAAAATCCATGAGAAGTAGAGTGTATTTGAGGAATTACACCAATCTTCTGAGAAAGACTAAAATCCTGCAAATTCCTTTGACACGCCAACAAGCTTAAATTTTTCAAAAAAATATGAAACAATTTATATGGACTTATGGCAGGAGGAATATCATCACAAATCCTAAACTGAAACACAGAATGCTTAACTTTCAATTTATGACAATTAGGACGAATGTGACCGAAGACACCACAAAAGTGACAAACAGGAACAAATTTAGGAACATCAGTATTCCTCAAGGTATCCTGGGGGGATTTAACCTAGCTATCCTCAAGGTAAAAAACAAATCCACTAGAAAGAATCAAAGTTTTACAATAGCGACTTAGACCACTAACATCCTATTGCTACCCATCAGTAGAAACTTACTTACACGACCACGTGCAAGCTCCGAGACCACAGACTCCCTCTTTCTTTAGCCTTTGCAAAACACAAACACCCACGTTTGTGACTTTGAGATCCCACTCAAAGGTTTAGCAAAACAAACTCTTTTATTTGTGACTCCAAGACCACCCTTGAAGGTTTATATCATCAGCACCTTTGATGACTAGAGAATGCAGCAACTTCTACAATACTGAATCTTGAGATTCTTCAAGGAATAACACCGGTAGAAGACATGAGAGAGCTTTTGGGTACAAAACCCTAAATACAAAAGAAGCACAAGAGGCACTTAAATCTCTCTAAACAACACACATAAAAAGGTGCTTAGAGTTTCCTTTATATACTAGGAGAAGTAGATCTGAAACCCTAATTCTTAATGGGCTTGAACTGCTGTTTGGGCTTAATTAAAATTCTGCAGCTACGACTTTCGATCGATCGAGCCTGTCTTTCGATCGATTAAACCAGAAAGATTATGAAATCTTCTTCCTGCACCTTGTATGTTCGTGAATCTTGACTTGAATCACTTTGAGCATTGTCTAATAATACCTATAGACACTAGGATCTATATCTAGACAAGTTTGTGTTCACGATTTGCCAATTGTTCTAAACTTTTAGAACCTAACAACCTTAAATAATCTAACTTCTACAAAGTTTGTAAGGTTTTCAACTTCATTCTTGTTAAAAAGATTTTCTATCAATTTCCTAAGTACTAAGACAAGATAAGCATCTTAAAATTTTCCAATACACCATAAAATCCATGATTTTCTTATCAAAGATTAAATAAAAGATGCTTATTTTTCCATGTCAACAATTCATGCATTTCCCCAAATGCAATACCAAATATGATGCATTTTCATATATATATTAAGGTTACGACACAATAGTTTTTAGGAAAATATAGTTTCCAAAAGCATGTCTAACCCAAAAACAACATTTATGCAATGTGGTTATTTTTCAAATATCCCATTAAAAAGTTACTTACCTCGCAACTGCAAAAGCCTAATTCTCCAAGCTCCAAGCAGATTAACTAGAACCTAAACAATATCAAATAAACCTATCACAATAAGCATAGAGCTTGAAATTGTATTTAGTTACAATTTAGGAATTGCCAAATAAGAATTTAATTAAGCAAGCCTAATATTTAACCTCATCAATAATAATATATCACACTTCCAAAGTTTCTCAACAAATTGATTCACAAGGCATAAACTCCAATTTATAAAGTTGATCCCATTTAATATCATCTTCAACATTATGAGTAGCTTCCATAAAATTTACACTACATCATTAAGAGACCCATGAAAGCAAAATCAAAATATCCTCCAAGACAAGAAATTTAGAACTTCAACTAACTCCAAATAAACCCAATGGCAATGGAAAAATTAGATTTACCAACCATCACATGTTATAACTCAAAACCTCTAAATTTTCCACCATACATAAACCTTAAGTAGTCATCATTAGCACAAACCATACACCCACTCATCAAATAATTCCACCAATGCAAAAGCCATACATCAAAGCACATAAATATCACTTCCAATGCTCATAAATTACATGGGTATCATTATTAAAGCTTAGATAAAAATATAACCTCAAGCAAAATATTAAACCCACCAAAAAGAATAGAAAATTTTACCTCAAATAAAGGGATGATGATGCTTAGGGATTCCTAAATATTTTTCCGGTGGTCTTGCCAGAAAAATGATGGTGAAAATGGTGGTGGTGGCGTGGAAGTACCGGTGAGAGAGGATATAAGAGTAGAGAGGAGTGTGTTTAAGTGAAAAGAAAAGAAAAAGGAACAAATGAGAGATATGGCCGGACATGAGAGGGTGAGATGGATTGAAATGAGTGGTGGGTAATGGGGTTAGGTTGGGCATGTGGGAACCCAAAAAAAAATGATCTTACACATTTTTTAAAATTTTTTTTAAAATAAACTGATTGGGATGTTACAACCTATGTCACAGAAAGCACTCAGTGGATAAGGACACCAGTGTGGGGCCTGCCTAAGACCCTTCGATACTTAAGTTAGCTTATTTTCTTTCTAGAAAAACTGTAATTTGTATGGCTGTGTGTGTTCGTGTCCTTTTACCTATTTTCCCTGGCTCTATATAGCCTTAGGCTGAGTTAATACTTAGCAAACCAATATGTTGCAGCTGGATAATCAATGCTTAAAGATGACAATTTAACTCAAACTTTTTTTGCTCATAAATGATCCTTAATTCTGCATTATCAGATGAAGGTAATGGTTTCGTGCTATTCATTGCTTAATTATTGATTATTGCTTGGAGCTAATGCATGCATGCTCGTCCATACCCATACTCGTCACTGTTAGTGACAGTTTGTGAATGATGGACGATCATTGGTATGCTACTCGTCATTATCCATTGTTTTTTGTGCTATCTCTTGTGTGTATGTTTATTTCTTGAAAAAAAAGAAGAAGAAGAATAATTGTTCCTCATTATTTAATAAATTGTGTTGCATATATTGATGATGCAAAAAATCATCAGTGAGCCGCACGGTCCTCATGTGCTCTTGACAGAACTTGCAAAACGAAAAACATAGAGAAGACCTTACAGAGAGCACCGATGTGGTACCGGTCAAGTACCCTCCAAAAGTTAAGTTAGAAAGAGAATTTCTGCAACTCTAGAGTGCTAGAGCAAGGGAATTATGCGTACCTTGATTTATGAGGGCTTTGGGGTTTTTATGGTAGTGTAGAGCTGGCTTTCGTTTCTTGGCGGAGAAGGTATTTCCTTGTAGAGAAGATTCTCATTAATACTTGTATTTTATGGGATCCTTTTCTTGTAGGTATTCCTCTGATTATGGTTGGGCGTAGAATGCAAGATATTTCCATACTAGGATTCTTAGAGACCACTTATGCCACGTGGCTTCAACAAACCGTCTCCTTTGGATTTGTCTACCTTAAGGAGTCCATCCATTGCCCTACCTCTCCGTCCAGGCTATGACCTCGTCTACTAGTTCTTTGCTTGGTAGAGTACCTAGGCCGTCTCTTTTGGTGACTCCATCACTTATGACTGCCTCTGTTAATTGGATTCGTCTACTTTAAGATTTATCCCTATCATATAGCATAGCTTACTATTATATTTCTTAAAAGTTATCATAACTTTGGAACTAAATTTGTGGTGTATTTTTATGTTGAAATCACATTCCTTCTCGTGTATTTTTGTTTCTTTAAATAATAGAAAAAAAATGATTGAAACTGCTATTGGAGGGGTATCTCTAACTGCATGGAATGCCTATTCTCACACACTTCACACTTGTAGGATCCACTTTCAAGTAATATGTTTGTTTAGAATTCAGATATTGAGATATCAACTTGTGCGAAAGTTTGAATTAAGAAGAAAGTAGATGGTCAAAGTGGGAAGCAGACAAGAGGGGGGGGGGGGGGGGGGAATAATTATCCTCTTTCATTATTTGAATATTTTAAAAACTAAGGTGAAGAGAATAAATATAAATTTTTTATTTAGATGTTTTAAAAATTAAAATGAAAATAAGAGAAAATTGTATAAATTAATAATTATACCAATATTTGTTTTTTTTTTTTTTTTTAATAGGTAGTTGGGGTGGGGGAGGTGGGGTTTGAAACCACATATATGAGACCGCAAATGATACCATTAACACTAGGATATTAATTAAACCACATATTTATTAATATTAAGACATGGACATAATTTAACATTATAAGAGGAAAATTGACAAGTTAAAATTAGTGAAACCACTTAAATTATTTTCATTTAAGAGAATTAAAAATAATTGATTCAAATCATTTCCTTAATTCATTTGAAAAACTTCCAAATAAAGTTAATTAATTCTCATAACAAAAAAATATGTGGCACTCTCAACAAAAAAGAAAAAGGAGAGAGAGAGAGAGAGAGAGAGAGAGAGAGAGAGAGAGAGAGAGAGAGAGAGAGAGAGAGAGTATTGTTTTTGCTTAAAATGTATTCTAAACCTCTATTAAAAAATTTCAACCTTTTGGTAGACCATATTATCTTGCATTTTGGTCCAGCAATGAATTCTTGAAAGAGATAGCACTAAAATTTTATCCAAATCTAAAACCTTCATTTATTATCATAGAAAAGTCCATTGTTGAAATTAAGGTTGGCTAATTTTTCATCCAATTGTTAAGAGTCTTAATAGCTCAGCTGACATTTTTTAGTGTTTTAATGAGAGCGCCTTGTATTAAAATCTCTCCTTCCTCATTGTAAATATCGAATTTAACCAAAAAAAAAAAAAAAAAATCTCATTTATTCCAATTAGAGAGTTTTGGGCTCTCTTTTTCTCTCTCACTTTTTTTTTTTTTTTTTCATTCTAGGCCCTATCTTAGATTGCGTACCGTTTTTCATTCAATTTATTAGTATTTAACAAAAATTTGTGTGTGCTTTTATCACCTCATAAAAGTCAAAAATTGATGCTTAATAAGCTTTTATCAAAACTTGAAATAATTCTTAATACATTAGGTTTTTCAACTGAAATTCAAACATATAATTGCTGCTTGGATAAAAGATCACCTACGGTGACATTTAATTTTTTTTAAATTTTCGTGTCATTTTAATTATGAGGTTAATTGATATAGTCAAAGAATTACAAAAGGTTCTGTTTATCGATTTTATGGTTCGACCAGGATTAAACCGATGACGTCATAAATAATTTAATTAAGAATTTTTAAACTATATAAATAAATAATAAGTTTTTTTTTTTTTTTTTTCATATACTAATAAACTAATAGTAATAAATATGTATGCTTGAAAAATATATAACATCTTTTTAAAGAATTTATGTAAGTTTTTTGCATTTTACATCTTATATTTGCAAAATAAAAATACCAAAATGTAACAAGGAGGATCTTATATCTAGAAAAGTAAAATAACAAATCCGCATTTTATATATAGTAAGTTTATAACTGAAATTAACAATAACGTAATAATAAATCTGTACTAAAATGAATTATTATTTATTAATATTTTAAAATTATATATGAAATATTATTATGCATTTCTTATATATAATATTATATTATATATATTATTATATATTTTGTTTAATTATCAGTACTATGTAAGTCCTAAAAAGAAAATGTACCTCATGTAAGACTATAATAACGTGGTTCTCTACAACTACAACTACAACTACATAATGAATAATAAAATATAATAATAATAATAATAATAAATAATAATAATAAAAACTCTATTAACAACCCACCTATCCAACTACCAACCTACCCCACTTGACCGTTTCTTTATCATCTTGTTATTTTCACTAGATATGTGGGATGTTTAAAGTCTCCTCTTTCAAAAGTTTTGGATCTGCATTTGCTTCTCCTTATTTTTGTTAAAATCTTGCAGTGTGCAACAAATTTGAGATTAAAGAAAGTTGGAGTTGCTAAAATCACTTTGTCCCCCTTAACATTGATTATTTTTTAAGAGTATTTATAGTCACAAATTTTTCTACAACATTTTTATAAATGTAGTAAATTCTTATTGGTTTGCATTTGGGCTCACCACTTACATTATTTTTTTTGTTAACAATAATGATGTAAAACAAACTGTCATGGCCTTCCTGTATTCTCATGCGCTCCTTAAATCATTGCGCAAGGCGAAAAGGCACTAGTAGAAATCATGGGCCTCAGAGTCGGAATCACATAAAATTTGAGAAGGTGTTTCAGGTGGAGTGTGATGCATCTGTGGTTAGGATAGATGCTATTCTTTCCCTTGAGAATAGGCCAATAGCACTCTTCAATGAGAAAGTTTGTGAACCTCGGAGTAAATGGTTAGACTATGAGTTAGAGTTCTTTGGTGTGGTACAAACTCTTAAGCATTGTGAGCATTACTTGATTCAAAGGGAGTTTGTATTATATATAGATTATCAGGTATTGAAGCACATCAACAGTCAAGCTAGCATTAACCGGATGCATACTAGGTGGGTAGCTTATATACAACATTTCCATTTCACATTAAAGCACAAATTTGGTGTCGCTAATTAGGTGGTGGATCCACTCAGCAGGTGAGCATTTTTTTTTTTTTTTTTACCACATTACGTATTGAAGTTGTAGGGTTTGATTGCCTCAAGGAGCTATGCGAGAATTATGAGGATCTTGGTGATATTTGGGGTAAGTGTCAACAAACTCATATTTTTGTTAATAGTATGTACATTTAGGATGATTTCCTCTTTTAGGGTAATCAATTATGCATCCCTAAGAGTTCATTAAGAGAGCTGCATGGTGGAGGTTTGGGTGGACATATGGGCAGAGACAAGGTGATAGCACTTGTGGAAGAGAGGTATTATTGGCCACAACTGAAGATGGGTGTTGGCAATCATGTGAGGAAGTGTCCAATCTACCAACTGCTAAGGGACAATCTCAAAATACTGGTTTATACATACCATTGCCAGTTCCACAAGCACCATGAAAGGATCTGTATATGGATTTTATACTGGGTCTTCCTTGAACCCAGCGAAGTATGGAATCTATTTTTGTTGTGGTTGATGAGTACCCGAAGATGTCCCATTTCATAACATGTAGGAAGACTTTAGATGCTACTTGAGTGGTCAATTTTTTCTTAAAGAAGTTGTGCGCTTGCATGGGGTGCCAAAGTCCATCACTTCTGATCAGGATACCAAGTTCATCAGTCACCTCTAGCAAACCTTGTGGAAACGTTTTGACACTTCCTTGAATTACAGTAGCACCAGTCATCCTTAGACTGATAACTAGACAGAAGTGGTTAATTGCATTTTAGGGAATTTGATCCTATGTATCTCAGGAGAGAAGCCCAAGTAATAGGATCTTTCATTTTCCTAGGCAAAGTTTGCTTACAACAGCTTAGTTAGTAGAAGCACTAGTAAGTCTCCATTTTCCATTGTCTACCGCGTGCCTCCTAAACACACTTTGGACTTGGTACCCTTAGAGTCAAGTTGTAGAGAATGTGGCTGATTGTATTCAGGCAATGCAAAAGGAAGTGAGGTAGAAACTGTAATTTCCTAATGCCAAGTACAAGGCAGTAGTTGATAAGAAGAGACATGAGAAGATTTTCAGTGTTAGGGATTTAGTACTAGTCTACCTTAGAAAGGAGAGGTTTCCCGTTGGTACCTACAACGAGTTAAAGGACAAGAAATATGGACCATTCCAGATTACAAAGAAGATCAACAATAATGCTTATGTGGTTGCTCTTCCGCCAGACATGAATATGTCTTCCACCTTCAATGTTGCTGACTTATATGAGTACTATCCTTCTAATGCGCCAGATAGTGGGAATTCGTGGTTGAGTTCTTTTCAAGTAGGGGAGACTGATGTAGAACATACTTTCAGGGCTTTCCTAGACTCTTACGCAATCCTGAAATCATCACACAAGGCAAAAAGGCACAAATAGAAATCATGAGCCTCGAAGTTGGACTCACATGAAATTTGGAAGGTTGAAGCGAAATAGCCTTCTGAGCAATAGTTATAGCTTTGATATAGGGTATCCCCGGATACCGGTGAATTCCTTCATTTAGGCCCTAAAAACTTTCATTTGCCATTTATAATCATTTTTATTTCCTTAATAACTTTTTATTCAAAAGTCAGAATATGGTCTCGCTTGTTTTGGGACAAACCTTAAGCTTAGTAGTTTATGATTCTACATTTAACTCAATTTTGCCACTTTTAGTACATTTCGATATTTTGTCACCTAATCACGTAATTAGTGCGAATTAGGGTTTTAGATATTTTTATCAGTATTTATATTTTTTGTAGCAATCAGAGGCAAATTAGACTATTATCAATAAATAGAGACTTTTGTCAAATTCTTTCTCTAGTAGATTCCAGCTTATCTCCTTGTGGATTCAGGGAAAACCCCTTGTGGATTCAAGGTTTACCCAGTAGCACAAATATCAAAGACAAAAAAAAAAAAAAAAAAAAAACCGACAACAACAACAACAACAACTCAGTAGCTAAGCAACAGCAAAGTCGAAGACCAAAGCCGTTGCACATAATTGCCAGTAGCAAAGTTGCCCTCCCCTAACTCTAAGTTCTGGCTCCGTCCCTAATCTCTCGATCTCACTCTCTTGACTTTCTCCATCTCTTTTTTTCCCCCTGAATTTGGTATACACTGTAAATGTGGGTGGGTTTTTAATTTTCTTTTGGATTGAGTTGTCTAGGCTGTTAGGGGAAGGGGCCAAGACTTTGGAAGAGAGATGCCCAACCTTAAGGTAGGCAAATTATACCTAATAAAAAAAAATTGGACCAAGGGAGCCTAGACCCCTTCTAGGTCCATACCTGCCCTAAAGGCACTACCAACATGACCCTTTGATTATAAACTCATGTCCAGTCTATTCTTTTATGATGTATTTATTTGACAATGTTAGACAAAGCTATAATCCAGCAAGATTATTGTTAGTGTACATTTTTTTACTCCTATTTTCACTTAAATCCCACCCATTTATTTTCAAACATCACCAACAAATCATTGAGCTTCTCCAAATATTTTTGCCCTATTATTATGCTAACCCACAACTATTCTCCATGCCACTACTTAATTGGACCACAAATATAAAATATTATAAGACCCAATATTTCGTGAGGCCTATAGTTCATACATATGCCCAAATTATTTTATTAAAGGCGTTCAAATCTCATGATAAAAAACCATGATTCAAGTCCATGGTGAATTATCTATAGAAAAAGCCCAGTTCTCGCTAGTAATATAAAAAAAGCCCAATTCTTGCTGGCAATATCAAAAAGCCCAGTTCTCGCTGGCAACATCAAAAAACCCAGTTCTCATTGGCAACATCAAAAAGTCCAATTCTTACTGGCCATATCAGAAAGCACAATTCTCATTGGCAACATTAAAAAACCAAATTCATATTGGTACTATTTAGTAAAAAAATCCAATATTGTTAATACTTGGGAAATACCATATGATTAATTACCTATGCCCATAACCACAATTTAAAAAAAAAAGAAAAAAAAAAAAGCTTGAATGCTCATATGTTTCCTAATTCATGAGAAATTATGATTTTGATTCTACGGTCACTATTCATAATTCTATGATGATTATTCATCCTACTAGCTCGTCATTTAAATTATGACATGATTATTGGGAACCATAAATATTACTTATGATATGGAATTCATCATTTTAAAATGATAAATATTATTTACGAAGCATTTTGAAATAATTAAGCTTATGCTATTATATAACATTCATTACCCAAAAATCCATTACAAATATCTATCAAAACCCAAACTACATTTAATATCCACTAACAATAAGAGTCCGTGAGAGATGAAAACTCATGGCAATTGTGTCATTGATGTCCATTTTGTAGGTCCAAATATGTGATAGAAGGAAAACAAGCCCAAGTGAAAAGGGACATAAGCACAGCCCAGCTAAAGGGTCTAGCCCACGTGAACAAGCCCAATCCAAAGTTCCATCCAAGGCAGAGGATTGAACCAGCCAGCTAGCTTCATTCTTGCTCATCCTTGACCAAGGTTCAACAATAGATTTCCTTAAGCGACAACCAAATTGATAGGCCACAAACTGAATGACCCTTTGTAATAGAAATTAATTAATTAATTAGCCAAGTTATTAATTAATCAATTTATCATGCAAACACATGGTAGTATAAACAAATCACCAATAGACTAATTATGCAACGGAAAATAAATAACACGGTGATTTTTTTACGAATGAGGAAAACCTAATGACAAAAGTCCCATTAGGTGATTTTCAGGTCACCACTCCCGAAACTCCACTATTATCACAATAAGCGGTTACAAGTAAAGGAATCCCAAGTACTCGATGCATGGCTCTCAAGTACGTGACAAACCAGTTGCGTGGATCCCAGTACGCAACTTCAAACACCAACTAAGAAGGTTGTTGGCTGTAAAGTTCTTCAATTCATCCACACGATGAAGATCAAGAAGATGCTTCGTCACAAAACCCTACAGTGCAAATACACAGCAACTTTTGAAGAGAAAGAGATGAACTAGGGTAAGAACTTCGTCTCCGGTCACAATTTACTTGAACAGAGTTTGCTCAATGCTTGTGCAACTTGTGAACCCTTTGACAGCCCTTCAACAATCCTTTTATATGTTTAGGGTTAGGAGAAAAGAAAACCTAAACACATAATCACGGACCCCAAGAAAATCATATCAAAATTCTGAAATTCATAAACCTCGACAGATAAGCTGTCGAACAGCTATCAAGCCAACTATTGAGCTTTAATGAATTTGCACTTTCAGCTTGTTTTCTTGGAAAGACTTGATGACTTCAACACTTGATCTTGAAACCGTGTTTCTTGAAGTATTAAAAACATCCTAGAACTACTCAATTACAAGGAAAGTGCGTTTTGTCAAAGGATTAGCCAATTACATAAAATAAAGACATATGATCCTAACATGTGAAACATATATGTCCTAACATGTGAAACACATATGTCCTAACAATCTCCCCCTTTGGCAATTCGTGACAAAACCACAATAAACAAATGAGCATATGAAAGAAGTCATAAATCACTCAACTGATACTCACTTGTTGAATACAATAAAATCTATCCCAACACAAACTCTTGAAAAACTTTGCAAGAAGAGAGTTTATGGCAAGTAGACTTTGACAACCTGTATTTCTGAAACACTTTAAATAAAACTCATTAAGGCATCTTAATGTGAAACAGAAATAGTAGATTGCATACAATTAATAAGAAACATGTGTATAAAGGGAGAAAAGAAACAACACATGTAGAGGTAGGTGAAAGAAACACACATCAATCATAAATGAAAGAGATAAGTACAATGTATGTCTATAAATGGTCACAAGACTAAATGTACAAGAACAATGTATCTAAACAAGAAAGAAAAGAAAAGATACAAAGCATCCTCACTACATCCCTAAAAAAAAAAACAACACTCCCCCTAACAATGTATGTCTAACTCTCCCCCTAACAATGACTACTCTCATATCCAAAACTACTTCTCCTTTTTGTCACGAGTGACAAAGGGTAAGAGTGTCAAGTAGACATCTCATCGGTAGAGCTAGCATCTCCATCATCATCATCCGAAGCATCATCGTCATCACCATCATCATCATCCTCATTCTCAGAATCAGAAGCCACGGGAGGAAGTGGTGAAGGGGTAGCCTCAGGAGCAAATCCGCCCATGGTCGCCTGCCGTCTAGCTATGTGGCCAACACGAACATTCACTTGATACAACTCTGTGGAGAGTTTATCGAGGCGAGTATCCATGCGCTGAAGCTGCGCCATGATGTCTCCCAAAGACACATCGCTCTAGGAAGAAGAGGGAGCGGATGTGCGTCGATCAAAACGAGATGGAGTTGGTCGGGAGGGAGGTGTAGAATCCTGCTGTCTTGACCTAAATTGCGCCTCACTACGTTTTATGGTAGCGGCGTCTATGGCACACATGAAGGTGAAGGGGTCAGACGCGGGAAAAGGGACGAAAAATAGCGTAAAATCCTTGTGATAGCAGAAGGAAAGATGAGCTTATCACAAGACGCCGAATCCTAAAAAACATCTATCAAAGACAAAATGAAATGGGAGGGGAAGTCAATGGTAAAATGCTCAAGAAGAGATAGCAAGAACCGAGCACGAGACTTCGTAATGGAGTTGTAATGCGAGAGGGGATATAGTACAAAGGTCATGACCATGTTCAAAAATCGCAGACCTTTTGCAAAAGCCGAGTGGTAAGTGAACTGGTGCTCACCCCACACAGAAGGACGCTCACAGAAAGCAGAAATGAGCTCATCCTTGGACACAGTCCTCAGATGCTCATAGGAAGGATAGTCGAGAAACTCTATCCTAGGAACCCTAAGCACATCCGCAATAAGCTAAGGTGTGACAGGAATAGAAATACGTCGGACTTGAGTAACAACATGAGGTACGGAGCGGTCAATCCCATGCATGTTGGAGTAGAACTCCTGAATCAGCACGAGAGGACAAGTGACGGGCTCATCACAAAGAGACTCCTATTCCCGACTGTGAATGACAGTGGGAAGGTCGGTGTTAGTAAAATGACCTAAGATGACTCGGCATTTTGAATGAATGCCTTGTCAAGAAAAGTTTTTAGTAAATGCCTTGTGGGCATCATTGTTACGGAAATAGAGAGAGAGGGGTGCATGATCAGAAGAGGTAGAGGCACCGGAATGAAGAGGATTCCGGGCCGGAGTGGATTTACACTTAGATGCCATATACACTACTAACGTAACCAAAAGATAGAGAGGGGAAAGAAAGAAACAATCAGAAAAGCTCCAACACAGTTCACAATAGTAAGAATATGTGAAAAGACGTACAAATGCATGGAGAATGCATGAACATGTGACATGCAAAGTAAATACATCATGGGCTCAGCCCAATCCAATCCTACTAGCACATAAAGAGATTGCACACATCTAAATGCATGATAATACTGTTATAATGCAAATGTAATGCAATGCATGAAGTTTTTAAGATCAAATCTTCAAAAACTAACCCAAAATTTCATCAATTTTGAAAAACCCCAAAAATTATCAAAAACCCTAAATCTTAGGTTTTAAAATATGAAATGCATGTAAATGAAGGAGATTAGAAGCTTACCAAGTGAAGAAAGACTTGAAGAAAGCTTGAGAATCCCAAGGGAAGAGGTTTGGAGTGAGTGAGAGAGGTTTGGGAGATGAAAAGTCTAAAAAAATGAGAGAGAGGTCGACAGAAGTGAGCTGCGGATTGCACAAGGTGTATTTAAAGACCATCAGTAAATCTCGACAGATGAGGTGTCGAGGTGGTGTCAAGCCATCTATCGAGCAAGTGTCAAGAAAAAGCAACGTCGATAGATAAAGTGCCGAGAAGCTGTCGAGGAAGAAAAACATCAAAAGCAAGAATGATGCTCGATCGATCCACCAGGTGTCGAGGAGCTGTCGAGAGGTCAGAAACTTTCTTGATCGATCCACCAGGTGTCGAGGTGCTGTCGAGATTGCGATAAGAAAAAGTTTTAGGAAGCTCGACAGATAGCTAGCTATCGAGGAGGTGTCGAGCCAGCTTTTCAAAAATAATTTTTTGAGAGGAAAAAAACACAGACATGAATGTAATTAAGTATGCAACTCAACCAATGATCCAAATAACATATTAAGCTCTCAAGAAAATCTCTCAACAAAGATTTTTAAAGCACATGGATCTTAAAAACACACGTACACACTAAATAAGTCTAACCAATTTTATGTTTCAAAAACAAGTCAAGACAGTTTAGTGAGCATACATTAACACATGTAAAACCTTGTGATGGCCAAATCACATTATACCTGCACATGTATTAAAAGTAGCAAAGAATGTTGCGTGTTGTGTGTGAAAAACATCACAAGATTGCATAAATGCATACATGTTATGATGATTTGAGATATGAGAAAATCACTTTAGCTCACACACAATCATAACTGCTTGATGGGGACTATCACCTTCGAGGTACATCCTATAACTCCTACATCTCCTAGAATACACGCTTGCAATCATATTTAAAGCATTTTTGATCTTTTTGCTTTTTGCTTTTTATTTTCTTTGCATATTTTTATTTAAGCAAAACATGCATGGGCATATAAGAGATAGAAAAGAAATACCCATTTAAGTTAAGATTTTGACATTGCACTTTTGCTATGCCGAAGCATACAGGTGTCATATTATGATTGGTGGGTAACAGTGGTGAGATGGTTATTTATGCCTTTCTCTTAGGATTTTTTAGTCATTCCTGTCAAAAAGAGTGATATGAGTGTTAAGTACAAGAGATAACTTAATCTTACTCATCACAAACAAGAGCCATAAAGCTCACTTGTTTAGTTGTGCATAGAAATGCTCATTTAAGCTATGAGAGATACAAAGTTTAGAAGACTTTGTTTCAATGGCCATCTAAGGTACACAAGTACCAATGTACACAAAACACACACTGTTTTTGTATTTTTCTGATTTTTCAAACTTTTTTTTTAATTATTTTTTTTAATGAAAAACAAAATAAACAAAACTGAAAAACAACCAAACAAAAACATGTTAAACAAAGCAAAGCATAAAACTAGATGCAAATGCATGAAAAAGAAGGAAGAAAAAAAATCATCCCACGGAGATAACACCAATTTTTTTACGAAGGAATTCGAAGCGTTTACTGTCAAGAGGTTTGGTAAACAGGTCAGCCTTTTGATCATCGATATGAATAAACTCAAGAGCGAGAGTACCATCTTCGACAAGCTCCCTAATGAAGTGATGTCGAATCTCTATGTGTTTGGTTCTAGAATGTTGAACCGGATTCTTAGAGATGTTAATGGCACTGGTATTGTCACAATAGATAGTGAGATGCTCTTGACAAATACCATAATCATGGAGGAGTTTTTGCATCCATAAGAATTGGGTGCAACAGCTACCGGCAGTAATGTACTCAACTTCTGCAGTGGATAATGAGATGGAGTTCTGCTTTTTACTCATCCAAGAGACAAGATTATTACCCACATAGAAACAACCCCCTAAAGTACTTTTTCTATCATCAGCATTCCCAGCCCAATCAGTGTCAGAGTACCCAGCTAAGACATCACTTGTGTCCTTGCTATACCACACACCAAACTCAGTAGTGGTTTTGACATACTTTATGATTCTTTTTAAAGCAGTCATGTGGGACTCTTTGGGATTAGCCTGATATCTAGCACACACTCCAACACTGTAACTAATGTCAAGTCTACTAGTAGTAAGGTAAAGAAGACTACCTATCATGCTTCTATATAGAGAAGGATCAACATTTTTACCTAACAGGTCTACAGTGAGTTTAACATTTGGGCTCATAGGGGTTCTGACCGAACTAGCAGATTCTAAACTAAACTTTTTCACAAGATTCTTAGCATATTTAGATTGAGATAGGAATATACCTGAATCTTATTGACGAATCTGCAACCCAAGGAAGTGAATCAGCTCTCCAATCATGCTTATCTCAAACTTGGCCTGCATGAGTTTTGAGAAACCATGAGCAAGTTCATCCTTAGTCAATCCAAAGATGATGTCGTCAACATAGACTTGAGTAACTATTAGCTCACCATCTTCTCTTTTGATGAAGAGAGTCTGATCAACCTTTCCTCTTATGAACCCATGTGACACCAAGTATTGTATAAGCCGATCATACCAAGCTCTGGGGGCTTACTTTAACCCATAAAGTGCCTTCTTGAGGTACAGTACATGATCCGAAAAGTGTGGATCAATGAATCCTTTTGGTTGAGCCACATGGACATCTTCTTTGAGCAACCCATTTAAGAAAGCAGTCTTTACATCCATCTGATAAAACTTGAACTTCAATTGGCAAGCCAAAGCAAGGAGAATTCTGATGGACTCCATACAGGCGATTGGAGCAAATATTTCATCATAGTCTACTCCTTCCATTTGTGAGTATCCTTGAGCTACAAGCCAAGCCTTGTTGCGAATTACATTATCCTCCTTATCAGTCTTATTTTGGAATATCCACTTTGCACTGATGCTTTGTTCACCCTTCGGTGTAGGTACCAAGGTCCAAACGTCATTCCTCTGAAACTGAAGCAGTTCGTCATGCATTGCTTCAACCCAACTTTCATCCTGAAGAGCTTCTTCAATTTTAGTAAGTTCAACCTATGACAGATAACAAGAATAAGACACAAAGTTAGCAACACATTATCAACTATACGTTTCCTTAATGTGATTTCATTCAAGTTTCCCATAATATCTTCTGGAGGATGATTTAACTTAATCCTGGAGGAAGGTCCTTGTTCTCATGGGATTCAAAATCTGGTGAAGTGGTTATATATGCAGAATCTTTCACAACATTGGGAGTACCTAGAGTAGTAGGAGATGTAGGTTCTTGTTCAACAATTTCTTGAACTTCCTTAGGCTCAGGAGGAAGAATTTCTTTAGTGAGTTTCTCAATACCTTTTTCAGAACCGGAATCTGAAGACTCATTAATAACAACATTCACTGTCTCCATTACATTCATGGTTCTTTTGTTGTATACCCGATAAGCCTTACTTGTGGAGGAATAACCCAGAAATATTCCTTCATCACTTCGGGAATCAAACTTTCCCACATTCTCCCTATCCTTTAGGATGAAACAAGTACTTCCAAAGATCCTGAAATACTTCACATTAGTCTTCCTTCATTTCCATAACTCATATGGAGTCTTCTTGGTATCGGGTCTAAAATACACCTCATTAACCGTATGACACGCAGTGTTAACGGTTTCTCCCCACAAGTTTCTAACCACATCCTTATTGTGTATCATGGCTCTGGCCATCTCCTGAATAACCTTGTTTTTTCTTTCTACTACATCATTCTGCTGAGGAGTAATAGGAGCAGAGAATTCTTGAGAAATACCTAATCTTATGCAAAATGACTCCATATATGAGCTCTCGAATTCTTTACCATGGTCACTTCGAATTCTATTGATTTTCAAGCTCTTTTCATTTTGCAGTCTTATGCACAAAGCTTCAATGTGCTCAAGAGCATCAGACTTGGATCGTAGGAGAATGACCCAAGTATACCTAGTGAAGTCATCTACCACAACCATGATGTATCTCTTACCATCGAGAGACTCGATTCTAGTTGGACCCATAAGATCTAGATGTAGAAGCTCCAATAGTCTAGATATAACTGATGTCTGAGTGCCAAGATGCTTAGCTTTTGTCTATTTTCCAAGCTGGCATGGTCCACATACCACATTACTCATCCTACTAAGCTTGGGTATTCCTAAAACTGATTCATGCTTAGATACAATAGAAAGATGTTTGTAGCTAGCATGTCCCATCCGTTGATGCCATAGATCTTCATTTGGCAAACGAATGTTATTACACACAATATCAGCATCAGGAACCAATCCATAATAGTTGTCAAGAGTGCGAACATCACTTATGAGTTTCTTTCCAAACTCATTCATGACAAGACACTTTCCCTTGGAGAATAGCACCATAAAGTCTTGATCACATATCTGACTTATGCTCAGTAGGTTTACCCTCAGGCCTTTTACATATAGAATGTTTGCAATGTCCGGTAATCCAGGTAGAGAGATGATTCCCTTTCCTTTAATCTGTGATTTACTCCCATCACCAAAAGTGACATTGTCACCTTTCTTGGACTCAAAAAACTTGAAGCGAGATCAGTCTCTAGTCATGTGTCTTAAGCAACCACTGTCATGGTACCACAAACATGTGTCCATTACTTTAAATGCGAACTTCATCATAAAACACACTTCGTGCTTAGATGACAAATCGGTGGGAATGGTACTTTCTCTCAACTGCCTTATACGAGCTAAACCTTTAACTTTCACTCTTCTCAGACGAAATTCCTTTGTGCATTTTCATTATGAGACAATCTAGTTTCTTCTTAGCCAAACTGAGATCTTTTCCAATGGTCATCATAAGAGAATTCAAATAACTTTTAAACTTGTACTGTCTGAGACACTCAAACAAATAGAGATTAGAAAAACAAGATGTATTTGAAAGCAATGATCTTTTCAAACCGGTTATAGCCATGACAACAGAGGTCAATGGATCAAACACAGCAAAGATTAACCCTAATCAGAGTGTGCCTACTTTGATACCACTTGATAGGCCACAAACTGAATGACCCCTTGTGTTAGAAATTAATTAATTAATTAGCCAAGTTATTAACTAATCAATTTATCATGCAAACACGTGGTAGCACAAACAAATCATCAATAGACTAATTATGCAGTGGAAAATAAATATCACGGTGATTTATTTATGAATGGGGCAAACCTAATGGCAAAAACCCCACCGGGTGATTTTCAGGTCACCACTCCCAAAACTTCACTATTATCACAACAAGTGGTTACAAGTAAAGGAATTTCAAGTACCTTACCAACCTACAGTTGAACCCATACCCCAATACCCAATTAGACTTGTTCTATAGTAATAGTTCCCCTTTTCGATGCACGGCTCCCAAGCACGTGACTAATTAGTTGCACGGATCCTAGTACGCGACTTCAAACATCAACTAAGAAGGATGTTGGCTGCAAAGTTCTTTAGTTCATCCACACGATTAAGATTAAGAAGATGCTTGGTCAAAAAACCCTACGGTGCAAATACATAGCAACTTCTTCAAGAGAAAGAGATGAACTAGGGCAAGAACTTCGTCTCCAGTCACAATTTGCTTGAACAGAGTTTGCTTAATGCTTGTGCAACTTGTGAACCCTTTGACGGCCCTTTAAACAGTCATTTTATATGTTTAGGGTTAGGAGAAAAAAAAGCCCAAACACATAATCATGGAGTCCAAGAAAATCAGATCAAAGTTCTGAAATTTATAAACCTCGACAGATAAGCTGTCGAGCAACTATCAAGCTTTAATGAATTTGTACTTTCAGCTTGTTTTCTTGGACAGACTTGATGACTTTAACACTTGATCTCGAAACCTGGTTTCTTGAAGTATTAAAAATATCATAGAACTACCCAATTACAAGTAAAGTGCATTTTGTCAAAGGATTAGCCAATTACATAAAATAGAGACATATGATCCTAACATGTGAAACACATATGTCCTAACACAAATTGCTAAGAATGGACTAAGGGCTGTCCTATCAACTTTCTGCCACCATCTCCCTGACATAAACAGTGCCTAGAGGTTGTATTAACAGCTAAAGTCTAATGGGTAATGGGATTTCATCATCTTCCTCAAAGCTCTAACCAAGTTACTCAAGTCTTAACAAATCAATTCTATAAATGCTAAAAATTTTCAAGAATTGGTTCATGTGCCAAGCCCATGAATCCTAAAGGGGAAAAATTGGGAAATGTGGTTTGGAGGGCATAAATGAATCTCCAGCAGAACCCTTTGAAGTAGGGTCAAAATTTGACACTTGGCTTAGGGTGTTGAACCCTACTCCCTAGGGTCCAAATCTTAGTTGCAACACCAAGATTTTTCCTTAATATCTACCCTAATCCTATTGGCTGAACACAACCTTAGAAATCTTAGCATTTAATGCAAGATTACCCAAATATTCACCCATGTGTCATTTTGGCTAAAGAAGCAAGGCAGCCTAAAAGAAAATCTACCATTTATAACCAAATCCTAGGATGAGCAGTTTGCCATTCTGCTTCTTGACCAAGGCTACATATTTGCATTCTTGCTAATCACCCCCTCTTAGCTCCACTATAAAAGGGTAATCACATCAGCTCCACAAACACACACTAAACCATCTGAAAATTCTGTTATTCTTGTTACTTTGTCATATTTCAACTTGTAGTTTAGCTTTTTCCAGCTCATAAATCATCCATCTCAGCCCATACTTACTTAGCCTTTGTAAAGTTGTGATTTACAACTATTTTGTGTTGGCTTTAATTTCGTGCCAAATTTGATTGTAATTTTGTTCAATCTTTTGTACCTTGTATTTTATGTGGGATTTCATTGTAAGGGTTGTGTGTGAGAGAGAGTATGAAGAGTCAAGACTCATTGAAGATCAAAGATGTTTTTACGGGTAGCTCGCGAGAAGCCTTCCTGTAAAGTGAAGCATGTGCCCAACATATGACTGGAATGAGAAAAGTCACGATAGATGGTAACAGCTGGTTTTCGCGAGTGACTCACGGGTAAGGCCTTCTTGCGAGATACCCACAAAACATTCTGTTTTGCCAATTTGTCATATCTGATACACCAAGTATCTACCCACACTATATATACCCACATTACCTACATATTGAGAGGAGTGCTATTCAGAAAGAAAACCCTAGCCATACCCTTAAAAGTGAGAGATTGTCATACCCATAATCTTCTCCACAATCCATTGTGGTTTTCCTCAACTCCTACCTCTCCATTTCCAAATCCTTGAGAGGTTTATAGCCCAAACACTTACCACACCCATCTTGAGTGTAAAGTGAGGTTTTGGTGTTACTGGGAAGCATTGGAAGAAGCCATTTGTTTGGTGGATGCATTCAGGTTGAATTGCGTGATTCGGAGAGTTAGAGAAGACAAGGTTTCGTCAAGTCAGTTGGTAGTAGGATCTTGGAGGGTTTAAGTACATGGGTATACTAGGCTTAGAGGGTCTTTTGTTTTTTGTGTACTCCAACTCATTCTCCAGTGGATCGATTTACTGCTTGGAGGGCGGCAGAGAGGTTTTTTGCTGAGTTTTTCGGTTTCCTTTTCGATAACACATCGGCATATTATCTTGTGTTTGCATTCTTCTTCCCTACTCTTTTAGCTTTCATTTTACTATTGTTATTTGTTGAATATGGCTTAGAGTAGTTATATTGTTTATCCACTCACATTTACTCTATTCCACACTTAGTTTAAGTTAGAGTAAAATCAACCGAGCCGTAATTTTAATTTGGGGTCTAAACAGCTCTTGTGTTTTACAGAAATTTGAGCTTTCAACCTCAAACATTCATTTTCCCTTTTCTACATATCCTAAGTCCATAAATGTTTCTTAATCAACCACAAACAATCATCTTCCCCATTAAAGACTTAGTTTTAGCATTATTTCCACCATCCCATTACAAGCTTACACACCTACTCACTCAAAACAGCCTTTACTACCCCACTCATACCCCAGATACATATCCCACAAAAATCTTGATTTAATATCCGCTGCACTGAGCTGGAATCTCTCTTTCTCCCTTCACACCATGCCAAATAACCCATTCCTTCTCACCAGGACCCATTGATCTTTACTTTTTGTTTTTCTATTGAAGAATATAATGTATTTGTAACAATGAAATTTTTCCCTCATATTGACGTAGTAGTAGCAGAAAGTACCCTAGACCCTTATGACCGAGACACACAAGGATTTCTTGAATTGAAAACCTTCTTAAATTTGTTCAATAATTGACTACTGGACTATAAGTTTAATTTTACCCTACTGCTGGAGAATTTTATTTTCTTGCATTGTTGTAATAGGACCAATAATCTATTAATTAACTATTATGAAGTGTTTTATTAGGTTTTAATGTTGTTCTTGCTAAGGTGCAGCCTTTATTTCTTGCTTGGATAGACTTGTCACTTCACCGAAAGCCTCTTGAGTATCATCTTAGAGAGAATGGAGGTTATAAAGTAAATTCCATTGTATAGCTGTATGCAATGCACAAAAGATGCCCCCTCAACAATTGTTATGCAGCCTTACATTGATTGTTATGAATGGTTGGCTCATTTGTCTTGAATTTACATACAGTTCTCTGAATATTTCATGGCCCATGTTCGAACACAAAATTTAATGTATAATTAATGGGTATGGATAGCACTCTCACTTCAAATTAGAAACAGCTTTTCAAAGTTGACAGCACGCTTACATAATTTCAACTAGTTTTGGAAATATCTGGATTTGGTGATATTATTAAAAGGTTGATGAATCTATTGAGTAAATCACTTTCCTAGTTGATTCAACAAATTCATCATCACTAAAGTCATTGTTGATTATTTCAATTTCCAACCACTGATGGTGAAATCAAGGACTAGAGTTTTATTTTTTCTTGGTCACACAATTGTGGAAATTTGATCATTTACCATTTATTGAAAACTCTCTCTTCTTCTCTTTCCTCGTAGGTTGTAACTGTTATATTTTAAAAGTTTAGAACAACTGGCAAACCGTGAACACAAACTTGTCTAGATATAGATCCTAGAGTTTATAGGTATTATTAGACAATGCTTAAGGTGATTCAAGTCAAGATTCAAGAACATACAAGCTGTAGAAAGAAGAATTCAAAATCTGCCTGGTTCGACCGATTGAGAGACAGGCTCAATCGATCGAGAGTCATATCTGTAGAATTTTAATTAAGCCCGAACAACAATTCAAGCCTAAAAAGGATTAGGGTTTTAGATCTACTTCTTCTAGTATATAAAGGAAACCCTAAGCAGTGGCGACTCCAGGAATTTTGTCCAGGGTGTTCCTATTTCACTTTGAAAAAATTTCAGGTCATTTCGGTCTATTTTAGATGTTTCGGTAAATACCAGCCGAAATTCAAGATTTGGCCGGCATGAAGTTCGTGCTTAAAAAAAAAAAAAAAGTTCTTAAAACCAAAACAAATTTGCATTTTGTACACCAAAAAACCTCAAAATGAAAAAAAAAAAAAATGAAATGAAAAGAAAAGAAATGAACAAAGGTACCTATACAATAAACTATAAGTTCATTTGACATATTAATAAAATTATTAATTATTCTTGTTTAGTTGTTTCATTAATTTTTTTGTCTTTTATAAACAATAATTTGTTGTATTGTTATTTCATTAATTATTAAATTATTAATTGTTGTTTAGCCTAACATAATTTAATTTGTTTGTCTTTTATAATGTATTGGTTAATTAAATTATTAATTATTGTTTATTAGTTGCTTTTCCCAATTAATTATTGGTTAATTAAATTATTGTTTATTAGTTGCGTTAGCACACATCTATGTGCACATTACATTAAAAGAGCCAGGCATGTGCACATTACACTGCTTTAATTATTGTTTACCCGGTCCCATGTATTCATCCACCCCCATGCCCACCCCCACCCCACTCCACTCAACAGACAAGCTAGTCAAGCCTTAAGAAAATTTCCCCAATCACAAGAGCTAGCTGCCAATCAGAAAATTTTACAATCACAAATCACAATACATATTATACTAAAAGACAATTAATAATTTAATATCTGATAGACACCAACACCAACACCCACCAACACCAACGGATAAGATATTAAGATAAAACCAAATTCAAAAAGTTAAAAAAAAAACAGCCAAATATTAATAAAGATAAAGTTAAAGTTTTAGCAGTTCAGTGGCCCAATCAAAGAATCAGATAAAGACAAAGTATTAAAATCACAGAATTAAATAAAGACAAAGTATTAAAATTAGTCTTAAAGAATAAAGAGAGAGAGAGAGAGAGAGAGAGAGAGAGAGTCATAATTTACATTTTAGTGATTCAGATAGAGAGAGAGAGAGTGTGTGTGTGTGAGAGACTAAGAGAGAGTTAGAGAGAAAAAGAGAGAGAAGTTAGTTTAGTAAAATGAAATACCTGGAGGGAGGGAGCACCGGAGCAGCCAAACAGGGAGGCCTGAAGGCTGAGGCCACTAAGGTAGTGACGAGGTGACGAGCGATGGCAGTGGTGAGTGACAACAACGAGGGGCGAGCGAGCCAATCGATGACGATGATCTAGACTGGACCGATCTTCGACGACGAGTGAGCTGCGAGCGATGTCATTGATCCGATCTCCATGACTCCGGTTGTTGGCAGTTGGCTTGAGCCTGAGGCGTTGCTCTGAGGGACTGACTTGACTGAGGCATTACTTGCTCTATCTTTACTCTTTAGGTTTGTTTTAGGCCTTTAGGGATTTTTGATTTAGAAATTAGAAGTGATTTTCTGATTTGATTTACTCTGTAGCTCTGTATTGGGTTTTTTTTTTTTTTTTTTTGAATCCGTGGGTAATGGGTTTGCTACCTCTGTAATCTGTTGGGCCTGCCGAGTTGCCGTGGGTTGAGCTCTATTACAATTTATTTATTTGGGCTTTTTTTATTTTTTATTTTTTATTTAAGGGCGTTCCTAATTTTGTAATTGAGAGTGTTCCTAATACAGAGCAAATATAAAAAATTTTGTAAATTTTTTTATTTTTTTTTATTTTTTTTTTTCAGGTTAGGGTGTTCTTGGGAACACCCTGAGTTGCACGTGGCGTCGCCACTGACCCTAAGCACATTTTTAATAAGGCTTTTTAGAGAGAGAAGAGTGTGCCTTTTTTGTATCTAGGGTTTTGAACCCAAAAATCTCTTTCATATCTTCTACTAGTGTTATTCCTTGAAAAATCTCAAGATCCGATGTTATAGAAGTTTCTGTCTTCTCTAGTCATCAAAGGTGCTGATGATCTAAAATTTCAAAAGTGGTCTTGGACTCACAAATAGGAGAGTTTGTGTTGATAAACCTTTGAGTGGAGTCTTAAAGTCACAAGTGTGGGTGCTTGTGTTGCAAAGGCCGAGGAAAGAAGTAGTCCATGGACTCGGAGCTATCATGGGGTCATGGTAGTAAGTTCTACGTGTAGTAGCAATAGGATGTTAGTGGTCTAAGTCTTATTGTAAACTTCAATTCTTTCTAGTGAATTTGTTTTTTACCTTGAGGATAGTTATGTTAAATCCTCCCCAGATTTTTTATTGGTTTGGTTTTCTTGGGTGATTATATCATTGTGTTCTTTATATTTTATGTTGCTTTACATGATATGACTTTATTGTTTTAATTTAGATATGAATAATAAACCTAAGTATTCACTTGGTTAATTAATTAGTTACAGGGATCTAAAACCTGATAAGTGGTATCAGAGCGGGTTAGCTCTTGATTTAGGTTATTATACCTAGAGTTGATCCTTGATCCCTATTATCATGGATAATTTTAAATGTCTTACTGTTTTTTATTGGGATGTTTTGAATAAAAAGGACATTATTGTTTCAGTTGATCTTTTTGAGGCTTGTGAAAGGAATTTGTAGGATTTTAGTCTTTCTCAGAAGATTGGTGTAATCCCTCAAATACACTCTTCTTCACATGGATTTTACCTACAAAGCCGAAGACTCGTGCTATATGGGTGAGAAAAGATTCTCTAAGGTGAGTGTAGCTAACTTGTCTCTAATTTAATTCTTTCAATTATTTGTGGACATGTTTACTTTTAGTTTTTGGTTGTTTTATTTTCTTAGGTTGTTTTGATTATTCAAAAATCCAAAAACATTGAAAATTTTCAAAAAGACAAATATTTTATTTTTTGTCTTGTTTTATTTGTTTTGAGGATTATATGAATTATGATACCTCTCTTTTGATTTAGAACATGCTTGACATTGTAGAGAAACTTGAATAGTATGTAATGCCCTAGCCCACAAAAAAAAAAAAAGAAGGGGGGGGGGGGTCAAATTTTTAAGGAGCCACACGTGACCCACCAACCCTAATTTCTCCATCACACACCACGCACACAAATATCTCTTCTCTCAGCCGACCACACCTTCCTCATTTCTTTTGTTTCTTTTTCTCACAAACACAAACTCCTCTCTTCACTTCCTCACACTCCCATGGTACCCACTCCACACCACCTCATCCACCATCATTTTTCCGACAAGATCACCTGAAAACTCCATAGGAAAACGGTAAGGCTCACTCACCTCTACTATTTGAAGTAAAAATTTCTAATCTTTATGTGGGTTTATATGCTTTTGCTTGAGGTTATGTTTATCTAAGCTTTAATAATAATACCCATGTGATTCAGGAGCATTTGAAGTGATATTTATGTGTTTTTATGTATGGGTTTTGGTCTTGGTGGATGTATTTGATGAGTGGGTTTATGATTTTTGCAATGGTGGTTAGCTAAGTGGTGAAGATTTGGGAGTTTGGCTTTCTAATGTGAAATAGTTGACGAATATAAATTTTATTGTGTATTTGGAGCAAAAAGAGGATTTTCATTTGGGGTTGGTAATGGTGGGTATTGTTTTATATGTTGTTGTTTTGTGGGTCTCTTGAAAATGACATGTATACTGAGGAAAAAATTCATAAAGTGTTAGGATCTCTTATGGTTAAGTTGAAGCTTGGAATGACATGATGATAAGTTGGAGTCTATGCCTTGTAATGAAATTGTTGAGAAACTTTGGAAGTGGAAAATATTATTTGTGAGGCTAAATCTAGGCTTGCCTAATTCAGTACTTATTTGGCAATTCCCAATATGTAGCTAGATATAATTTTAAGCTTTATGCTTATTGTGATAGGTTTGCTTGGTATTGTTTAGATTCTAGCTAATCTTCTTTGGAGTTTTGGAGCTAAGCTTTTCGTGGGTTGCAAGGTAAGTAGCTTTTAATGGGATTTTTGGAAAATAATCATGTTGTATAAACTTTGTTTTTTGGTCAAACACATTTTGGAAAATTAATGGTGGAACTATGTTTTTCTAAAAAGTGTTGTGTTGTGACCCTACTATTTATGATTATATATGAAAGTGCATATTCTTATTGCATATGGGGAATTGCATGATTTGTTAGCATGGAAAAGATAAGCATCTTTTATAAAATTCTTGATAATGGATTTTATGAATTTATTGCATTATTTGCAAATTCTAAAGATGTTTTATCTTAGCTTGTATTATTTGGGAAATTCTCGCAAAATATTTATGACAAGAAATAGTTTAGAGGACTTTGAGTATATTGTGGCTATTTGGTTATTGAAATATTTTAACTTATGAGCTTTTGATGTGGTTTCGTCACATTAGTGATTACCCCGTTTTTGTGATGACTCCATCTATGTGACGACCCGTCTGTGTGGCATTGGGTGAGGTTTCTGGATTTGAAATGGTATTGGATATTTTATGGCTCACAATGAATAATATGTAGTTTCATAGTTACTTTGAGAAGCGTGGTGCTACAATATGTCTATCATTCTTGTCATGATGTTAAGGAAATTTATTTTGGAGATTCCCAAATTTTACCATGTTTGTAAGATGTTCATTATCGTGAAACTTACATTTCCCCCACCCCTGTTAAATATGCTACTTACTGGGTTCTGTCTCATTCCATTATTTTACAAACTTTTTCAAAGTAGACAACTATCGTTTTGAGACAGCTTTTTAGTGGCTAGCAGTAGCTAGAATAATTGCTGATGGAGGCTGACTTTTGTGATGGAGATAATTG
Source organism: Quercus agrifolia (assembly GCA_029955455.1). NCBI lineage: Eukaryota > Viridiplantae > Streptophyta > Magnoliopsida > Fagales > Fagaceae > Quercus > Quercus agrifolia. Next base: position 88,124,545 of record JARQAD010000001.1, on the reverse strand, counting down.
ATGATGTATAGCTTAGAGTAGGCTTGACCCAATTCTTTTGTATCTAATAGTGGTTATGCCTTTATTTCCACTAATGGGACAAGTTGATTTTATGTAATTATTTATTTAGACCTCTATTCTTTTATGACCAGTGGTCATTGTATTTATTACATAGAGCTCTGACTTACTTTGGGAGTATATTTAATGGAATTGTTATGATAATTCTTGATGTTGGTACTTGATATGATTTTATTTGGATGGATTTGTCATAAGGAACAAAATCTATAGGTACCTTTGAGATGTTTTTCTCATGCTTTGGACCCTTTCGGGTTTAGGGCGTGACATAGTATGTGTTACATACTGAATGATAACCTATTTTGGATTTTGTGTGAGTATGTACTAGTTTGTACATGTACTCAAGGGTTAATTAAGAAATTGATATTTCTTGTTTGTGTACGCTTTATAGCTTAGTTAAGCATTGTCATGCATTGCATTTGCATTTTATTCATTTATCATAATGTGTGCTTTTAGTTTTGGTCATAAATTTTTTTTTTTTGAAACCAAAAAGATTTTTATTTCTTTTTTATTACACATCATTATTATGTAATTGAGGTTGGCCTATTATCTTTGCATAACATGCCTGTGGATAGGGGTGGCAAAATTGGACACGAACTGCGAACCCGACACGACATGAAACGAAATTAGCAGGTTATGAGTTGAGGCTTAATGGGTTCGTGTTATATTTGGGTTGACATGACTGACCCATTTAATAAGCGGGTTAGGTTAGTGTTCAACATATAGAACCCGTTTGACCCGTTTAATTAAATGACATTTTACTAATATACCTTTCAAATTTGGGAGATGTGGGAGTTATGGGAGTTATATGATGTAACTCTTTAGGTGATAGTTATTTTCAAATTTATGTGATGAATAATGTAGAAATGGTGATTGATTACTATTTACAAATCACCTTATATGTATCTTATGCTCTTACTAGTTGCACACACATCACAAGTAATTCTTTGCTAAACTTTGTACATGAGATTATGTGAATCTAGTTTGGCCATTCGAGATTATGCACTTTGTGATGTTTGATGCAAAATTCCTTATGGGCTGGTTCAAATTTTTGAGAAGAAAAATCAAAAACTTTATTTTGAAAACTCGAGTTGAAGATAATGTGCTTTGAAAATTTTTTGGAATTGAAAGGCCAAGAATGTGTTGACCCCTTTGGTAAATTAATCAATTAATTATCCAAGTGAATTAGTTAGATTCAAGTACATGCAATTAGCGTGGTAGCATAAAAAAACACCAATTAAGTTAAATGCAATGGAAAATAAATTTGACACAAGTGATTTGTTTATAAATGGGGAAAACCACAGAGGCAAAACCCCACTGGGTGAATTTAAGGTCACCACTTCCGAGAATCCACTATTATCAAAACAAGTGGTTACAAGTAAAAGGAAATCCTAGTACCTAATACCAACTTACAATTGAACTCTTACCCCAATACCCAATTAGACTTGTAATGTAGCGGCAATCTCTTCATTCAATGCACGAATCTCAATACGTGACTAACCAATGATGCATGGATCCCAGTACGTGACTAACACACCAACTTGAGGAAGATGTTGGCTACGAGGTTTTTCAATTCATCCAACAATGAAGATCAAGAAGCTCCTTGGTTACAAAACCCTTGGCACAAAGACGTAGTAGCTTCTAGAGAGAATATGATGAACTAAGGCAAATTTTGTCTCTGGTCACAATTTGCATGCACAATGACTTTGCATCAAGTTGTATCACCTTTTATGGCCCTTAAAATAATCATTATATATGTCTAGGGTTGTGAGAAAAGAAACCCTACACAAATATACATGGATATGCGTGAAATCAAATCTGAAAATCTGAATTTTGTAATTCTCGACAGATACAGCTTCTGTTAAGTTGCAATTGGACTTGTAATGTAGCGGAAATCTCTTCATTCAATGCACGAATCTCAATACGTGACTAACCAATGATGCATGGATCCCAGTACGTGACTAACACACCAACTTGAGGAAGATGTTGGCTATGAGGTTTTTCAATTCATCCAACAATGAAGATCAAGAAACTCCTTGGTTACAAAACCCTTGGCACAAAGACGTAGTAGCTTCAAGAGAGAATATGATGAACTAAGGCAAATTTTGTCTCTGGTCACAATTTGCATGCACAATGACTTTGCATCAAGTTGCATTACCTTTTATGGCCCTTAAAATAATCATTATATATGTCTAGGATTGTAAGAAAAGAAACCCTACACAAATATACATGGATATGCGTGAAATCAAATCTGAAAATCTGAATTTTGTAATTCTCGACAGATACAGCTTCTGTTGAGCTGCAATCGAGCTTCATCATTAAATCTCGATGGATATGGATCTATTGAGCTATCTATCGAGTTTTAATGAATAGTACTTCTTCACTTGTTTTATTATTATTATTATTATTATTATTTTTGCTTCAATACTAAACTTGAATTCTTGTTCCTTGAAGTACTAAACCTATCCTAAATCTACCCAATTACAAGTAAAGTGTTGTCAAAGGATTAGCCAATTTACATAACATATGTCTCTAACAATATCCACATGTATCCTAATAGGAATCATTCTCATGCATTACATGTCATGAAAAATCTTTTGAAAATTGGTTCTATAGAAAAATTTCTGGTTTTTCAAAAAAATATGTTTTTCTGAGTCTCGATTGATCAAATCTATTTTTTGATCAATTGAAAAAGTTAAGTTCTCAAAACCTGACCTTTTGCCTGCTTCGATTGATGTTCGAACGATGCTCGACCGATCGAAATTGGAAAATTTTTAGTTTTTAAGTTTTTGACCAATATTTTTTCATGCATCATTTATGTTTAGAATTCACATGCATTGCATTATGTTCTATATCCATCTTGCATTTTGGCAATCGTATCTCTCATCGTTTTCACACATAACATGCATACACTTTGCTAAATTGGGTACTCAACTTGATTTAAAAATTAATTGATTAATTTTTGAGTTATATACTTTTTAGTATATGCTATTTTTATATGTGAACTGTGGAAAATATTTTTCTTAAGAGATATGATGGATAATCAATGAGCAAATATTTTCTCTTAAACACATTGCATGCATATATTTATGGGTCACATAGTGTCAAGTTTGTATTTATTGAAAGAGAGAATATATATATATATATATATATATATATATATATATATATATATTTTTAAGTGTATCCTCAACTTATGTTTCTTTTAGTTTTTTCCCACTTCCTAAATTTTCTCCAAAATTGTTTTTCCCAAAACATGTTTTGTTTTTCCTATTTTTATAGGGGGGAAAAGTTTTTTTATTATTATTATTATTTTTTTTTTTTTAACTTTTGTTGGTCTTAGAGGGAGTTGTTGCCTTTATTCTCTATAGAGTTGGATTCATTTGTTTCCTTAATTCTTTATTTTCTCTTGACTTTTGTTGCGTATGTTTTCTATTTACCCTTTGTTTAAGTTGTCTTTGTCAATACGTGACAAAAAGGGGGAGAAATAGATGAAATGTGGGAATCTTGTTTATTTTATTTAGGGGAAGATGAAATTGTTTTTGAAAGGGGGAGAATATGAAATTTTTTTGATGTATCTAACTTAGGGGGAGAGTTAGTTTACTACTGTTTTTATATTGTGCTTTGTAAGGTTGAATTTTATCAAACATCTTGTTGGTTTTATTCCATGCCAAATTTGCTTATATTTTAGCAATTAGTAACCTTGTATTTAGGTGGGAAACATGTAAGGGTAGTGAGTGAGAGAGTGTGAAGAAATACTTAAGATTGTGCAAGGATGCAGAGACTCGTGGCTAGACTCGTGGGTGACTCACGACTGGCAAGTTGCCAAAGTTGGCACATGTGTGAAGCATGCGGGGGAGCTGAATAGTCATGCCAGCTGTTGCACTACAGGACAAAAGTCCCAGGCTGGCCAAGCCGTTAGCTCGCGGCTTGAACTCGCGACTCAGCCCAGTCGCAAGGTCAAGTCGCTAAACCACCCTATTTGGGAAAAACTGACATTTCACAATCCTTTCTCACCCTACTATATATAGACCCTTATACCCACGAAATGCAGAGAGCTTCCAAAGAGATTTTTGAGAGAGAAACCCTAGAGAAAAACAGGATTGATTCATCCACAATCTTCACATAGAGACCCTTCAAATTCCTTTACTCTCTTCCTCTCCATTGTTAAATCCTTGAGAGACACATTACCAAAACATTTTCTCACCGTATCCATATCTGTGAGAAGGTCATTTGGTATTTGGGAAGTAGTTAAGAAGGGACCAATTTCATATTGGTAGATGCTATGGTCAAGTAGCGGAATCCAGTAAGCTAAAGAAGAAATAGGTTCGGTGTAACCTCGTTGGAGTATGAGCTTGGAGGGCTTAGGTACATTGGGTAGATTAGGTTTGGAGGGTCTTCTGCTGTTCATGTATCCCAACTACATTCTTTAGTGGATTGTTTACCGTTTGGAAGGCAGCGGAGAGGTTTTACGCCAAGGGCTTCGATTTCTTCTTCGATAACACATCGTGTGTTGTCCTTGTGTTTGCATCTCTCTTCCCTTAATTTTTGCCATTTAATTTCTACTGTGGATGTGATATTATTTGGTTTAGATTGTTTATCAATTCTGTATTAAGCTTATGTTCATATTCCGCACATTAATTGTTTGATATTAAGCTTGAATTGATAATTTGTAAATTGGGGGTCTAAACGTTCATAGTGTTTCATACACTTATTGAACTTTCATGCTTCATTTTGTTTATATGTCTTTCTTTCCACACATATGTTGATGTGTTCTTTTGAGTGTTTTTAGGAAAGACAGGTACATTCTGATTAAGACCTTCTACCTCTTCTTGCAACTTCTAGATTAGGAGTCTTAGATTGGGATTTGTGATGTAATTGGGCATTTTATTGTATTGGGTTGTTCTTGTATTTGAGCATTTCATATTGTATGTAAGTTTTGTCATGAATTGCCAAAGGGGGAGATTGTTAAGTTCTAAAAGTTTAGAACAACTGGCAAACCGTGAACACAAACTTGTCTAGATATAGATTCTAGAGTCTATAGGTATTATTAAACAATGCTCAAGTTGATTCAAGTTAAGATTCAAGAACATACAAGCTGTAGAAAGAAGAATTCAGAATTTGCTTGGTTCGATTGATCAAGAGATAGGCTCAATCGATTGAGAGTTGTATCTATAGAATTTTAATTAAGCCTGAACAGCAGTTCAAGCCAAAAAAGGTTTAGGGTTTCATATTGATTTCTTCTAGTATATAAAGGAAATCCTAAGCATGTTTTTAATAAGGCTTTTTAGAGAGAGAAAAGTGTGTCTCTTTTGTATCTAGGGTTTTGGTACCCAAAAAACTTTCTCATATCTTCTACCAGTGTTATTCCTTGAAGAATCTCAAGATCTGGTGTTGTAGAAGTTGCTATATTCTCTAGTCATCAAAGGTGCTGATGATCTAAACCTTCAAGGATGGTCTTGGAGTCACAAAGAGGAGAGTTTGTGTTGATAAACCTTTAAGTGGAGTCTCAAAGTCACAAGTGTAGGTGCTTGTGTTGTAAAGGCCAAGGAAAGAAGTAGTCTGTGGACTCGGAACTATCATGGGGTCGTGGTAGTAAGTTCTACGTGTAGTAGCAATAGGAAGTTAGTGGTAAGTCTTATTGTAAACTTCATTTCTTTCTAATAAATTTGCTTTTTACCTTATGGATAGTTAGGTTAAATCCTCTCCAAGTTTTTTACCGGTTTGGTTTTCCTAGTTGATCATATTATTGTGTTCTTCATATTTTCCACTACTTTACATGATATGACTTTATTGTTTTAACCTAGATCTGAATATTAAACCTAAGTATTCATTTAGTTAATTAATAAGGTTAAACAATCTAGTTTACAGTGATCTAAAACCTAACAGTAACCCATACATTTACATGCACGCACGAGCCAAGAAATATAGTACTACAAAACAAGGACTAAAGTGTTCAGAAATTTGACTAAAGAAACGAGATTTAAAAAATAAAAAACTTTTTAATTAACAAAAAGAATACATGGAAGCTAAATTCGCTTTTGTTTATCAATTACAAATCACCCAACAAAAAAAAAAAAAAAAATTAAAATTACGTTTGTGTCGGTGTCAAGTTATTTTACCCGACATTTTATTCAAACCAACACTACCAAAGAATCAAAAGGTGGGATTTTTGTGTCCCGACCCGATGTTATAGCACTTGAATAAAAAGATGCAGCTTATGTACAATGCACTAATGCATTGGACACATTGAAATATGAACATGTGTCTGTATTTTAATATGTCCAATATATTGATGCATTAGATATAATCTCAACCCTTAATATAACATTAGCAAAAGAATTATATGCTTAGTCTACTAAGACCATTTGTTTTGTGGGTACTGGTGGCTTGATGAGCATGTCCAACGGGGGACCTTGCATGGCGAAGGTGCCTCTCTTGGAAGAGTAATTTTGCAAACCTGCAACAACATTATATGCTTTTGCATTAGCTTAATGTGAAAACTAAAAAAAAAACTTTTTTCTAAAGAAATTGTAGAATATAATAACAGTTTGATATATTTATTTTTAGTACCTTATGAGGGCAGCTTCATTAGTTTCATGGTTAGAAGCCTCATAAACTCCTGTCTCCAAGTTCAGTCTAGCAGCTGGTTTCTTTAGCAACTCTTCACCAACTTTCACAAGATCATCCATATTTTGTTTTGTGGCCACGTCCACAGAAGTTACTGTCCCAACCAAGGTATCGTCCTGCATTGTTTTGATTCAAACTTGTCTATGTTAATTAAGTGAACAAGAGCTTTTGACTTTTATACCATGAATTTTATTACATAAGACTTCTATACCAATGTGTCACTTCAATGTTAATTATGTTTTGTTTTATTAAATACAAAACAAAAAATGTAAGAAAAATATCATAGTTTTTACAAATTTTACTATAAATGTTTTCAAACTAAATTAATAATAAATGTGATCAGAGTCACTTCAACATATAATAAATAAATGTTTAAACTATTTTTTTAGTTCATGATGAGAGTCACAATACGCAATAAAAATCTCATAATATTTTTATAACATTTTTATTTTTAGTTGTAGTTGATCCATATATAATCTTATTTTATTTTGACTTATGATGAATTGACACCTCAATTTGTAGAGAGAATGTTGTGAGATTTTGTTGTGCCTATAGAAGAACTTGATTGGTGAACATCAATTTGCAAGATTTTTATAATAAAATTTGTATTAACCCTTAGTATCACCCAACAAGTAATTAAGAAATTTATTTATTACATTATTGATGTGTAATTAATTACATTCATTAACATGTAAGTTATTAATTTGTTTTGTAATAAACTTGGTAATAGTTGTAGTATTTTCTTATGCATTTCTTCTAGTTATGGAAGGTTCGAATGATATATATGTACCTGAATCCGCAAGTAATTTTTCTCAGAATGAAGGGCTTGAAAAACCACAGAGAGGTGGACATCAACCATGTCTGCACTTGCATGAGAAAATACATCAATAATTGGGATTGAACCACCACTTGTTAACCAGTCCAGCAAGCCCCACTTAGCTGCCTTGTGTGCCCTATATTTTCCTTCGGCTTTTTTTGAGCCAGTTCCTAATGATATCACCAGAAACCTTTCATAGTCCATTGGTTTTATTGGAAAGAAGTCAGAACTTCCTCGAATGATTTGCTTTGTCACTTCACCAATGGCAAGTAAAGCCTGAGATTGCACCAATTTAGTAATATTAGATTAACGGTTAAATGATTAAATTTATTTATTTTTAAATAGCTATATATTAAAAAAAATATTAGGAAATTTATTATATATAATAATCATTAGGAGTCTTGTGAAGTTTGAAAAAGGCATATACCGGATTATTAGCAGCAACACCACCATCTGTAAGGTTAAATTCTCTCACATTTCCCTCGGGGTCTACAGTTTCAAAGTAATAAGTTGGAAGATAAGTTGGGGCAGCGGAGGTTGCAATGCAAATATCTGAGAGTAAGGCATTCATGCTTGGGTTGTTCTTTACCTGTTTTCATGACCAAATCAAAGTAAATGTTAGTACAATTCAGCTCCATCATTTGCAGTCACTTTCTTATCCAGGGTTAATCTGAACCAGTACATATATTGTGGAAATTAAAGAAAAAAAAAAAAAGTGCTGGGGTAACTAATTAAAAAATCATTTTAATGAGAAGAAGGCAAACCTCATAGCTAGAAAAAATGGTTGGCTGAAGTGTTTTGATGTCAAATGTTGGAATAACAACATTAGTCAATGTCTGTTGCAATTTTGTATGTCCTAGTTTTTCCTTAACAAGGTTATGCAGATATTTCCCATCATACTTTGGTCCAGCTAGAGCTTTGATAATCTTTGTAAGATGAGGAAGTACTGGACAACTGCAATTTGGAAAAAATAATATCATGTTAAAAACCAAAACAGATGGGCCAAGTCAATAATCAAACAGTTATATATATTAATGATATTTTGATATCTCATACTCAAATTTTTACCTTTTCTGTGGGAAGATGCGAGGGCACTGGTTTAGGTAGAAATCCTTGATATCCTTGGCAGCAAAGATAGGTCGGTTATTTTCATCTGGAGCAGCTAGCATGGCAGTGACAAGACCACCTGTGCTTGTTCCTGAGATAACGTCAAAATAATCTGCTATTCTTGCATCTTCACCATCCAGTTTCTGCACCACACATAAGCAAATATAGAGTAAGTACATGGAAAGATTGCATGTTGAACCCTTATATATGATTTAACAAAGCAGAACTTCACTAGTGAATGAAAAAAAAGTGTTGAATTTCTTTAGGTTTGAGGCATGAAACATGTATGATTTATATATAATATATTTTCTACCTGAAGTTCAGATTCTAAGAAACTAAGGATAGTTCCTGGGATAACCCCTCTTATTCCACCACCATCAATGCTGAGAACAGTGATTAGGTTTCCATAAGTTGGAGGTTGTAGGGGTACATTTGTTGAGCCCATTGGGATAAAGATGCAGGTAAGGAGAGAGAGAGAGAGAGAGAGAGAGAGGATTTAAGAGCTTTAGAGACTATGAACTTTTAAGGAAGTTACAAAGAGAGGATTATGTGACTTGATATGTGACTTGATATGTCTTCTTTTCATGGAAGTATGTGTATTTATAGTACTTCTCAGTCATCTCCTTGTCCACAGATTCAACTGATTCATTGGATTGGGCCATAAGCCCTAAAAGAAGGAAAATGCTGAGCCCACCGAAAATGGCACTTGTGCCACAACTTGTCAAATGGCAAGTTGTAATTGATAAAGGTGTGTCCCCACATGACCCACAGACACTCCTTCACCAATCACAACTCATCACGTGGCGAGTTGTGACACAAAGTTGTGCCATTTTTGGTGGTCCTCTAGCACAACTCCTAAAAGAAAGTCATCATATCAAAGTTTTTCAAATTTGACCAATAACTTGTGCCGTTTTTTATATTGTTTACGTACATATATACTGAAAATTCATAAACCAATGTAGTGATTGGAAAGTTCGTGTGGAGTACAAGCATTGCCTCTTACTTTGTCAAAAAAATTGTCCCTTTAGGCTATGGTCACAGTAAGTGAGAATTGTAGGTGAGGCCACTTCAAAAGAATTGTAGGTAAGCATGAGTTTGGTTAGACCATAAAGTCAATATGGGTCTGGTTAGGCAACAGGCCTAACAAAGGCGCTTATGAATGGCTATCCCCAAGTTAATCCCTACCTAGTGGCCTTACGCATTTTGTCTTCAAATCGTGTTGAATTATTGACCCTATGTATCTATACCATTTTGCAAATCCGACATGCATGGTTATTCATTCTTAAAAGATTTGATTGTTCTGTCAAAAAGGAAAAGAAGTAAGTCTTATAGCTACGATACTTAGTTTTGGTAAATTTCCCAGTTGACATGGTCAAACTTTTGAGAGAGTTGTCTAGGTTATGCTTCCTTTTCTCTTTGACTAAAACAAACGTGAAGAAAGGACAAATGGAATTTTAAATGTGAAGAATACTATATCCATTATCAGAGGATAACTTGCAAAGACAATTCTAGTAACTGAGTACTTGTTAGAATTCAACAATTCAACATGTGTACCATTCAATTTCAAGCGCTGCATAAAAGAAATGTAAAAACTTGTTCATTCTATGGGCCTTATGCATTGTCTTCAAAATTTGATCATTTCCAGGACCTTCAGTAGAGATTAATTAAATAAAAAGAACAAATTACAGTAGAGATTAATGAAAGAACTGCTGCATGAAATTACATGTTTCTAAAGCTTAAACTATTAAGAAAATGGTATATTAAATCATTATGCCATTATTCTAACTGTAAGTAGTTCTTGTTGAGAGCTTAATAGGTCTTTCCTTGGCAAGAACATTGATTTAGCACAACCTGTTTAGAATTTTTTTTCTATGACAGTATTTGACTTACTGATATTTGTATTGCTGCAACATTTTTAAATCAATTTTTTGCAGTTTACTGGCCAGGTAGGAAGAAGATTAATAACATTGATTTAGCACTACGTGTTTAGAATTTTTTCTATGGCAGTATTTGACTTGCTGCATTTCCAATCTAGTATATTTGTATTGCTGAAATATTTTTAAATCAATTTTTTGCAGTTTACTAGCCAGGTAGGAAGAAGATTAATTTATGTTTTGAGAAGGGAACAAATTAAGTACGAAAATTGATAATATCTATCCTGTTAGACCTTATCGCATTAGGGATAAGCATGATGACAGCAATTGAAAAGACGCATCAACATACATCACATGTACAAAGCAAGTGCACGTGTGGTATTTATTAAATGATATATTACTAAAAGTCTAAAGCTTGGCTTTCTTAGTTTTTATATTAGGAAAATGCACAAAAGTGGAAGACAAAAAAGTAAATTGAGAAGGATGAGTCGCTACAAGAAATTTAACTATTTTCAATGGTTGAAACCATCGAAAAAAGTACTAAAAACTGTTGAAAAAAGTATTTTTGATGGTCGAAATAACTGTAGAGAGTCGTTATTAAAAACCGTGTCAATAACATTTTACTACAGCCTACAAAACCGTTGAAAAAAGTGTTACACATTTATAAACAATCAATAAACGTCGAAATAAGTATTTTCTTTTAAAAAAAAAATTGGATGCACTCTTTCACTTTTATAAAAATTTATAATCTTGATTCAAAATATAAATGTAAACACAATTGTGCAATTCCAAATTGAATTTCAACAACCTATCAACTACATTTATAACACAATGAAACAAACTGTACAAATTACTAATAGATCCTAGGCCTAAAGCCAAAATTACTCCCCAACCAAATTAGCAGAACAAGAGCTGAGACACCACACAACAGCCACATGTACATTCATTTAATTACCTTATCCATTATATTTGATAAGGAATTCTCTCCTCTGCATTACAGCACAATGTACAGGCAGAAGACATGGCCTTTTTTCGTACATTTTTAGAGCTTTTCCCTAGCACGTGTCATTACTTCTCCGATTGCAATCTTGAGCCTCTCATCTTCCTTCTTCAGTGCTTCATTTAAAGCTGTATGAAAACAGTCATACAAAGTGCATTGCCACTTAGTAACTTCTCTTTCTATTTTATATAGAACAGGTAACACTAAATAATAGATGGCTAGAAGTCAAAAGTAGATGGGTAAGATCCTCTGCACCTATTAGATTAGCAATATGAGGTAATAGTAGGCAAAAGAGGGGCCAAATTAAGTACCCATAGAAGCAAATTATTGCATTGGTATACAATATGGATCAACACCAAAGTTGCTTCATTTTTAATAGGTATCAAAAAGGAAATAGCATAGAACCAGTTTCGGCACTTTTATAACATTGAGGATCAAATAGAGATAATAAGCAGTGGAAATACTAAATATTCAAGAAAAAGGTACACAAAAAGAGAACATAGATTGACCTACAGCATGAAAAGACAAGGACATGCAAATTAATTATTTTTATTATTTTTATTTTTATTTAAGTTCTAATAAGAAAAATTTGGAAGCGAAATTGTTTTGAAAGTCAGTACCTTTTGTTTAATTCGATGGCTATAAAATTAATATTGGGAAAATTATTTTCCACTTTTCTTTGTGGCTGATCTTAGCTATCTTAGAGCATAACATAAGTTATGACTTCTGATTCCATGAAAAAGAGAAATGGTTCACTATAGTATTTCCATCCTTTTAGTTTTGCACCAAGGATTGGGTTCACTTGGTCACAGAAACATGCATGGTTTAAAGAGTCTGAACCCCCTCCCCCTTCCCAATGTGATCTATTTAAAGAGAACACTAATAGATAGAAGCTAGTATCCAAAGAATAATGTTTGATCACCCCAAGGTCCCACCCAAGCAACCCAAAATCATTGATTGTACATAACTCCATCATTGGAATAATCTTTCCCTATTTGGCACTCTCTTCCAATAAACATGTCTTTGATCTGCCCTAGGACAGAGTCCACCAAATGAGATTGAACTCTATATGTGAAATTCTGGTACTTAGTCTAATGTGTAATTGGTTTCAAATTATGAAGTTAAGAAACAAAATGAAACAATTCACCTCATTGGGAATGAAATTAGGATAGACACCATTCCATAAGGGAGGGCGCTCTGACGTCATTACTAGTCCTTTGAAAGGTGAATTAGAGCTAGAACCCCTTCCATTTCGTACATTGTATGAGTTAAAGTGGAACTGAAGGCATCCCTCATTCTCCTTGGAACCATAACCAAGTGAAGGAGGAGACATCCCCTAATTCATATCGAGATTGAGGTTGAAAGCTTGGATTTGTGTTAAAAATACAAGAGTTGTTCAGACTCCCAAATCAAAAATTACGGCTCTATTGATTTTACTCTAACTTATACTAAGTGCGGAATAGAGTAAATGCGAGCAGATAAACAATATAACTATTCTATGCCATAATCATTAAAACACAACAGTAAAATGAAAGCTAAAAGAGTAAGGAAGAATAATGCAAACACAAGATAACACGGCGATATGTTATCGAAGAGGAAACCAAAGAACTCGGCGAAAAACCTCTCCACCACCCTCTAAGCGGTAAATCAATCCACTAGACAATAATTTAGGATACACGAATAGCAATAGACCCTCTAAGCCTAATCTACCCAATATACATAAGCCTTCCGAGCTCCTACTCCAACAAGACTTCTTAGAATCGTGTCTTGTTTAGCTTTCCAGATTCCGCAATATGCCCGATTGCATCCGCCAAGCCTCACCGGCTTCTTTTGGAAAATCCCCAAAGCTACCCAAGCTCTAAAACACTCTCTACACTTTGAACATGTGTGGGTTGTGTTTAGGTACAAATCTCCTCTCAAGGTATGACAATGAGAGAGGGAAGGAGAAGATGCTAGAATGATTTCTCACTAAGGATGTGTAGTTCTCTCTTTAAAAGATAGGTGTGTGTGTGTGTGTGTTGTAGAAAACCTATCTAGGGTTTTTCTTTCTGAATGGTCTCATTTACATTTGTGGGTAATGATGGTATATATAGTATGGGTGAAGGGTAAGAAAGTCACACTTAAAAATCCTCTAGGCAGAAAGTTTCGCAGGTATCTCGCGAGAAGGCCTTATTCGCGAAATACTTGCGAAATTACCAATCTGACACAACTTTTCAGCTTCCAGTCATGTGCTTCTCACGTGGCTATTTCGCGGGTTAGTTTCTCACGAGTTTCTTGCGAAATCCACTTGATCTTCAATTAAGCTCAAGTCTTCACCAACTTAATACTAAACCCAATACAATAAATTCCCACAAAATACAAGGAACAAAATTAAAGCAATTACAACACTTTTTGTCATGGAATAAAGCCAACATAAAACATAGTTGTAAATTACAACTTTACAGTGGTTGCCACTTGCACCAAGTCACATTCACAGACATTTCAACAATTACAAATTTCTTTTAAGTTTCATAGACAATCTCTCATTTTCAATGCACGACTTCCAATATGTGACTAACCAATCAATGCACAGATTCAAGTACATGACTAACCACCAACTTGAGAAAGATGTTGGTTGCAAAGTTCTTCATTTCATCAACACAATGAAGATCATGAAACTCGTTGGTTACAAAACCCAATGGCGTACAAAAACAGTAATTACCTCAACAGAAAGATGAACTAGGGCAAATTCTGTCTCCAGTCACAATTTGTTTGGACAAAACCTTTGCATCAAGTTTCATCAACTGAGACAGCCCTTAAAATAATCCTTATATATGTTTAGGGTTGTGAGAAAAGAAAGCCTAAACACATACACATGAATATATGTGAAATCATATCTAAAAAACTGATTTTTGTAATTCTCAATAGATAGGTTATCTACTGAGCAGCTGTCGAGCATCGGACTGAAAATCCCTTTTAAACCTAAATAGATGCTATCTGCGAGCTAACTGTTGAGTTTAAAAATCCAACACTTCTTCACTTGTTTTTTGGACAAATTTGCATGACTTTAACACTTGAACTTGAACTCTTATTCCTTGAAGTATTAAACACATCCTAGATCTACCAAATTACAAGTAAAATGCATTTTGTCAAAAAATTAGCCAATTCTAAAATGACATATGTTCCTAATATGATTCACATATGTCCTAACATTTCTAACATCTTATCATAAATTATGTAATTTATAAATTTGTATTTACCTAAGTTAGACCATATTTCTTTTTGAAGTCCTGTGCTTTAATTTTTTTTTTCAAAAATTTTAAATATGTGTGCAAGGTATATTGTTGGCTATGTGAATATTAAAGCAAAAATGTTGTTTATACTTTGCTAGATGAACTTAGACATTGATGCTCAAGATATGTGTATGCATGAGTAGATTTACAATATCAACCTAGTCATAAATAGTTGTTCCTAGAATTAAGGCTATTTTGTCATGTAGGAAAATCACCCATTTTAAAAACAAACATGCGTTAAGTAAAAACCCCATAAACGCCACACCCCTATACAATTGGCATATCCCAAAGATGAAATGATGTATTCATTTGGTAAAAAACAAAGTAACAAAAGAAAATATCTTCCTCACAATTTTCACTCTCACATCTTTAGCACTTGCACCTTTCGTTATGTTTCGTTTCTTCTCTGCATATACCTAAGGTCAACATAGCGTTATTATTTTCCTTCTTCAAATATTTTTTTTGAAATCCAAAGTTTTTGTTGTTGCTTTTCCTATTTGAATTTGCATCTCCATTTTTACTCATTTCTATACTCTGGAATTTTGTTTTACTTCATTGGCTGAGTTCTTCTTTGATCGCATTTTGTTAATTGCTTGGGTTATGCTCTTTATTTGGATTTTTTCTCCAAATTTACAATAATCCAGCTTTTGGTTTGGTGATTTTAGGGGTTTAGCACTTGAATATTTGTAGAAAAAGTCATATTTCCTTGGGTGGTTGATTTTTCAATGTTGTTCTGAGCATCCTTATTTGAAGGGATAGTCTATATAACCCTTGGATGTTTGTGTTAAAAAGTTATGTTTTCTATTGCATGGTTTATTGACTTTATTTATCAATGCTGAGTTGATCGACTATATTGAAAGTTGAAAGTCTTGAGGAATTTATAACTTTTTTGACAATGATATTTTTATTTATTATTTTCACTATTTGAATTGAATTTGATCCACGTTGTTTCTTTTTTTTTTTTTTTTTTGCTAAAAATAAATATCCAACATATTGCTTAACATTTTGTTATTGAATATTTAGGGATTATTTACTAAAGATGGTTGTGTGCTATACACATTATATTTTTTATTAGTTCGTGGATCTTGAGAAATAGCTTTTTTCCCCCCTCTTAAAACAGCCATGTGGAATCAATCTTGCACATTTTTGCTGTTCAAACCAGATTTGAAAGTTTGCATATATCTTTGTGCTTTCCTTCAACTTGTTTGCCTGTCCTTTCGTCGAAGAACAAATTTACACAGTTATTTACTAGATATGAAAGTTGGGTATTTTGCAAGAAGAGCCACTAAATCAAACTGAAACGTTAGAATAGCCTGATTTTTTCTTTTATTTATCTCATCTTTTGGGTTAGATTTTTTGAAGGATGCCTTTGGGGGGTTTCAATTAGTTTTTTTGTGTGGAAATTTAGTCGAAATTTTTTATTTTTTATTTGGATTAAATTGACCTGTAAAACTATTATGTCCTGATTAATTTTTTCCCCTTTTTTTCTAGTAGCCAAATAGATGGTTATAGTTCTCAATTTATTTTTATGTTTGCTCTGCTTTGCAATCAATTTGTGGATTATTTGTTTTTGTGCGATTTTACTATTCAATCTAGCTCAATGATTACATTGTGTTGGTTTTGAGGGATTTGAGTTTCTATTAGTGATGATTATGTAATCATTAATTTGAGTTTCAAACCAAGTTTTATATTTGGTTTGTGGTCTCTATAGCATTTATTCTTTTTTGGTGTTTGTGGGTTTTGGCCTTTAGATTTCATGGAAGAACAACTCCAGTATTCTGCTATCTACTAATTTGTTAATTATATTTATCATTTGATGACTTTATAATTTACTTTTGTTTGTACTGGGATTAGAAACAAATAAATACGAAAGTTAATTAAAAAGCACTAGCATATGCATAACTTGCATTTATTTATTTATTTTTCAATGTTATATGCTTTGTAACCAATGTTGTTTGCTTATCAGGGATTGGTTTTTTGCTTTGCTATCCAATTGGGCTTTCTTTATTGTTGCTCATGCCTTTTTTGTTGTATAATTATTTTGGATAGTTTTATTTTATTTTTTTTTCTCAAGTATTTTGATTCAATTGACTTGTAAAATTGTTATGTTTCTTTAATCTTTTCCCACATTTTTCAAGGAGCTAAATAGATTGGTAGAGTTTTTTCTTTTCTTTTTTTTTTTTTTTTTGGCCTATGCTTTGCAATCAATTTGGCTTATTTATGTTTGTGTAGATTTACATTTCAGTCCACCTCAAAGATTACATTGCCTTACTTTAGTGAAATTTGATTACTTCGTGATTGTTAATTTCAAGGCCAACCAGGGAGTTTTGGTGTTTAGATGTAAAATTTCTTGAGACACTTTGCCAATCACATTGAAGTACAATTTAATCTACTCTTTCCAACATATGTAGAAGTATTGTGTTTGTCATATTTGTTAACTTCAAAAGAAGCATATGCTATAAACCATTAAATTCATTTACTTTGGGAGTTATAGCTTGGACAACCTTTACATTCTCCATTATTGAGTAATTTTGTAGATTGTAAATGTTTCTATTTTAACGTAATTAAAATGAAAAAAAAAAAACTGTTATATAAACTTTTTTACTGAACATTATTGTGGGTGTTTATAGGAAGAAGAGCATGAATACTAAAGAGTGTTTCTATTTTACGTACGTTGAACCTTACTGAATTGTGATAGCAATGTTTTGAATACTAAAGAGTGTGTATTTGAACACGTACATAATCATAAGATATCAATGGATCAAACAGCATGGTAACTAATGTTTGTCTGATTTAATCTATAGTCTGTAACTTCACATTTTTTTCTCTATTGTACATTCTCCTTTGTCTTGGTATTTATAACATTTATATGTTTTCATTATAAATAAAAGGCTATGTTTCAAAAAAATATTAATTTTTTTTACTATTTAATCAATGGGATTGTGGTTTTGAATTCAATGTTGGATCTGCTCCTAATTGATATATAGTCTCTCTTTGATTCCAATTTGTCCAATTAAATTCCCAAAACAATATTTGTTACTTGCTAAAATTTGCAAATTAACCCAGTTCAATTTCTTAAGATATGGATGAGATATGCCAATTGAAGTGTGTTTAATAGTATTGGTATCATAGAAGTGATAAGATTACCAACTGAAAATCAGTCCTTTAAAGAAAGATTGACTATGACAATGAGGTATTTTGGTACTTGTTTTAGATATGATCAAACATGCTTGGAGATTGGGCCAGCTTTGTTTACACTATGGTTCTATTGGAGAAACCGTATGTGGTATTTTATGATTTTGTTACATATATTGTGGTTGTGTTAAAAAAGTCATTAAAATTACTTTTGGTCCTTCACTATGTTATAATAGGAAGAAAAAAAAAAAAAGAAAAAAAAAGGAGAGAGAATAATGCAGGAGTAGCATGACAAAGAAAGGGACGATAAAGTTTGAGAGGCGAACCAAAAGAAGGTGGCGTGGAAGACAAAATACTTTCCAAATAAAGGGTGATAGAAATGGTCCTATCAAAGCTAGAAATGGTCCTTACCTGCCAATGTGAACTACGGCCCTACCCAAGCTAGAAATGGTCCTACCTGTTATTGTGTACTGGAACACAATCATCTTCCGTTTTTCATGAACCCTATCATAATCAACCGATGATAACTTATGATTTAATTTTTATGTTAAGTTGATTTTATTCTAATTATGAACATATTAATAAGTTCTTTATGATTTAATTTTTATGTTAAGTTGATTTAATTCTAATTATAGACAGCATACCCAAAAATATAGCATGTTGGGCGAATCTTAATGTATTTTATTGTATTGTTTTATCAAGTTAATTTCCTTCAAATTCATAAAATGATTCCGCGCATTGTGCGGGTTAAATGCTAGTTTCATTAATGATACTCTCAAAGTTAGTCAGAGCTCTATGCAATAATTACAAGGACCATTGACTACAAAAGAATGGAGGTCTGAATAAATACAATTTACATATCATTAACTTGTCCCATCAGTGAAAATAAAGTCATAACAACTATAATATACAAAAGAATGAGTCAAGCTTACACTAGAATATACATCATCTAAATATCACCATCACAAAAGTTCAATCTCCATCAATAGTTACTCTAACTACTGCTATCCATCTAAAGCTGTCTCAAAATGATCGTTGCTTACTCTGAAAAAGCTTGTGAAATGATGGAATAAGACAGAGCCCAGTAAGTAGCATAATTAATGGAGTAGGGGAAAAGCAACTTTCATGATAATGAATAGTTTACAAAGCATGTTATAATTTGGGAATTTCCAAATAATTTCTACAAAACCATTTCCAAAAATAATATGACAAGAATAATTATAATGATATGGCACAAAGCTTCCCAAAATGCTCGCATGAAACTACATACTATATTTTGTGAGCAATAACAATACAATTCCAAACCCAAGGCCACATGGCAATGCCGTCATAAAGATGGAACTAATTTGCCTTCACAAAGACGGAACTCATTGCTAACACACAACCGGAACTAAATATGCCGTCACAAAGACGGAACTCATCGCTGTCACAAAGACGAAACTAATATGCCGTCACAAAGATGGAACTCATCACCGTCACAAAGACGAAACTCAATAACCATCACAAAAACAGGTGCTAAGATACTAATGTCCCACAGACTATAGTATCTAGCTAGGTAATTATCGGGTAATCACATGTCACCGCACATGGGTAGAACATAAAGAGCTCACAAATTACCTTTAATTCAAAAACGTAATTCACTTCCAAGTAGTTTCATAAAATATTTGGATACCCAAGATATTCACAAGGTTCTCAAAGCCTTCAACTCATTTCTTGTCAAAAAGATTTTGTATTAACTTCCCAAATAACATAGGTCAAGATAAAGCATCTTTATATTTTGCAAGTAAAGCAATAAATCAATAAACAACATTCTCAAGAATTTAATCAAAGATGCTAGTCTTTTCTATGCTAACAAATCATGCATTTCCCCATATACATTACCAAATATGATGCACTATTCATAAATAGTCATATATAATAGGGTCACAACACAATACTTTTTAAGAAAACATGGTTTCATAAATAATTTTCCAAAAGACCCAAAAACAACATTTATGCAACATGATTATTTTCCAAAAATCCCATTAATAAGCTACTTACCTCGCAACCCGCAAAAGCTTAATTTTCCAAGCTCTAAATGAAATTAGCTAGAACCTAAACAATACCAAGCAAACCTATCACATTCAGCATAAAGTTTGACATTACATCTAGCTATGAATTAGAGATTGCTAACTAAGAAATTAATTAGGTAAGCCTAGTATTTAACCTCACAAATAATATATTCCACTTCCAAAATTTCTCAACAAATTAATTCACAAGGCATGGGCTCCAATTTATAAAATTAACCCATTCAATATCATCTTCCTAATACTAAAATCTTAACAATTTATGAGTAGCTTCCATAAGATTTACACAATGTCATTAAGAGACCCATGAATCCAAAATCACAATATCTTCCAACACAAACCATTTAAATCTTTTACTAGCTCCAAATAAACTCAATAAAAATTATATTCACCATCTATTTCATATTAAAAAGCCAAAACCCCTAAATTTTCATCACTTAGATAACCACTATTGTAAAAACTATAAACCCACTCATCAAATAATTCCACCAATACAAAACCCATATATATAAACACATGAATATTACTTCCAAAACTCATAATTCACATAGGTATCATTATCAAAACTTAGAAAAAGAAAGACTCTAGTAAAAGCATATAAACCCACCAAAAAGATTAGATATTTTTACCTCAAATAGTAGAGATTAGACTTAGTTTTTTCCTATGGAGTTGTCCAGTGATCTTACCAGAAAAAGATGGTGGATGTGGTGGTGAGGAGTGGTACTAGTGGGAGAGTAAGGGAGTGTGAGAGAGGAGTGTTTGTGAGGAAATGAAAAGAAAAGAAAGATGTAAAAGACCCTTGGTTGACAGGCAAAACAGGGAGAGATATTTGTGAATGTGTGCTGTGGAAATAAGGGGTAGGTGGGTCACATGTGGCCCCTTAAAAATTTGATCTTTATTATTATTATTATTTTTTTTTTATGGGCTGGGGCATTACACATGGATGCAAATATATGTTAGTTCTTTTTTGTTTATGTGAAGTTTTAATTCCTTCTCATTAGACTGGATTAATTTCACGTAAAGTTAAGTTAGAAACTTGGATTAATTTGAAAACCTCATAGCTGGAGAAAATGGCTGGCTGGAGTTGCTTGATGTCAAAGGTTGGGATTACTACATTGGTCAGTGTGTGGCGTAATTGAGTATTTCCTAGTTTTTTCTTCAGAAGGCTATGAAGATACTTTGCGTCGTATTTTGTTCTTGTTATGGCTTTGATCAATTATGTTGCTTGAGCAAATGGAGAACTGTTGCTTGAGCAGATTAGTATAGTGTTATTTAATATGGAATAAGACATAGTGATAGCATGAAAAACATTGAGGCTCAATTGTTACCGGTCTTGAAAGATTTTAGGTCCATTATCAAAATAGAAGGCCTTGATGTCTTTCGTAGCATACATGGGGCGTTTGTTTTCATTTGGTGCAGTTAGCATGGTAGTCACAAGACCTGCTGTGCTTGTCCCTGCGATCACATCAAAACAATCTGCAATTCTAGCTTCGGGGCCATCAATTTTCTGCACCACAAGGTAAAAAATGTTTAAAAAAAAAAAAAAAAAAAAAAAACCATGCTAAGAACAGTAATGAAGTTTAGGCCGAGTGGTGATATTGTTTTTTCCATAAGGGACATGGATGAGAATATGATTATGGGGCTAGGAGGTTAATTTTGCTGCCGGAAACTACATGGTGCCAATCTATATATAATCCTTAAACTTTCAAGCGCTGGTTAGAAATCAACATTTTCATCATTTTTATGGGACTAATAATGCTGTAATATGGACCATATGCATACATAGTGGTTTGAGTTGATATGTAGCTTTATCATTGACAGGAACAACAGAGGATTCCATTTACTTATAGTGATCTTGCTTTAGGAAAGAAGAAATTGCATCTTAGACGCTACATATACAGGAATTGTAGTTGAGACTCCAGGAGAATTGCAGGTAAGAAGAATTAGGTGAAGTGATATCCTAATGGCAATGTGGATAGTGGATTTCATTATCTAGCAAAAAGGAATTTTAAGGTGGGCAATATATTTTGGATTTAAATAATGCTATCCAATGACTCTTTTTTGGATTTCATAGTTTCTTTTACGATAGTAGAGATGATATGTTATGATTGATGTATAATAAAATGATGTTACTAGTGTGAGTCCATGTAAAAAGTTAGGCATCTCTAACATTGTTCTTTTGATTTTCAATCTCAAGTAGTAGTGCATAAGTGTCCATGTGCACACCCTAGGGCAAATGTCTAGTTGTTGCGCTCAATAATTAGCAAACATTTTAATCACTAGTAGAAATCTGGATTTTTTCCACAAGCAGTGGCAACCTATGATGATTGGAATGCAAAAAGTTCAATTATTAGATTACACCGGTTTTTGAAAGATACAGTGCATAATGATGTGCATTAGATCACATCGGTTTCAATGTTTAAACAACAATAACACTTCTGACACGTATTTCTATAACACTCAAACACATATTTTCACAATACTGAAAATTGAACAACAATACTTAAACACTATTACGAAACGGGCCCTTAGGGTTCTTTTGAAGCAATTCATACTTGTCAAAATCTATCATCTCATAGGTGTGGTTGCATATATTACTAAGATTATTAAGATTCTACTCATTTTGATATTTTTAAACATTTGATCTGAACTCCTATTCTCGTCACAATAATAAGTTTCAAAATATTTATATAGTCTACTAAATTTTGGTTAAATTTTAAATTTTACTCATTGTTTTTAATGTATTTTTACACATTAAATTTATTAAATAAGACTTAATTAATAGTAAATCCAAATCTAAAATGTTAATTTAGGGTCTATTTAGAATCTGCTTATTTTGATGAAACTAAAAACTTTTTACTAAAAGTACTGTAGATAAAAGTAAAAGTTAGCTGAAATAGTACAGTAGAACCCATGAATAGTACCAAAAAGTATAGTGGAGCCCATGAATAATAATAAAAATAAGCTGAATAGTAAAATAAGTTGGCTTTTTGAATAGTAAAACTCACACATGATGATGTGAGTTTTGAAAATTTTGCTTGAGCAAAAGCACGTGATAATATGAATTTGAAATGATATCTTTACATATTCACTTCAATTGCACATATTAACAAAGGGAAATTCTTTTCCTAAATTTCATCAATAAAAAAAAAATTATATAATAATTTCATACTCTATATTCAAGTCATTGAAACTAAATAATAAAGTCCAAATCATTCTCTTTAAATTCTCTTATACAAACAAATCATTAATTTTTTTCACCATAGCTTTTTATTTCAAGAGAAGCTCCCCAGACTCTTTCATGCACTTCAAATTCAGGGACTAGACGACTAGTGAACAATATTTAATAATAAGTTTTCAAAATCCATCCAACATAATTTTTTTTAAGGGAAAATCATAGTATATATACTTGTTGTAAGGTCACAAATTGTAGCCCAAACCCAGATGGAATAGGATATGGGCCCAATGAGCCCAATACAATAAATTTATGAGAGTGGGTGAAAGAATTGGGCTGGTGATGGGTTTTATAACAGTTAATAGGTGTTATGGGTCTGTCCGAGGAGGATAAAACACTATCAAATGCTGAAATCAAGTCCGAGGAGCAATTTTTAGGATGGGTTGGCTGTTTTCAGATGATGTTTGAGGAGGAAGTTCTTAGACAAATTGGTTGTTTCCGTTGGTGTTCTTCTTAATGCTACAGTGTATCTTCTTCAATGTTTTTCCTTCATATTTTTCGATCCCCTTTTTCTGGAGGCTTCACTCTATTATATAGTCATCCTCCATTCCATCCTACCGTCCACTTGTCTACTTTCTAACCCTGTACTCAAGTTTTTCTCTCCTTTCCCACTGCTTTTTGATTTTCTGGGAGTAAAAGTGGTTGTAGACACTGTTCAGAGGTCTTCTCCACATTAATGCGGCCAGGAAAGCTGTTGTATTGCATTTAATGCGGTGGTAGCAGCTTTTTCCTTAGATATTTCTGCGTTCTTATCCCTTCCCTGTACATTGGAAGTCTATCTTCGTCACTGGAGCTTCCTGGAAGGTTGTTTAGAGCAAGACGAAACTCACTCTATTGATATATGTCAGATCCGAAGAGGATGACCCTCTCGGACCAACACCCTTGGATATTTATCTGCTCTTTTATCTATTACGGGCCCTTTTCCCATGCCTTCTCCTCCTCGGACGCCTTATTATTAAAGAGTGGGGCTCAAGCCTAACGCAAAGGCTCAAGTTTTCGCCCCCCACAATAGCCCCTCAAAATTCTAATTTTTCCCTCTCATCCGAGGAGAAAAATTATAATTTTGATATGTATCTGCAATTACAATTAAGTCCACAAGGGTATTTAAACCCAGGCACGCAGAAGGATCATTTCTGCCATTTCATGAGAGTTTCTGACGCTTGAGAACTCGCACATCATCATTAAACGCTTTGGAACGCGTTACACTACAGACATCCAATGGCGGAACTCTAATCTAACGGTTCAGGTTTTACCTTCAATATTTGGGCGGGATTGTGTCTCCTTCATTTTTCGTCTCTACTATAAAAGCTTCCAGACGTTACTCTTTTCATTTCTCATCAGAGTTTGCGATTTCAGAGCGTTCATACCTCCGTATTCATCACACCTTCACAAAAGAGACTCCAAAGATCCTCCAGAGGCAAGAAGATCAGTTCGCATCTTACTCCACGTAAGTTTCGTTCTTCGAACTCCCTCTACCTTCTCGGCTAACCTCCTCGACTAACCATTCTACACCTCGCAAGCTAAATATGGGTAGATTTGAGCGTCTAGTAAAGACTCCGGCCCTGATAGAGTTGTTCAAAAAAAAGTACCACATTCCCCAGGAGGTGGTGGTACGACACTGTACCACAGAAGGGGTGGAGTTTGACCAAAAAGTAGGAGAGGTCGTAATCCCTATGATTGCCTTCATAGAAGGAGGTATGACCGTCCCCATGGGTAAGATTACAAGGGATTACCTACGTGCCCATAGACTCTGCCCCCACCAATGTGCTCCCAATTTTTTTAGAGTCCTAGGATCAATTGATGCTTTGGACCGACATCTGGGGCTAGGATTGACTTGGTACAATGTCGCCCATTTGTATGAAGGCCATATAGAGTCTCGGGCAGGGTTTTACCTTAAGTCCCGTTCTAGTGTGGTCAAATTGATCTCCTGCCTCCCCAAATCTAACAAAGGGATGAAAGACGACTACCTGATCCTGTCGGGCCCTTGGAGTGACGGCCTAGCCTGCCCAACCAAGCTAGGAAAGCCAGGTGGAGCAATTTAGATCTAGGGTTTCTAACATTAGATTTAAGGAGTACTCGGCTTTAATTTACTGCACTTAGATATCGTTTTAATACATTCACATTTATTTGTTTAGCTATTTTTTGGTATTGCCGAGGCTCTTAACTATGTGATTTGTTTACTTGACAGATAAACTGTTCACCAACCCAAAGCTCAGCTTAATCAACATTCCAGCACTTAACTATCTGCTAAGATCAGAAATTTTTGTGAACAACGACGGGCAACTTCGTGCAGTTCACCTAATTTTGGACTTTGAGCCAATTTCAAGGTCATTTCTGGACGTTGGCAATTCTATCCGAGCAGGTGACCACCATTTAGCGTGCATAGACGTCTCTCGGCCAGACTTCCTTGCCCCATACGATCTTCCTCCTGTCGACCATCCTATCCCACAAAGGATACCTCTCATTGCCGAACCGTTACAACAAGTGCCACTTGGGGAGGCTATCATCAGAGAAGGCACAACTTCCTCTTCTCCCTTGAACAAGAGATTGACAGATTCCAATTTGAAGAAGAAACAATCCTTGTATTGGAGGCCGAAGAGGGGGCAGACGAGCATTCGTGTGTGCAGACTCCTGCTCAAGTGGTAACTTACATCGCCGACACATCAGACGAGGAGGAAACAATGGCCCCCAAGACCGGTCCTAGCCTAAAGGAATTAATGAAGAATAGGAACAAGGCGCCATCCCCTCAAGATAAAAATAAGTCCAGACAACCTGCAAATCCCCCTCCTCCTCCACCTCAGATCCTTGCTGACCTTGGGTTGAAACCTAACCCTGACCTAAGGAGGAAAAGGCCACTAGATGCTGTCGAAGAGGGGGAGTTGGGCCCCTCTAAAGGACATAAGCAGGTCAGACAGAATCAGGACCGTAGGGGTAGGAGGTCCAACTCAATGGACAATCGAGAGGAAGCCCCGGTGGCCCAAGCACATCGGTCTCCATGTACTTGGTCACCCGTACTGGAGGTCGATGGTATGCCCATCGCGTATGATGCCACGCTTAGGCATTATCATGGGGGGCATGCCGACCTGATGGCTGAGGCTCTACAATAGCCTCTCCTTCTTCCCCAGGACATGGCGGCCTACAGGAGTTTTAATCATCCTGACCTCTTCCTTTCCCTAAAAAGGGACTTGGCCATGGTAAGCAACTCTGCTAATTTTTCCTTCATTTTCGTTTACTTGCTTCTTTTTTTTTTTAACACAAGCCACTTTATCATGACGCATACTAGGTCACGCAACAAGTTTATGTGACCGAGGAGTGGGTAAAGAACTCTCGTGAAGAGACGAGGGCTACCCATGATGCCCGAGATACATTAGAGGCTCAGCTAGGTGCACTAAAAGATAAACAAGCACAAATGGCTGAGGAGGTGAAACAAGCCCTCAAGGCGAAGGCTAGTGCCGAAGCGGGCCTAAAGACAACTGAGAGACAGGCTGAAGACCTTCGCAAGGAGCTGCACTACTGCGAGATTAATCTGGCAACAGAGAAGCAGTTGGTGAAAGATCTCTGCGAGGAAATTCACAAAGTCAAGGAGGCTGCCCAACTACTAAAGGAGGCAACTGAGGCTGAAAAGCAGGCGGCGTATGCTCTGGGGGTACAGGAGACTCAGAGTAGGCTTACTGAGGAATTTTCTTCCGTAGCCAGGGATTACTGCGACATCACTTGGGGTAAAGCCCTCGATGCCGCTGGGATCCCTGCCGATTCCAGCCTACGACTACCTGAGAGCATATACTACGATTCGGACATCCGAGAGCTCCCAGGTTCTGGCTCTCCTCCCCCCGAGCATCCTGTCCAAGTATCTGAGGCTCCTACAACAGATCAAGCTCCTCCTGCTCCTGTGGAAGCTCCAACTGACTCTCGCCAAGATGATGGCCAAGGGAAAAAAGTTGAAGCTCCTCAAGGCAAGGAAAATAGCCAAGATAAGGGAAAAGGCCAGGCCTCAGATACCGCCGTCTCTCAGTCCAAGCAAGTTGCTGACCCAGAAGCTCCCAAGGCAAAAGCTTAGGACACTAGTTTTATTAATACATCTATTTTCTTTGTTTACTGCTTTTGTATTTTTTTTTTTTTTAAAGACATGTATTCCACCCTCATTATCAATGAAGTAATGGAGAATTCTTCTGTTGTCATTTCGTTTCATCATTTTTTTTTTTTTGAATTGTATGTATGATTTAGAAGACTAATTCAACCCAAATACAACTAATCCAAATGGTAACTTTAAATAGTAACAATAAATATAACTAATTCGACAAGTATCTTTAACAGTAACAATAAACATAACTAGTCCGAATGGGAACTTTAGGTAATGTGCTTGAATTTAAATACTTAAAAAATACTTAGAACAAGTATTAACAAACCCCAATCATCTGGTCCGAGGATTCCAGTCATAATTGGATTTAAGTTTAACCACTTAATAGAACTGAGAAAAAGTATTAACTAACCCAAATCATCTGATCTGAGGACCCATGCATAATTGGATTTAAGTTTAAACACTTCAGAGAACTGCAAGTGTTAACTAACCTAAACCATCTGGTCCAAGGACTTATGCATGATTGGATTTAAGTTTAAACACTTCATAGAACCGCAAGAGTGCTAACTAACCCAAATCATCTGGTCCGAGGACTCATGCATGATTGGATTTAAGTTTAAACACTTTGTAAAATCGCAAGAGTGCTAACTAACCCAAATCATCTGGTCCGAGGACTCATGCATGATTGGATTTAAGTTTAAATACTTCATAGAACCGAAAGAGTGCTAACTAACCCAAATCATTTGGTCCGAGGACTCATGCATGATTGGATTTAAGTTTAAACACTTCATAGAACCGCAAGAGTGCTAACTAACCCAAATCATCTGGTCCGAGGACTCATGCATGATTGGATTTAAGTTTAAACACTTTGTAAAATCAAGAGTGGCATACACATTTCACATAAAGAACAAATATTGATCAAATACACATTTATTAATAATAATACCTTTTTAAGTTATTGACATTCCAAGGGCGGGGTACTACAAGTCCGTCCAGGTCTTTTAAGAAGTATGCTCCAATACCAGCGTTGGAGGTGATACGATATGGTCCTTCCCAATTCGGCCCCAATTTTCCCCACGCCGGGTTTTTTGCCGAGCCCACAACTTTGCGTAGTACCAGGTCGCCAGGGGCCAAAGGTCTTGTCCTTACGTGGGCATCATAACCTCGCTTCAGTTTCTGCTGATAATGGGCCAATTGAACCATCGCGTTCTCTCTCTTTTCGTCAATTAGGTCTAGACCTCTTGCTAGGTGTTCATCGTTGTCTTTTGGATTGAATGAGCTGGTTCTCGTCGTCGGGAACCCAGACTCCAAAGGGATGACAGCTTCAGCTCCGTAAGTCATTGAAAAAGGGGTCTCTCCGGTGGACCTACGAGGCGTGGTTCTGTATGTCCAGAATACATGTGGAACGCCAAACCGAGTAACAATGCTTTTCTAGACGAATCTTTTTGCATCCACATCTCGGATACTGGCTAGAGGCTCTGCTTCAACCCACTTCGTAAAATAGTTTGTGCTGACTATGAGATATTTCTTGTTTCCCACAGCTTTAGGAAATGGTCCGACGATATCTAAGCCTCATTAAGCGAATGGCCATGGGCTAGATAATGGATTGAGGATTCCTCCTGGTTGGTGTATACTCGATGAGTACCGCTGGCACTGATCACACTTTTTAACGTATTCCAAAGCTTCTCTCTGCATGTTCGGCCACCAATAACCTTGAGTAATGGCCCTATGTGCTAAGGATCTGCCTCCAATATGACTTCCACAGATTCCTTCATGCATTTCTTCCAGAAGTAATTCGGTTTGGTCAGGATGAACACATAGCAAATAAGGCCCCGAAAAGGAACGCCTACATAGCTTGCTGTCCTCCGACAGCCAATAACTAGTAGCTTTCTTTTGTACTTTGTCAGCTTCGATTTTCTCCTCAGGAAAAATATCTTCCTTCAAGAATTGCGTGATAGAATCCATCCAACTTGGCCCCGCTCTCACTTGGTTGATTTAAATCATGTTCACTGTTGCCGAGGGTCGGTGTAGGTCCTCAACAAGGATTATTCGAGGCAAGTTCTGTGCCGAGGAGGTTGCAAGCATGGCTAAAGAGTCCGTATGCGCGTTGCCACTTCTTGGGATATGTAGCAAGCTAAAGGATTCAAATTTCGTCTGCATAATCTTAACTTGACTAAGATATCCTCGCATTCTTTCATCCTTGGCTTCGAATTTCCCTTTTACTTGACTGACAACCAGCCTTGAGTCTGAGAAGAGTTTTATAGACTTCCCTCCCATCCTTTGGACCATAGCCATTCCTTCTAATAGAGCTTCATACTCCGCTTCGTTATTCGTAGCTGGAAAGTCTAACCTCAGAGACTTCTCAACGATAACCATCTCGGAAGACGTCAATATTAATCCAACCCCCGCACCTTTTTGGTTTGATGCTCCGTCTACATGTACTTCCCATGTCAGAGGGCAGTATTGGGAGATTGTACCCACCAATTTTTCATCCTTGTCTCTCTGTGCTAGTAATTCATCCGCTTCAGGTTCGGTGAATTCTGCCACCAAGTCGGCGAGTACCTGTCCCTTCATGGAGGTGCGAGGCATGTACTTGATATCAAAAGCTCCCAGAATTGTACCCCATTTGGCTATCTTTCCCGTGTAATCAGCACTTCTGAGTATGGTTTTTAGTGGGAGTTGTGTAAGAATAACCACTGTATGCGCTTGGAAATAGTGAGGCAACTTGCGCGTGCCAAGCACCACTGCCAAGATAGCTTTTTCCAGTGGTAGATAACGCACTTCCGCCTCGTGCAACGATTTACTCACGTAGTACACTGGCCGCTGTACGCCGTTATCTACCCGTATCAACACCAAGCTTACTGCATACGAGGCCACAGCAATATAGGCGAAAAGAACTTCATCTGGCTCAGGACTGGACATGACCGGCGGCCGAGCTAGGTAGTCTTTAAGTTGCTGAAAGGCTTTGGCACAATCCTTTGTCCATTCAAAGTTCTTCCATTTGTTGATCAATAGAAAGAAAGGTCGGCATCTATCTGCTGATCGAAATATGAATCTATTCAAAGCGGCAGCCATTCCAATTAGTTTTTGCACTTCTTTTGGGTTTCGAGGAGTTCGCATATTGGTGATGGCTTTAATCTGGTCGGGATTAACTTCGATTCCCCTGTGAGTAACCATGTAACCCAAGAATTTGCCCGATCCTACACCGAATGAGCATTTGGAAGCGTTTAAACGTAGTTTATAACTTCTGAGAATTTCAAAGACAACTTGAAGGTCTCCAAGGTGCTCCGACACCTTTTTGCTCTTCACCACCATATCGTCTATATAAATCTCCATATTCTTTCCCAGTAATGATTCGAACATCCTCATCATCATTCTCTGATAGGTGGAACCTGGATTCTTCAAGCCAAATGGCATCACTTTGTAGTGGTAATTCCCAACTGGAGTAACAAAAGCAGTTTTTTCTTGATCGTCTAAGGCCAAATGTATCTGATGATAACCCTGAAACGCGTCCAAGAAGCTCTTCCGAGGATGGCCGACAGTGGCGTCTACCAGCTGATCGATCTTGGGCATGGGGAATGGATCTTTAAGGCAAGCTTTATTCAAATCTGTGAAATCAACACAAACTCACCACTTCCCACTCTTTTTCTTGACCACCACCGTGTTTGCCAACCATTCGGGATAGAAGACCTCCTTGATAGCCCCAGCCTGTTTGAGTTTCGTCACTTCCTGACGGATTGCTTCTGCATGCTCTTTAGATGGACGACGAGGGAGCTTCTTCTTAGGAGCTGTTAACGGATTAACATTCAAACGGTGGTAAATGAAGTCTGGATCCACTCCTGGAGCCTCATAAGT
Organism: Quercus agrifolia; assembly: GCA_029955455.1. Classification (NCBI taxonomy): domain Eukaryota; kingdom Viridiplantae; phylum Streptophyta; class Magnoliopsida; order Fagales; family Fagaceae; genus Quercus; species Quercus agrifolia. The sequence continues at coordinate 88,093,422 of JARQAD010000001.1, read as the reverse complement.
AGTCCAAGCAAAGATGTCGATGTTTCGTTTAAGAAATTCTACCAGTTCCTCCCTGTCTTGATGAGGTAGTTGTGATCCGACTTGAAAAAACTTCTCCGGATCGTCTCCTATGGTGATTTTCACAAGGTCTTCACATTTCACCTCCTCGGATGTCCCATCAATAGGTGTCATTGGGGGTTTTAACTGCTATAACTCCACTCCGTAAGTCACAGATTCTTCTTCAGGTTTGTGTCGGATGGCTGCTATCATGCACTGTTGCGCCATGGTTTGATCACCCAATACGTCTTCTATTTTGCCTCCGGATGGGTATTTGATCTTCTGATGTAGGGTGGAGGAGACCGCTCCTAAGGTATGAAGCCAAGGTCTGGCAACGATTGCTGTATAAGGAGAATATGCATCTACTACGATAAAATCAACTTCCACCGTTTCCGAACCGGTTTGCACTGGTAGTCTAATCTGTCCCTTCGGGATAATAACCTTCCCTTCAAAACTTACTAGAGGAGAATTGTAAGGAGTCAGATCTTCAGTTCTTAAATTCAGCCCCTTGAAAAGATCAGGATACATGATTTCAGCCGCGCTACCTTGATCCACCATCACTTTCTTCACGTCATAACCTCAAATTCGGAGAACGATCACTAGGGCGTCGTCATGAGGCTGAATAGTTCCAATCTTGTCCTCATCTGAAAATCCCATGACTAGGGACCAATCTAGTTTAGCTCTCTTCAGCTCATGTCTGTCGTCCTTGGGAGACAGGTGAGCCACGGACATTACTCTTGAAGGCCACGACCCAGTTCTACCAGGCGCCGCAAAAATAACGTTGATAGTTCCGAGGGGGGGTCGTGAAAGATTCTCCCTTTCCGACCGAGCATCGGTCTGACCACCCAAACCACTAGAGTGATGCAACAGCTGTTTCAATTTGCCTTCTCGGACAAGTTGGTCCAAATGATCCCATAAATTTCTGCAGTCCTCGGTAGTGTGACCATGGTCTCAATGGTATTGACAATAGAGATTTCGATTTCTCTTTTCAGGGTTTCCCATCATCTTATTGGGCCATTTGAAGAAGGGTTCGTTCTTAACCTTTTCCAAGATTTGATGAACGGGTTCTCGGAATACAGCTCCGACCATCTGATTGTTATTCAACGCCTGCTGCTCAGTATAATCCTTTCTCAGCCGGTTATTATTGTATCTGTCCGACCTAAATTCTCTCCTATCTTGAGGGACAAACTTAGCTTTCCCTTTTCCCTGCTGTTGATCATCTTCTATACTTTTATACTTATCCACCCTATCCATTAGTTGTCGCAAACTGGTGACCGGTTTACCTGTCAAGGATTTTCTTAAACCATGTTCGGAGGGAAGGCCGACCTTGAAAGTTCTAATAGCGACTTCATCGAAATCGCCATCAATCTCATTGAACATCTCCCAGTACCTATCAGCATATGACTTCACAGATTCTCCTTCCCTCATTGTCATAGAGAGCAGAGAATCTAGGGGCTGAGGGACCCTACTGCATGTAATAAACCGGGAATAGAATAATTGTGTAAGCTTCTTGAAGGAGTTGATGGAATTAGTCCTCAACCCATCGAACCATCTCATTGGCATCGGTCCCAGGTTGGAGGGGAATACTCTGCACAGCAAGGCTTCGTCCTGAGAGTGAACCACCATCTTTTGTTTGAATTGGCTCACATGTTCTACAGGATCGGTACGTCCGTTATACATAGGGAACGTAGGTTGGTGAAAACGTCTGGGAAGCTTCGCCTTTTCTATTCCCCGAGTAAATGGGGACTTAGAAATTTGGTTCAGAGCCTTCTTCATGACCTTCGTTCCTACCCCCCTTCCAGACGAACTTTTTCTCCTCCTCTTATGTGAGTGCTCCTCTTCATAAGAATAGGATTCATTGGGTGGAGTTTCTGAGCATTCCCTGTAACTAGCATCCCCTTCATCGTTGGAAGAAACATCAGAGCTTGAAGGGGTTTGCTTTCGTTGTGCACGACGAAGTTTCTTTTTTAAGTCTTCAATTTCTCGTTGCAAATCCTTCTCATCAGCTTATTTGTGTACTAAGTGACCCTTTCGTCGATAGCCACTTCTACCAGCATGTATCGTCTGCGAGCTGCCCTCTTGCTGGTTATCTACGTGATTTCCCTATTCCAAGTTGTGGAGCTCGCCTTGTTGATGAACATTAGCTGACTCTGCATGGGGTGGACTGATCTGCTGTGGTCCTGAACCCGCCATAACTGTTATAAACTTCACTAGCGCTAATTCTTCCCACAGACGGCGCCAATTGTAAGGTCACAAATTGTAGCCCAAACCCAGATGAAATAGGATATGGGCCCAATGAGCCCAATACAATAAATTTATGAGAGTGGGTGAAAGAATTGGGTTGGTGATGGGTTTTATAACAATTAATAGGTGTTATGGGTCTGTCCGAGGAGGATAAAACACTATCAAATGCTGAAATCAAGTCCGAGGAGCAATTTTTAGGATGGGTTGGCTATTTTCAGATGATGTCTGAGGAGGAAGTTCTTAGACAAATTGGTTGTTTCCGTTGGTGTTCTTCTTAATGCTACAGTATATCTTCTTCAATGTTTTTCCTTCATATTTTTCGATCCTCTTTTTCTGGAGGCTTCACTCTATTATATAGTCATCCTCCATTCCATCCTACCGTCCACTTGTCTACTTTCTAACCATGTACTCAAGTTTTTCTCTCCTTTCCCACTGCTTTTTGATTTCTGGGAGTAAAAGTGGTTGTAGACACTGTTCAGAGGTCTTCTCCACATTAATACGGCCAGGAAAGCTGCTGTACTGGATTTAATGCGGTGGTAGCAGCTTTTTCCTTAGATATTTCTGCATTCTTATCCCTTCCCTGTACATTGGAAGTCTATCTTCGTCGCTAGAGCTTCCTGGAAGGTTGTTTAGAGTAAGACGAAACTCACTCTATTGATATATGTCAGATCCGAGGAGGATGACCTTCTCGGACCAACACCCTTGGATATTTATCTGCTCTTTTATCTATTACGGGCCCTTTTCCCATGCCTTCTCCTCCTCGGACGCCTTATTATAAAAGAGTGGGGCTCAAGCCTAACGCAAAGGCTCAAGTTTTCGCCCCCCACACTTGTAAATTGAAATCAATATTTCCTTCTTCTTCTTTTTTTCAATATCTTTTGCCTATATTGAGTTAAGAAAAAATTGAGTACTAACCACATCATAAATAATTTTAATCTTTGAACTTGAATAGTAAACCTAATATACTATTTCAATTAAGTGGGGCAGAGTCAATGTCTTTGTTCTATTTTTCTAGTTTGCCTTGCCATTGAAAGTGAAAGATTTCTGTTTCCTAAAAGTTTTTTAGTGTCATCAATTTTCTTTGTGTCTGAACTCTAAAGTCTATTCAGAAAAGGAAAAAGTCTATTCTAAACTAGCCCTATTTATTTCCTTTTTTAGGACTTCAAATTTTCAATTCTTTGTACAGTACTAAGAAATAAAGGACCACCGCACACCCTTAGTACAATGGTCATTCCACAAGTATAAATGCTTGTGAGGTGTGGAGGACAAATATCAGAATTCAAGTCTCTAGGAGGGAAGTTCATACACATATACGTTTAGATTAGGCTAGAGTAAAAATTTTATGTTGTAAAAAAATAAAAATAAAATAATAATACAAGACTATAGAAGGAAACAATTCAAGAGAGTCAAATTTCCTGGTATGGCGCTGACAAATAAGACGATTTTGGATAGGGAGAGAGAAAGGGAGAGAAATAGACCTCATAGGATGAGAAAATGGTTGGCTGTAAATGCCTGATATCAAAAGTTGGATTGCTCGACACAAGCCTTTGCCATTGAAACCAATATATGCATGCTCTTGTTAATTGGTTAATTAATATTTACAAATCCAAAAGATTCAAAGCATGAAACAAAGCTCGGATATATAGCAGCGGCTCTACATGCAATCTAGGTGGTCACACGATCACTTGCAAAAAAATGTATATATATACTTTCCAAAAAAAATTTGTATGCTAAAATAACTTATTGTAACCATCCTAATAAAAATTTTGAACACCTTGACTTGAGAATTATAAAATTTTGGATTCAACGAAAATAAGAGTAATGCTACTATATTTTCAATATTTTTACAATAATTTCACAACAAATTCAATGTGTATTATTTCTAATCTGGGCCTAATAGTGATATTATTTTTTTATCCACTGATATTATTTTTTGTATAAGATTTATTATAAAAATGTTGTGGACATAGCATTACTCCAAAATTAATTCTACCCCCAAACATAATCCTTAATCCTTAATCCTTTTTTTAAATTAAAAAAAAAAACTTAAATAACAACAATAAATATTGGCCCAAAAACCAACAAACATAAATCAAACAAAAACAAGATATGATCAAACAAAAAGAATTGAACAAATTATTCAACAAAAAGCCTATTATAAAACAAAAAGATAAAATCTGTAGACCGTTCAACCTATTCAATAATATAATCTCTAATTACACTTTTCCTTAAAAAATGTTACCCAAAAAAATATTATGGTTATGAGTTCTCCTTGATGGTGACAACAATGATACTTTTTTTGGCTTTGTGGTCACAACAATTTTGCTCTCTTTAATGACTCGACTTCTTCCTGCAATGACATCAAAGTAGTCTGCAAGTCTAGCGTCCTCACCATCCAACTCCTACCATTATTGTCAAAGTATGTATAGTTAATATGGTTGTTATTACATTTTATATATATATATATATATATATATATATATATAATAACTAATAGTCGAAACATTTAACTTTTTTTTTTACCACTTCTCATTGTACCATGTGGTTACATAAATTACTAAAATGCCTATATTTAAAAATACTGAAACACTATGCCTTTTGACCTAACAAACTGTTTCAGTACTATTTTTTGCACAGTTAGAGCATCCACAATGGGTCATGCCATTCTATCCTATTTTATCATCTTAAAAAACCACTTTATCAATTATACAATACCATTTTAAAATACACCCAGCATCCCAACTTTTATTTTATCATACTACACATTAAAATAATATAAAAATATTTCTCACTTCTCTCTTTGATCTCTATTTCTCTTCCTCTATCAACCACCCACCACCACCACCACCACCACCGTCCAGCTTCTCAATTACACCACCCACCTCCGTTGAGCAAAATCCATAGCAAAATCCAAAATCAAAATCAAAATCCAAAATCCATAGCAAATCACTCGCCGATCTCCGATCCAAATCAAAATCCAAAATCAAAAACAGAAACCAACCATTGACCCACGCCCACATCAGTCACAAACCCACCATCGCCAGAAACCCACACAACTTGTCAATCTCCACCACCAAAAACCACAAAAAATATCCAGAAATGAGAGACCGACTGGGAGAGAAAAGCTTGAGATTAAAGGGATTTGGAGATGGGTGGGTGAATCGGCAGTGATGGCAAGAGAGAGAGAGAGAGAGAGAGAGAGAGAGAGAGAGAGAGAGAGAGAGAGAGAGAGAGGGGATGAGAGAGATGAGAGAGGCTTGGTGTGAGATAGAGTTTCAGCGATGGAGAGAGAGATGAGAGACCGTGGAGAGAGAGTACTGATATTTACAAATAAAATATTAATATATTTTTTACAATTGAGCTAAGTGTGATTCTACATTTAGAATCACACTGTAACACAATTGCAAATTTTTTAGCAATATTTGAACTTTACAAGTTCCGCTAGAGTGACTCTTTTGGACTTCAATAGTAAAATGGGATTACATATAGCATTTAGCCTATCCGCTGCAGACGCTCACAGTGGATAGTTATAAATTTTACACCATTTTCACTCTATATTTCTTTAGACAAATACTATAGTTTTACACCATTTTCACCGTTACAGTGGATAGTTATAAATAAATGACTATACCAAACTACCGACACAACGTTCTATCTCATGTCCTGGGTAGTTAAAAATTATGCATATTATTTCTTTCAATATAAAACCAAAAACCACTTTTTTTCTTTAAAAAAAAAAAAAAAAAAAAAAATCTTCTTTGTTCTCCTTCCGTACGTTCTTCTCCCACTCCCCGTACTTTGTTAGTTTATTTCCTGCAACAATTTTGAGGCAATTTCTCCATACACTTTTTCCCTATATGCAAGCGAAGCCCAAAGCAATAACATTGTCAAGCCAACTCTCACCTTCAAGTGGCATCCCATTTAGGTTTAAAATTTAGAATTGGTTTGAGAGAGTTAGAAAGATGAGAAAAATAAGGACAACATTGGTATAGGAGGACTCTGAAACACCAAGGAAGGAAACGAAGGAAAAGGTTTTTGCTTGCTATCTATTGGTCTCCCTCAGTCCATGCCAAAAAGAAAAGCTCCATTGTTAGCCCTTTTATTTCAATCAATTTCCTTTCCTTCTCTTAACTAAAAGCAAAAGGCATAGAGACAAGGACAGTGAGCGAGAGAGAAACCTCATGGAGGCCATTACCATTAAGCCACCACCCGCCTTCAGAGCGCAAGAAAAAACTACTGGAAAGAAGTTACATACATATATTTTATGCTGTTAGATTTTTGTAGATTTCAGAAATTACAAATAAAATTATTATAATTTTTGTTCTTCACTGCAAAGAAACTAAATTGAACGTGTGCTGATTATTTTTATTTTTCTTTCCAACCTATTTTTAGGGGTTTTGTTTTTGGGTTCCATTACGGTTTGCTTTGGCTTTCATTAGATTGGATTGGTGTTTAGTGATCATTCACGAAATTAGTTGGATTACCATTTTCTTCTTTGGATATAGATACTGCTACAACTTTGAAATTGAAAGCATCCATAATTGATAAGCGATTTTTAATTTTTTGAATAAGTATAATTCCATAGATCTTAAAACACTACTCTTGAAAAGTTTGAAATTCTGACAAATCCCCCACGGGTTGAAAGAAATTTTTTTGTAATAAACTCTAAACATATGCCGCTTCAATATTAGTATATCTAACATTCTATTAAATTCCCCAATTGTCATCGTCATTTATATTTAGACTCTGTAATCTGTATAATTCACTTCTTTTCTTCAACCTAACTTAGAAAAGTCTTTTAATAATAATATTAAAATATATTTATTCCTGCTTCTCGTACATGTTTATGCCTTCTCCATTATTATGTAGGATTTCCTTGACAATAAGAACACCATATAATGAAATAAATATGGAACCAAAATAGAGGTTTTCATATCCATTGATTTTTTCCCCCTTCAAACAGTAAACAGAGGCAATACCAAGTCATATGGTGCCAATGTTGTTGAATGGTAGTTAACCTTCTAACTTCTAAATTTCTTATTCCTTTTAAGTTTGACATTAGTTATGATTGAATTATAGTCAAAGCTGACAGTTTTTTTAACTGCATTATTAGTCTATTGAGGAAAATGACTTAGATGTGGTTATTTTGGTTTGATTGATTTTGATTTAGAATTGGCTTGAGAGAGAGGGTGAACCTATTTATTTAAATTAGTAAGTTTTATTTAAAATGAGGTAAGACTTTGATTTATATTAGTCTGTATCTGTCAATCATATCTTTGTTCACTCAATGTAAGATGAGTCATTGAAGTGGGATGATGTGAACTGAATAATGAATTAAGCAGTTATGTTAGTGTAAATGCTTTCTTTTTTTAATTAAAGCAATTCATCATGCAATTTTGTTTTGTTTGTTCAACTGCCTTTTGTTTATTTATTGTTAAAATACTTTTTTTGTTTTCATAATTATAATTGTTTGTTTAATGTTATTCAAGATCATCTTCTGTAAGAGTTGAATCTATCTTCACCAAAATGTATAAATATTGTCTAAATTTGTTGGATTCTTCTTCATATGCAAAGTTTATGGTTCTTTGTTTTGATGTTTAGATGTATTTCTTTCCTAATTGTTTAATTGCACATTTGTTAGTAGAATAGTGACTACATTTATTTGTAAGTTCATGGAATTGAGTTAAAGCACTAAAGTCTCAAAAATGGAATAGACATGGTCAAATCATATTTTATGTAATTGCATGTGTTATGATACTAGATTTAAAACTTAGAAGTTGGCATATACAATTTACCTTTGGCTGTTGGTTGTTGCTGTGATTTAGAATGAGTGAAAATATATACTAAGTTTACTTATTCATAAAAGTCACTAGTCATATGACATTGAACTGTTATGTTTTATTTACAAGATATTTGAAGGTAAAAACATTATCAAACAAAATTGGTTGATAACTTATTAGCACTTTTGAGTCTGTACTGCTTGGTTATGGCCAAAGGTAATTAGATTTATGCCCAGACTTAATGATTGACATTGGGAAAGAAACAAGGGAAAATTGATGGTTTTTGTGATTGTAATCTTTTCTGGTAATGTGATTAACCCCCTTGGAGAGAGTTAGAAAGATGAGAAAAAGGACACCATTGGAGAACTCTAAAACACCAGAGAAGAAAACATAGGCAATGGATTTTTTGCTTGCTATCTATTGGTCTACCTTAGCCCATGCTGAAAAGCCGCATGTTTAGCCCCTTTCTTCGTTTCAATCAATTTGCTTTCCTTCTCTTTATGTTTACATTTCTGTTCCTTTCACTTTTAAATTTTATTTTCCTATGCTAGAAATTTGTATATTTATTTAATATTTTTTCTGAATAACTTTTTGTTATTCAAATTTAATCTTCTCTACTCATGCAACATAGTAAATTCTCTGTATCCTCCACTACCAATTGAATTTGGTACTGTTCTATATTATTGCTTTAGTTAATGTTTCCATTGCTGCATTGAAATTTGGAACATAATCTAATCAAGGCGAATAAAGGTGTAATGGGGTTGAAATAAGTTGTATATACTCAATATGTACATGCATGGTATTTGGTGGTTGAGTTGCATTGCTTTATTGTGTGTTTTCTCTTCTTGCATATGTGGCAGTTGGGAACAAATTTATAATGAAGTCTCTGATCATTTGTCCTCTAGTTCATACAAAACATATTCTAGAAGTGACATAACTTTGGTTTTCATGGATTTATAAAAGATAAGATTTAGTTATATTTGCATTATGGTACAAAGTAACATATGGCAACAATGTAGCAAGTGAGTTTCACCAATTAGATTCCCCTGTTGCTATTTAAATGATTCCTTAGCCTAGAAATTATTATATGTCAATTATTAGTGGTGACATAAAAGTTTTGTCATGGAAAAGTGCTATGCTTAACTGCTATATTCTCAGGGCTGGGACTCAAGTAATTTTCTCTACAGGTATGTTGTCAGTTTCACGGCATGGCATATAGGTAGAACCAAGTAGTTTCTTCAATACTTCAAAAAAAGATGCATAGTTTCAATGATAAATTATAATTTGCTATGGTTGTTTTTAATCCCGTGAATAAACTTTATTTGTGTTAAGAAGCAACATAAGCACAAAGTTTATTTAAAGAGATTGTTAATGTTACAATATCATTAGTTGCTTCAAAAGGTCTCACAACATTCTTATTACGACTGTAAATGAACCAAGCCGATCATGAACAATTCGGGCTCGGCTCAATAAAAAGCTCGTTCATATTTGTTTGTTTATAAACAAGCCAAGCTTGAGCCTTAGTTTTAAGCTCTTTTAATAAACAAGCCGATCCCAAGCAAAAAAAATTGTTCACGAACAAGCTCGTGAGGTATTAGACTTGATACACAACAATTCAAACATAGACTCATTTATAAGTTTATATGTGTTAGCTAAATATACTCATTACACATATCTTAATAATGACATGACCAACATGAGATCACTGCTTATATTACCTTAATTTTTTCATTCCCTTTAAACTGATCAAGAACCACTTTAGACTATAGTTACATTTAAAAATAAATAAATAATTAAGTAGGCCACATATGATCCTTTCTTATCAATCATCTAAAGTAAAGTTATGAAACATATTAGTATTTTCTCATTCATAATAGTTACAAATAGGTATTTTTCTAGTCCTTCACCATCTAACATTAATGTAAAAATTGTATTTTGAACAATTGCTGAAACTGTAGATAAGGAATGATGAATAAATGAATTTAATTATGTAAATTATTAATTTGAATAATAGCTAATTATAAGTAAGACTATATGCATGAAAAAATGAGTATACTATTTTCTTTTTTCTTTTTTATTAATTTTAGAGATTTAAGCATTTAATAATGTAATGTTTTTAGATCTCAAGCTCAAAAACTTGACATAATCTCGAATTTGAGCTTAATATTAAGCTTGACTTTGGTTTAACTAATTAATCAAGCCAAGCCAAACTCAAGCTTTTTGCCTTTCCCATGAGCTCAAGCTCAAATACTATTTTTAGACTTGTCACAAGCTCAAACCAAGCTTGAGCTTTTGATTTTTCCTAACGAGCCAAGCTTGAACATGTATTACTTGACAAAACTCGACTTGTTTACCGCCCTAATTCTTATATAAGACCAACACAACCCAGTAAACATTTCCAACATTCTTATATAAATATTATTATATAATGATCGAGTTTTATTTCATGGATCTAGTTTAATAATATACAGTTGCACAAATATAGAAAATTGTGTAATACTAATATTTTGAAAGCCCTAGCTAGCTAGTAATTATGTCTTTAAATACATTAAGACTTAACCCCACCTAGCACTCTACAGGGATGGTTCCCCTAACACCTCCCCTATCATTGCTGAGAATGGTGATCAAGTTACCATAAGTTGGGGGTTGAAGTTGAAATGACAATTTTTTTTCCATAAGGAATATGAAAATGGTAAAGCCGCCCTCCCCTAACTCTTAGGCTCTGTCCTTAATCTCTCGGTCTCTATCTCTTGACTTTCTCCATCTCTTCCCCCCCAACCCCCCCCCCCCCCCCCGAATTTGGTTTGTATAAGGCTATAAGCTGTAATTGTGGGTGAGTTTTTAGTTTTCTTTTGGATTGAGCTGTCTAGGATGTTAAGGGAGGGAGCCAAGGCTTTGGAAGAGAGATGCCCAACCTTAAAATAGGCAAATTATACCTAATAAAAAAAAAAAAATGGACCAAAGGAGCCTAGACCCCTTCTAGGTCCATCCCTGCCCTAAAGGCACTACTAACACGACCATTTGATTATAAACTCATGTCCAGTCTATTCTTTTATGATGTATTTATTTGACAATGTTAGACAAAGTCATTACCCAACAAGATTATTGTTAGGGTACATTTATTTACACCTATTTTTACTTAAATCCCACCCATTTATTTTCAAACACCACCAACAAATCATTGGGCTTCTCCAAATATTTTTGCCCTATTGTTATGCTAACCCACAACTATTCTCCGTGCCACCACTAAATTGGACCACAAATATAAAATATTATAAGACCCAATATTTCGTGAGGCCTATAATACATACGCCCAAATTATTATCATAGAATTGAGACCCTTTAAAATTTTTAGTACAAGTTCATCATGGAATTTATAGACTTTTAAATGAATGGTTTAAATTTTACTATGCTATCAATCCTTTAAAGAGATATTATAAAATAAATTATTTTCTAACTAGTGTTACTTTAAGATTATCATAATTCAAAAGACTTAATGGTAATAGTAAACCCAACTCTACCTAACAGTCTAATAGTAGTACTATAAGAATGGGTTCAGTAGCAGCATATGATAGCCAATATGCATTACTCTAATTTGATTAATTTTTTTCACCGGAACGTAACACGTTTCCATTAAGTGATGGAATGAATAAATGTAATCTTTATCTTTCATTTAGCAAAGAGAGACCTAAAATGGGACCTAGCCATTCGTAAATTAGGTTTTATCCTAAAGAACTTATGAGGCTTTATCTGCAGTCTGACGAACTTTGCCATCTTGGACTCGTAATCTGAGGGGTAGATACCAATATTTTCACGTAAAGTAATGCATATATATAGTCTAAACTTTTTTATATTTAATTTATTAAAGCTTAGAAATAGATAGTCTGATCCTAGATCAAGTACATAATGAACATATTATTATAAGTACGCCATGGGTGACCCACTATGGCAAAGAATTTATCAGCTTTGGTGACCATGCCATAATGGCATGGCTTACGATTTGGACTAAAGAAATGCAAAGGGTGATATATCTTACATCATATATCATAAAAATAATATATGATGTAAGATAAACCCTCTCTTTCATGTTTAATTAATGGTTTGTATATAGATGACATTTATATATTGCTTAGAGATTTCACTTGCTTCAAAAGATAATGTATATTATCTTCAAAAGATAAGATAAGATAAGATAAAGATAAGATAAGATAATGTATATCGGTTCAAAAAAAAAAAAAAAAAAAAGATAATGTATATGCCGTACGTGTAGAGTTTCAGGTTGTGGCCATGCTTGTTTAGATGCAATGAACTGCATGTTGGCGGCTATTTTAGTTGGTAGTTAACATTAAATGATGATTTGCTATATAACTGTGCATGATTTTAATTAGTCCTAAATGAATCTGCATTCTTTTCTTATGTTTGAAATCAATTAGATATTAATACTAAAAATCACAAAACAATTGCACATGTGCACGAAAAATAAAAATCAATGCCCATTAGATGAAATGACGTGTGTGAATCGATTTGACATCATGAAATGGGGGGAAATTTTGATAATTTATGCAACGTAGATAATGAATAACACGTGAAATTAAATACGAATAATCACCTTTATTTTATTTATGGATAAGAAATTATCCAATGTTTGGTATTATCCATTGTTTTCTGTGCTATCTCTTGTACGTATGTTTGTTTCTTAAAAAAATAAAAAAATGTGATTGTTCCTCATTATTTAATAAATTGTATCGTGTAACTTTGGAACCAAATTTGTGGTATATTTTTATGTTGAAATCACATTCCTTCTCTTCATGTATTTTTGTTTCTCTAAATAACAATAATAATAAATAAAATAAAATAAAATAAAAATAAAAAACAGTTGATTGAAACCGCTAACCAGAGGGGTATCTCCAATTGCATGGAATGCCTATTCTCACATAATGTGGCCACACACACTTGTAGGATCCAGTATTCACTTTCAGGTAATATGTTTAGAATTCAGATATTGAGATATCAACTTTACAATGTGGTGAAAGTAGGAAGAAAGAAGAAAGTAGATGGTCAAAGGGGGAAGCAGACAAGACGAGAGGGAAATAATTATCCATTTTCATTGTTTGAATATTTTAAAAACTAAGGTGAAGAGAATAAATATCATTTTCTTTAAAAATTAAAATGAAAATAAGATTAAATTGTATAAATTAATAATTATACCAATCTTTGTTTTTATGTTTGTTGTTTTAATAGGTAGTTGGGGTGGGGGAGGTAGGGTTTGAAACCACATATATGAGATCGCAAATGATACCATTAACACCGGGATATTAATTAAACCCCATCTTTATTAATATTAAGGCATGGATATAAGTTAATATTATAAGAGGAAAAATGACAAGTTAAAATTAGTGAAACCACCCAAATTATTTTCATTTAAGAGAATTAAAAATAAGTGATTCAAATCCTTTCCTTCATTCATATGAAAAACATCCAAATAAGGTTAATTAAGTCTCATAACAGACAAATATGTGGCACTCTCAACAAAAAAGAAAAAGGAGAGAGAGAGAGAATATCTTTTTTGCTTAAAATGTATTCTAAACCTCTATTAAAAAATTTCAACTTTTTTATAGACCATGTTATCTTGCATTTTGGTCCACCAATGAATTCTTGAAAGAGATAGCACTAAAATTTTATCCAAATCTAAAACCTTCATTTATTATCATAGAAAAGTCCATTGTTGAAATTAAGGTTGGCTAATTTTTTTATCCAATTGTCAAGAGTCTTATAGCTCAATTGACATTTTTTCGTATTTCAATGACAGAGCCTTGTGTTAAAATCTCTCCTTCCTCATTGTAAATATCGAATTTAACTATATAAAAAAAAAAATCATTTATTCCGATTAGAGAGTTTTTGGCCCTTTTTTCTCTCTCACTCCTTTTTTTTTTTTTTCATTCCAAATCCAAGACCCTATCTTAGATTGCGTTTGGAGGGGGTAAAAATGGGTTTTTAAGCACAAAAACCAATTTTTAATGCAATTTATTAGTATTTAACAAAAATTTGTGTGTGCTTTTATCACCTCATAAAAGTCAAAACTTGATGCTTAATAAGCTTTTATCGAAACTCGAAACAATCCCTAATACATTAGGTTTTTCAACTGAAATTCAAGCATATAATTGCTGATACAATAAAAGATCGCCTATGGTGACATTTTATTTTTTAAAATTTGCATGACATTTTAATTATAAGGGAAATTACAGTAAACCTATGGTTTTTAAAATTGATACAGTCAAAGAATCGTAAAAGGGACTGTTTATTGGTTTTATGGTTCAACTAGGATCGAATCGATGATGTCATAAATAATTTAATTAAGAATTTTTAGACTATATAAATAAATAATAAGTTTTTTTTTTTTCATATACTAATAAACTAATAGTAATAAATATGTATGCTTGAAAAATATATAACATATTTTTAAAGAATTTATGTAAGTTTTTAGCATTTTACATCTTATATTTGCAAAATAAAAATATCAAAATGTAACAAAGAGGATCTTATATCTAGAAAAGTAAAATAACAAATCCACATTTTATATATAGTAAGTTTATAACTAAAATTAACAATAACGTAATAATAAATCTGTACTAAAATGAATTATTATTTATTAATATTTTAAAATTATATATTAAATATTATTGTGCATTTCTTATATATAATATTATATTATATATATTTTTTTAATTATCAGTACTATGTAAGTCCTAAAAAAATAAATACCTCATGTAAGACTATAACGTGGTTCTCTGCAGCTACATAATGAACAAAAAAATATAATAAAAAAAACTCTATTAACTACCCACCTATCCAACTGCCAATCTACCCCACTTGACCATTTCTTTATCTTCTTGTTATTTTTATTGGATACGAGGGTTGTTTAAAGTCTCCTCTTTCAAAAGTTTTGGGTCTGCATTTGCTTCTTCTTATTTTTGTTAAAATCTTGCACTGTGCAACAAATTTGAGATTAAAGAAAGTTGAAGTGGCTAAATTCTTTACCCCTCTCTTTGCAAACATATTTATCACTCCATCTCTCACAGGGATGGAGCCATCTTTGGACTTGGGGGGGTGGGGGTGGGGGTGGGGGTGCAATTTAAAAAAAAAATATTATTATATACATGGGTATTAATTTTAGTAATTTTGCTCTATAAATTACACTTTGTTCCCCTTAACAATATTATTGATTCTTTTTTTAAGAGTATTGTTATAGTTACAAACTTTTCTACAACATTTTTATAAAGGTAGTAAATTCTTATTAGTTTGCATTTGGGCCTACCATTTACATTATTTTTTTACTTACCAATAATGATGTAGAATAGACCGTCATGGCCTTCCTGGACTCTCACGTGTGCCTAAAATCATCATGCATGGCAAAAATGCACTACTAGAAATCATGGGCCTCGAAGTCGGAATCGCATGAAATTTAAGAAAGTGTTTCGGGTGGAGTGTGATGCATCTGTGGTCGGGATAGGCATTGTTCTTTCCCAAGACAACAGTCCAGTAGCATTCTTTAGTGAGAAAGTTTGTAAAGCTTGGAGTAAATGGTCGGTATATGAGCTGGAGTTCTTTGTTGTGGTACGAACTCTTAAGCATTGGGAGCATTACTTGATTCAAAGAGAGTTTGTATTATATACAGATCATCAGGCATTAAAGCACATCAATAGTCAAGCTAGCATTAGCCGAATGCATGCTTGGTGGGTAGCTTATATACAACGCTTCCATTTCACACTGAAGCACAAGTCTAGTGTCACTAATAAGGTGGTAGATGCACTCAGTAGACAAGCATCTTTGTTGACCACATTATGTACTAAAGTTGTAGGGTTTGATTGTCTCAAGGAGCTATACGAGAATGATGAGGATCTTGGTGATATTTGGGGTAAGTGTCAACAAAATTATACTGCTGTTAATAGTATGTACATCTAGGACGATTTCCTTTTTTGGGGTAATCAATTATGCATCCCTAAGAGTTCATTAAGGGAGCAGATGATTAGGCAGTTGCATGGTGGAGGTTTGGGTGAACATATGGGTAGAGACAAGATGATAGCACTTGTGAAGGAAAGGTATTATTGGCCACAACTGAAGAGGGATGTTGGCAATCATGTGAGGAAGTGTCCAATCTGCCAAACTGCCAAGGGACAATCTTAAAATACTGGTTTGTGCATACCATTACTAGTTCCACAAGCACCATGAGAGGATCTGTATATGGATTTTATACTAGGTCTTCCTTGAACCCAGTGAGGTATGGATTTTTTTTTTTTTTTTATGGTTGACAGGTACTCAAAGATGTTCCATTTCATAGCATGTAGGGAGACTTCAGATGCTACTCGAGTGGCCAATTTGTTTTTTAAAGAAGTTGTGCGCTTGTATGGGGTGTCAAATCCCATCACCTCTGACCGGGATACCAAGTTCATCAATCACTTTTGGCAGACCTTGTGGAAGCATTTTGACACTTCCTTGAATTATAGTTGCACCAGTCATCCTCAAACTGATGGCTAGACATAAGTGGTTAAATGCATTTTGGGGAATCTGATTTGGTGTATCTCTAAAGAGAAGCCTGAGTAGCGGGATCTTGCATTTTCCTAGGCAGAGTTTGCTTATAACAACTCAGTCAACAAAAGCACTAGTAAGTCTCTATTTGCCAATATCTACTGCGTGCCCCCTAAACATGCTTTGGGCTTGGTACCCTTACCTAAGCTTCCAAGAGTGAGTCAAGTTGCGGAGAATATGGCTAGCCGTATTCTGGCAATGCAAAAGGAAGTGAGGCAGAAACTAGAAGCTACTAATGTCAAGTACAAGGAAGCAGCTGATAAGAAGAGACGTGAGAAGATTTTCAGTGTTGACGATTTAGTACTGGTCTACCTTAAAAATGAGAGGTTTCCCGTTGGTACCTACAACAAGTTGAAGGACAAGAAATATGGACCATTCAAGATTACAAAAAAGATCAACAATAATGCTTATATGGTTGCTCTTCCACCAGACATGAATATCTCTTCCACCTTCAATGTTGCTGACTTATACGAGTACTATCCTCATGATGCGTCAGATAGTGGGAACTTGGGGTTGAGTTCTTTTCAAGCAGGGGAGATTGATGTAGAATAAACTGCCGTGGCTTTCCTGGACTCTCACGCGCACTTGAAATCATTATACAAGACAAAAAGACACTAGTAGAAATCATGGGTCTCAGAGTCAAAATCACATGAAATTTGGTAGGTTGAAGCAAAAGGGTCTTCTGAGCAATAGTTATAGCTTTATATCCCCTGATAATGATGAATTCCTTCATTTAGGCCTCGAAAACTGCAATTTTGCCATTTATAGTAATTTTTGTTTCCTTAATAATTTTTTGCTCAAAAGTCATATTAATGTCTAGCTTGTTTTGTAATGAACCTTAAGGTCATTAGTTTATATTTTTGCATTTAACTCAATTTTACCACTTTTGGTAAATTTTGGTATTTTGTCACATAATCGCGTAATTAGTGTGAATTAGGGTTTCAGATGTTTTTCTCAATATTTATATGTTTTGTAGCCGTTAGAAGCAAATTAGACTATTATCAATAAACACAGACTTTTGTCAAATTCTCTCTATGGCAGGTTCCAGTTTATTTCCTTGTGGATTCAGGGAAAACCCCTCGTGGATTTGAGGTTTACTACCAAAAACTAATAGTTTAGTTTTTGTTCCACCAAGAGAGCATTGCGTGTGCTTTCTTCAAACTTCCGTATCATCAAGAAACCACTCATCACATCAGCAATTTTAAAAAAAAAATTGATCCTCTAGGATTTTCCTCATTTTAAAGACCATAAAAAAAATTTATAAATCTAAAATCTAAAATAAAATATACAAGCCCAAAAAAATTAGCCTAACAACAAAACTTACCAATGGTAAAACTTAAAATAATTAAGCCTACTCAACCAATTTTACCCAATACAAACAACCTGACCCCTTAAAAAATTTTAAACAAAATAATTTTGTTCTTACCCAGCAACACACATATCAAAGACCCAAAAATAAAATAAAATACAATAAAAAAACCTCAGCAGCTAAGCAGTAGCAAAGTCGAAGGCCGAAGCTGCCGCACACAATTGCCAGTAGCAAAGCCACCCTCCTCTAACTCTAAGTTTAGGCTCTATCCCTAATCTCTTGACTTTCTCCATCTCTTCCCCCCCCTCCCCCCCCTGAGGAATTTGGTTTGTATAAGGCTATAAGCTGTAATTGTAGGTGAGTTTTTAGTTTTCTTTTGGATTGAGCTATCTAGGCTGTCTAGGGAAGGGGCCAAGGCTTTGGAAGAGAGATGTCCAACCTTAAAATAGGCAAATTACACCTAATAAAAAAAATTAGACCAAGGGAGCCTGAACCCCTTCTAGGTCCATCCCTGCCCTAAAGGCACTGCTAACTTGACCCTTTGATTATAAACTCATGTCCAGTCTATTATTTTATGATGTATTTATTTGACAATGTTAGACAAAGCCATTATCCATCAAGATTATTGTTAGGGTACATTTTTTTACACCTATTTTTACTTAAATCTCACCCATTTATTTTCAAACATCACCAACAAATCATTGGGCTTCTCCAAATATTTTTACCCTATTGTTATGCTAACCCACAACTATTCTCCATGCCACCACTAAATTGGGCCACAAATATAAAATATTATAAGACCCAATATTTTGTGAGGCCTATAGTTCATACATACGCCCAAATTATTTTATTAAAGGGGTTCAAATCCCACGATCAAATTAAAAAACATGATTCAAGTCCATGGAGAATTATCTATCAAAAAGCCTAGTTCTCACTGGCAATATTAAAAAAACCCAATTCTCGTTGGCAATATCAAAAAACCCACTCACCAACAATTTCAAAAAGCCCAGTTTTCACTGGCAACATTAAAAAGCCCAGTTCTCATTGGTAATATCAAAAAAGCCCAGTTCTCACTAGCAATATCAAAAAGTCCAGTTCTCACTGGCAACATCGAAAAGCCCAGTTCTTATTGGCAATATCAAAAAGCCCAATTCTCATTAGTAACATTAAAAAGCTCAGTTCTCACTGGCAATATCAAAAAGCCCAATTTTCATTGACAACATTAAAAAGCCCGATTCATATTGATACTATTTAGTTAAAAAAATCCAATATTGTTAATACTTGGGAAATATCATATGATTAAATTACCTATACCCATAACCACAGTTGTTTCTAAAAAAAGCTTGAATGCTCATATGTTTCCAAATTCATGAGAAATTATGATTATTTGATTCTACAGTCACTATTCATAATTCTATGATGATTATTCATCCTATAAGCTCGACATTTAAATTATGACATGATTATTGGGAACCATAAACATTACTTATGATATGGAATTCATCATTTTAAAATGATAAATATTATTAACGAAGCATTTTGAAATAATTAAGCTTATGCTATTATATTACATTCATTACCCAAAGATCCATTACAAATATCTATCAAAACCCAAACTACATTTAATATCCACTAACAATAAGAGTCCATGAGGGATGAAAACCCATGGCAATTGTGTCATTGATGTCCATTTTGTAGGTCCAAATATGTGATAGAAGGAGAACAAGCCGAAGTGAAAAGGGACATAAGCAGAACCCAACCAAAGGGTCCAGCCCATGTTAATAAGCCCAATCCAAAGTTCTAGCCAAGGCAGAGGACTGAACAAGCCAACTAGCTTCCTTCTTGTTTATCCTTGACCAAGGTTCAGTTGGAGATTTCCTCAAGGGACAATCAAATCTCTAAGAATGGACTAAGGGTTGTCCCATCAATTTTCTGTCACCATCTCCTTGACATAAATAGTGCCTAGAGGTTGTACTAACCGGTAAAGTCTAATAGGTAATGGAATTTCATCATCTTCCTCAAAGCTTTATCTCCAGCGGAAGGAAGCCATAACCAAGTTACTTAAGTCTCAACAAATCAATTCTATAAATGCCAAAAATGTTCAAGAATTGGTTCATGTGCCAAGCCCATGAATCCTAAAGGGGAAAATTTAGGAAATGTGGTTTGAATGGCATAAAGGGATCTCCAGCGGAACCCTCTGAAGTAGGCTCAAAATTTGACACCTGACTTGGGGTATTGAATCCTACTCTCTAGGGTCCAAATCTCAATTGCAACACCAAGATTCTTCCTAAATACCTACCCTAACCCTATTGGTTGGACACAACTTCAGAAATCTCAGCATTTAATGCAAGATTATCCAAATATTCACCCATGTGTCATATTGCCCAAAGAAGCAAGGCAGCCCAAAAGAAAATCTACCATTTATAACCAAATCTTAGGATGAGCAGTTTGCCATTTTGCCTCCTGGCCAGCCCTACGTCTTTTTATTCTTGCTAATCACCCCCCCCCCCCCCACCCCCCAAGCTCCACTATAAAAGGGCAATCACATCAGCCCCACAAACACACACCAAACCCTCTAAAAATTCTGTTATCCTTGTTACTTTGCCATATTTCAGCTTGTAGTTCAGCTTTCCCCAGCTCATAAATCAACCCTCTCAGCCCACACTCACTTAGCCTCAAACATTCCTTTTCCCTTTTCTACATATCCTAAGTCCATAAATGCTTCCTAATCAGCTATAAACAACCCTCTTCCCCGTTAAAGACTTAGTTTTAGCATTATTTCCACCATCCCATTACAAACTTACACACCCACTCACTCACTCAAAACAGCCTTTACTACCCCACTCATACCCCACATACATATCCCACAAGAATCTTGGTTCAATATCTACTGCATTAAGCAGGAATCTCTCTCTGCCTTCACACCAAATAACTCCTTTCTTCTCACTATGGAGCCATTGATCTTTACTTTTTGTTTTTCTATTATTGAAGTATATAATGTATTTGTAACAATGAAATTTTTCTCTTATATTGACGTAGTAGTAGCAGAAAGTACCCTAGACCTTTTTGACCGAGACACATAAGGACTTCCTGAAGTGAACACCTTCTTAAATTTGTTCAATGATTGACTGTTGGACCATAAATTTAATTTTACCCTATCGCTGGAGAATTTTATTACTTGCATTATTGTAACAAGATCAATAATCTATTAATTAACTATTATGTAGTGTTTTATTGGGCCTTAATGTTGTTCTTGCTAAGGTGCACCTTTTATTTCTTACTTGGATAGGCTTGTCACTACATCAAAAGACTTTGGCTATCATCTTAAAGCCCAATGTTGAGTTTCGACTTGACCTCCTCATATTTCATTTGAGGACATCAATTTCCCCCCTCAACAATTATCATGCAGCCCCACATTGATTGTTACGGATGGTTGGCTCATTTGTCTTGAATTTACATACAGTTCTCTGAATATTTCATGGCCCATGTTCAAAGACAAAATTGAATGTATAATTAATGGGTCTGGATAGCGCTCTCACTTCAAAGTAGAAATAGCTTTTCAAAGGTGACAACATGTTTACATAATTTCAACTAGTTTTGGAAATATCTGGATTTCGTGATATTATTAAGGGTCATGCTAACGAGTGCCCATAGAGTATTGGTTAAGAATCCAACTAAAGAAATTTTTTATGGGAAAAGAAAAAAAAAATTAATGTTTTGACAGCTTTTTTTATTTCCCATAAAAGTGATATCAAAACTTTATTTCCCTATTATTAAAAGGTTGATTAATCTATTAAGTGAATCATTTTCCTAGTTGATTCAACAAATTCATCATCACTAAAGTCATTGTTGATTATTTCAATTTCCAACCACTAATGGTGAAATCAACGACTAGAGTTTTATTTTCCTCATAAGTCGTAACCCATACAAATACATGCACACACGAGCCAAGAAAAATAGCACTACAAAACAAGGACTAAAGTGTTCAAAAATTTGACTAAAAAACGAGATGTAAAAAAAATACTTTTGAATTAACAAAAAGAATACATGGAAGCTAAATTGGCTTTCATTTATCAATTACAAATCACCCACCAAAAATTAAAAAAAAAAAAAAAAACATTTGTGTCGATGTCAAGTTCTCTTACCCAACATTTTATTCAAACCTGTTAGGTTCTAAGATTTTATGAACTAAATGTATTAGAACTTCATTATGTATTATGTTGGCAAACCATGATCAAAACATAGAGTCTAGGTTTAGGCTTGCTCAAATTGTGTTTATTTGTAAAAGTTAGAGTTGAGTGATTGCAAGATTTATTGGTTAAATATGCAAGGCTCAATCGATTGAAAATTAGGCTCGATTGATCGAACTTCGTGCAAATTAATTTTCTACAGAATTTTTCAACTCAGCCTAAGCCCGGTTTGACGTGTAGGGTTTTATGTCTTACTCCAAGTATAAAAGGAAAAACCCTATCTACTTTTTAGAAGTCTTTGATGTGCTGTGTGTTGAATCTCTTATGAGATCTAGAGGTGTTTACCTTCATACACACTTTGGGTTATCAAGATCAAGATTCATGTCAAGTACTTGGTAATTGCTTTAGTTGCTGCATAAAGAATTTAAAGGAGATCTGAAACCTTTGAGTGGAGTCTCAAAGTCACAAGTGGGAGTACTTGTGGTTGCAGTGGATCAAAGAAAGAAGAAGTCCATGGACTTGGAGCTGTCATGTGGTCGTGATAGTAAGTTTTTTACTCGATATAGCAATTGGATGTTAATGGTCTAAATTCTATTGTACAAACTTCAATTCTTTCATAGTGGTTTAGTTTTACCTTGAGGTTAACTAGGTTAAATCCTCCCTAGATTTTTTACCTGTTTGGTTTTCCTGGGTTATCATATCGTGTGTCTTTTATATTTCCGCATTACTTACATGATATGGTTTGAATGTGTTAACCTAGATCTGAATAATTTATCTAAGTAATCACTTGGATAAATAACTACGTTAAACAACTTGTGTTTTAAGGGGTCTAAAAACGTACAAGTGGTATCAGAGCGGGTTAGCTCTTGTACTTAGATCCTTTGATCTAAGAGTTAATCCTTGACCCCTGTTGTCATGGATTCTTTGAAGTTCTTATTGCTAAAATTCCAACTTGTCTACTTTTGGTTTGTGTCACTTGTTGCATGTGTTAAGTCTTTCCTTGAGTATCTTGGTATAATTACATGTGATGATAATTATGTGTGTTATACTGCTTTAACCGCCTTAAAGGTACATAATTCTTGTCTTTGGTATTTGGATAGTGGTTGTTCTAGGCATATGATAGGAAATAAAGCTTTATTCAAGACACATTTGGAAGGAAAGATTGGGACAGTCATGTTTGGAAATGGAAGCAAATTTGTAATCAGAGACATTGGAACTGTGGACATTCCAAGGTTGTCGATTTTTGAAGATGTCTGGTATGTTGATGGGTTGAAAGCTAACTTACTTAGCATCAGTTAGATTTGTGACAATGGACTGAATGTTCTCTTTACCAAGTATGAATGTGAGATACTTGATGGAGGAGGTGACTGCATGTGTATTGGTGTTAGGACGGCTAACAACTGTTATGGTATAACACCAAGTATAAGCAACAAGTGTTTCAATGCAAAGATCAATCAAGTCGACTTATGGCATCAACAATTGGGACATGCAAGTCTCAAGCACTTAGAGAAGATTTCAAAGTATGATGCAGTTATTGGTTTGCCCAAGTTTGAAAAGATAGAGAAGTGCATATGTGGACCATGTTAGATAGGTAAACAAGTGAAGTCCAAGCATCCGTCTATAACTGATGTACAAACTTCAAGACCACTAGAGTTATTGCACATTGATCTCATGGGCCTGCCAGAGTTCAGAGTTTAGGTGGAAAGAAGTATATTCTAGTTGTTGTGAATGATTTCACTAGATATACTTGGGTTGTGCTTTTGAGAGATAAGGTTGAGGCTCCTAAAAAGATGATACATATGTGCAAGAAATTGCAAGTTGAAAAAGGTACTATACTAGCCAGAATTAGAAGTGATCATGGGAGAGAATTTGAAAACACAAAACTGGCTACCTTCTACAATGATCAAGGCACACATTAAGCGTTCTCATCACCTAAGACACCACAGCAAAATGGAATAATGGAATGGAAGAATAGAGTTGTTCAAGAGATGGCTCGTGTCATGCTACATAACAAAAAGATGCCCAAGTCCTTCTAGGGAGAAGCAATTAACACTGCTTGTCATACACTCAACCGAGTGTATTTCAAACCTGATTCTAAGAAAACTCTTTATGAACTCTGGAGAGGAAAGAAGCCTATTGTCAAATACTTCAAGATATTTGGCAGTGACTGTTATATTCTGCGTGATAGGGAGAACCTTGAAAAGTTTGATGCAAAGAGCGACAATGGATACTTTTTGGGATACTCTTCTACTAGTAGAGCATATAAAGTATACAATCTAAGAACTAAAATAGTCATGGAGTCTTCAAATGCGGTGATCAATGATGAATTATGTTCAGAAAATCATTCAGAAAACACTCCTCAGGTTCAAGACAAGACTATGGAGGTTGATGATTCTATTCCTGAAGATTATGTTGGGAAGTATAGTGATAAAGAACTACAGTTACTAAATGATGCTGTTTCAGTACCATCGAGTTCAGAACCATCCACACCTGTTCGTGAAATTCAACAAGAACAAAGTGAGCCTAGTTCTTCATCTAAACAAAACAGTACCTCCACTCCACATCTCTGGTCAAAGGTCTATCTTCTAAAGTAAAGTTAAATCACCCTATCACAAACATATTGGGTAGTCTGAATGATAACATGAGATTGAGATCCAAAGCCTTGAATGTAATTACTCACTCATGCTATCTATCCCAATTTGAACTGAAGAAAGTGGATGAAGCACTTCAAGATGCTGATTGGATTAATTCTATGCATGAAGAACTTCATCAATTTGTTCGGAATGGTGTGTGGGAATTAGTTCCTAGACCAAAGAGAGTAAATGTGATTCGAACTAAGTGGATTTTAAGAACAAGTTCAGATGAACATAGTATAGTTATTAGCAATAAATCAAGACTTGTTGCTTAAGGATACACACAAGTGGAAAGGATTGATTTTGATGAGACATTTGCACTGGTAGCAAGATTGGAATATGGATTAGAGTAGTACAGTTATTAGCATCTCTCTTCCCTACTCTTGTTCATTTCATTTTACTGTTGTGTTGCTTTAAATATGGATTAGAGTAGCTCTCTTGCTTGTATGCTTGTGTTTACACTATTCCACATTTAGCATTAAGTTAGTGTAAAAACAACCAAGCCATAACTTTAAAATTGGGGGTCTAAACAAGCTCTTGTGTTGTTCAACACATTTTCGAGCTTTCAATTGGGTTCAGAATGGGTACACTCGCTGTGGTTTAAATACCTGAGTGTGATCCTTGACCTCGTTTAAGATGGATCAATCTCAATCTTTGAATGTTCCACCATATTTTGATGGTAGTAACTATGCCTTTTGGAAAGTTCGAATAAGGGCATTCTTGTGTTCAATTGATGATACAGTTTGGGATGCGGTAGAAGTAGGATGGACTAGGCCGGAGGCTACTAAATCCACTTGGGATAAGGCAGCACTTGCGGCAGCAAACACTAACAGTAAAGCTTTGAATGCAATTTTTTGTGGTGTTTCTCCAGATGAATTTCACAGGATTTCTCATATAACAATAGCTAAGGAAGCTTGGGAGATATTAGAGACCACATATGAAGGAACAAAGAAAGTAAAGGATACAAAGTTGCAGATGCTAACCGCCAGATTTGAGGAGATGAAAATGAGTGAGGATGAGTCATTTGACTCTTTCTACAGTAAGCTGAATGAAATGGTTATTGGGAAGTTCAACTTGGGTGAGAAAACGGAGGACTCAAAGGTAGTAAGGAAAATCCTCTGATCATTGCCGGAGAGCTTCCGAGTAAAAGTCATAGCTATAGAGGAAAGTAAAGACTTGGATGAGATCAAAATCCAAAAGTTAATTGGATCTCTCCAAACATACAAGTTGGGATTGCCTTCTCATATACTAAGCAAATCTCTTACTCTTAAAACCATCACCGAGGGAATGGACAACTCTACCGAAGAGGATAATGTGGAGAAGGACATAGCATTCCTTGCAAAGAACTTCCGAAAATTTCTGAAGATGAAAAACAGTGGGAAGATCTTCAGCAAAGGAAAGTTCTCTTCCTCCAAGGGTGATAGGAAGGAGTTCAAGAAGAAAGATGGGAATGAGTCTCAATCCCCTCAAGGAATTGTGTGTTTCGAATGCAATGGCCATGGGCATCTCAAGAAGGAGTGTCCTAACTATTTGAGAGGGAAGGGTAAGGCATATGCCACAACCCTTAGTGATTCGGATTCTTCCAATTCCGATTCGGAAGCAAGCTGTGATGAAGAAGGGAATTTCTCAGCATTTATGACTATTGCTCATGTTGAGTCTTCGAAGGACTTGAATTTGCTTGTGTAAGAACTTGAAGAGCATAATGATGAGGAATCCATGGGAATTGTAGAAAAATCGGATGTTGAAGAAAATGAAGATATAGCTGGTCTTCAAGAAAACTACAATTCACTTCTTGAAAAGTCTGGAGAATATGCAAGGGTGGCCAAGGCAGCCATGAAAAAAATGAAGAAGGCAGAGGAGGACTATAAGAGTCTTCTAATGTGCTATAAGGAAGCCAAATGTGAAATAGAGACATTGAATGGAGAACTGACCGAAGCCTACTCAAAGATAAAATTTCTTGAGCTTGAGGTGATTCAAGCAAATGCCAAGGTAGAGCGAGTATCCACAAAGAAGCTTGACGATGTCCTTTCTCATCAAAAATCCTTCTCCGATAAAACCGAATTAGGATACACCGAAGAAAGTAGTTCAGCTGTGAATATCTCCAAAGAAGTGAAGTTTGTGAAGGCCAAAGAGCCAATTGTAGTTAACCCTAATGTGGAGAAGGCAAAAGTTGAGAAGAAGAAGAATGTGGCTGACTAGCGGGTGTTGAACAAGCCCTGTAATCAATCTGTGGTCAGGTCTGAAGCCAGAGCAAAATCTCTTCCCCGATCGCAAAGAGGTCCTAGAACGAATCATGTGTGTCATCACTACGGACTTCAAGGGCACACCAGACCAAATTGTCATAAGCTGAGAGCATTAAGGAATGCTAGTGATCAAAGGTCAAGAGGACCAAGAAATGACAAGAGGACTTGGGTTGTTGAGCCATCAAGAGGTCGAAATGGTGATCCCGAAATGATGGACGTGATGAAAATGATTGGTGCATTGACCAACTGCTTGGAAAGCTTCACTAGAAAGTTTGAAAGTCCTAACTTTCGGACCCAATCCTATAGGGATATCACCCCAAACGCACGTGACGTGTGGGTGAAGAAGGGTACTCATGCATAATCACCTCATATGTCCATGCATTAATACTTCCAATGCTCAAGATCATAGGTTCATGCATCATATCATGCATTGTTTTTTGTTTATAGCATGTCTCTTTTACAAGTTTTTTGTTGTTGTTGTTATTGGTCTTACATTTCTTGTTCTGTTTTTGAGTGTGTTCAAAATTCAAAAACCCATAAAAATTGAAAAATCTTCAAAAAGTTTGATTGCTTGTCTCTGTGTATATCACATGTGAGTTTGGCCTAGTACCTTCGTACTAATGGCGTAGTGCATTTACGAGCTTAGCTTGTTCTGTATGCACATAAATCTTTGTGGGAGAAATCTTGAAATTTATGTGTGATTGTTGTAAATAGATCTTCAAGCTTGTCATGAATGATTGGTCAATAATCTTGATGGTCTTGATACTTGCATAGACTTGTGCCTATATCTCTTCCCACTTTATTTTTATGTTTTTGCTATAAAGCTCACCAAATGTAAATCTCCAAATGAAAAAAGATATTGAACTGCAAAAGCCTGTCGCACCTACTAGTATTTGACTAGGAAAAAGGAAAAAAGTGACTTTTACATTAAAATGAAAGGTGCTCAAAAGCCAAAGGCTAACTCTCATTGTTGAAATATCAAAAATTTCAAGCACCAATCTCAAAAAGAGATGAAATATCCAAAAAGGATCAAATGTAATGAATTATGGAGAAGCTAAATGAAAAGCTCATTTCTATAATAGAGATAGACCACTTGATTTCGTACCAGTTGTGTATGACTTGTTTGAATTGATCATTGAAGCTTCACCCTGGACTATGGACTATTCCACATTTGATACTCACACACAACACACAAGACTTTGTTCAAATAATATCTATCTCATTTGTGTGATTGTACATGTTCAAATGTGATGTGTATGCTCAAATACTTGTTGATCAAACCCAAAAAGATTTTTGAGTGTTTTATATTTTTTTGAAAGTGATTTTGTACTTTAATGTTTCTAGTTTTTGTTCAACATGCATTTTTTGTGTATTTTCATCAAAAACTGGTTCAGAGGTTGTTTCGCGAGCTCGCGACTTAGAGCTTCTCGTGAAATGTGCTTAAGGGAAATCAAAAGTCATATTTTTCATACAGAAACTCTCCCTACTGCCTCGCGGGTATTTCGCGACTAACCTCTTCTTGCGAAATGGTTTTTAGGCAAAAACTGGATTTTTCACAAAATCACACAGAAACTTCCGTGACTGTCTCGCTCCTAATTCATGACTAACAGCTTCTCACGAAAGCATTTGTGCCTCAATGGCTCTTTTTACGATTGTTTCACGACTCTCTCGCTATTGCCTAACCTGCGAAAAATGCGTGTTTTCAAACTAAATGTAGCAGATGTGACAGTTTTTCAAACTCTTAGACATTTCCCTCACATTGCCTCTCTTCGAACCCATTTTAACCCAAACTCAATTTTTCTTCAAAACCCCGTCAATTTCAAGTTTCTTTTTGCAAAATCTCTTCAAGGTATGTCTTCTAAAGAACTTTCTTCAAGTTTTTCTAAGATTTTGCAATAATTTAAGTTAAGGTTCCAAATTTTGGGGATTTTTTTCGAAAATGGGTTGGGGTTCTAATTTTGTGAAAATTTTTTCCATTCTTTGATTGGGATGTGATCAATCTGCTGTGTTTGTTCTTGTGTTGGCCCTGTGTGGCAGTTTTAGCATGTATTAAGGCATATTTTTCACTATGTTCATGCATTTTTCATCATTGTTGCAAGTTAGGTGTTTGACAAAATGTCCTAGTGACATTTTTGAGCTTAATTGGATTCAAGTGAATTCCAATTTCTAGGTTTACACTTGTTTGACCTTGTTTAACTTATTTTGGTCACTGATTATGTGTTTCACACACTTTGCAAATGTTGCACACACTAGGCACACACCTAAGCACCCTCTTAGCACCCCCATGCATCTCATGCTGCAATCTCATGCATCAGCACATGCACACACATGCATCAGCACGTGCACACATATGCACACACTGTTATACTCACTTTATTCATGCATTGTGATTATGGTTTCCTACTCTGACACTTTTAGCATGATGGTTATGTCTATTTGCTCTGTTTTGAGTGTGATATGCTCTGTTTTGAGATGTTTTCATTTTTGTTTGATCTAACATGTACCTAATCATTTTTTTTGTGATCTGTTTCTGTGGTATTGCACTTGGTTCTTTTATGGTTCTATTGTTATACAGATGGTTCCTACCAACCATGCAGCTACCAAGAAACCATCGTCCAAACATGCACGTACTGATTCTGACAACTTCAGGTCAGCAAAAGCAGATATGAAATACAATGATTGCTATAAGGACAAAACAATCATTATGGAAAAGGTAGTGCAACTAGAATCACTTGAGGATACTTTCATACCTGAGGTATTCATAGAAAGAACTTGGACCAAGTTGTTAAACCCAGTTGGGGTTGTGTATTTAGAGATTATTAAGGAGTTTTTCTCCAATGCTGTTGTGAACGGAGATCGTATAGAGTGCTGGATGAGACACAAGGAATTTGTGATTACAAGGGACAGCATTCAAGAATATTTGGAGATTCATCCTCCCTCTCAACCTATCTCAGTCCAATATGAAGACAGATTGAGATCTATTGCGGACATGGTGGAAATTCTTGGTGGTACACCAAAGAAGTCTTCCATGAATACAATCCTTTTTTCACTAGAGATGAGGGCTTTGGCACATGTGATGATCCATAACCTGTACCAGGTCACCAACCTCACTACACTGTCAGCTGGAAGGATAAAATTTATGTACGATATCTTTACTCACCAGGAGATTGATATATGTGGACATATCTTTCATCTGCTGAAGAAAAGCATTGAGAAGCAACATTCCAGAACAGTTATGCCTTTTCCCTCACTGATTATGGGCTTAATTGTGAAGACAAAGCTCAAATTCTCGAGTGGCCTCACTGTGGTTCCGAGGGACTATCCCATTGGTGCACACACAGTCACTAGGAGCACAGCCCACATCAAAGGTTCCAAGATAGGTGTGCATACGATACCACAGGATAGTGTTGCGGACGAAGGTGAAGATATAGAGGAGGAGATTGACAGATTCACTTCTGCCACAGAGCCATCATCTCAGCCATCATCCTCAGTACTAGCACGAGGACCAGACAGACTCAACCGTCTTCTTGACAGAGTAGAGCAGAAGTACACTATGTTAGATTCCCATATGCGGCACACAGCGGACCAATTTCCTTATGTCCAGGGTCAAATCACAGCCTTATCATCTCAGATCGATGACTTATCCATCAACCATGGTTCAAACTCCGAGTCCGCCCAGTTCTAGCCCTTTGGCCATTCCGGTCAAAAAAGGGGAGAAAATTTTGAGGGGGAGCTTGCACAGTGTTAGGGGGAGCATAGGTTTAGACTTAGAAACATTGGTTTATTGGTTATCAGTTTATTTGGGTTTACTTTTGCTTCTATATCTGCTGTTTTTACTTTTTTTTTTGTTTAAAACTTCAGTACAATGTGCTCTTAATTGTTTCAATTTATACTCAGTATTTTTGTGTTTATCTCTATGCTTTTGTAGCATTTTCTTTGTACTTTTAGATATTGCAAATATGTCTTGAGTACTTCACACTTGTGCCCTTAGTAGGATTGTTCCTAGATACATATACTTTGTGTATTTTGCATTAGTCGTGTGATTGGACATGCAAGTAATCTTTAGTGATTGCTTCTTTTCTACATGTCCGGATGAACATTTTTCTGTTATATGTTCGTTGGAGTCATTCTTTAATGACTGCCCTTGTATGATCAAAATATGCTTACATGTTTTATAGTGTTTACAAACTTGATTGCATTTTACTTGCTCATGTACGTACCATGTACTCAACTTGTCATAAGCCTAATGAAAGTTTTGTCTGTGTGCAAGTGTTTCAGGTTACATGTATATAAGTGCAAGTGCTACAGAACTTCTAGATTAGGTGTTAGTGAGTTTTGCCATTGTTCCCAAACTCACGTTTAAGTCTAGAGTCTGTTTTAAGGGTTTTATTATGGAATAGCCAAAGGGGGAGATTGTAAAGTTGTGATTTTCAAATATGTATTATGTTGGCTTTTATTCCGTGCCAAACTTGATTGTAATTTTATTCAATCTTATGTACCCTGTATTTTTTGTGGGAATTTATTGTAAGGGTTGTGTGATAGTGAGAGAAAGTGTGAAGACTCAATTAATTGAAGCAAGGAGGGTTTTCGCGGGTATCTCGCGACTAAGCATCTCGCGAAAAGATGCATGTGCCCTGCACATGACTAGAATGCGAAGAGTCAGTACAGATGGAGACAATTGTGTCTCGCGAGTATCTCGCGGGTAAGGCCTTCCCGCGAGACATTTTGTTCTGCTAGACTGTACTATCTGATACACACTTTCTGCACCTACACTATATATACCCACATTACCCACAAATGAGAAGGAGAGCCTCTGAGAGAAAACCCTAGCAAAAACACTTGAAAGTTAGAGATTGTTATACCAACATTTCTCTACACATTTGTTTGTGGAATTTCCTCATCTCCTACCTCTCCATTTCCATACCATTGAGAGTGTTAGTTTTTAGACCCCTTAAAACACAATTGGATTAACCTAGGAAATTAGCCAAGTTGTTACTTAGTCAAATTAATTAAATCTAGGTTAACACAATTAGATAATCATATAATATAAAGCAGCGGAAATATAAAAGACACAAAATATGATCACCTAGGAAACCAAACCGGTAAAGACTTGGGGAGGATTTAACCTAGATATCCTCAAGGTAAACTTGAATCCACTATCTTGAAAGAATCGAAGTTCATGTAATAAGACTTACAAGCTCCCACGCTCGACTTCTTATTGCTACCCACCAGTAGAACTTACTGACACGACCACGTGCAAGCTCCGAATCCACGGACTCCTTCTTTCTTGGATTCTCCACCAAATACAAGCACACCCACTTGTGTTTCTTTAAGCTTCAATGGCAGCAACTGGATTAATCATCAAGGTGTAGAAAACTTCTTCTCCTTGAAAACCCTAAGTTTATGTGAAGGAAAGCTCCTCAAAGATCTTACAAGAGATTCACATAAACCGCAATATGAGCAACAACAAAACGTGGCTAGGGTTTACCTTTTATACCTAGGGTAAATTAGAAACCCAAAACCTTTTAAATCACTTAGGGCTGAGTTGGAAATTTTGCATAAAAAATGTCAGACCCGATTTTCGATTGATCAAGCCTAAGCTTTGATCGATCGAAATAGGCTGAAACAGTTTTTTAATTCCTGTAGTAGTTTAATCCAACTTTACAACAATGAACAAACTTTGAGCAATTCTAAAACAACCTAAATATATTGTTTTGATCATGGTTTGCCAACAATACAAATTAGAGTTCTAAATACATAAAAACCTAAGTCTTTAGAACCTAACAGAGAGGTTGATAGCCCAAACACTTGCCACACCCGTTCAGAGTGTCAAGTGATGGTTTGGTGCTGCTGGAAAGCATTGGAAGAAGCTAAGGATGGCAAATGCAACATGGAGCTTGTTGCGGGATTCAGAGAACTAAACAAGACACGATTCTGAGAAACCTTGTTAGAGTAGGAGCTTGGAGGGCTTAGGTACATCAGGTAGATTAGGCCTGGAGGGTCTCTTGCTAACCCATGTATCCCAATTGATTGTCTAGTGGATCGATTTCTGCTTTGAGGGCGGCGGAGAGGTTTTTCACCGAGTTCTTCAATTTCCTTTTCGATAACACATCGGTGTGTTATCTGTGTTTACATCTCTCTTCCTTACTCTTGTTCATTTCATTTTACTGCTGTGTTGCTTTAAATATGGATTAGAGTAGCTCTCTTGCTTGTATGCATGTGTTTACACTATTCCGCATTTAGTATTAAGTTCGTGTAAAAACAACCAAGCCGTAACTTTAAAGTTGGGGGTCTAAACAAGCTCTTGTGTTTTTCAATACATTTTCGAGCTTTCATAGGTTTCAATCTAATCCTAAGGTTTCACACTTGAATGCTGTTAAAAGAATCATAAAATATGTTAGTGGAACTTGTGATTATGGATTGTTTTATAGCAAAGAGTCAAATTTATCTCTTGTTGGATTCTCATATTCAGATTGGGTAGGCAATGCCAATGATAGAAAAAACACCACTAGTAGGTGTTTTTATATAGGGGTCAATCTTGTTACTTGGATGAGTAAAAAGCAAAATTATGTCTCTCTGTCTACTGCAGAAATAGAATATATTGCTGCTAGAAGTTGCTGTTCACAGCTTCTTTGAATGAAAATTTTTTTGAGTGATTATGGGATATCACAAGACACCACGATTGTCTATTGTGATAATTCTAGTGTTATCGATATCTTGAAGAACCCTGTTCAACACGCTGAGACTAAGCACATAGAGATTGGATATCACTTTATTAGGGATCTGGTTAAAAGAAAGATTGTGGCTCTTGAATATATCCCTATTGAACATCAGAATGCTGATATCTTCACTAAACCTCTTGATAGAAGTAAGTTTGAGACACTTCATCAAGTAATTGGTGTGATTCTATGTCCTTAGTCATTTTTGGCTCTCATGGTCCTTGTGCTTCGTCTCTTACTCTTTATGACCATTCTTCTTTTGTTGTTTTGTTTTTGGTTTTTAGTATTTGCATTGCATAACATTCATGTATTTCATGATAGGTTGTTTTTGTTATTCCTTTTTATTTTTTTTATTAAAAAAAAAAAGAATGAAGGAAGGAAAAATGTGTTTTGAATTATTTTTCTTGGACTTGTAATCAAGGTTGGCCATATTATCTTTACATAACATGCCTATGTACCTTATTTAGCTTGGATGAGCTTATTTTACTGCACTTTGCTAGTTTTAGCTATGTAGAGCATGTTGTGTGGAAATTGTTTATAGTTTTTTATCATTTGATCTTGATCTTGAAATCACATGTTTTTAATTGTTTGGACTTGAACTTAATGAGAAAGGCATAAATAATCATCTCACCACTATTTATTAGCCAGTCATGAGCACCTTAGTGCATATCATAAAATTTTGTGCTCGAAAAAGTGTAGCACATGCACAAAAAGAACATAAGGTGTAGCCTCGAATTAATGCTAAAATTGATGTTTACATTATTGGGCTATAATAAATTCACAACGAAATAAAATTGGTGTGTACATTATCTGGCTAATCAAATATTTTCACATTGAAATAAAATTTGTGTGTACATTATGAGGCAAAACAAGAAACTTACATGATTGCATGCTTGTTTTCTAGGAGATGTGAGAGTTATATGTTGTAACTCTTTAGGTGATAGTCTCTTACAAACTTATGTGATGAATTTTATAGAAATTGTGATTGATTACTATCTACATATCACCTCACATGTATCTCAAGCTATTGCTAGTTGTACACACTACACAAGTTATTCTTTGCTAAACAAAGTACATGATATTGTGTGTGATTTCGTTGTGGCCATCCAAAATTACATGTTCCTTGATTTTAATGCAAAATATGTTTAATGTTTGAGTTTTTGAGGACAAATTGGTTGAAAAACTTGTTTTTGGAAGATCTGGGTTGAATTCAAGTATTTTTGAAAAACTTTTAATCTCATACTCTTACATTTCATTCATAAAACAATGTGCATTGAGGAGTTTTTGTATTAAAATGCTCTGTTTTTCAAATTTTGAGTTTTCCAGATTTTTGATCAATCGAATCTATCTCTCAATCAATCAAAAATGAGATAAAAATTTTGGTTTGAATCTACCTGGCTCGATCGGTGCTTGATTGATGTTGGATCGATCAAATCTGTTTTTCGATTGATCTAATCTAATTTTCAACCGATCAAAATTTGAATAGTGAATTTTTTAAAAAGGTTTTCTCTTCATGTGCTCTTCATCCTTTTAAACTTTTTCAAAACCTTTTCTCACTATTCTCTTCTCAACCAATCCAATCTAAAATTTTTTGTCATTTTCTTCCTCAAATCTTCAAGGGTTTTTTTCTTCAAGTACTTGTAAGTCTCTTTTACCCTTTCTTTTTCATTTTATTCACATTTTTCATGCATTTTACTTGAAATTTTCGAACTCATGTTTTTTTGGGGTTTTTGAGTTTTGGGTTGTTTTTCTTCACATTTGATCATTGGGTTTTTGTCATTAGGTGGTTTAAACATGATCCTCATGCATTAATTTGATCGTGTTAGGTTTTAAGGATTTAGGATCTAAATGTATTAGAACTTCAATGTGTTTATGTGTAAAGTTGGAATCAAGTAATTGCAAAAAAATTACTATTCAATTTCTACAAGGCTCGATCGATCGAAATTTAGACTCGATCAATCGAACCTCATGCAAAATGTTTTTTTTTTTTTGTAGAACTTCCAACTCAACCCAAGCCCATATGACGTGTAGGGTGTTATATTTTTCCTTAAGTGTAAAAGGAAAAACCCTAGCCACGTTTTAAAGGTTGTTGATATGCTGTGTGTGTGAATCTCTTGTGAGATCAAGAGGTGTTTACCTTCATACACACTTATGGCCTATTTGGAAGTTTAAAAAATGAGGGGGAGTAGAGTAGAGGGAGGGAGAGTAATTCAATTACCATGTTTGGAAGTTTTTTAAGGAATGAGGGAGAGTAGTTTGGAGGGGTTTGGATGGGTTTTAATCACCTCTAACCCCTTATTTTTAATTCCCCCAAATTAGAGAAATTTGGAGGGGGAGGAGTTTGGAGGAGTTTGGATGGGTTTCAACTACCTTTAACCCCTTATTTTTAATTCCCCCAAGTTGGAGAGATTTGGAGGGAGAGTAGAGTAGATAAATTATTAACTAAATAAATTTCTCAATTTACCATTTCTAAATTAATAATAGACTAATGTTGCAAGTCCATTTTCAAATAGGGGTAAATTTGTCTATTTTAATCATTTCCTCTCCTCTCCATCCTAATTTTTAAAACATCCAAACAAGGGGAATGACTAGTTACTCCATTCCCCCTTACTAATTTTAAAAACATCCAAATAAGGTGGAGGGGAATCATTCCCCTCTACTCTCCTCCCTACTACTCTCCTCCCTCTCTAAACTTCCAAATAGGCCATTAGAGTTATCAAGATCAAAATTGATGTTGAGAGCTTGGTGATCTCTACAGTTGCTGATTCAAGAGCTTAAAGAAAAACACGAGTTGGGGTACTTGTGGTTGCTGTGGATTAAGGAAAGAAGTAGTCTATGGACTCGGAGCTGTCACGTGGTTGTGATAGTAAGTTTTCTACTCGAGGTAGTAATAGGTTAGTGGTCTAAGTCGCTATTGTAAAAAAATCAATTCTTTCATAGTGGATCTGTTTTACCTTGAAGATAGCTAGGTTAAATCGTCCCCATGTTTTTTACTAGTTTGGTTTTCTTGGGTTATTATATTGTTGTGTTCTTTATATTTCCACATTATTTACATGATATGATTTACTTGTGTTAACCTAGATCTGAATAATTTATCTAAGTAATCACTTGACTAAATAACTAGGTTAAACAACTTGTGTTTTAAAGGGTCTAAAAACGTACAGATCAATTTTTTGAATTTGGAAAATTTTGAAATTCTAGGGCTTGAAACTTTGTTCAATTGGGGATTTTGTTCAATTGGGCTTAAATTGGTAAAATTAACTTATGTAACTGATTGATTAACTCATTATATGATGTTTCCTAACTAGTATGATGATTAATTGCTCAATTTGGCTTAATTTTTGAAATTGGGTTTTCAAAATTTGGGGTTTTTGACCTAAAACTCTCTGTTCAAGTCAATTGTTGGTTTCTAAAGAAGAATTGAACAAATTTCATTGCATTAGAGCATGCATCATATGTGCATTCATTACATGCATCATATAGATTGTTATTTATTGAGTTTTTTATGCTCTAACCCTCTCTCATGCAATCTGCCCTTAGTTTTTTGTTTCTTTTCTATGTTTTTTGTTTTTGTCTTTTCTTTCCAACCCTTAGCATCATTATTAGAAAGACTAGAGCAAAGAAAACCACCACTTCCTCTACCCCAGCTTTCGAGAGTGATAGGTTTAGATTTGAGAAAAACCAAGAAACCTATGAGAAGCTTAACATATTTAGGTCGATCTGGGCTAAGCGTAAGGTCATACTAGATGAGTTCCATCTGGAGATACGAAGGAACTTTGAGCATAGGGGTTGGTTGCCTCTTTTAGATGTAGATCATCCTCCTCTGACTGCCTTGATTAGAGAGTTCTATTCGAACCTCTCTGCCCACTTCGATGATTCCAACACTCAATATGTGATGAGTTGGATAAGGGGTGAAGAGCATGTCATTACTCCTTCTGTAGTGGCCACTACTCTTGGTGTACCTTTGGTACAACAACCCATGTACCCATACACTAAGACCCCTCCTCTTGATGATATTATGTCTTACATCACCGATACTTCCATTAGTTGGGTATTGATCCTCGTGTCACCTCTCATGAGTTTACTGAGCTCAATTTTTTGTTTTTCCGAATTTCTTGTCATTCTATTTGGCCTATCTCTCACTTGCACACCATTCCTATTGAGAGATGTGCATTTTTGTATGCCCTTGTGACTAATGCTCCTATGAGTTTTCCTACTATTTTCATTCAATCTTTAGTTGAGGTTTATAGGAGTAGTTCTAAATCACATGGACTTTTCTTTCCTGTTTTTATTCATATTAGATTTAGGTTTAGAGGTTTTTCCCGCGTTTGAGCCCGCACATATTATAGCTCCTATAGGTACCACCTTTCTTCGGCAAAGAGCAGCTCAAATGAAAGCTAGTTCTAAACACCCTAGAGTCAAGTCTTCTACAGGTGCATCTAGTCCTCCTACATTTGGTGACCCAACTGCTGAGGAGTATGTCAATCCTACCGCTGCTGTTAATCCTCCACCTTCTTCTTCGAGCGATGCTTCTCTACGAAGTATGCTGGACACTGTCATGACCATTCAGGCGGCACATGGATAGATTTTGGTGGATGTACTCACGGAGCTTCAAGCTTTACGTGCTAATTTGGCGAGTGCTCGACAGTCTTCTCTACCTCCTCCTTTTAATGATAAGCCTTGATTGCCCTCTGGCAATTCTTCACAAAAAGGGGGAGTACATATTGTGCATGGAGATAGGGGGAGTTTTTGTTTTGGGGTTCATAGATTGTATCCAGGAGCTTCTATGATGTATTTCTTTTTATTTGGCTCATCATGTTTTTATTTTCTATGGGTTGTATATGTTAGGGGGAGACACTATGTTTTATCTTTTATTGTTTCTTGTTTCACATATGATTCATTGATTATTGATTTATATTATGAGGTTATTCATGGTATATGTCTTATTTTATGTTATGTGAAATCAAGAATTTATTTTGTTTTACTTGTATTTTCCACACATGCATTTATGTGTTTGTTGAGTGTTTCAGGAATTTATAGGTTAATTTAGTAGTGTTGCTGTCTACACTGGCAACTGATAGATAGTAGTTAGGTTGAATTGTTTTTGGGCATTTTTTATTTTTAATGGGCTGTTTGTAACTTTGGGCATTTCAGTTTTGTGATGTGTTTTGTCACGGATTGCCAAAGGGGGAGTTTGTTAGGTTCTAAGACTTTAGGAACTAAATGTATTAGAACTTCATTATGTATTATGTTGGCAAACCATGATAAAAATATAGAGTCTAGGTTTAGGCTTGCTCAAAGTGTGTTTATTTGTGAAAATTGGAATTGAGTGATTGCAAGATTTATTGATTAAATCTGCAAGGCTTGATTGATTGAAAATTAGGCTCGATCGATCGAACCTCATGCAGATTAATTTTCTGCAGAATTTTTCAACTCAGCCCAAACTCGGTTTGACATGTAGGGTTTTATGTTTTACTCCAAGTATAAAAGGAAAAACCCTATCTACGTTTTAGAAGCCTTTGATATACTGTATGTTGAATCTCTTGTGAGATCTAGAGGTTTTTACCTTTATACGCACTTAGGGTTATCAAGATCAAGATTCATGTCAAGAACTTGGTAATCACTTCAGTTGTTGCATAAAGAATTTAAAGGAGATCTGAAACCTTTGAGTGGAGTCTTAAAGTCACAAGTGAGAGTACTTGTGGCTGCAGTGGATCAAAGAAAAAAGTAGTCCGTGGACTCGGAGCTATCATGTGGTCGTAGTAGTAATTTTTCTACTTGAGGTAGCAATAAGATGTTAGTGGTTTAAGTTTTATTGTACAAACTTCAATTCTTTCATAGTGGATCTGTTTTACACTGAGGATAGATAGGTTAAATCTTCCTCAAGTTTTTTACCGGTTTGGTTTTCCTGGGTTATCATATTGTATGTTCTTTATATTTCCGCATTACTTACATGATATGATTTGAATGTGTTAACCTAGATCTGAATAATTTATCTAGGTAATCACTTGACTAAATAACTAGGTTAATCAACTTGTGTTTTAAGGGGTCTAAAAACGTACAAAACCAATACTACCAAAGAATCAAAAGGTGGGATTTTTGTGTTCCATCCTCGATGTTACTATACAATACAAAGACATGGCTTATGTCCAATGCACTAATACACTAGTCATGCTGAGATACAAACATATGTTCACATTTTAATATGTCCAGTGTATTGATGCATTAGATATAATCTTAACCCTTAATATAACATTAGCAAAAGAATTATATGCTTAGTCTACTAAGACCATTTGTTTTGTGAGTACTGGTAACTTGATGAGCATGTCCAACGGGGGACCTTGCATGGCGAAGGTGCCTCTCTTGGGAGAGTAATTTTGCAAACCTGCAACAATTATATGCTTTTGCATTAGCTTAATGTGAAAACTAAAAAGAAAACTTTTTTCTAAAGAAATTGTAGAATATAATAACAGTTTGATATATTTATTTTAGTACCTTATGAGGGCAGCTTCATTAGTTTCATGGCTAGAAGCCTCATAAACTCCTGTCTCCAAGTTCACCCCAGCAACTGGTTTCTTTAGCAACTCTTCACCAACTTTCACAAGATCATCCATATTTTGTTTTGTGGCCACGTCCACAGAAGTTACTGTCCCAACCAAGGTATCGTCCTGCATTGTTTTGATTCAAACTTGTCTACGTTAATTAAGTGAACAAGAACTTTTGACTTTTATACCACGAATTTTATTACATAAGACATCTATACCAATGTGTCACTTCAATGTTAATTATGTTTTGTTTTATTAAATACAAAATAAAAAATGTAAGAAAAATATCATAGTTTTTGCTAATTTTACTATAAAAATGTTTTCAAACTAATGTAATAATAGATGTGATCAGAATCACTTCAACATATAATAAATAAATGTTTAAATTATTTTTTTAATTCATGATGAGAAAGTCACAATACGCAATAAAAATCTCATAATATTTTTATAATACTTTTATTTTTAGTTGTAGTTGATCTATATATAATCTTATTTTATTTTGACTTATGATAAATTGACACCTCAACTTGTTGAGAAAATGTTGTGAGATTTTGTTGTGCCTGTAGAAGAACTTGATTGATGAACATCAATTTGCAAGATTTTTGTAATAAAATTTGTATTAACCCTTATTATCACCCAAAAAGTAATTAAGAAATTTATTTATTACATTATTGATGTGTCATTAATTATATTCATTGACATGTAAGTTATTAATTTTTTTTGTAATAATTAAACTTGGTAATAGTTGTAGTATTTTCTTATGTATTTCTTCTAGTTATGGCAGGTTTGAACGATATATGGGTACCTGAATCCGCAGGTAATTTTTCTCAGAATGAAGGGCTTGAAAAACCACAGAGAGGTGGACATGAACCATGTCTATACTTGCGTGAGAAAATACATCAAGAATTGGGGTGGAACCACCACTTGTTAACCAGTCCAGCAAGCCCCACTTAGCTGCCTGGTGTGCCCTGTATTTTCCTTCAGCTTTTTTTGAGCCAGTTCCTAATGATATCACCAAAAACCTTTCATAGTCCATTGGTTTTATTGGAAAGAAGTCAGAACTTCCTCTAAGGATCTGCTTTGTCACTTCACCAATGGCAAGTAAAGCCTGAGATTGCACCAATTTAGTAATATTAGAATAACAGTTAAATGATTAAATTTCTTATTTTTTAAATATCTATATATTAAAAAAATATTAGGAAATTTATTATATATAATAATCATTAGGAGTCATGTGAAGTTTGAAAAAGACATATACCGGATTATTAGCAGCAACACCACCATCTGTAAGGTTAAATTCTCTCACATTTCCCTCGGGGTCTACAGTTTCAAAGTAATAAGTTGGAAGATAAGTTGGGGCAGCTGAGGTTGCTATGCAAATATCTGAGAGTAAGGCATTCATGCTTGGGTTGCTCTTTACCTGTTTTCATGACCAAATCAAAGTAAATGCTAGTACAATTCAGCTCCATCATTTGCAGTCACTTTCTTATCCAGGGTTAATCTGAACTACTACATATATTGTGAAAATTAAAGAAAAAAAAAGTACTGGGGTAACCAATTAAAAAACCATTTTAATGAGAAGAAGACAAACCTCATAGCTAGAAAAAATGGTTGGCTGGAGTGTTTTGATGTCAAATGTTGGAATAACAACATTAGTCAATGTCTGTTGCAATTTCGTATGTCCTAGTTTTTCCTTAACAAGGTTATGCAGATATTTCCCATCATACTTTGGTCCAGCTAGAGCTTTGATAATCTTTGTAAGATGAGGAAGTACTGGACAACTGCAATTTGGAAAAAATAATATCATGTTAAAAACCAAAACAAATGGGCCAAGTCAATAATCAAACAGTTATATATATTAATGATATTTTTATATCTCATACTCCTAAATTTTTACCTTTTCTGTGGGAAGATACGAGGGCACTGGTTTAGGTAGAAATCCTTGATATCCTTTGCAGCAAAGACAGGTCGGTTATTTTCATCTGGAGAAGCTAGCATGGCAGTGACGAGACCACCTGTGCTTGTTCCCGAGATAACATCAAAATAATCTGCTATTCTTGCATCTTCACCATCGAGTTTCTGCACCATACATAAGCAAATATAGAGTAAGTACATGGAAAGATTGCATGTTGAACCCTTATAAATG
Source organism: Quercus agrifolia (assembly GCA_029955455.1). Classification (NCBI taxonomy): domain Eukaryota; kingdom Viridiplantae; phylum Streptophyta; class Magnoliopsida; order Fagales; family Fagaceae; genus Quercus; species Quercus agrifolia. The sequence continues at coordinate 88,050,991 of JARQAD010000001.1, read as the reverse complement.
ATTTAACAAAGCAGAACTTCACTAGTGAATGAAAAAAAGTCTTGAATTTCTTTAGGTTTGTGGCATGAAACATGTATGATTAATATATAATATATTTTTCTACCTGAAGTTCAGATTCTAAGAAACTAAGGATAGTTCCTGGGATAACCCCTCTTATTCCACCACCATCAATGCTGAGAACAGTGATTAGGTTTCCATAAGTTGGAGGTTGTAGGGGTACATTTGTTGAGCCCATTGGGATAAAGATGCAGGTAAGGAGAGAGAGAGAGAGAGAGAGAGAGAGAGAGAGAGGATTTAAGAGCTTTAAAGAAACTATGAACTTTTAAGGAAGTTAAAAAGAGAGGATTATGTGACTTGATATGTATTCTTTTCATGGAAGTATGTGTATTTATAGTACTCCTCAGTCATCTCCTTGTCCAAAGATTCATCCGTGTCATTGGATTGGGCCATAAGCCCTAAAACAAAGTCATCGGATCAAAGTGTTTCAAATTTGACCAATAACTTGTACCTTTTCTGATATTGTTTACGTACATATACACTGAAAATTCATAAACCAATGTAGTGATTGGAAAGTTCGTGTGAAGTACAAGCATTGCCTCTTACCTCGTCACAAAAATTGTCCCTTTAGGCTATGGTCACTGTAAGTGAGAATTGTAGGTGAGACCACTTCAGAAGAATTGTAGGTAAGCATGAGTTTGGTTAGACCATAAAGGCAATATGGGTTTGGTTAGGCAACAGGCCTAACAAAGGCAGTCATGAATGGCTACCCCCAAGTTAATCCCTACCTAGTGGCTAAAATTAAATTTATTATTATTCTCAAGCTTTGCTTTTGCTACATACAATGGCTGCAACATTCAAGAATAACAAATAAATCAGTCTTGCATTTTACATGTTAATTTGATTCACAAAAGGCGGTGCCTCAAATAACCAAAAGATATGTTGGATATATACATGTGAGTAGAATGCTCATATAGAGAAGAATAAAGGAAGTTGAGAAATTAATATATATATATATATATATATATATATATATATATATATATATATATATATTGCTCCTGTGTCATATTAAGGACTCAACTAGAGTTTTCCCAAGTATTATGTAATACCCCGATTTGATTTTATGATTATCACCATACCTTGTCATTCTTAATATAGAGTTGAGGTACTATATGTGTGTGCACATTAAGATGGGAGTAGACAATTTTTGTGGTGCTACAAATAGGTGAGGAAATTAAAGTTTTAGTGCATACAATTTAGTGAGGCAATTAAAATAATAAATTAATAAATAAAAAAGGAAGATGTTTTATGGGCTTTTTGGATACTAAAGAGATAAGGTCAAGTGGGTTTTGAACTTCAGCCCACTACCCCACCAAGCTCATATCTCTGATGCATTAAAATATAAGGTGGAGAAAAAGATAAATTAAGGTTTTTATAAGTAGGGTTTCATCACTAAGGAGGCTAGAAAGTGTGTTTTTCCCTTGGAGTTTAGAAGTTAGAACACATACAATTGAAAAGGAAAAATTATTTAGGGGCATAAGATTTGGCTACGAAATCAAGGCAAGAACCTCGTCTCAATATTTCTATACTGTTTATAAATCTTGAGATATATTTACGATATGGCAACATGATAAGATTCAGTTATGTCTACTATTTGACTAATAGATTACAATGGAAAGATGATTATATATATGAGCGTTATTCATGTAAAGATCCGATTGTAATACTCTTAAGTTATGGTACTTTTGTATTTTATATTGATTACCCGTTGAAATTGGGGACCTTGGGTCTAACAAAGGATTATATATATTAGATTAATTCCTAAAAGTGAGTACACGATTTCATTGAATTGCCTACAAATTTCATTTGAATATAGATTCCATGATTATAACCTTAAATCCTAAAGGTGGCCTTGTATCCTTACGTTTTCAATGGGAATATTAATTTAATGTCTAGGGTATTTCGACTGCTGCTTCTCTAATGGTAATATAAGATTTGACCCAATGCAAGGAAACATAATTGGCCTCTATGTACATGGCTTGCACGTTGCCCACGATGCATCCCTAGAACAAGTGATTTTTGCCATCAAATTTCCTTTCAGATATGTATATATTAAGTCCTATTAGATTTGTCACGTTTTCTTTGATTATGTATATTAGGTTGGATTAACGTTTTCTTTGGTTAGAATATCATTGGTTAGAGAAACTTTATTTTTGTGTTAAAAGTGTTATTTAATTCGGCAAAATATAATCCTAGTGAGTCAGTTTGTATAATACGGTAAGATTTATATTTTGTGGAGGATATTAAGTAATTTCCATGATTGATTATAGGTTCTATTTAAGAGTATTTTGAGACTATTTGGAGGGTGTTTTAGCTGGACTTTCAGAGTGATTCAAGTGCTGTAAGTAATTATACATAATATGCACAAGTTTTGTCCATTAGGTTCTTAGAAGTTAAAAGTTTTCAAAAGTTTTGTATTTCAAACTTATATTTTCTAAAGTTTATCAAAAGTATTTTTACATCATTGAAAGAGAAATTTCAACTATTAAATAATGTTTTAAAGAGAAACTTTGAATTCTAAATAACGTTTTGAATGTCCGAATCTCATTTAAAAGATGATTTCTAAACTAAACTCTTTTTAGAAAATAATTGAGTTTCAAAGTAAGTCTTCTAAAAAGGTTCTTGTTCTTTAAGTTTTTTTTAAAACCAAGTGATTTCAAAGTCATATTCTTATTTTTCAAATGGTATTTAAGACGTTTTCTTTAGCAAATTGGGTTTTCAAACTTATTCAAGAATTGTAAAAATATTTATATAAACTCTTCAATTCTTATTCAATCCCTAAGAGAGTCAAGCATCCTTTGATTCGGTTTCAATTCAATATTGTGATATTCGATATGTCTCTATATCTGGAATAATTGTTAATATTAAGAGAATTATTATATTTTGTATATATTTTGTTTTGTGATATGTGACTCAAAATGAGTATTTTTAGAATTGATCATATATATGTGTAAATCTGCTCACAAGATTGTATGTGAGAATATGTGTTGTGTATATATGACATTGTGCTCTGATTAATTATATGTATGTGTTTTCTAATGATTTTAAGATGTGATTACATATGTATTAAGTGATTCATTATATATTTTGGAATAATTATTTTTGATATCTTTGAATGAGTTTGTGAAAAATCAAAATACTTGTACTTTGCTTGACTCTATCCTGTTGTGTATTCTGTATAATTACTTACTGGATGTGTGGCTCACCCCATCATTACAATTTTCAGAGTAAAATTTAGTTGGGGAACAAAACCGTTGGATTGCTTCGTAAGGTGCAAAGTAGAGCATGAGAGTTTTTAGGTGAAGTCAATAATACTTGAAGTCTTAAATGATTATTAGTTATTTTTATTCTGATTTAGATCTCATAGTATTTTGGAGATTATTCTAAATTGAGGATTTTAGTATTGTAAAAGATTTATTAAGAGAACTATTTATTTGGAGTTTTATTGAACTATGTTTAAATTAATTGTGTTTATTGAGTTATGTAAGATTAGCAAGTTATTCATGCATCTAAATTCATGTTCCATGGATTTAGGTTAGGGCCTATTTTGTGAAGTAGTGTCTTCGAGCCCACACGAGGTTACAGGACCGGCTCTGATACCATATGTAACGACCAAAGAAAAAGCGCTAGCCACATCTGCGCTATACCTTAAAAAGGCTAGTCACAATTAAGGTTCCTTGCAGTTGTTAACAAAGCCCAGTTCAACCCAGTAAATACCCGATGTGGGGCTCATCACATACCCACACACATCACACAATCAATCAAATTGGGGTATCACACTATTATCTTCCCAACATGATGATGATGTTGGGGAGATAAACATCTTGGACTCAATTGGAGTTTTCCTAAATATTATCTTCCCAACATAATGGTGATGTTGGAGAGATAAACGCATTAAAGAGACTCCTTGAATAATTAATATAATATATAGAAACACATTTGATTCAAAAGGTTTAAGTCCAATAATTAATAACTCATTATTATCATTATTATTCAATGAATGACTCCAATAACACACGTGTACACCCAACTGGTGATCATATCATTGAAAAGTCATTTGGGGTACTTGTTAGAATTCAACCATTCAAACAAATGCGTACAATTCAATTACATCTAATGCTTAAAGGAAATGTGAAAAACTTGATAATTCTATTGGTCTTATGCATTTTGTCTTCAAATCGTGTTGAATTATTGACCCTGTGTATCTATACCATTTTGCAAATCCTTATTCATTCTTAAAAGATTTGATTGTTCTGTCAAAAGGAAAAGAAGTAAGTCTTACCGCTACGATATAGTTTTGGTAAATTTCCCAGTTGACATAGTCAAACCTTTTCTTTTTTTTCTTTTTTTTGATAAAAGACATAGTCATACTTTTGAGAGACTTGTCTAGGTTAACACATTAGGAATAAGCATGATGACAACATTTGAAAAAGACGCATCAACATACATCACAGAAGACCGTCAAATAAAAAAATAAAAAAACCATACATTCGCAGAAGCAAGTGCACGGGTGGTATATAGATCCAACTCAGGTTAAACCAAACACCAATTAGAGTAAATACTAAAAACAAGAACAACAACAATAATAAATAATACATTAAAACTTAAAGCTCAACCTGTTTGTCACAAGACTAGCAGATATCTTTACCAAGCCTCCTCCACCAAGATGTTTTCGTGCATTAGCTGCCAGATTCAAGTTGGTCTCCACTCACCCAAATGAGTTTGTGAGAGACTCTTAGAATATAAGCTTGCAAGGTGCTTAGGCCAATTATTCAAGGTTTCTTGTACTACACTTATATTACTTATACAACGTATCTTGTCTACCTATATAAAAGGCAGACCTTTATTTTATACAGCTTAATACACAATCTTTTAGCCTTTAACAAGAGGACTCGAGCAAATTACTGACTAGGCTCCATTTCATTGCACTGGAAGCCGGTTCAAAGTTCCTTGGAAATATGTTACATTAACTTTATATCATTTCTGCAGTTTTTAGATTAACATCAGTTGCGTTTCGTATCTCATTTCTGCAGTGATGAGGTTTCGCGACAGTGCTTCTCTTTTGAGAGTAGCTTTGCAAACCTGCATTATTTAGATAAAAGCTATTGTTATTATTAACAATATGATTTTTTTTATACTTTGCAAAAATTTGAATAATCTTACACCTGATGAAAGCCTCCTCATTAGTCTCATGTTTAGAAGGCTCCAGATTACCCGTCTCTAAATTCACCATTGAGAACGGTTTCTTTAATAATCCTTCTGCAACTTTTGCAAGATTTTCCATATTCTCCTTGGTAGAAATATCAACAGAAGACACTTCTCCCTTCAGTGTATCATCCTGAAATGTCAATGTTAAAATAACTGTCAAATGATTAAAGTTGTCTTTTCCATAGACATAAACTTTTAGAACAAGAGGTAACTAATTTATCACTCTCATATTAATGTGCTAAAATGGGTATTAACTATGAAGTTTAATTATTACCTGAATTCGGAGGTAGTTATTTTCACAATCGAGAGCTTTAAAAACAACAGAAATGTGAAAGTCCACTATATCAGCACTTGCTTGAGTGAACACATCCACCAATGGGGCAGAGTGACCACTAGTTAACCACCCGAATATAATCCACCGAGCTGCTTCTTTGGCAGTGTATTTCTCGTCCACCATAATCTACTGTCTATATGGAACTGAAGTTAGGACTCCCCCGGTTAATCTCTTTTGTCACTTCACCAATGGCGATTAAAGTCTATAGAATCATATAAAAATTAGACAATGATATTGATGTTTAAGAGAGTATGACTTCAAATAAAATAAAAAAGTGACATATATTAAACTTATTAGCGGATTATTAGCAGCTGCACCACCATCAATAAGATTGAATTTTCTCACTCTGCCAGTTGAGTCTTTGGTATCAAAATTATGGGCAGGGAAATATGTTGGGGCAGCTGAGGTTCCAATGCATATATCTGAAATTAAGGCATCAAAGTGTGCATGGTTCTTTACCTAATTAAGGCATGGATACAAATATATGTTAGTTCTTTTTTGTTTATGTGAAGTGTTAATTCCTTCTCATTAGACTGGATTAATTTCAGGTAAAGTTAAAAACTTGGATTAATTTGAAAACCACTTAGCTGCACTTAGCTGGAGAAAATGGCGGGCTGGAGTTGCTTGATGTCAAAAGATTGGGATTACCACATTGGTCAGTGTGTGGTGTAATTGAGTATTCCCAAGTTTTTCCTTCAGAAGGCTATGAAAATACTTTCCATCGTATTTTGGTCCTGTTATGGCTTTGATCAATTTTGTTGCTTGAGCAAATGGAGAACTGTTGCTAAAGCAGATTAGTATAGTGTTATTTAATATGGAACAAGAGATAGTGATAGCATGAAAAACACTGAGGCTCAATTGTTACCGGTCTTGAGGAAAGATTTTAGGTCCATTATCAAAATAGAAGGCCTTGATGTCTTTTGCAGCATACATGGGGCGTTTGTTTTCATTTGGTGCAGTTAGCATGGTAGTCACATGACCTCCTGTGCTTGTCCCTGCGATCACATCAAAATAATCTGCAATTCTACTAATCAAACCCATTTTTTATTTGGAAAAAAAAAAAAAAAAAAAAGCCAATTATGCAAGCTACCAATGATTGATTTCCTTTTCCTATTAAATAAGAACTTTAGATTGAAAACTAATATTTCAACTTTATACACATAGATGACATGTGCCAACTGGCTGGTATATAACAATATTATAACCTGTAACTCAGACTCAAGGAAGCTAAGAATGATTCCTGGAATAATCCCCTTTATTCCACCTCCATCAATGCTAAGAACAATGATGAGATTTCCATGAGTTGGAGGCCGCAGGGGTGAAAGCATGTGTGGAAATATGTGTGGATGAAAAAGTGTGTAGAAATATGTGTAATGTTGTTTAAAAACTAAAAACATGTATTTGAGTTGCCATACCAAACGGGGCCTATTTTTGCTGCTGGAAACTACATAGTGCCAATCTATTTATAATCCTTTAAGGTTTCAAGCGCTGGTTAGAAATCAACATTTTCATCATTTTTATGGGACTAATAATGTTGTAATATGGACCACATGCATACATAGTGGTTTCTTCAATATGGTTTGAGTTGATATGTATCTTTATCATTGTCAGGAACGGAAGAGGATTCCATTTCCTTATAGTGATCTTGCTTTAGCAAAGAAATTGCATCTTTGACGCTACATATACAGGAATTGTAGTTGAGAATCCAAGAGAATTGCAGGTAAGAAGAATTAGGTGAAGTGATATCCTAATGGCAATGTGGTTAGTGGATTTCATCATCTAGCAAAAAGGAATTTTAAGGTGGGCAATATATTGGATATAAAAATCCTATCCAATGACCTTTTTTGGTTTAATTTCAATAAGTCTTGAGATATAAAAATTTTCACAGTTTCTTTTACAACAGTGGAGATGATATGTTATGATTAATGTATAATAAAATAATGTTACTAGTGTGAGTCCATGTAAAAAAGTTAGGCGTCTCCAACATTGTTCTCTTGATTTTCAATCTCAAGTTGTAGTGCGTATCTGGATTTTTTCCACAAGTAGTGGCAACCTATGATGATTGCAATACAGAAAGTTCAATTATTAGATCACATCGGTTTTTGAAAGATACAATGCATGATTATGTGCATTGGGTCACATTTCTTAGGTCATTTAGGGTTTGTTTTGAGCAATTCATATTTATCTTATCAAAATCTATCATCTCATAGGTATGGTTGTATATATTACTAACTATATTAAGATTCTACTCATTTTGATATGTTTAAACATTTAATCTAAATTCCTATTCTCGTCACAATAATAAGTTTCAAAATATTTATATAGTTTACTAAATTTTGGTTAAATTTTAAATTATAGTCATTTTTTAATGTATTTTTACATATTAAATTTATTAAATAAGATCTAATTAATAGTAAATCCAAATCTAAAATGTTAATTTAGTGCCAGTTTGGTAACACTTATGTTCTAGTATATTCTTCCAAATAGGGTGTGAGATTGGATTAAATTAATCGAAACTATCTAAAATCTAGATTTTGCTCAAGAGTCACAATGCTTTTGCAGGTTCACAAATTAATTTCGGTTTCATTGACTATATTTTTTATGTTTTTGTTCTTGGACTTGATTAAGATTTTGAAGTAGTGCTCTTCTTCAAAATCATATAGCTCACCTTATTACACATTTAATATAAAAAAGCTAGCAATCACATATAGCTAGTATTTGTAGCTTTTGCATCTATTAGGACATATGTGATTCAATGTTAGGAACATATGTCAACCTTTTATGTAATTGACTAATCCTTTGACAAAACGCATTTTACTTGTAATTGGGTAGATCTAGGATGTGTTTAATGCTTCAAGAAACAAGGTTTCAAGTTCAAGTGTAAAAGCCATGCAAGTCTGTCCAAGAATCAAGAGAGAAAGTGCGGGATTTTAAAGCTCGACAGCTAGCATCTATCGAGGTTTAAAAGCTACTGAAGCCCGTGGCTCGACAGCTAGCTTGGTAGATGGCTATCTATCAAGGTTTATGAAATTCAGTTTTTCAGAGCTAATTTCAATCCAATCTATAAATTTATGTTTGGGCTTTCTTTTTTCACAACCCTAAACATATATAAGGATTATTTTGAGGGCCGTAAAAGGTGACACAAGTTGCACAAGAGTACAATTCCACAAGTGTGAAGAAATGTGTGACCGGAAACCTAGCTTGCCCTAATTCTTCTTTCTCTTGAAGAAGCTGCTGTGTTTGTACATCGTAGGGTTTTGTGACCAAGCAACATCATGATCTTCATCGTGTGATAAACTGAAGAATTTTGCAACTAACATCCTTCTCAAGTTGGTGATCAAGTCGTGTACCGGAATACGCGTAATTGGTTAGTTACGTACTGGGAGCCGTGAGTTAAAATGAGAGATTGTCACTACAGAACAAGTCCAATTAGGTATTGGGGTAAGGGTTCAACTGTAAGTTGGAATAAGGTACTGGGATTCCTTTACTTGTAAGTTGTAACCACTTATTTTGATAATAGTGGATTCTCGAGAGTGGTGATCTTAAAATCACCCAATGGGATTTTTGCCGTATAGGTTTTTCCCGCTCGTAAACAAATCACCATGTAAAATTATTTTCCACTACATACTTTAGTTTATTGGTGATTTGTTTGTGCTACCACGCATCTTATATGTTAATTTGATTAATTAATAAACTTAGCTAATTAATCAATTAATTCATCACAATGGGTCAATACATTCTTGGCCCATCAAGTGGTATCAGAGCAGGCACACTCTAATTAGGTTTTAATCTTTGTTGTGTGATCTATTAATCCCTGTTTGTCATGGATAGAAGACAGTCTCTTATTATACCTCCTTTACTTAATGGCACTAACTATGCATACTAGAAAGTACGCATGAGAGCTTTGTTGCAATCTTTATATGAGAAAGTATGGCAAGCTGTGGAGATAGGCTGGACAAAGCCTACAGAAGCGCCGGCTGACTGGGATGATGCTAAGATCAAGGCGGCAAATTTCAACGGCAGGGCATTGAATGCTCTATTCAGTGTAGTCATGAATAAGGAGTTCAAGAAAATATCCTCCACTAAAACTGCAAAGGAAGTATGGACCATCCTCTAGACAACCTATGAGAGAACCAAGGCTGTCAAAGATTTAAAAATTCAAAGGCTCACTACAAGCTGTGAAGAGATCGAGATGGAGGAGGATGAGCCGTTCAATGAGTTCTATGCCAAGCTCAAAAACATAGTGAACTCAGCTTTTAATCTTGGGAAAACCATTCCTGAACCCAAGATTGTGAGAAAGGTACTCAGATCTCTACCTAAGAGATTCATGCCAAGATCACCACAATTGAGGAATCAAAGGACATCAACAAAATTCCTTTGACTGAGCTGGTTGGAAATCTACAAACCTATAAGTCGGGTTTGACGAGGATAGGGAAATAAAGCAAGAGTAAGAGCATGGCTTTGAAAGCCAAGACCAGTAACATGGATAAGTCTATAGACAATGAAGATTCTAAGATGAAATCCTATTGTTAGGACATATGTGTTTCTCATGTTATAGAATATATGTCATGATTTTATGTAATTGACTTATCTTTTGACAAAACGCATTTTACTTGTATTTAGGTAGACTTAGGATGTGTTTACTACTTCAAAAAACCACATTTCAAGATCTAGTATTGAAGCCTTCAAGTCTGTTTAAGAAATCAAGCAAGGAGTGCAAATTCACTAAAGCTCGATAGCTGGTCGATACCTGCTCGACACCTCCTATCTGTCAAGGTTTAAGAATTTCATATTTCAACTCTGATTTTCTTAGGATCCGTGAATATTTCTTTAGGCCTTCTTTTCTCCTAACCCTAGACATATAAAAAGATTGTTTTAAGAGCCGTCAAATAGTACACAAGTTGCACAAGCATTGAGCAAACTCTATTCAAGCAAATTGTGACTGGAGACAAAATTCTTGGCCTAGTTCATCTCTTTCTCTTGGAGAAGTTGCTATGTATTTGCACCATAGGGTTTTGTGACCAAGCATCTTCTTGATCTTCATCGTGTGGATGAATTGAAGAACTTTGCAGCCAACAATCTTTTCAGATTGGTGTTTTGAAGTCGCGTACTGGGATCTGCGCAACCGTTAGTCACGTATTTGGGAGCCGTGCATCAGAAAGGGGAACTGTCACTACAGAACAAGTCCGATTGGGTATTGGGGTAAGGGTTCAACTGTAGGTTGGTAAGGTACTTGGAATTCCTTACTTGTAACCGCTTGTTATGATAATAGTGGAGTTTCGGAAGTGGTGACCTGAAAATCACCCTGTGGGGTTTTTGCCATTAGATTTTTCCCCATTCGTAAACAAATCACCGTGTCTTTTATTTTCCACTGCAATTTTAGTTTATTGGTGATTTGTTTGTGCTATCACGTGTTTGCATGATAAATTAATTAATTAATAACTTAGCTAATTAATTAATTAATTCCTATCACAAGGGGTCATTCAGTTTGTGGCATGTCAAGTGGTATCGGAGCGGGCACACTCTGATTAGGGTTTAATCTTTGCTGTGTTGATCCATTGACCCCTGTTGTCATGGATAGAGGACAGTCATTAATTATACCTCCTTTATTTGATGGTACTAACTATGCATACTGGAAAGTACGCATGAAAGCTTTCTTGCAGTCTTTAGATGAAAAAGTGTGGCAAGCTGTAGAGATTGGCTGGACTAAGCCAAAGGAAGCGTCAGCTGATTGGGATGAAGCAAAGATCAAGGCGGCTAACTTTAACAGCAGAGCATTGAATGCATTATTCAGTGCAGTCACTAATGAGAATTTTAAGAAGATATCCTCCATAGAAACTGCACAAGAAGCATGGACCATCCTCCAGACAACCTATGAGGGTACAAAGGCTGTTAAGGATTCAAAGCTTCAAAGGCTCACTACAAGCTTTGAAGAAATAAAGATGGAGGAGGATGAGTCATTTGATGAGTTCTATGCCAAGCTCAAGGACATAGTAAACTCAGCCTTCAATCTTAGGAAAACCATTCCTGAACCCAAGATTGTAAGGATAGTGCTCAGATCTCTACCCGAGAGATTCCATGCCAAGATTACGACGATAGAAGAATCAAAGGATATTGACAAAATTCCTCTGACAAAGCTAGTTGGTAATCTGCAAACTTACGAGCTAGGGTTATCAAGGATTGGAAAGTCGGGAAAGGGCAAGAGCATGGCCTTGAAGGCAAAGAGCAGTGACATAGATGAGTCTTCCGATGATGAAGATTCTAAGATGAAGTCCTACATTACAAGGCAGTTCAAGAAGTTTATGAAGAATGCCAACGAGAGGAACTTCGACAAGGACCGCAGGCAATCTAGTTCTTCTCAGTTTAAAGGGCAAGACAAAGGGAAGAAGGATGCTAAGGAAGGTGGTCAGTACACTATTCTCGCAGGACCTAAGTGTTTTGGATGTCAAGGCTTCGAGCACATGAAACATAAGTGTCCTACATATCTCAAGAGCATTGGGAAGAGTAAGGCACTTGCTGCTATCTTAAGCAACACAGAGCCTAAGGAAGATTCCGACAATAAGGATGAAGGAATCTTGAATGCCTTCACTGCCACTGTCAATCCTACTGATGGGATAGTTGAAGATGTGGACGAAGAAGAAGAATTGGTGAAGTCCAAATTTGAGAAGATGGATGATCAAGATAACATCCATACAGTCTATGAGAAATTGTACAAAGTTTCTAAAAAACATGAGAAACTTTATAGGCTGGCCACCAAGAAACTCAATGATGTGGAACTTGACCGTGAGGAATTATCCATTAAGTTTGATGAGGCTAATCAGACGATTGGAGCACTGAGGTTTGAGAACAATTTCTTGGCTGAGAAGACCAAGAAGCTTAAGGCGGAGCTGTTTCAAGTCAGAGCTCAACTGGAGAGGACTTCAAGCACTAAACTAGATGAGATGCTTAGCATTCAGAAATCTGCTTCAGATCGAACAGGTTTAGGGTATGGTATTTCTTCCTCTAATACTGCTTCTACTAGTACTACTGTTTTTGTTCCTCCTGCTAGTAATACTGAAATTGAGAACACTAATGTTAAAATTAGTCTAGCTAATGAAAACTTAGACAATGGTAAATCTATCTTAGGAGCACCTCCCTAAACTAGATAAAAAAAGAAGCTAAAAATCCTAAGGCTAAGAAGGCTAACTTTCAAAAGCCTAAACAAAAAAAGCAACATCTCTGTCATCATTGTGGAACTGTCGGTCATACTCGACCAAATTGCTATAAGTGGTTAACCACTCAACAGAGCAACGACATGATAGCATCTAGAAGCCAAAATCAGCTTCAATCATCTCTCGCTCCTCTTGGTGATCTTCTCAAGGCCCCTCATATTCTTTTCGAACTTGAACGGTTTCAATTCTTCCCCCTCTCCACCGGTTCAAGGGTTTAATCAAAGGAAAGGTTCTTCCAAGGTGTGGAAGAAAAAGGATTCTAAGTGATTTTATCACTTTCTTCTATCTTCTTGTTTTTGTTTTTTGCATTACTTGTGTGTTTTGCTTTTATTTTTGAGTCAGTCTAGTTTTATGCTTTGTTTTGTTTAACATGTTTTTGTTTGTTTATTTTCAGTTTTTTTTATTTTGTTTTTAATATAAAATTTTTTTTTGAAAAATCGTCAAAAAATACAAAAACAGTGTATGTTATGTGTACATTGGTACATGTGTTCCTTGGATGGCCAATGAAACAAAGTTTTCTAAACTTTGTATCATTTGTAGTTTAGATGAGCATCTCTATGCACAACTAAGCAAGTGAGCTTTGTGGCTCTTGTTAGTGATGAGTAAGATTGAGTTGTCTCTTATACTTAACACTCATATCACTCTTTTTTACAGGAATGACTAAAAAATCCTGAGAGAAAGGCATTAATAACCATCTCACCACTGTTGCCCGCCAATCATGCATGACATCTGTATGTTTTGGCATAGCAAAAGTGTGATGTCAATGACACTTGTGTGCTCAGGCATAGCAAAATTGGAATGTCAAATATCATTGGGTATTTCTTTTCTCTCTCTAATAAGCCCATGTATGATATACTTGTAAGAAAAATATGCAAAGAAAAATCAAAAGCAAAAAGATCAAAAATGCTTTTAAATATGATTGCAAGCGTGTATTCTAGGAGATGTGGGAGTTATAGGATGTACCTTGAAGGTGATAGTCCCCATCAAGTAGTTATGATTGTGTGTGAGTTAAAGCGATTTTCTCATATCTCAAATCGTCATAACATGTATACACTTATGCAATCTTTCGATGTTTTTCACACACAACATGCAATATTCTTTGCTATTCTTAATACATGTGCAGATACAATGTGATTTGGCCATCACAAGTTTTACATGTGTTAATGTATGCTCACTAAACTGTCTTGACTTATTTTTGAAATACAAAATTGGTTAGACTTGTGTAGTGTGTGTGTGTGTGTGTGTGTGTGTGTGTGTTTTAGAGATCCTTATGCTCAAAATTTTTTAGATTGAAAGACTATTTTGAGAGATTTTTGTGTTGATTGGATTATTGGTTGAGTTGTATGTTGGATTGCATTCATATCTATGCTTTTCTCCTCTCGAAAAACTGTTTTGAAAAGCTGGCTCGACACCTCCTCGATACCTTGCTATATGTCAAGCTTCTCAAGCCTTTTTTTTCTTAACGCAATCTCGACACCTCCTCGATACCTAGTGGATCGATCAAGAAAGCTCCTGCCTCCTAGATAACTCCTCGACACTTGGTGGATCGATCGAGCTTCTGTTCTTGAATCTGATTCTTTGTTGCTCGATACCTCAGCTGTTGAAGACCAGTTTCTCGACACCTACCTCGATAGCTTCCTCGACACCTCCTGATACCTCAGCTGTCGAGCATTACTAAAGGGTCTATATATACTTCCATCGCGATCCTTCTCTCATTTGTTCGATTTGTCTGCGCTTGTTCATCTCCCAAACACTCTCTTTTTCACTCCCAACCTCTTCCTCAAGGTTTCTTCAAGCTTTTTCAAGTTTTTCTACACTTGGTAAGCATCTAATCCCTCTTTATTCATGCACTTCATGTTTTAAAACCTAGGTTTTGGGTTTTTTTTTTTTTTTTTTTTGGGGAAATTTTGGGGTTTTCAAAATTGATGAGTGTTTAATGAAATTTTGGATTGGGTTTTCATTTAAATGTGTTTAAAACCTCATACATTGCATTCCATTTGTATTTTAATAGTATTTTCATGCATTTAGATGTGTGTAATATGCTTGTGTGCTGGTAGGATTGGATTGGGCTGAGCCCATGATGTCTTTTTGTTTTGCATGTCACATGTTCATGTATTTCCCATGCATACGTACTCTTTTTTCACATTTGATATATATGAACTACTTGGGACTTTTCTAATTGTTCTTCTCTTCTTCTCCCTCTAAATTTGTTTACGTTAGTCGTGTCTATAGCACCTAAACGTAAATCCACTCCTGCCCGAAACCCTCTTCGTTCCGGTGCTTCTTCATCTACCGATCCTTCTCCTTCTACTGTTCGATTCAGTGATGATGATGCCTTTAAGGCATTTTCGAAGAACTTCTCTAGACGAGGCATTCATTCGGAATGCCAAGTCATTTTGTCGGACTTTGCCGACACTGACCTTCCCTCTGTCATTCACAGTAGGGGATGGGAGTCACTGTGTGACGTCCCGGTCACATGTCCTCTCGTGCTTATCCAGGAGTTTTACTCCAACATGCACGAGATTGATCGTTCAGTACCTCTCTTTTTCACTCGCATTCGAGGTATGCACATTCCTGTCACACCGCAGCTGGTTGCGGATGTGCTTCATGTCCCTAGGATAGAGTTTCCTGACTATCCTAGCTATGAGCGTCTGAGGATAGTGTCCAGGGATGAGCTCATGTCTTCTTTTTGTGAGCGCCCTACTGCTTGGGGTGAGCGTCTTTTTACACCATGTCTACCTTTTGCTAAAGGTCCTAGATTCATGAACATAGTGATGACATTTGTTTTACATCCTCTTTCTCACTATAACTCCATCACAGAGCCTCGTGCTCGATTTTTGCTATCTCTTCTTGAGCATCTCACTATAGATTTTCTCTCTCACTTCATTCTGTCTATCATAGATGTTTATTTGGATTCGATATCCTGTGATAAGCTCATCTTTCCTTCCGCTATCACGAGGATTCTACGCCATTTTTCCGTTCCTTTTCCCTCTTCCGACCACTTTACTATCATGTGTGCCATAGATTACGTTACCGTTAAACGTAGCGAAGCCCGGTTTCGGTCGCGGCAGACAGATTCGGCAACACCCTCCTCTCGTTCTACACCATCCCGGTCTACTCCATCTTCATCCGCTCCTTCCTCTTCCGGTGATGTGTCTTTAGGAGACGTCATAGCGCAACTGCAGCGCATGGATGCTCGCCTGGATACATTCTCTACTGAGTTATATCAGGTGAACGTTCATGTCGGTCGTATTGCACGACGGCAGGTGGCTATGGGCGGCTTTGCACCTGAGCCTACTCCTTCACCACCTCATCTAGTTGCTTCTGATTCTGATGTTGAGAATGATGATGATGATGATGATGGTGATGACGATGACGCTACAGATGATGATGGAGATGCTAGCTCTACCAATGAAATGTCTACTTGACACTTTACCCTTTGTCACTCGTGACAAAAAGAGGAAGTAGTTTTGGATATGAGAGTAGTCACTCTTAGGGGGAGAGTTAGTTTTAGGGATCATTGTGTTAGGGGGAGTGTTGTTATTTTTTTTTAAGGATGTAGTGAGGATATTATGTATCTTTTCTTTTCTTTCTTTCTTAGATACATTGTTCTTGTACATGAGGTCTTGTGACCATTTATAGACATACATTGTACTTATTTTCTCTTATATATTGTTGATGTATGTTTTTTCTTTCACCTACCCTTTCATATGTTGTTTCTTTTCTCTCTTTATACACATGCTTCTTATTATTTGTATGCAATCTATTATTTATGTTTCACACAAAGATGCCTTGATAAGTTTTGTTTAAAGTGTTTCAGAAATACAGGTTGTCAAAGTCTACTTGCCATAAACTCTCTTCTTGCAAAGTTTTTCAAGAGTTTGTGTTAGGATAGATTTTATTGTATTCAACAAGTGAATATAAGTTGAGTGATTTATGACTTCTCTCATATGTTCATTTGTTAGTTGTGGTTTAGTCACAGATTGCTAAAGGGGGAGATTGTTAGGACATATGTGTTTCTCATGTTATAGAACATATATCATGATTTTATGTAATTGGCTTATCCTTTGACAAAATTCACTTTACTTGTATTTGGGTAGACTTAGAATGTCTTTAACTACTTCAAGAAACCACGTTTCAAGATCTAGTGTTGAAGTCTTCAAGTTTGTTCAAGAAATCAAGCAAGGAATGCAAATTCACTAAAGCTCGACAACTAGTCGATACCTACTCGACACCTTCTATCTGTTGAGGTTTAAGAATTTCAGATTTCAACTCTAATTTTCTTGGGATCCGTGAATATGTCTTTGGACCTTCTTTTCTCCTAACTCTAGACATATAAAATGATTGTTTTAAGAGCCGTCAAACGGTACACAAGTTGCACAAGCATTGAGCAAACTCTATTCAAGCAAATTGTGACCAGAGACAAAGTTCTTGACCTAGTTCATCTCTTTCTCTTGGAGAAGCTGCTGTGTATTTGCACCATAGGGTTTTGTGACCAAGCATCTTCCTGATCTTCATCGTATGGATGAATTGAAGAACTTTGTAGCCAACAATCTTTTCAGATTGGTGTTTTGAAGTCGCGTACTGGGATCCACGCAATCGTTAGTCACGTACTTGGAAGCCGTGCATCAGAAAGGGGAACTGTCACTACAGAACAAGTCCGATTAAGTATTGGGGTAAGGGTTCAACTGTAGGTTGGTAAGGTACTTGGGATTCCTTGCTTGTAACCGTTTGTGGTGATAATAGTGGAGTTTCAGGAGTGGTGACCTGAAAATCACCCGGTAGGGTTTTTGCCGTTAGGTTTTTCTCCATTCGTAAACAAATCACCGTGTCTTTTATTTTCCGCTGCAATTTTAGTTTATTGGTGATTTGTTTGTGCTATCACATGTTTGCATGATAAATTGATTAATTAATAACTTGGCTAATTAATTAATTAATTCCCATCACAAGGGGTCATTCAGTTTGTGGCCTGTCACCTATATCACGAGGCAATTCAAGAAGTTTAAGAAGAATGCCAACGCAAAAGGATTTGACAAGGACTGAAAGCAATCCAATTCTTCGCAATTTAAGAGTCAAGACAAAGGGAAAAAGGATGCTAGGGATGGCGGTTAGTACACTGTACCCTCAGGACCAAAGAGCTTTGGGTGTCAAGGTTTCGGTCATATGAAACAAGAATGACCTACATATCTTAAGACCATCAGGAAGAGTAAAGCACTTGCTACTAAATTGAGTAACACTGAGCCTGAGGATAACTCTGATAATAAAGATGATGGAATCCTAAATGCCTTCACTGCCACTGTAAATCCTACTAAAGGGATTGTTAAAGATGTGGATGAAGAAAAGGAATTGGTAGAGTCTAAGTTTGAAAATATGGATGAACAAGATGACATCCACAGAGCCTATGCAAAGTTATACAAGATCTCAGAAAAACATGAGAAGTTGTATAGGTTAGCCACCAAGAAGCTTAGTGATACGGAGCTTAAGTGAGAAGAAATCTCTACAAAGTTTGATGAAGCCAATCAGATTATTGGAGCACTGAGATTTGAGAATAATTTCTTAGCTGAGAAGACCAAAAAGCTTGAGGCAGAACTATTCCAAGTCAGAGCTCAGCTGGAAAGAACTAAGCTCGATGAGATGCTCAATCTTAAAAAATCTGCTTCCAATCAAATCGGTTTATGGTGTGATTTCTCTTCTCCTAGTATTACTTCTACTAGTACTACTGTTTTTGTTCCTCCTACTAATAATGTTGAAACTGAGAACAATCATGTTAAGAATGAATTAGCTACTGAGAACATAGATAAGAGTAAATCTATCTTAGGAGCACCCCCTAAGCTTGATAAGAAAGAGATTAAAAACCATAGGGCTAAAAAGGGAAACTCTCAAAAGCTTAAGCAGAAAAAGCAACATTTTTGTCATCACTGCAGCACAACTAGACATACTCGACCTAATTGCTACAAGTGGTTAGCCACTTAAAAGAGCAATAGCATGATCGCGTCGGAAGACCAGAATTAGTTTCCATCCTCTTTTGCTCATCTTGGAGATCTTCTTAAAGCCCTCATGTTCCTTTCGAACTTGAACGGGTTTAATTCTTCCCCCTCACCGCCGGATCAAGGAGTTGCTAAACGAAAAGGTTCTTCCAAGGTGTGGAAGGAAAAAGGCTCCAAGTGATTTTCTCACTTTTTCTCTCTCCCCTTCTTGTTTTTGTTTTGCTTTATTGCTTTGAGTCGGTCTAGTTTTATGCATTGCTTTGTTTAACATGTTTTTGTTTGTTTATTTTTTAGTTTTGCTTTATTTTGTTTTTCATAGAAAAAAAATTGAAAAAAAAATACAAAAACAGTATGTGTTTGTGTACATTGGTACTTGTGTACCTTGGATGGCCATTGAAACAAAATTTTCTAAACTTTGTATTTTTTGTCGTTTAGATGAGCATCTCTATGCACAACTAAATAAGTGAGTTTTGTAGTTCGTGTTTGTGATGAGTAAGATTAAGTAATCTTTTGTACTTAACACTCGTATCACTCTTTTTGACATGAATGATTAGAAAATCTTAAGAGAAAGGCATAAATAATCATCTCACCACTATTGCCCGCCAATCATGAAATGACATTTGTATGCTTTAGCATAGCAAAAATGGAATGTCAAATGCTTAACATAATTGGGTATTTTTTTTTCTCTCTCATATATACTCATGCATGGTTTGCTTAAAAAGAAAAATATGAAAAGAAAAATAAAAGCAAAAAGATCAAAATGCTTTATATATGATTGCAAGCATGTATTCTAGGAGATGTGGGAATTATAGGATGTACCTCGAATGTGATAGTCTCTATCAAACAATTATGATTATGTGTGAATTAAAGTGATTTTCTCATATCTCAAATCGTCATAACATGTAGACACTTATGCAATCTTGCGATGTTTTTCACACACAACACGCAATATTCTTTGCTACTCTTGATACATGTGTAGGTACAATGTGATCTAGCAATCACAAGGAATAATTGTGTTAATGTATGCTCACTAAACTATCTTAACTTGTTTTTGAAATATAAAATTGGTTAGACGTGTTGTGTGTGTGTGTGTTTTGGGATCTTTATGCTTAACATTTTTGTGTTGAAGATGTTTTTGAAAGCTTAAAATATTGTTTGGATCTCTGGTTGAGTTGCATACTTGATTGCATTCATATCTGTGTTTTTCTCTCCTTTGAAAAACTATTTTTATGCAATCTCGATAGCTACTCGATAGCTCTCGACAGATAATATATCTATTGAGACCCTTCAGCTTCTTTTTATTGCATTCTCAATAGCTCTTGATAGCTAGTTCGATCAATCGAGAAACTTTCTGCCTCCTCGATAGCTACCTCGATCCATCGAGCTTCATTGTGTTGAAAACCTCTCGTTAAATCCTCGATAGCTAGTTCGACAGCTAAAAGGCGTGTTTTTAAAGCTCGATAGCTCTCGATCGATCGAGCTTTATGAAGTTTCTATATAAAGAGACATTGTGATTTCTCACTCATTTCCTTCAATCTCTCTCGACAGTTTCTCTCCTTTCTCACTCCAAAACTTTTCAAACTCAAAACCCCTCACATTCCTCACTTGATCTTTGGCCTAAATCAAGTCTTCCTCATCTGGTATGATTCTTTCTCACTCATTAATCATGCATTTCACTCTTTTCTGACCTAAGTTTTAATTTTTAAAGAATTTTTGGGGATTTTTCAAAATTGATGAGTTTGTGTAAAAATTTTGGGTTGGGTGTTACTTCATTGAGTTTAAAACTTCATGCATTGCATCACATTTGCATTATAACAATATTTTCATGCATTATAGATGTGTGCTGATAGGTTTGGATTTGGCTGAACCCATGATGAAGTTATATTTGCATGTCACATGTTCATGCATACATACCTTCAATTCTATATATTTTGATATATTTGTTGGTTGGTACTTTTCTAATTGTCTTTCTCTCTGTCTCTCTTTCTCTTCCTCTTACATTAGTTGCGTCATGGCGCCTAAGCGTAAGTCTACTCCATCCCAGAACCCTCTTCGTTCCAGGGCATCTTCTTCCTCTCCTTCTAACCCCACTCCCTCTCACGTCAGGTTCCATGATGAGAAGGCCAAATCGGACTTCTTTGAGAACTTTTCACTACGTGACATTCATTCGAAATGCCAAGTCATTCTGTCAAACTACTTTGACACTGACCTGCCCACTATCATCTACAGTAGGGGTTGGGAGTCACTATATGGCGCCCTAGTCACGTGTCTTTCCGTGATCATACAGGAGTTCTACTCTAATATGCACAAATTTGATTACTCTATACCCCATTTTTCCACTCACGTTCGGGGTATACACATTGTAGTTACTCCGGATATTGTATCTGAGGTACTATACGTGCCTAGGGTAGCGCATCCTAATTACCCTGACTGTAAGTGTCTAAGGACAATGTCCAAAGACGAACTCTTGTCTCTATTTTGTGAGACACCTTCTTCATGAGGTGACCATCAAAACACCTTATGCTCGGCCTTTGCTAAAGGTCCGAGAATTCTAAACATGGTAATGACATTTATTCTTCATCCTTTGTCTCACTATAACACTATCACAAAGCCTCGTGCTCGATTTTTGTTATCCCTCATTGAGGGTCTCACTATTGACTTCCTTTCACATTTTATACTATCCCTCATAGATGTATTTAGGGATACGATGACTCATGATAAGCTCATTTTTTCTTCCACTATCACGAGACTCCTTCGCCATTTTTCTGTCTCCTATCTTGTGTCTCCCCATTTCTCATATATGTGTGCCATAGACGCCGCTACCATTAAGCAGAGTCTTGCACAGCTTCGCTCAAGGCAGCTCCAGATGCAAACGACAGCTCCTTCAGCTTCTACCGCTCCATCCACCTATACTCCTTCTTCTTCAATGGGTGGAGTGACACTTGAGGCCATCATGGCATAGCTTGTGTGCATGGATGCTGGCCTTAACACTCTCAATGATGAGTTGTGTCAGGTGAACACCCGTGTCGGTCGTATCGCACGACAACAGGTTGTGATGAGTGGTTACACAATGGCTTCCTCTCCTGAGGCATCTAAGGATGAGAGTGATGGCTCCGACAGTGCTGATGACGCTGAGGATGATAATGATGGCTCACTGAATGATGATGAGATGTTTACTTGATGTACTTACAACTTTGTCACTCGTGACAAAAAGGGAGAGTAGTTTTGAGATAAGAGTAGTCATACTCATAGAGGAAGGGTTAGTATAGGAAATAGAGGGAGTGTTTATATTGAGGGATGTAGTGAGGACTTTATGTATCTTTTTCATTTCTTTCTATGTTAGATACATTGATCATGTACCTTTGATCTTGTGATCACTTTGTGATAGTAAACCTTGTACTTGTTGATATATATATACACTGAGGTTGTATTGCAGCTCTTTCATCTATCTTTACATGTGTTGTTTCTTTTCTCTCTTTATGCACATGTTTCTTATTTATTATATGCAATCTATTATTTCTGTTTCACACTAAGATGCCATGATGAGATTTGTTTAAAGTGTTTCAGAAATACAGATTGTCAAAATCTTCTTGCCATGAACTCTCTTCTTGCAAAGTTTTTCAAGAGTTTGTGTTTGAATAGATTTTATCGTATTCAACAAGTGAATATGAGTTGAATGATTTATGATTTCTTTCATATGTTCATTTATTTGTTGTGGTTTGGTAACAAATTGCCAAATGAGAAGATTGTTAGGACATATGTGATTCAATGTTAAGAACATATGTCAACATTTTATATAATTGGCTAATCCTTTAATAAAACACACTTTATTTGTAATTTGGTAGATTTAGGATGTGTTTAATGCTTCAAGAAACAAAGTTTCAAATTCAAGTGTAAAAGCTATGTAAGTCTGTCCAAGATTCAAGTGAGAAAATGCAGGATTTTAAATCTTGACAGCTGCATCTATCGAGATTTAAAAGCTGCTGAAGCCCGTGGCTCGACAATTAGCTCAATAGATGGCTATCTATCGAGGTTTATGAAATTCAGTTTTTCAGAGCCGATTTCAATCCAATCCATGAATGTATGTTTGGGCTTTCTTTTCTCACAACCCTAAACATATATAAGGATTATTTTGAGGGTTGTAAAAGGTGACACAATTTGCACAAGAACACAATTCCACAAGTGTGAAGAAAGGTGTAACCGAAAACCTAATTTGCCATGGTTCTTCTTTCTCTTGAAGAAGCTGCTGTATTTGTACATCGTAGGGTTTTGTGACCAAGCAACTTCATGATCTTCATCGTGTGACGAACTGAAGAACTTTGCAGCCAACATCCTTCCCAAATTGGTGATCAAGTTGCATACTAGGATCCGCGCAATTGGTTAGTCACATACTGGGAGCCGTGCATTAAAATGAGAGATTGTCACTACGGAACAAGTCCAATTGGATATTGGGGTAAGGGTTCAACTATAAGTTGGAATAAAGTTCTGGGATTCCTTTACTTGTAACCGCTTGTTTTGATAATAGTGGATTCTCAAGAATAATGACCTTAAAAAATCTATATATTCAGCTAACTTTTTTCATAACATAAAACAATGAACGAATAATGAACTCTTTTTCTTGTCAACTTGTACAGTGTACACACATTTGTTGTCAGAAATTTAAACAAAAAATCAAAAGAATCATTTGAATTAATAAATGTACATTTCCTTCCCTCTTTCTTTCTATGCAGGAGTAACTAAGGTACCATTTTTGGACTACTAAACATATATATATATATATATATATATATATATATATATATATATATATAGACTGGAGATCATTAATAATCTGATGTAGTTATCGGCATTAAATGTGCCTTTTCGTGTGTGGAGATTTTGCATCTCGAAGCATCCTTTCTCGTGAGAGTATTTTTGCAGACCTGTAAGTAACAAAAATTTTACGTGAAATTAGTATTGTGAGAAATATTTTATGATAATATATAGATTATAAATATAATATAATGGCATGTAATTGTGAAAGTGTGTATGCATGCATTTTCTTCCATACTTTTTCAAAGCCTCCTCATTTGTGCCTCCATTTTCGACTGGTTCTGACAAACCCGTCTCTAAATTCACCCGTGATACTGGTTTCTTCAATATTCTTTCTCCTATATATTGAAGTTTTTCCAAGTTTTGTTTTGTAGACACATCAACTGAAGCATCTGTCCCGGTCAAGGTGTCATCCTAATGTCATATTTCAAAAGACCAGTCAATACTAAATTACTTTATATGAATTCAACATAAAAACCTTGAGAGAAACCAGAGATTTTCTTACTTGAATTCGAAGGTAATTATGTTCTGAACGAAGAGCTTGGAACAGCACAGCAATATGGACATCAACCATATCTGCACTTGCTTGAGTAAACACATCCACTAATGGAACAGAACCACCATGATGTAACCAACCCAGAGTGCCCCACCTGGCTGCCTTTTTAGCATTGTATTTTTCTGCTGTCTTTGGTGAGCCGGTGCCTACTGAAATTACTAGAAAGCGGCCATAGTCCATGGGTTTGATCGGGAAGAAATCAGGATTTTCTTTGAAGACCTGTTTAGTCAATTGGTTTATGGCTACTAATGTCTGGACCATGGTGCCAAAAAGAAAAGAAAAACACCATAAAGATTAGCTTTTCTTGTGTTAAAACTTTTAACTCTAGAATAAATTGCTTATTTTGTTCTCAACTTTTGATCTTTTCTTTACAAAATCATCTATATGCTTTAAAATGTTTCATATTAATCCCTCTACTTTCAATATTTCAAAAAAACAATTATCATCATTTGATTGATGAAAAATGCAATATGACAAACATGATTCATGCAATATCCTAAGCTCTACATTATCAAAGTGACCTCAATTTCATGAATTCAATTCAATACATAAAATTTTTTATCCATTAGATATATAAGGATGATTTTCAAATAAATGTCAAAAGTTGAGCATCAAATATGCAACTTAAAATTAACTTTATCTCTCTAAATGATTATATACCGGATTGTTTGCAGCAACACCACCATCTATAAGATTGAATTTTCGAACGTTCCCTTCATTATCTTGGTTTTTGAATTGGTAGGCAGGAAGATAAGTTGGAGCTGCCGAAGTACCGATGCATATGTCAGACAATCGTGCATCCAAACAAGGGAAGTTTTTCACCTGCATGAAGTTAAAATTTTCTCTTAGGTTGCCTTTCGATTTGAGGATTTACAATTAAGGGATCTAAAAAACAATTGTTATCATAAATTGCTTAATATAAATTTTACAACGCATGATGATGTGAGTTTTGAAAATTTTGCTTGAGCAAAAACACGTGATAATATGGATTTGAAATGACATCTTTACATATTCACTTCAAATGCACTTATTAACAAAGGGAAATTCTCTTCATAGATTTCATCAATAAAAAAAATTATATAATAATTTCATACTCTATATTCAAGTCATTGAAACTAAATAATAAAGTTCAATTCATCAAAATAATAATAATAATAAAGTCCAAATCATTCTCTTTAAATTCACTTATACAAAAAAAATCATTAGGTTTTTTCACCATAGCTTTTTATTTCAAGAGAAGCTCCTCAGACTCTTTCATGCACTTCAAATTAAGGGACTAGACGACTAGTGAACAATATTTAATAATAAGGTTTCAAAATCCATGCAACACAATTTTTTTAAGGGAAAATCATAGTATATACTTGTGAATTGAAATTAATATTTCCTTCTTCTTTTTTTCAATATCTTTTGCCTATATTGAGTTAAGAAAAAATTGAGTTCTAGCCACATCATTCTTGAATAGTAAACCTAATATACTATTTCAATTAAGTGGCGCAGAGTCAATGTCTTTGTTCTATTTTTCTAGTTTGCCTTGCCATTGAAAGTGAAAGATTTCTGTTTCCTAAAAGTTTTTAACTGTCATTAATTTTCTTTGTGTCTAAACTCTAAAGTCTATTTAGCAAAGGAAAAAGTCTATTCTAAACTAGCCCTATTTGTTTCCTTTTTAAGACTTCAAAATTTCAATTGTTGTACAGTACTAATAAATACAAGACCATAGAAGGAAACAATTCAAGAGGGTCAAATTTCGTGGTATGGCGCTGACAAATAAGACGATTTTGGATAGGGAAAGAGAAAGGGAGAGAAATAGACCTCATAGGATGAGAAAATGGCTGGCTGTAAATGCCTGATATCAAAAGTTGGTATCACAACATTCGTCAAAGTGCTATGCAGCCGAGTCTCTCCTAATTTCTCCCTCACAACCTTGTGAAGGTATTGCCCATCATACCTAGGTCCTCTCAGTGATCTGTATATTTTTTGGATTGCTCCACACAAGCCTCTGCCATTGAAACCAATATATGCATGCTCCTGTTAATTGGTTAATTAATATTTACAAATCCAAAAGATTCAAAGCATGAAACAAAGCTCAGATATAAGTGGCGACTCTACATGCAAGCCAGGATAGTCACAAGACCATCCTAATTTGCAAAAAAATGTATGTATATATATATATATATATTCCAAAAAAAATATTATATGCTAAAATAACTTATTGTGACCATCCTAATAAAAATTTCGAATACCTTGACTTGAGAATTACAAAATTTTGGATTTAACAAAAATAAGAGTAATGCTACTATATTCACACCAATTTTACAATAATTTCACAACAAATCTAATGTGTACTGACTCTAATTTGAGCCTAATACTGATATTATTTTTTTACCCACCAATAACAATTTTTTGCGTAAGATTTATTATAAAAATATTGCGGATATAACATTATTCCAAAATTAATTCTACTCCCAAGCATAATCCTTAATCATTTTTTTTTTTAAATCTTAAATAACAACAATAAATTTTAGCCCAAAAACCAACAAACATAAATCAAACAAAAAAAAAAAAAAAGACCAAACAACAAGAATTGAACAAATTATTCAACAAAAAGCCTACTATAAAACAAAAAGATAAAATTTGTAGCTTGTTCAACCTATTCAATAAAATAATCTCTAATTACATTTTTCCTTAAAAAATTGTACCAAAAAAAAAATATTGTGGTTATGAGTTCTCCTTGATGGTGACAACAATTATACTTTTTTTGGCTTTGTAGTCGCAACAATTTTGATCTCCTTAGTGACTCATCTCGTAGTTGTAGCTAGTAAATATTTAAGTTATCGCTTTATTAGATTTTGTATAATTTAAATTTTTTAGTAACCACCTTAAAAAAAATTTCTAGAGCTGTCGTTGCTAATATACCACATAACCCTGATACCATATTCTAACACATACGTGTATACATATATAAGGGCAATCAAGTATGAAGATTTACCTCTTTTGTGGGAAAATTTTAGGACAGTGTTCAAGATAGAAGGGCTTAATATCTTTAGCAGCAAAGAGAGGACGATTGTTTTCATCTGGAGCAGTTAACATGGAAGTTACAAGACCACCTGTGCTTGTTCCCGCAATGACATCAAAGTAGTCTGCAAGTCTAGCGTCCTCACCATCCAACTCCTACCATTATTGTCAACTTATGTATAGTTAATATGGCTGTTATAACATTATATACATATATATTTTTTCAAACATACACATGACATTAACTTAAATGGTTCTTTTGCAACTATTCTATACAAGATGAGTTTTATTTCATGGATCAAGTTTAATAATACGCACGTCCACAAGTATTGGAAATTGTGCAATAACTAATATTTTGAAAGTCATAACAATTATGTCTTTGAATACTTTAAGACCTAACACTACCCAGTAAACATTCACAACATTCTTATATATAAATTATTATATGATGATCGAGTTTTAATTTCTTGAATCTAGTTTAATAATATACTCTTGCACAAGTACAGGAAATTGTGTAATACTAATATTTTGAAAGCCCTAGCTGCTAGCTAGTAATTATGTCTTTGAATTCATTTAAGACTTAACCCCACCTACTAGTAATCCTGCAAAGTATACCTGAAGTTGTGATTCAAGGAAAGCTAAGATAGTTGCAGGGATGATCCCCCTGACACCTCCCCCATCAATGCTGAGAATGGTGATCAAGTTCCCATAAGTAGGGGGTTGAAGTTGAAATGACAATGTTTTTTCCATGAGGAAGATGAAAATGGTAGGCAAGTGATCGGAAAGTTGCAATATAAAAGAATGCCTTAGGTTTTGTAAGGAATAAGATCAAAGAAAGCTAAGTTTTTGTTCGTACATTTGACCCATCAACGACCTATTTATGGCCTTATGTTGTGGTTACAGAAAGATGAAAGTTCAGGGAACATGCAATGGTCAAAGGGTACATGGTGGAACAAGAAACTCCACTTTATCAAGTTTCTCTTTGACTCTTTCTCTAGTCCAAACAATCTCCTAGTCTATGTATGTCTCGGAGAATTGAGAATTTGAGAATTTTCCCACATGGGAAATTTAGAATTGTCCATCATATAAGTTCCACAAACTACAAGCCGTTTTATGATCAGCTGTGCACCCATATGAGAGTTGGACTTGGACCCAAATGATAAAAAAACAAATTAAGAAGTAAATGGGATGTCTTTCCTCTGCGAATATCATGGATTAATCTATGCAGAGAAGGACACTTCAAATTTAGTAACAATCTCAACCAACATATTAGAACGTCATATATGAGAACCTTAAAAAATTTTAGTTCAAGTTCATCATGGAATTTACTGATTTTTAAACGAATGGTTTAAATTTTACGATGCTATCAATCCTTTAAAGAGATATTATAAAATAAATTATTTTCTAACTAGAGTTACTTTAAGATGATCATAATTCAAAAGACTTAATGGTAATGGTAAACCCAACTCCACCTAACAGTCTAATAGTAGTACTACAAGAATGGGTTCAGTAACAGCATATGATAGCCAATATGCATTACTCTGATTTGATTATTTTTTTCACCTGCACGTAACACGTTTCAATTAAGTGGTAGAGGTACCATAAAATAAATGGAATCTTTATCTTCCATTTAGCAAAGAGAGAAATGGGATGGGGCCTAACTATTCAAAAATTAGGTTTTATCCTAAAGAACTCATGAGGCTTTATCTGCAGTCTGACGAACTTTGCCATCTTGGACTCGTAATCTGAGGGTAGATACCAATATTTTCACGTAAAGTAATGCATATATATATATATATATATATAGTCTGAAATTTTTAATATTTAATTTATTAAAGCTTAGAAATATATAGTCTGATCTTAGATCAAGTACATAATGAACATATTATTAAAATTACGCCATGGGTGACCCACTATGGCAAAGAATTTATCAGCTTTGGTGACCATGCCATAAATGATGATTTGGACTAAAGAAATGCAAAGGGTGATGCACTTAGAACTATACAAATAATATTAGATCATATATATGATGTAAGATAAACCCTCTCTTTCATGTTTATGTTTAATTAATGGTTTGTGTGTGTGTGTATATATATATATATATGACATTTATATGTTGTTTAGAGGTCTCACTTGCTTCAAAAGATAATGTATTTGCCGTACGAGTAGTGTTTGAGGTTGAGGTCATGCTTGGTTAGATGCAATGAACAACATGTTGGCGGCTAGTTTAGTTGGTAGTTAAAATTAAATGATGATTTGCTATATGACGGTGCATGATTTTAATTAGTCCTAAATGAATCTGCTTTCTTTTCGTATTTTTGAAATTAGATATTAATACTAAAAATCACTAAACAATTGCACATGTGCTCAAAAAATCAATGCCCATTAGATGAAATAACGTGTGTGAATATCGATCTGACATCATGAAATGGTGAAAGTTTTGATAATTCATGCAACGTAGATAATGACTAACACGTGAAATTTTATTTATAGATAAGATATTATCTGATGTTTGGTATTATCAATTGTTCCTTGAGCTCTCTCTTGTGTGTATGTTTATTTTTAAAAAAATAAAGAGTAATTGTTATACATTATTTAAAAAATTGTGTTGTGTATAGTGATAAATATTTAGGTACTTTGGAGTATAGCTTACTATGAGAACGCTGAAACAGAGAGCGTTTGTGCGTCTATTTCTGCATTTTGCTGAAACTATATGGGCCCCACAGTACTGTTCATGAACCCACAAAATCATCTAAACACATATTTCAATATAAATTTGAGTCCCACAGCACTATTCACACATTTAAAAATTATTTTGTTATAATATTTTTAGTTTTCAATTTTTAGTTTTTAGCAATTTACGATATCCAAACATACCATATATCATTCCATTTATGTTTTTTATATTGAAACCACGTTCCTTCTCGTGTATTTTTGTTTCACTAAAAAAAACAAACAAACAAACAAACAGTTGATTGAAACAGCTACTCAGAGGGTATCTACAATTGCATGGAATGCCTATTCTCACATAATGTGGCCCCACACACTTGTAGGATCCATTTTACATCTGGGTGCATGCAGCTACAATACCCTCAGGTAATATGTTTAGAATTCAGATAGGGAGATATCAGCTGTGAGCACTACTTGGGCTTCAAAGCCCATCAAGGTTGGTGAAGTGAATAACTTTCATTGTCTCCCAAGAGACAATTGGAGACAATTGTACGCACCTTGCACTCTGTTTGTTTTGATAAAAAACCTTCTGTAAAAATAATTTTTCATGTTTTCTCGTGTTTGGTAGTAAAAAAAAGAAAAAAAAAATATCTTTGATCAACAAAAAATATCTTCTATTTAGAGATTGTTTTCTACTAATTTTTTTTTTTGAAAACAACTCTATCTCACAGCAAGGTAAATAAGGAAAGTTAGAAGATTGTTTTTTAACTCATTTAAGGTAATTACCAAACATAAAAAAATGAAATAGTTTTACAGAAAATACCTTTTAGAAAATGACTCATTTTCTAAAAAATATTTTTCTCTAAACAAACAGAGCATTGGTCCCGGCCCATTTAAAATGTACAATACCAGTATGGAAAATCAGTTTAAAGTTTCAAGTCTTCGTTTGGGCCTCCATGAGAAGAGAGTATTCTCAAAATAGTTGACCAAACCAACCCACGTGTGTTTGGTTTAGGCACTTAAATTTTTTTTTTTAAAAGGCTGATGACCATGTTTTTACAATATTAAAATTAAGGATCTTGTTAACAGATGTCCTTAAGATAATTGTTAATAAATTATTTTAAAAAAAATTTGACATAGCTTTTATAGTTAATATAAAAAGCTATCAAAAAAATTATTTTTTTTTCCTTTTTCCATAAAAAGTTTCTAAAAATATATTTATTTAGAGCATCTGTTAATTTTTCATAAAATTAAACTAACCAATATTATTAGTATTATTATTTTTTAAATCCTAAATGCATAGAGTAAATGTCCTTTGTGACCTTGATGTATCTCTTATGATTGGTTGATCAATCCTTTGTCATTCTTGGTCACACGTTCTCCAACCATATATGAAACCTTGCTTGACTTCTCCCTCTTGATCATGTAGCATATACTTGCACAATGACAACACACCATCGCTACTAAACCTCCATCAAAGCCACCCATAACAATGATGTTCAAAACCATATGTCCTATTAAGGAAATGTGATTGTATATGTTGGTTTATTTAGACCGTTGAACACTCAGATTGTTTAGCCTAATTAATTAACTAAGTTGTTACTTAGGTTTATTATTCAAATCTAAGTTAAGCACAAACAATCATATCACTAAGTGCAGAAAAGTAAAGAAGACAAGCAATATGATGATCTAGGAAAACAAACGAAACTGTCCAGTTTCAAGGTAAAAAAACCTGAAGAGAATTTAACCTAAACTATTCTCAAGGCAACAAATTCACTAAATAGGATGGAAGTTTTACAATAGATTTTTCCCTAAATCTAATGCTACCTCTTGTAATATTTACTCACGAGACCACATGCAGTTCCAAATCCATGGACTCTTCTATCTGAATTTGTTAAACACAAACACCCATGTTTGTGACTCTAAGATCCCACTCAAAACTTTAAATCATCAGCTATATATGATCTTGTTGCAACAACTTCAAATCTACCAATTCTAATGATGTGTAGATGGAATTCTGGTAGTGACTTTGAAAGGAGAAGGCATAGTACCTTTTAGATCTCACTAGAACACCTCTAAAGTCTTTCCAAAACACGCCTTAGGGTTTCCTTTAAATACTAGAAGAATTAGATTTGAAATCTTAATCACTTAATGGGCTTAATGGGTTGTTGGGCTTTAATTAAATTCTGCAAAAATGCATCTCGATTGGTCGAACCTAGCATGTTTTGAATTTCCTAAACCGTAGCTTCCTTTTTCTTGTATTCTGACTTGCAACACTTTGAGTATTGTATCTACACCTAGACAAGTTTGTGTTCACAATTTGCCAATTGTTCTAAACTTTTAAAACCTAACAGTATAGAATTAGAACGAAGAGAGAGAGAAGAAAAAGTATCATTTATAATACAATGTATGTATATGCTTTGTTCCCCCATGAATATCGTGCTATTTAATTCTATACTTTTTTATTTAGTTATTTTAAAGTTGATTTCACCAATAGAAGAACTTCTTATTCGGAGGTTTTTTTTTTTTTTTTTGGGAGAAGGTTCTTCTTCAAGATTCACTTCTCGGAATGTTATATGTTACGTAAATTACTTGTATAATTATTAGTTAAACGAACCTCATTCTGTTTCCTTACTTATATTAAATGAATGAACTCTATTGAATCTCGTTCCTTCTCCTTTGTATGTGTTTGTTTTTTAAAAATAAATATAATAAATAAATAAAAAGAAAGAAAAAGAATGAACCTCCATTTCTCCTACAAGGTTCGCATATTTTGGGGGGAAATTCCCTCCTCTTGTAGACCTTTAGTCACCATCTATCACCTTTTTTACTTCCACGTTACACCTTTATTCGGTCCTATTTGGTCCACTTTGGTTCTATACGGTCCACTTCAGTCCTATTTGGTCCACATTGGTCCTATTCAGTTCACTTTGGTTCTATTCAGTCTCATTCGGTCCTATTCAATCCTATTTGATCCTATTCGGTCATATTGGGTTCAATCTAGTCCACTTTGGTTTTATTCAGTCTATTTAGTCTTGACCTGTCCACTTTGATTCTATTCAATCCAATTTGGTCTTATTCGCTCCACTTTGGTCCTATTCAGTCTTATGCGGTCCAATTTGGTCCTATTCAATCTACTTCGATTCTATGTGGTCCATTTTGTCCACTTCAGTATTTTTTGGTCCACTTTGGTCTTACTCGGTCCCCATTGGTCCAATTTGGTCCATCATGTCCACCTATGTTCTATTCGGTCTTAATCCATCCACTTTGGTCCTATTCGGTCTAATTCGGTCCATTATGTCAACTTCAGTCATTTTCAGTCCACTTTGGTCTTATTTGGTCCACTTTGATTCTATTTAGTCCACTTTGATCCTATTTGGTCCACATTGGTCTTATTTGGTCCATTATGTCTTCTTCAGTCATTTTCGGTCCATTTTGGTCTTATTAGGTCTAATTCGGTCCACTTCTATCCTATTTGGTCCATTCTGTTCACTTCGGTCCTTTACGGTTTATTTTGGTCTTATTTGGTCCACATTAGTCCAATTCGGTCCATCAAGTCCACTTCGGTCCACTTTGGTCCTATTCGATCTATTCGATTTTATTCGATCCACATTGGTCCAATTCGGTCCATTTTGTCCACTTCGATCCTTTTTGGTTCACTTTGGTCTTATTCAGTCTAAATTGGTCCTATTCGGTCCATCTCCCTTAATTTAGCATTCAAAATTTGAAAAGAGTTACCAAGGGTCTGTTTGGAATCTGCTTATTTTGCTGAAACTAAAATTTTTTTTGTTGAAAGTACTATAGATAAAGGTAAAAGTTAGCTGAAATAGTACTGTAGGACCCATGAATAATGCCAAAAAGTACAGTGAGGTTATGAATAGTAGCAAAAATAAGCTGAATAGTAAAATAAGTTAACTTTTTTAATTTGGAGCTAAAAACACACTTTTAGCGTTCGTTTGGGAAGAGCTAAAATTTTCAGCTTATTTGTAATTTTAGCTTATTTTTGCTATTGTTCATGATTTCACTTTTTGATACTATTTATGGGTCCCATTATACTATTTAGCTTATTTTTCAACCTTTTTTTCTCCCTATATTTTCAATAAAAAATTTTTCAGTTTCAGCTAAATAAACTATTCTCAAACAGACTCTAATGAGCATTTGGACCGCCATTGGGATGGTTTAGGTTATAAGTATTTTTAATATAACCCAGCCTTGTTAGGTTAGGAAATCATTCCTCCAAACTAATTCACTATTATTAAAGAATAGTTGACCAAACCAAACCAAAGGCTCATTGGGCCATTCATCTACAATATTAAATTAAACTCCTTTATCAACCAATATTTAAAATATATATATATATATATATATATATATATATATATATATATATATATATATATATATATATCCTAAATGCATAAAACTAAACCTAATAAGTTTTCATCCAAATATGAACTAATAGAATAGAAAATAGTAATACTACTTGTAACGACGAAAAAGCAGTTAGTCAACAAATGGAAATAAATGAAGGTTTTATTGCTTGCAATCACAATAAATTTGTTTAGAGATGGAAGTCAAATCTTATTATGATATCCTGTGTGCGAAATTAGAATGTTTTATATCATAGAGTTGAATAAGAAAGGGTTCCACTTCTATTAATTCACAGTCTAAGAATTGGTTAAGGAAAAAAAAAATACAAGTGTTGGTCCTCGAGTCTAGTTCGAGGTTGGGTTTACAAATGAATAGATTCTTTTTTCTTTTTTTTTCCCCCCCTTGCATCTGGATCTTCCTCTTACTTTTATATCTAGCTACAACTTATCAGGATCTTACACTTGAAGGGTTGAGATTGTCCTCCTAGAACTCTAGTCCCCTCCAGAACATACTAGCAAGCTTTGCCCTATAATTTTAGCTGTGCCACCACTATTCATGGTCATTTCCTCATTAATGCAGCCAGATGAGTGATTGCCTTGTATTTTATGTTGAAGGGATAGCTTCTATACCCTTCTTTCTTCATCATTCTCGTATTCCGTGCCAAATTTGCTTCCTTTCCTTTTTGATGTTTTAACTTTATATGCCTCACATAACTAGTGCTCGTCCCCGAGGTCTGAGGTGCATCCTCAAAAATAACCTTGATTGTCTATTTAAATTAGATTTGGAATCCTCGTCCCCACACTACCTATTATTATTATTATTATTATTATTATTGATAAATATTACTATCTCTATTATTATTATTATTATGGAATATGGAATCTACATCACCCTCTTAATTATTTCCGCACCTCCATTTAAATATACTTGTCTCCATTTAAATATAATATGTCATTCTGCTAAAATAGTTTCTACCACTCACAATGAAAACACACCATTGCTACCAACTCCATGAAACCTTCAGAAAAATGTGCTATTCATAACCATCCATGCAAACTATGTCGTTTATTGCCCTCAGCCTCACTTTCTAACTTCTCTCCCATCCACGATCTATTTTTCCTTCTCTTCTCTCCCTCTTTGCCTTTGTGAGTTGTGACCTTCATGTACCTCTTATGACTTGTTGATCAACCCTTTGTCATTCTTGGTTACACTATCTCCAACCATGAATGAAAACTTGCTTTACTTCTCCTTCTTCAATGATCATGTAGCATATACTTGCAAAATGACCACACCATCGCTAATAACATCCATCAAAGCCACCCACAACAATCATGTTCAAACCATATGTCCTATTAAGGAGATGTGATTGTGCAGAGTGAAGAGAGATAGACTAAGAGAGAAAGACTGAAAGAGAAGAATAGATGAGTAGAGAGAAGAAAAAGTATTAAACAATCAGATGAAGTTTCCGTGACTCATTTATAGCGCAATCATTGTAGCATTTGAGAGAGAGAGAGAGAGAGAGAGATTGGAAACTAGTGAGATATAAAAACAAATGTGTATATTTTTTTGTTGAGTAATTTTGTGCATGATTAATCACAATTTGAGTAACGAAAATGATATAAAGAATGGGATGGAATACTCATGGATTATTTATTTGTGTATATATAGTGTACATGATTTAATTTAGGACAAAGTTTAGTTTTCAAAATTGGTTGTAGGCTAAGTTTACAACCTTACTCAATAATTTTTCACTGGAGGTGAATTTTGAGAATTCCACCATTGGATTACGTCTTTTTCTTACATCTCCTGTGCTTGCAAAATTTCAAAAAAAAAAATTAAAGATCAATAATTATACTATCAATAAATTGTTTTAATTGTTCGTTTTTGTAGTTAAAAATTATGCTTAAAATATAAACTTATAGATTATATAATAAATAATATCTGATTGACTAAAAATTTGACATATGTATTAAGAGAGAAAGACTGAAAGAGAAGAATAGATGAGTAGAGAGAAGAAAAAGTATTAAACAATCAGATGAAGAAGTTTCCGTGACTCATTTATAGTGCAATCATTGTAGCATTTGAGAGAGAGAGAGAGAGAGAGAGAGAGAGAGAGAGAGAGAGAGAGAGAGAGAGAGAGAGAGAGAGAGAGAGAGAGAGAGAGAGAGAGAGAGAGAGAGAGAGGAAACTAGTGAGATATAAAAACAAATGTGTATATTTTTTTTGTTGAGTAATTTTGTGCATGATTAATCACAATTTGAGCAACAAAAATGATATAAAGAATGGGATGGAATGCTCATGGATTATTTATTTGTGTATATATAGTGTACATGATTTAATTTAGGACAAAGTTTAGTTTTCAAAATTGGTTGTAGGCTAAGTTTACAACCTTACTCAATAATTTTTCATTGGAGGTGAATTTTGAGAATTCTGCCATTGGATTACGTCTTTTTCTTATATCTCCTGTGCTTGCAAAATTTAAAAAAAAAAAATTAAAGATCAATAATTATACTATCAATAAATTGTTTTAATTGTTCGTTTTTGTAGTTAAAAATTATGCTTAAAATATAAACTTATAGATCATTTAATAAATAATATCCGATTAACTGAAAATTTGACATATGTATTAAGAGTGTAAAGAATATGTAATTCAAAAGTTAGATTTTCGAAATATGTATTACTGTTTATTTTATTGAGTAAGGTTGTAGCTTTAGACTACAACAAATTTTGTAGCTAAATTTTGTCCTTTAATCTATATATATATATATATATATATGTGTGTGTGTGTGTGTGTGTGTGTGTGTGTGTGTGGGGTCAGAAGGTTGTACAGGCTTCAGCCCATTCAATCCCAAGCCCAAGGTTCACACCGAGAAGGAAAAAGTGTCCGAGGACGGACGAAGGGAATCCATACTGCCGAGGACGACCTTGTCCTCAGCAAGACAAAACCACAAGATAGGAAGGTGCCACGTCACCCAAGACAATCCCCTTGAAGACCACGAAAGAGATTCCAAGTCCTATGGGCTAGCCATAGGCGTATGGTAGAAAAGCAATCCCAGGAAAAGCTGTCACCTCCATATTAAATACCCACAGCTAACACCCTAACCCCGTTGAGGTAGATGTGACCCCTAAACAGCGCGATGGGGGCTACAGCAGCGCATAGAGCCCTAGAAAAAGTGGCCGATGGGACGTGCACTCGAGTATAGGCATGGATGACCGACAAGTGTAGGAAGAAGATGAATGGAGGAGGAGGATATATGACAAGTGAGATCTCACAGAGAAAGGGGGCGGAGAAAAGAGAAAGGGCCCCAGGAAAAGGAGAGAGGCCCCCGGGATGCGAGAGGAGTTAGGGATTCTAGTCATCGAGCGAAGGTTCCCTTCTCCCTAGGACCTTTGGGCCGTCCGATCCTGTACGTTTTTCCCCCTCAGAACAAGCCGTCGCCTTATCAGAGCCCAACTTCCGGACCCACTCTCTACAAATTCATTGTAATAGGCTTGGTCCGAAAACCGTAACCCCACAATTGGCACCGTCTGTGGGAAAATTACTTGTGCAACGATGAGTGCGATAGCTTGTTAAAGTGGGGCCAAACTCCCTAGGGGAGACGATGGTGGTCAATCTACTAAGCCACAAGAGGAGAACTGTCAGGAGGTTCCTAGCTCAATGGACCTCCGGCACCATGTGCGTGGCCCTCGTCCCCACCAGGGGCCAGACGACCCACGAATCTCGAAGCCGACCCCCTTTGGGCCCTGATTGAGGAAGGCGGCGGCCGCGCGAAACACCTTCAAGGGGCTCCGTGGCAGGAATAGTTTTGGAAGATTGGTATTGGTGCCTTCTGACCCACTCGAGCAGTTGAATGGGGCTGTAGCAAGGGCAAATTCTCAGATGGTAGAACCAAAGTCTTACATGGTCCTCGGACTCAAGCCTATGGGAAAACTAATAACTCTTGACAAGTATCTAAGTGTTAGACAGAACCAAGGTCTTGCATGGTCCTCGGACTCAAACCTATGGGAAAACTAATAACTCTTGACAAATATCTAAGTGTTAGACATAACCAAGGTCATAGTCCTCAGACTCAAACCTATGAGAAAACTAATAACTTGTGACAACTATCTGGGTGTTAGACAAAACCAAGGTCTTGCATGGTCCTCGGACTCAAACCTATGAGAAAACTAATAACTTGTGACAACTATCTCGGTACTAGACAAAACCAAAATGCATTCCCGCTGAGCATTAAGTACAGCCCTAGCTCTGCCTGGGTCCTCGGACTAAACAACTAAAAGAGACAGACGCTCTGGCATCCCCATGGGTCACAGACAGAACTATGGCACGCCATGACCTCCTCGGATCATTTATTTCAAAACTAGCACCTCCTAAATGGTCGCACAGTTTGCAACGTGAAGCACATTGCCGCATGCTCAGTTGTTCTAGAAAAGGCGGAGGCAGTGCAAAAAATATATGCATAAGGAAAATAAATAAGCAAAAGATACACATGAAATAAAGTATAAAAAAAAGGGGGGGTATTACTCTTCACCAAACAAAAAAGGTTTCGCCAAGAAAAAGTCACAAGTCCCTTCTCTATCAAATAAGATGATGGCAACATCAATTACAAAATGGCCGAGGAAGGCTTGTTTCACATCAATTACAAAATAGCCGAGGAAGGCTCGGACTACAACTAACTACAGAATGGCCGAGGCGTGTTGACGGCAAAGCTAGCTAATAAAAGGGAGAAGGCTAGTGGTGATGGTGAATTCACAGTCTTGCTTAGGCAGCCTCTACGCCCATATGCTGGGCACAGGCAGTGATGAGGAAGAAGAGGCGGGAGCGCTTGAATTGGTTTCCACCTGCTGAAGCTGCCCTGAAGCGAACCCTGATCCATCATGTAATATCGGTACTCCTAGGAAGTCGCCCTCCATGGGCCTCGTCATCTGTTTGCAATGGCGGGGATGGCTCCCTCTGATATCTCAATTACTCCCCTCAACTTTGCTTCACTTTCTTCCCCTTCCTCTTTAGCCAACTCCTGCACATTCTTGGTTGGCGTTTGGAAGATGATCAAGAACCTAGCACGATCTGGGCTAGCTACGGTTCCTAGTCGAAGGAAGAGAGTGCTCTTTCTTGTCCGGTCGAAGAATAGGAGGATCTTTAGCCTTCGTTCCTTCTGCCTCAACTGCAACGCCCATGATTCAGGCGGCATCCTTTTTTGTTTTTTGTTCAAGGAAAATGAAAAGAAACTTGGAACTTCCGTAAGGTTCCAAGGCTAGCAGATGTGGAGGATAGTCCTTTCAGGAGGCTTTATATAGAAGGCGAAATCTGAGAGAGCTCACTGCGCATAGAGTTCAAAGAAAGAATGTCAAGCAAAATGAATTTCACCCCATTCCCAAGGGAGCCTTCAGTCTCCAAATCTGCATCATTTCATAAAGGCGCCATTGAATACGCCTTCCGTATTTTGAAGCAATCCGCGCTATCCCCAAAGAAGAAGCATTGATGACGGTGCGCCTCGTACGCCGAAACGCCAGGAACGTGCCATGAATAGCCGAGGAAACTCTGGCACCCATTAGGAAACAAGACTCAACCGGCCATGACGTAGGCCCTAGAACGTCAAAATCCTCCTCCCCGTCCGAGGATCCGAGCAGTATGATTTTGAGGGGCGATTGTGGGGCTAGAAGGTTGTACAGGCTTCGGCCCATTCAATCCCAAGCCCAAGGTTCGCACCGAGAAGGAAGAAGTGTCCAAGGACGGACGAAGGGAATCCATACTACTAGAATGTACTGCCGAGGATGACCTTGTCCTCGCAAGACAAAACCACAGGATAGGAAGGTGCCATGTTGCCCAAGACAATCCCCTTGAAGACCACGAAAGAGATTCCAAGTCCTATGGGCTAGCCATAGGTGCATGGTAGAAAAGCAACCCCAGGAAAAGTTGTCACCTCCATATTAAATACCCACAGCTAACACCCTAACCCCGTTGAGGTAGATATGACCCCTAGACAGCGCGATGGGGGCCACAGCAGCTCACAGAGCGCCAGAAAAAGTGGTCGATGGGACGTGCACTCGAGTATTGGCATGGATGACCGACAAGTGTAGGAAGAAGATGAATGGGGGAGGAGGATATATGACAAGGGAGATCTCACAGAGAAAGGGGGCGGAGAAAAGAGAAAGGGCCCCAGGAAAAGGAGAAAGGCCCTTGGGATGCGAGAGGAGTTGGGGATTCTAGTCCTTGAGCGAGGGTTCCCTTCTCCTTGAGACCTTTGGGTCGTCCGATCCTGTACGTTTTTCCCCCTTAGAACAAACCTTCGCCTTATCAGAGCCCAACTTTTGGACCCATTCTCTACAAATTCATTGTAATGGGCTCGGTTCGAAAACCGTGACCCCACAATATATATAATTTATTTTAAAGGCCATTTAATGGGTGTTTTTAGAGTATTTGTTAACACTTCATTTTAAGAAAGTTTTAATAACACTATCTTGGAAAATATAAAATGCTCTAATTTTTTTTTTCTTATAAAAAGTTTCTAAAATAGTTCTCTTAAAAAAAAAAAAATCCGTTAATTTTCCCCCTTTTTTTTTTTAAATTGACTCCACCAACGGAAGAACTTCATATTCGAATTTTTCTACTTTTTGAAAAGGTTTTTATTCTACATTTACCTATCAAAAAGTTATATGTTACATATATTACTTGTATGATTATTACTTATTTTAAAATTGATTCCACCAACCTAAGAACTTCATATTCGAATTTTTGTACTTTTTGAAAAGGTTTTTATTCTACATTCACCTATCAAAAAGTTATATGTTACATATATTACTTGTATGATTATTACTTATATTAGAAGAATAAACCTTATTTTAGTTTTTTCAGAGTGGAGTTTATGGTCTGTTTCTCCTGCAAACTTCATTCTTTCTCCATTTAAAAAAAAAAAAGAAAAACAAAAATAGAAAGAAAAAGAATGAACCTCTATGTCTCCTACAAGGTTCGCATATTCTGGGGGGAAATTCCTTCCTATTGTAGACCATTATTCACCATCTGTCACCTTTCTTTTCTTCCCACGTTACACGTACAATACAAATCGCGTTTTTGCTCCCGCCATACACGCCTCCTTCTTCACTCTCCCACACAATCAAAAACAAAAGAAACAAAGAAGTAGAAAAACATTACACAAAACCAAGACCCAATCAAGACCTCAATAAATAACAAGTTTCCCTTCTCTCTTCTCTTCCCTTCTAAACAAACTATGCTTCGGCTCTGCTTCAGAACCCGACGCTCTCTCCGTTTCCCTCTCTCTAATCACCCTCGCCTTCAATTTTCCTCTTCGCAAAACCCAATCGAACCCTCAAACAATCTCAAAATTTCCCAAAAAGCCCCTCCGCCGCCACCGTCACCGCTGCCACCGCCGTCTTCGTCGCCGCCTTCTTCCATTCATCACCCTCTCACTACTACCACCGCCACCGCCGCCTCTGCCACAGCCCCTCTCTCTCGCAATTCCCTGCTCGCTCTCTCCGCTACACTCCTCTCCTCTTTAATCGCCTCCTACTACGCTATCCTCTCCACCTCAGACGAACACAACTCCTCCTCCTCCTCCTCCACTTCTACTAATCCCTTGTACACCGGAATCGAACGCGCAGTCAAGAAATCCACCGACTCCGTCAACAGAATCTTCCACCACGCCAAGCAAACCGGCGTCGCAGCCTCCGTTCTCTGGCAGTCCCTCAGCTCCGTCTTGTCCTCCGCCAACCATGAGGTCCGCTCCGGCTTCGAACTTAGGGTTGCGGCGCTCCTCGCCGACATTTCCGCTGCCAATGCCAGTCGCAGGGCCGCGATCGTTGGTGCTGGAAGTGGCGCCGTCGTCGATTGGTTGCTTGAGTCCGTGGCTGTCCCCAGGGACGGGTTTGGGACTCAGGCCGAGTCGGCGAGGGCGCTCGCGTACTTGATCGCCGATCCTAATGTCTCCGCATCCGTGCTTGGGAGGCCTCATGCTATTCCCAAGCTTCTCAGGTTCATTTTCTCATGTCACCCTCAGCGGTCGAAGAAGGTGAATTTCCATAAATTTTTTTTGATATTAATTAGATATATAAATGTTAGATTTTCATGAATTGAAGTATTGGAAAGTAGCTTTGGATGAGTTTGAACAATTGAAGAATCAATGCCATTAGCTTAATCTATAGGTTTTCTAATTTTTGTTATTTATTAGATAGAAATGTTAGATTTTGATGTATTCAAGTATTGGAAAGTAGCTTTGGATTAGTTTGAACAGTTGACGAATCAATGCCATTTGTGTGTGATAGCTGGTTTAGTTAAATAGCTTGAAATGTTGGATTTTTCAATTATCTAAGTCTCGGAAA
Organism: Quercus agrifolia; assembly: GCA_029955455.1. Lineage (NCBI taxonomy): Eukaryota > Viridiplantae > Streptophyta > Magnoliopsida > Fagales > Fagaceae > Quercus > Quercus agrifolia. The sequence goes on along the minus strand of JARQAD010000001.1, from coordinate 88,008,436 downwards.
GTAGCTTTGGATTGGTTTGATCAATAAAGTTGATTCATTTAAATAGATTAATCTATAGGAGTTTGGACTTTGGTTTGAAGGTCTTTCCTGTTCTTATTCTTGAGTTTAATCTATAATGATTGCGTTCACTTGTAACCACATCCAATGAATTCTGAATTGTATTCTAGGAATTTGATATATGGTTGATCATGCTTTATTATAGGGTAGTATGGACTGGTAAATATAGCATTCGCTTTATAGATTACTGTTAGAAGTACCAGCATCAAACGTAAAATCAAACAGGACAACGCCAATACTAATAAGCATTATCTTTTTTCTTGAGTAGAATAAGGCTAGTTAGTTGATGGCCCTAGATCCTTGTTTATGACTTGGAACTCATAACTTTTGACAGATTTTGTTTAATTTTCATTTTGGACTCCATTTAAAAAAAAAAAAAAAAAACCATTTTGGAGTCCACATCAAATACTAATTTGTTTGGAATTTGCAACCATCCAAAAATTTTAATGCTGAATTTCTTCCATTTGCATAAACAAGTTAAAAGTAAGATGTTGGGTTTGTGTACTTAAAACTAGAAGAGGAAAACACCTAATTTGGTTGTTAAATTCAAGTGTAAATCTCAAAGGTGGACAGGCAATGTCTTTAAGAAACAGTTAATATAGTGTGAATTTGCATATGAAAGGAACCTGAGACTGACCTGTTCGTATTGGACAATATCAATAAATAGCAAATCATCTAATTTTATTTTTGTTTTTTGTTTAATAAGTAATATAGAATATGGAATATCAATATCAAATAGAACAAAACTTAGGTACAGTATTTTAGATGCTGTTCCTTAGGTTCCTCTATTTAAAATTCAGCCATGTGAATACTTAATTAAAAAATACACTTCCATCTCATGAGAAAAAATGCACATGGCAAAATCTTAAGAGAAGAACCTAATGAACAACACTTAAGTACTGTATCTATGTCTTGCCTGATCAAATACATGAAATAGCTTGATCATTGTTACAGTTCTTTGATTTTTCACTAATTATTAAAACTGTCACAGACCCTGATCTTTTGATGCTTTTAGTTTTTGTTTTGCCATTGATATATTGCATTTTTGTGGGAGCAGCAATCAAGACGTAGTTCATTCGATGTTTCTGATTCTTTGAAAGGTAGGAGCATGCTTGTGGCTGCCATTATGGATATTGTTACTTCCAGCTGTGATAGTTCAGACAAGGTATCATTTCAGCCATCCCTACCAGGGCATGCTGAAACTGGAGATATTGCTGCAGCCATTCAAGTTCTTGAGGAAGGTGGCATTCACTTGGATGAATCAAATGCCAATCAAGATGATGAAGATGGTGGGAACGGAATAAAAGGGATTGGAATGAAAATTTTTGGAGGAACTACAGTATTGGGGCTTTCAAGAACAAGTGAGCTTATGGAATTAGGGATTGGTGAAACCAATCATGTGCAATCAGCTAGGCATACACCTAAAGCTTTCTTCCTACAAAATAAGCACGATGGTTCACTAATTCAAGCTAATAAGTTGTCTTCTGCTGTTGTTCCTGGTCTTTGGGATGATTTGCATTGTGAACATGTTTCTGTACCTTTTGCTGCATGGGCATTAGCAAATTGGGCAACGGCATCAGAGGTGAATAGGTCTCATATTCAAGAACTGGATCAAGATGGCCATGCTGTCATGACTGCTTTAGTGGCACCAGAGAGATCTGTGAAATGGCATGGGAGTTTGGTGGCGCGGTTGCTACTAGAGGACCGTAATCTGCCCTTAAATGATTCTGTTTCTGATTGGAGTTTTAGTCTTCTTTCTACTATTTCGCAGGCAAGTAAAAATGAGGACATTTCTTTGGCTCTGGTGGCATTGTCTGCCTTTCAGGTTTCTGTTGAGAGAAGCCCTGAGGCCAAAAAGATAGTGATGGAGAAGGGCCTACATCTAATGAGGGACACTGCTAAAAGGTTGACAAAGCATAAGCATGTGCAAGATGCACTGGCAAAAGCACTAGAATTAATTTGTACTGGGAACATGCACTTATCCCTTGAAGAGAGTCAAAAGTGGTCTGGTATATTGCTTCCTTGGATTTTTGGGAAAAATTCCTCAGACACCGTACAATCTTCGGCCAAAAAGATACTTTCTCACATTCTTGAAGATTATGGACCATCTTCTGTACCAATTTCTCAAGGATGGTTGGCTATTCTGCTAACTGAAATCCTGGGTTCTGCCAAGACATCAGCTAAAGGAAACACTCAACCTAAAAATGACAAAGTGAAGGTTTGAAGAAATTTTCTATCTCATTGCTATTTAACATTGAAATGTGTTGCAGAAAGAAATTTTATCCGGTTATACTTCAGTTATAATTTCTTGGACCATCATTAAATTGTTTTTTTTTTAATAGATAATTCTTCTTTTCTATCAGTGCTCTTTCTCTGTTAGTATTCATGAAGTTTACTCACTTTTGCAGACTAAAATCGATCAGTCAAACATTCTTTCTGCTTCACAAATTGCTAATCAATTAGCAGTTGCTGTTGTTAATCTGGCAGCGAAGCAGCTGGGAACAGCCACTGGTTCTGTGGGTACATTCCCTCTGGCAGATCTTCTTTCACTGGAACCTTTTGTGGGACCACTTAAAAATCTAAAGAAAGATAGCCTGGCTAAGTTTGATGCTGCAGATTCTGCATTGGCAACCCTGAAGGGGATCAAAGCACTGACTGAAATTTGTGCTGAAGAGCCTCAATTTCAGGAAAAAATAACCAATTTTGGGGTTTTGTGTCTGTTGAGACGTTTTCTGTTATGTGATGATTATGAGAAACTTGCTGCAATTGAAGCGTATGATGCATCCAGAACACTTGAGGCTCGGGATCGAGTTCCAAATGGTCATGGGGAATCACCTATTTCTGATACTAATGATTCATCTAGTGTTCGTGTTCCAGCTACAGCCCACATTCGCAAGCATGCAGCTCGGCTGTTAGCTATCCTTTCACTCCTTCCAAAAGCCCAGAAGGTTATTATGGCAGATGAAACTTGGTGTAAATGGCTTGAGGATTGTGCTAATGGGAAGAGTCCAGGTTGCAGCGACCCTAAGATACAAAGTTATGCTAGGGCAACACTTCTAAATATATTTTGCAATCACCAAATTGATAAAGACCATGTAAATAAGAATCTTCCTGATACTGGTGTTTCAAACGGGGATAACAATTGTCCTCGATATAAAGATATGGTATTTTTAATCAATCCCGAACTTCCCCACTGGAAGTGTCCTGAACAAGTAGATCAGGACAATGTTCGAAGGGATAAATCTTTGACTCTGGCTACTACTGTAGCCAGTGACAGTGAGGGTACACCTGTAAACACACCCCGAAATGATGGTAGCTTTTCTAGTTCTGTTGATTATGCTGGCTCACAATCAGAACTGCCTCTTTTGGATGTTGTTTTTGTCCATGGGATCCGTGGTGGGGCTTATAGGTCTTGGCGCATAGCTGAGGACAAGACCTCAACTACGTCTGGCTTGGTAGAAAAGATTGATGAGGAAGCAGGGAAGCTAGGAACATTTTGGCCAGGTGAATGGCTTTCATCTGACATTCCTCAAGTTCGCATGTTTACTCTCAAATACAAGGTTTGTTTTGAGTCTGGTACTAATTTAAAAGGTTCTTGTTTTTCTAAAAGGTCTTTCTGGTATCTGCTACCTCTTGCAAAATTTTTTGATAAGTCTCTTGATAATTTTGTCCTTAATTCCTTGATGACTAGTTGGTTTATGGAGGTGATCTTGAGGTCTCCATGTTCAGCAACTAATCCTGAGTTGCATGTTTTATACAGACAAATCTCACACAATGGTCTGGAGCTAGCTTGCCCCTTCAGGTTTGTTTGTTTTGGTTGACAGTCAAAGCAGCTTTATATGTCATTTGAGTTGTTAACACCCATCATGTTATGTTACTAGGAATTTGAATCATCAAAGATCTGAGAAATTTATTCATACGCAAGATGTTTGTTGTATACATACAGATTACTTTGAGATTCTATTTAGGAAGCATGAGTTATGGGGGAATGGGAACTTTCCTTTTGAAATTTTAGCTCATATTATTTTGCACTTCTATGGTTGGTGAGCATCAATGGTTGACATGGGTATAAGATGCACAGTTCTCACACCTTGTTATCTATGGGAACCCATGGAGGTTAATGTTTGCATAATTTGAATGTTTATCTTTAATGGATTTCATCCTAGTCAGTCTAGGCCAATCCTAGGTGGTACTTCTATTGATGAGTAGAAGATGATCTTCAGATTTCCTTCATATGGAAAAAGTTATAACGTTACTTGACCTAGTTTTGATCTTTTGTGACTTCAAAATTGTAGCATTTGCTTCATTCAATTATCTCTTTATGGAATTTGCTGTTCTCACAGTTCCTTCTTTGCTGGTTGGCTTATATATAATTTGATTTCTACTGATGCTTGTCTTTACCTGCTTCTGCTGGAAATGTGCAGGAAGTAAGCTCCATGCTATTGGAGAAGCTTGTTGCTGCAGGCATTGGGAATCGACCAGTGGTGTTTGTGACTCACAGGTTTTTATAGTGGTCTTAGGGAGGAGATTGTGTGGTTTCTTAGCAAAAACAGAGAATCTTCTTGTATTTGATATGCATTAGGAAAGTGACACACGCACACACACACAGATTTTTTTCCTCTAAAGGTTTCACTGATTTTCCTTTATTGTCAATGCTGTAACTAACATAACATATTTTTGCCAAGTTTGACATCTAAAATTGATATTTGCTTCCAAATAGGCACTCATTAGCTTAACTGTGGTCCTCAAGTATTTCACTGATGATTTATGTCCCTGGAAATAAGAGTCCTTATGTCAGTAGGTTTGGTATGATTTAGTGAATAGATGATAACTCATTCTAATGGTCAGGGAATTTTGACTACCATATCTTGTTTTTAATATATTGCTTCTATTTGCAATTTCGCATCTAATAAAATTATCAGCCAATTGGTATAAGATGGAAAAAGAAACTAATTCCATTATTGGTAGACGTTGTAGGACTCCTAGAGCAACATGATGAGTCTGTTTCTGTTGTTTCACAGCATGTAGCGTTTGGTCTCTCTCTGTGCATGTGTATCATCTTATTTAATGTATTTACTTTTGCATTTGCAGCATGGGAGGCTTGGTTGTAAAGCAGATGCTATATAAAGCTAAGGCAGAAAATATAGATAACCTTGTGAACAACACTGCTGGAGTTGTATGCTTCAATCAATAATTAAATATTTTCTTACATTGCTGATCCTTTGATTAACTTTCAGTTATCAATTCTTTATGATGCTTGTGTTTTAACCTGGTTTCAGGTGTTCTATAGCTGCCCACATTTTGGCAGCAAACTAGCAGACATGCCTTGGCGAATGGGCCTGGTGTTTCGCCCTGCCCCAACTGTGAGTATATGATCTTTATAAACTAAGCTGGGTTATTATCCCCCCACCCCCAATAACACGTGATTGTTGGTTTCTACATTTATCTTGTAGTTAAAATAATCGTTGTACAAGTAGATGTTAATAGCATTTAATTCATGCTGTTCTTAGATAGGGGAGCTAAGGAGTGGGTCGCCAAGACTAGTAGAGCTTAACGACTATATCCGAGACCTTCATAAGAAAGGGGTGCTTGATGTCCTCAGTTTCTGTGAGGTAGTCCACAGTTTGGTTAAAATAGTGTATCTCTTCCTGTGTATCTTTTTCTGAGCTTAAGAGGTAGCTGGTAACTGTTTTGCAGACCAAGGTAACTCCCCTTGTTGAAGGTTACGGAGGATGGGCCTTCCGAATGGAAATAGTATCAATTGAATCAGCATATCCTGGATTTGGCGAACTTGTTGTAAGTATGACTTTGATAAACATATGACACTTAGGCTGAAGAAGACAAAGAGGTCTTTTGCCTAAGTAGTTAGGTTTTAAAAATTGGTTGAAATGACTTTAGAGTATCATTGCATATGTAGTGTTGGCTGTTGAACATGAACATACCCTTCATGCCTGGCAAATTAGTTTTTAACTTTTTTCTTTATTAGCAGGAAAAGCTTTAAAAGCTTGTTTAGACTTTGCCATGAGCCATCAATTATCTTGGAAGCGTTTGTTAGTTACTAGTCCTCCATTTGTTTTCATGACATGCTGATACATCACTGCACATTGGTTTGAGTGTAGTCTCCATCTTGTGGAGGAGATAATCTTTTCTGATTAAATTAGTGACGTGCTATATATGTTATTTATTATTAGTTAACAGGTAAGCATTAGAAAAATACAAAATCTTTTGATTGGGTATTCTTGTACATTTCAATGATTTCATAGATTGGTTCCTGGAAACTGTGGCATCCAACCTTTTTACATATGTTTTTGTTAAACATGAGTATGTCTTGGGCCTGTTGTTTTATCAAAGTATTGGTCGACAGTGTTTAAGAACGTGTGTTATTTTCAGCAGCAGATGGGAGACCTTTAAGATGTTAATTCTTAGATTTGAGCAGTTAGGGAATGATATTGATCTCACATTTGTAGGCTGAAAAGATTGATAGGATGCACATGGTGAGGGATCAACTGAATATATTGTGAGGTGATCAGTTAGAGGATCAATTTGGACAGATGGCAGGCCTTTTATTTTCTCTGAAATGGATTTACTTTGTGGCTTACATAGTTCTAGGAACTTGGCCTCATAGCCTTGCCGTTTTAAACGTTGACGAATTCAAATGAATGCATGATCTTCTAGCTCATGCCTATTGCTTATCATTCTTCCTATTCTTCATCCCTTCATTTATATATTTTACTTTTCTTAACAGGTACTAGAGTCAACAGATCATATTAATTCATGTAAACCAATTAACCGTTCAGATCCTTCGTATACTCGGATATTAGAATTTTTGCAGAAGCTGATAGAGCGTTATAGGTGACGACATTACTCAGTTCTGCCCATTGAATTTGTGCAATTAATCATTACAAAGTCTGGAGCTGGGCTTTACTGGTTACCGAGATGACTAAAGGAGCTGTGGAAGAAATATTGCAGACGGTTGTGAGCACAATTCATCAGCAAGTCTGGCAGCCTGTATATTAGAATGCTTCTGACCTGTTGAGATGACATCGGAGGACCATGGACCTAATAATTGGGCGTAAACTGCACACAGATTTTTTCACGTTCTTTGTCTTTTAATCCTCGATATCAATTTTCTTCTTCTTCTCCAAACTGTACATCATTCATTGTAACCATTTTTTATTCTTTGTACATTGTGGACAAGCCTCCATTTAGGTTAGGTTTACAAAGGTGTTGTATGTACATGTACTTCAAAGAAAGAAAAAGAAAAACCAATACAAATCTGCATTACCATTACCATTCGCTAAACATATTTTATAAGTGTTTGTGTATTGTATGAGTAAGGAATAAGTTATAGAAAACTCTAGGGATACACCCAAACTAACGTTTTTGCTAAATTTTACAAGATGTTTAAATATGAACTTGTAATTGGCACCCAATAATTCTACTGTAATCACAGCCCGTGAGGCCAAAAAGCCCAATAACAGCTACGAAGCCCATTAACTTGAAGCCCAAATGCTGTAATACAAGAAAATATCAGTAATCAGAAGTTCAGAACCACCATTGTTTCTCTCTCTCACCCTCCTGTTGGAGTTCCAAAACGATGTCGTTATGGAAGACGACGGTGCAGCAACCTTTTCTACAACTACAACTACAACTACAACTACAACAACACTCAATGCCAATGCATTCTTCTTCCTTCATTTCAACGAACACGATGAGTCAGAAGAAGAAGAGTATGAGTGACAGAAGAGCCCTAATTCTATGTTGCTCTGGTTCCAACACGTCGTCGTATTCACCATCTCCGTCGATTTCAACAACAACAACAACAACCAGTGCTCCGCCAATTATAAAGCGGAGGAAGAGGTATAGGAGGCAGTATCCCGGAGAGAGCATAGGAATCACTGAAGAGATGAGGTTCGTTGCTATGAGACTCCGAAACGTTAAAGGCAAAAAATACCCTAAAGATTCACTTGGTGAAGACGAAGAAAAAGACGATAATTTAGCTTCAGATAATGATAATGATGGTGATGATGGAGGAGTGACGTGGCAGCCCAGCATGGAAGGTTTCCTCAATTATTTGGTTGATAGCAAGCTCGTCTTCAACACTGTGGAGCGCATTGTCGATGAATCCAGTCACGTTGCCTGTGAGTGACCCAGTTTAATTTTATTTTTGTCCTGACAATCTGTGATGCTATTTTTGTTTCAAACGGAAAATGTTTTCTTGAAAGTGACTCATTTCCAGGGAAAACATTTTCTTGAAAACTAACTCACTTTCTTGTGTTTGGTTATGACCTTGAAAATGAGCTGGAAATCATTTGTGGCTGGTAGTTTATTTATGGTGGTTTCTTAAGCATGTGTAGTTTTGGAAAACGTTATTCGCGCGGAATACATTTTCCAATTTATTGGGATTGTCCAAACAATGGAAAATACAGAAATTGCTACAAAACAAACAGAGCATTAAAGTAATCGCTTTTAGTCCCCAAAAAACTTAAATTGATTAATTTTAGTTCTTAACAATTTTTTAAGTGATCATTTTTAGTCTCTAATGTGTCTAATATAATGATGACGGGTCAGTTTTTAGTTTGTCCACGTCGTTTTAATGGACTAGAATTTCTTATGAGCTAAACTTTAGGAACCAATAGTGTATTTAAGCCCATTGATGAAAAAAAAAAAAAAAAGGAGGAAGAAGAAGAATTTGTAGGAAAATGTTGATGCAAGAAAATAAGAGTTGGTGGTTTTTGTGAGAATCTAATGTGTGGGATTTTATTATTTTATTACAGATGCCTATTTCAGAAAAACTGGATTGGAACGATCAGAAGCTCTTGCAAAAGATTTAGAGTGGCTTGGGCAGCAGGGCTTTGTGATTCCTGAACCTAGCAGTCCGGGGATTTCTTATGCCAAGTATTTGGGGGAACTTTCAGAGAAGAGTGCCCCATTGTTCATGTGCCATTTCTACAATATATATTTTTCGCATATAGCAGGAGGTCAAGTGATAGCAAGACAGGTATGCGTGATTTTATATTCTTGTCCAAGCTGCTTCAGCAATTTGATGTTGTATTGGTGTTTCATGATTTGAAAAATATCCTTTTACAGTAATTTATTCAGTATTTTAGAAACGATACAACAACAATAATAATCACGCCTTAGTCTCAGGGTGATGCCCCAAAATGTATTTTGTAGATGATTCAAGTTTAAAGTTGAAATGAAGTTGGTTTCTTTATAGACGTGGCATGGACACATAGATTCACTTGTGTGTGTTTGTGTGATTTCTGTGTTATTTTCCTATTACGTGTATCACAAATTTTAAGCAACACTCATTTATTGAGCCCTAAGCACTTGCAATAATTTGGACAATGTATGGTTATTCTCTCACTGGATGTCCCTGGATGGGTGGATGGTCGATGGCCTATCTAAAACTTTTCCCTATTTGGACCCATCAAGAAAAATTAAAGCTCTTCAAATGTTTATGTTTCTTTCAAGCATGTGTGTCAAACTATCAATACAGCACTTTCTTGTTGATTTGTTGTCTTTAGGTTTCTGAGAAGCTCCTAGAAGGACGGGAGTTGGAGTTCTACAGATGGGAGGGCGATGTTGCAGAGTTGATAAAAGATGTTCGCGAGAAGCTGAACATGCTTGGAGAGGTTAATACATGTGCCTGTCATGTCTAATTGGTTTGCATTAGTTTGAAGTTGGGAGATCTCTAATACTTATCTGTTGGATGTTTGAAATTCTTTGATGTAGCACTGGTGTCGTGATGAGAAAAACAGATGCCTAAAAGAAGCAACAAAGGCATTTCGTTTCCTGGGGCAGATTGTCCGCTTGATCATCTTATGAAGTCATCTCAAATTACAATTCTGAATGTTTGTCAAGAGGTGAAGCTGCAATTCTTCTTTTTGTTTGTTCATTAGTAAATTGAACAGATATGCTGAAAATCATTTCAATGACTCTCCTCATGCTCTATTACCTTGAAGCTTTTTTAGTTAGCTTGATCACCTTACTAAGTTTTTTCTTTTTTGATAACTCTGATCCCTTTACTAAGTTATCCTATCAAAAAGTCCTATTGGACTGGATGATTGATGTGCAGGTGGCTGGATCTCAGTTCTTTTCTCCCAAAGTACAGCAAAGCTTCCTCTGAATGACTCCTGGTATGCTCTGGGTTTTTGAAGTTGCCCTTTTAGTCTTATAGTGTTTTAGTGCCATGTAGACTACTAAGTTCATTCTTTATGATATTCAAGCATACTACCTGATGTTGACCAGTGAGTAAAGTTACAACTTACAAGCCTTTTGAAAATTGTTAACAATTTTTTATCTGACGGACTATGGAAAGAAATTTCCTATTGTTTGAAGAACAAACCATGTTATGCGTTGATGATCTATTCTTATTCTAAAATTAAAATGATATTATGTATTACTATGAGACCTACTACCTGATGTTGACCAGTAAGTTCAGTTACAAGCCTTTTGAAAATTGTTATCAATATTTTATCTGATGGACTATGGAAAGAAATTACCTATTGTTTTGAACTAAACATGTTATGGGTTGATAATCTTATTCTAAAAATAAAATGATATTATCTATTACTAATTGACCTCAATTTTGAAATCCCCTTGAAACAAGGTTGTGCTTTCGCTGGTAACCACTACGTTTCTGCCACTCCACTGTTTCTACCTCACACACTTGTTGTAGGTGTTGCAGATGGGGTTTTCACCTTGGGCACAACTTCCTATTGTTCTCTCTCTCTCTACTAAGAAATATACACACCCCTTTTTGGGGGGTGCAACTTGGTTCGGGTTGGTAGTGGTTTGATTTTGGGAAAATTAACAATCAAAACAACCAAATTCAACCCAAAACCAAACGGAATTAGCAATAGAAAAACCAAATATCTTTTTCTGGATTGGCTCAGTTTGGTTCCATGGGTCTCTTTTCTCTTTAAAACAAAATGGACTGTATGTTAAAGAATAGAAACAGATGTAGAGGACAAAAGAAAAGGGATAGTACACACTATTTGATGATGTATCTATAATTTTATATTGCAGCAATGTATAATATTAAGATTTGTACGTAATATATATATATATATATATATATATATATATATATATATATATATATATATATAAAGTCTAGTTTGGGTTGGTTCAGGTAACACAATTCTCTAACAGAGAATCGAACCAAACCAACTAAAATCAGTCTTTTTAGTTTGGGTCCTATGGATCGAGTTGTGGCCTTGTCACCAACCACCATTTTCTTATGTGGCTGGAGTCGTCAATTTTCCGAAAGTCCGCTGGCCTCGTTCTTGACATTCTCTTGACATACACTTTCTTTTGTTCTTTTTTTTTCCTCTTTGTTTATCATTGTTTGCAATGAGTTTTATAATTTCTATGTTGTTCATTCTTAGGGCTGATGTCCATGTCTTGAGACATTAGTGGCATAGTCATGTGAGAACACTATTTGTATTTGGATTATAACCCTAGAAGCTACACTCGATCTTAGCCAAAAGGCCGAGGATGGTATAACCCTAGAAGCTAGAAAGGACCAGCAGATATGCTACACTGGCTGAACTTGGCCGTGACAAAATTCTTATGAGAATATTTCACCTGTTTTTTTTTTTTTTTTTTTTTTGATGGTGTAAGTTGCAGTAGTGCTATGTTTAGCTCTACATGGGTTGGCTAGTGCTAATATGCAGTTAGGTAAACTAAGTGTTGTACTGCTTTTTCTTTGCAGGGTACAATGTTACATTAACACTACTGGATTACAATTTTAAACTAGAGATTAAGGTCAATTTGATTTTGGCCTTTTTTATTTCATTTAAAATTTTACATTTTCCCCATAAATAAATGTACACAATTGCCTAACTGAACCTTTTCATTCATAGCTTGGCTTATTTACAATCCTAGATGAGCAGCACCGCATGAAAAAGAATGAATTATTGTACAATTGATCATGTGTAGCACTGCTTTACAAGACATTATTTGTTGCTAGCATCGGCCTTAGTCAGTGAGTATTTGACCAAGAAATCGGATTTATTATTCTGTTTCACTTCCACTGGTATCATTAAGAGATTCAGGACCATGTTTTCGTGGAATAGCGAATTTGTCAATAATCCTAACTGTGTTTAACGGTTCCTGATCCGAATCAGCAGCTTTCCATTGGCTGGGATTCTCTCTAAGGTGGCTCAACTGATTTGAATTTGGCCCCTCCCATTTAGGATCCAGCTCCCAATCCTCTGGTACCTAAATGTCAGTGATCCAGATCCCATATTCATTAGGTTCAAGGATTTTATACAAGTTAAAACAATAAGAAAAATTAAAATTAAAAACTTTTATTCTTCTATAAAAGACAGATGCTCTATTTTTGTTCATGTATTTACCATAGTCCACCATTCCAATTCAAGCACAAAAATAAACAACTTGGCTTTACTAATTTAAATTAATTGATTGCCAATAAATTTATTTGAATGTTTTTTTATTTATATATAATTCCACCTGTAAGGGTTAATTTCTTACCTTATCAACTGCAAGGGTGAAAACTTCAAGATCACCATTATGTTTGATGTGAAATCGCGTGAATGCCTTGAAATCAGCAATCCTAAGTGAGGAGAAGGCTTCATCATAGTGTAAGTTAAACCAATTGATGCAAATGTATAAGTAGCTTCCAAATACAAAGGAGACTGCAGGGGTTGACAAGACCCAGAAATAAAGGAAGGTGGAAGTATAATAAATGATTGCACCCCATCGAGAGATAGACTCCATCCCATTCTTGCAAATATTGCTTCGTGTCACAGCCATGAGCTGATTGAACATTTCATATGAATATTGGTCAGTAAAGAAGAGGAAGAAGAAGCATGTTTGTGGAGTAACTAAGAGAGCATTTATCACGTAATAAATTGTGAATTTGTGAAAAAAAAAAAAAATTTACTTTTACGTAGGCTTACAGCTGATTTTTTTTTTTTTTATTAACATCAATCATTTATTACACACTTGTATGGTAATATTACTAAAATTGCGAGTCTAACTCATGATTTCGAAATTGAAAATGTGTGTTAAACTCACGATTTTAGTGTTCTTTTACACGTGTATACACACTAGTGTGTAAAAACTTTTACCCCAATCACAATATGTTACTTTAGTCATTGAAATTTTTTTTGTCCCTGCACTAATTGTTCTCACCTCTGGTAGATCAAATGCAGACATGAGATACTTGATACATGCAGGATAAAGCCCAAAAGTACATCGTTTTATACTATCTTGAATGGCAATTGGAACTGGGAGGTGCCTATGGAACATAGATTGGTGCCACCGATATGAAGAGTGATAGCCTGAACAAGAAAAAAAATTGTGGTTGAATTTGTTAGCATGTAAGTGTTAGGTCTTATTTTAGTTATTTCTTTACTATCTTAGATGTACGTAAATCAATCAACATATAACAGAAAACATTACCGTACTCTATCATACAATTTGAAGCAAGAAAAAATTCGTGGAATGTCACATAACAGAAAGGAAAAACTGACCTGAAGTTGCTACAAGTTTATGCCGGACAAAGGTCTCAATACCCAATTCCAGCACCAACATAAGAATTAGAGCTGCGGCCAGATGAGCAGAAACATGAAGAACTCCAATCATAACCCGTGTCTTACATGACACTTTGGAAGGTACAAATGCAACTGCCAGAATTAGCAATAGCGTAGCACCTCCTAGAGACACATAAGAGAGACCCATCATGTATATAAAAGCATTCCACACTGTGCCAAAGAAACTCCTTGAGAAACCAGAAATTGAACTTTCCTTGAAAATGTGATCAAGCTCACACTGGAGAAGAACATGAAAAAGGAAAAAAAATAGTAAAAATCAACTTGATACTGTCTACTAATATAAATTTGCTAATGACTTCCTAATGTTTCCTATGGAGAGATTTAAATTTGAGAGAAAAACCATTATAAATTTGAGTAGTCTACTAGGAGTAGAAAAGAAATTCACCCGTGGGAACATAGAAAAGACCAGCATAAAGTAAATAATGCCACCAATAAAGTCAAACTGCCAATTTTCCTTTCTGAAATTCCAAATATTTCTTAATGCAAGCTGCAAATTAAAAATCAATAAGATGTATTAAGCAAGAAGCAGAAGAAAAATGTAATAAAATGTGAAGTTGGTAATTAAAGGAAATGAAAGAACAAAAAATAAAATTTCACTATTACCCTTCTTGAAATTTTATAAGGAGAATAAGCATGTTTGCACTTATAGGAAACTCCATGAGATTCATTGAAATCACTGAAGACATGGGTGGGATGTGCAAATGCACCACCACAACCATTTACAAGTAGATGTTGGGGATAAATTGGTTCATTCTTTCTTTTTGGCTGAAAATTATCTAACTCATCTGATCTAATAATTGAGTGACGCATATAGTGATGTATATCCCCAGCAATTCGAAGTCTACACCTTTCTTTTAAAATGTTACATATCAGGTCTGAGACATTATTTCCATTTGATTGGTAGTCTGAAGCATCTTTTTGAGAATCACCATTCTCATACCAATCAAGAAGCCAATCTGGTTGGTGTGTCATGATGATCACCGAGTCTGTACTTCTCACCTTAATAGCACATAGTTATATACAAGCAAGGTAAAGTCAATTAACATTAAGATCATCCATATAATAATACATATTCATATACTTCATGGTATAAAATGCATGTGCATGCATAAGCAATTAATTACTCTCATCCACTAATTTAATGCTTTGAGTAAGTAAACATATGTATATACCGTTTTCCTAGCTAGTTTGGAGAAGAATTCGAATTGGTAGACATCGATATCACCATGGAGTGCACGATCAAGACCGAATATCCACCATCCCATAGGGAGTTGCAAGGCGAAATAACTCTTCTTCTGAGGCATGAACCACCCCCCCAACCAGCTCCTATGACATATATTTCTCGTAAATGTGTGAAGTCCATCAAACCAATCTGTCAAACAAAAGCAAAATATTACCAAAAAATAGTGACAATCTAGATGCAAGTGTTTTTAAAGGAGTATGAAGAATGTTCTTCTCCAAAACCCAAAAAAAGTGATACATGAATGGCAATTTTCATAAAAAATATATAGTAAAAAGATTTCCAATGAATTGAAGATGATCCTATTACTTTTTTCTATAGGATACTAAGTCTATCGTGAATATAGTAAAGTGAAACCACATATATTTATAGAGACATCAATTTATATTTTGTAAGTTATTTTTGTAATAAAATTTCTACTACTTTTTATCGTGTTTCCTTTATATATACAAGATATTCCCTCTTTTTCTGATTCAAAATAAGTAATTAAAGAAGATGCTGAAACTATATGAAAACTAAGACCAACCATGGTTTCCGGGAATAACAAAACACCGAGGACCATTATATGGCAACGATTGTCTTCGTTTTTTGGTGTTTTTTTTGGCTCGCTTCTGTTCAGTCATCCCAGGAGGGATTGCAGACTTGTTGACAGCCATACGTTGTTGTTCATAACAGGGAGGCATCTCATCAAGCTTCTTGACACCCATACGTCCCTGTTCATGACAGGGTGGTGGCTGAAGTGCATACTTAAAAGGACGAAAGAGGCGCCTTTCATATGTAAACTCTGAGGGATTGGGATACCTACAATAATAAAAGCAATGATTGTTTCACATGATACCCACACTTTTATAACTGATATCCACATTTCTACCTGATATGAAAGAGTGTTAACATGATGTGAACAAGTATGAATACTCTTGGATGTGAAACAATCAAAATTAAATCCTAAAAGCAAATGTTCAAAATTAAACATATGTGACAGTAAGTAATATATAAACATAGTAGTAACACAATTGAAGTAGAATAGTATAGCACTCAGCAAAAAGAAGTAGAAAAGTATAGCAAATGAAAATTTAACAACAGTCGCGTATGTCACCTCAATAATTATTTTAAAAAAAATAGTAAATTTTTTTGCCTCAAATCAAAAAAATTAAAAGGCTAACTACATAAAGACAATGTCAAATTATCCTGATATGAATCATAATATGTATTGCCAACTTACGCAAGATCCCCACCAATGAGTAATAAGTCTCCACGTTTTAAGATTCCAGAATTGGTTTTAATATGCGGCTGAGCAAGTAGTCGTGCCACAGTATAAGTTGAGTTCCCACCATCACCGGTGTCAGCTATGAAGTCGAACCATAGTTCTTTTTCTTTACTAAAATGATCATATAAATAATCTCCATGTTGAATTCCAGCTTGAGCCTCCTTCTTATTTTTTGGCACAACTTGAATTTGATTCATTGCTGCCTAAGATGGAAGGAAGGGGGAGATAAAAGAAGTTACTTAATTATGATCTATATCCAGTTTTTTTTTTTTTTTTTTTTTTAACAAATTTGAAAGAATAAAGGAACTTATTGTCATATGTAAGAATATAAAAGATGAGAGTTTAAATGATGTGTGCTAAGTATACACCTATATATACCTGCAATATACGCATGTCAAAGCGACCTAGGAATACAGTTACTGATACCATGAGGTCAAAAACAGTCTTGTATAGATCAGCTGATGTACTGCAACACATAGCCACCACCAGAGCAAAAACTACTGAAGGGGGTGTTTGGAATAGAAAAAATGCTCAAAATTTAATAAATGAAAGATGATTGAAATATACCCTGAATACCAGGGAACCATATCTAAAAAATCAGGCTTCGTTTGCTTATTCTTGTATTTTTCACCTGGTCTGCCCATAAGAACATAAGAATTAATTAAGAACAGCTCAATACCGCTCATGTCTAGACTAAAGCATCTCTACGTCCTATTTCATGTCAACTATAAGTTTATAAAAATTATTAAAAACGCTTTGCACGTTAGGAGATCAAGTATATATAGTACTCACTCAAACGACCTCTCTGCTACATAATTGGCAATGTACAGGCCTATAAATGTGACCCAACATGAGTAGATGAGATTGATTTCGTCTGAAGAACTCGCAGGTGATGACTCACTGCTAGTGCTAGCTAACTGAGAAAAAAAAAAAGAAAAAAAAAAAAAGAAGAAGAGAGGAGAATATGTATATGATAGAGTAAGTACATTAAAGAACTGAAAAATCCAAAATATACATATAGGATAATACAAGATGACATAGAACAATTGAAAATGCTATTTGTATTAAGAATTCTAAAATTTTTTGTTTTTACTCTATTAGGATTTTTAGTTTTGACTATCAATATATTCCATGTCAAATTTACTAGTAATTTTTTATTTTGTAAATATATTTTGAATTGTGGTAAAGAGGACTAAAGGTTGAAGCCCTGTTCATTGTGAAAGAGTGAAGACCATAGTCAACTATAGTCGAGCAAGATCAAGGCTTGATCATGCAAGATAGGACGGTAACTCTCAGTAGACACTTGGTCAACCGAGACCTTATTATGGAAAATCTGAGATTCAAATCACAGAAACATGATCAAATCCTTAAGAAACTTAGGAGTAACTGAGAGATCGAATTTGCATTCAACTGATAAACTTGCGGCATCAAGTGGTTGTGAAGGAATGCGGTAGGAGTCTGCAGTTGTTAGCAAAAGTGGGGAGCTCAAGTACTTACTCTGACTATGCTTCCAGCAGGAAGTCGTGTGAGTATCATTTGTATCGCGACAACCTCCAAGAATATTTGATGATTTGGGCTTGGCCTGGAAGTGTTTTTACCTATTGGATTTTCACTCTATTTTCATATGTTGAACACTGCATGTGTACATGTATTTGAAATATATTTGCTTTATAGTTTATCTATGATTAAATTTGTATTGAATCTTGACTAAATAAATACTCCGTTTAACTAACAACTTCTAATATGGTGTATATCTTATGTGGCAGCTGCTAAATTTTCATACACAGTATAAATTTCTTATTTTGGTGTATTTCCATTCTTCATAGTTCATAGATCAATTCGTATTTCTCAGTAGTGTAAAACACTTACAACACTAAAACTAGCTCACTTAGAATAGGTTGCAGCAGTACCTGGGCATAAGGAACGAATATTATCCCTCGATTTCCCCACATGGGAAAAAGTGGAACGTATATTATCCCATCGTTGCCCCACAAGAGATCAGCCGGATGATAATAATAGTAACTCGCAGACTCAAACGGAGCAAGCCAAGATGAGCAGACTTTGTCTATCAAATAACTTCGTTCAAGCGGTCTCTCTCTACAGTGACTCAGAAAAGTACAGCAGGCTATACCCACAACCTTCAAAGCATGGAAAATTATTCAGAGTTAATTTGCATGGCAAATGAAAAGACCTATTACTTGATAGTATATTATAGAGGTACCAAAAGGGTCTTCATCAGGACTTACAGCAGAAAATTGGAGAATGGTCCATATGTCTGGCAGCTTTCGAGTCTCATCACATGGAAAAATGTATTGGATGCCCTTAAAAATACAGTGGAAGGCGAGAAGACAGAATACAGAAGAGGCAAAAGTTGTCAAAAATAAAGACAGATTCATTCTCATAGACATTGCCACTGAGTGAGAACTGGGAAGATGATACACAGCCGCTACCAAAAGCCAAGATACATGCCTGTTTACAGTGGCAGTCAGGATTTGATGTTAGGGGGGACAAAATTTCTCTCTCAAAATACACATGGAATAGTATTCCTTTCAGGTGTACATTTTATGATTAGGATATTTATCAGTGTTTAAGTGTCATGTTTTTTAAAAATTTCAACAATTTCACACTGGATATACTTTTAGATTTATAATATTTAATCTGAATTATGAAATTAATCTATTGAATAGAGAAGATCATTTTTCCTTTACAAATGCATAAGGATGAGCATGTACAAGCGAAGTCGACTGCCTTTTGCACATGTATATATGCATGTATCAATGTGTTATAAATCTATATGTCTTTCAGAATAAAGTATGAACAAAATTATAAGATTGGGAGTAATATTTACCACTTATAAAGATTGGAATAGCTTGGTTTCCCTATCAATGGCTGAGAAAAGAATCGGATCCAAGGCTGTAAAAAGAAATAGAAGAATGCAAACAAACAGACATGTACAGTCCACCACACAATGCTGTTGTCATCGTTAAGGGTCTGCATAATGTCGAAGAAGAAAAAGAAAGCGCAACTCAGTAGTGCAACCACTACAGCATGTCGTGAGAGCTCAGGTTGGTAAGGGAATGTGTCATTTGGAATTCCAAACCTCCTCAGGATTTTCCTAACCCTATTCATGTTCTCGGTTTTGGAGGCATTTAGAAAACCAGTTTTAACCCTCCCCTTCTTTTTGAAGGATGCCATCAAATTGCTTGTTAGAACCTGTTGCACTATGTAGTTCACGTTACTTGATTCACCGTACCAGGCAAGCTTTCGATTTCTGTAGGAGGAGTACGTACTATTAAGTATAGGCACTAATAAAACAAGTACTTCAAAATACTGGACTTCTAAAATAGTAAGTCAAAAATTGTAATGTTCACATTCACGGGTAAATTTTCAAAACAAAGGTCTACCACAGTAGAAGTTGCACTATACTATCGTTTCAATTAAAAAAAAAAAAAAAAACAAACAAACAAACAAACTGCATAATAAAGAAAGTGAAGCCTTGGAAAAGAACCTAGAATCAATAAAATGAGTGTTGGCATGAATGACTACTAACTAGGTAAGAACTGTAGTGTGTACAAGAGTGCAGTCGTGATTATGCGTCTACTATTATATATCACCGTAAGCAAGAGATACTTGTACTGTCCATGTCTTTATTAGTAATAAAAGATTAAAAGCGTCTCTCTTTCTCAAAGTACAACAGTTGAGACATGATTAATTAAACAAAAATAGAGAACAAGAATTAACTGATTCGTAGCAGTTTTTAATTTTATTTTATTTTTAGAGACTAAGGATTTACCAGGGAAATTGAAAGGGACATGCAAATTTGTTCCATATTTAAAAGGCTCACATAAATGAATCACACACAAGATTGTTAAAATCGGGAATCTACGTGGGATCGAGGATTGTAAGGTCCTACTTATTTTCATATTGAAAGTAAAAAATAAATTGATAGTAATTTTGTGTGTTGAATAATCACAAATTATGAATTCATCCATAAAAAAACAAAGATTTGCATCAATATAATGTAATTTGTATATCATACATCTCTACGTCTATACTAACAAAACAAGTGTGCTTAAGTTTGAATACAATGTATCCAAAAAGTTCAATAAATGTTTAATTAGTAACTAAGTACCAAAATATTTATCAACACATATGGACGACGACTTTGACGGCAATGGTTAATGGTCTTTTATTTTTTTTTTAGCAAAGAAAAATGGAACTCATGTGTACAGTCATTATCCCACATCTCAAAATACAATTAGCTAAACTCAAAAGTACCACAAACTCGAAAGTGGAGCTCAAAGACCCCGACCCCCACGCACGCCCCATTGGTTCTAATCCACACACTAAAAGTGTGTAACCCACGCAACGAGGGCAAGGGGAGTCAAATGGCTCATGGTCTATGCAACGATAATGGGTTTTTGAGAGAGTTACGGGCCACAAGCTTGATTCACTGTTACGGGTTTGAGCTTTGAGGTTTTTGTTTTTGAATATTAGGTATTTTTAAAGTTTCAAATGTGGTTTTCTTTTTTAGATTTCCAGTTGATATGGGCAAATTTGAGACTTCAATACTTGTGAGCCCCTAGTAATATGTTGGGCTTGTTGCTTTAGTTGAGCTTAAAGAAGCCCAAACCAAAATTTATGTTTTTGTAGGATCAGTGAAATCCATATGACCCTACAAAATTTGGTGATCCTACAAAATTTGCGATCCTAATCATTTTGGTAATATGGGATCATAAGATCATATGATCCTATAATTTAGATTGCAATTTTGACAATTACAATCACGATATAATATAACCAAAAATGAAATTAATGCACACAACACAAAAGCTAGCATTGCTTAAATAAGAAAAAAATCATTTTAAAAAAAACCATAATTTTCTCTCATTTTTTTTTTTTTTTTCAATCTGATATCTTTCTCCTGCTCTGCCAGAGCCTACCGCTGTCAGATAGAAAAAGGAGAAAAAGCACCTAGATTTTCTTTCTATTACGATAATGACTAGCATATGTGGCGTAACAATCTGAACTATTATTTCTCATAGGCTCTATATGAATCGCATATGGATCTATACATTAGACGGTGATACTTAATAAAATATCTTTTGCTTTCTACTTGGAACGATTCAAAATTAGAAATTAATTTTTTTTTTTTTTTAATTTCAAAGAAAGCAGTTGCTTTTTTTTTCCCCTTCTTCTCCGATAGGGCCATCATAATTTGCAGAAAAATGATCGAAACGAACTAAAATTCTTCAGATTCAAAGCAAACTCACATAAGAATTTGTACGAAATAAGACACAAACAAACTTATCTAAATAATAATAAAATTTAATATATATATATATATATATATATATATCTCACCACTTTGGCATTGATATTCTTGTTGCCAGTGGTGGGTAGATGTAGAAAGAAGTGGGGTAAAGAAGAGAGAGAAATACACAAATTGAGAGAGAGTTGAATTTGAGAGGGAATAAGTCTGTTAGGACCTTGGCCGGTGTGGTTGGGTTAAGGCCACAGGGTTTTTCTGGGTTTCTTTGTGAAGAAGATGAGGTTTTTCCATATAGTTTTCCTGGCTACCAAACCCAGAATGAAGATTTATGTGGCTCTTCCGTTTGATTTTCTCGGCTATTAAACACAGTCATTAATAATTTTTCTTTTTCTTTTTAAATTTATTTCTAAAAAATTCAAAGGAAATCGTTGTGGTGTTGTTGATGATAAGAAAAAGGTAGAAAATTCAATGAAATTCAAAGAATTAAATCTTCAAGCAAATATTAGAAGAGCAAGAAGATCTTCTTTACTGGCAGATAAGATGCAAGAGGAAGATATAGGAAGGAAAAAGAAAGAAAATACTGAGAGAAAGAGAGAGAAAGAGAGACAAGCATAAGATTAGATTAGATGCAAAAGAAAAGTTAAGGTACATCTGAGAGAGAGACTTAGCCCAGAAAAAGATATATGGTTAAGTCTGGATACGGTTTATTTTGCTAAAATTGAAAACTTATTGCTGAAAGTATTGTAAATAAAGATAAAAGTTAGCTAAAATAATACAGTGGGGTCCATAAATATTTTCAAAAAGT
This sequence comes from Quercus agrifolia, assembly GCA_029955455.1. NCBI lineage: Eukaryota > Viridiplantae > Streptophyta > Magnoliopsida > Fagales > Fagaceae > Quercus > Quercus agrifolia. Next base: position 87,986,206 of record JARQAD010000001.1, on the reverse strand, counting down.
GCAGTGGGGCCCATAAATAATATAAAAAATAAGCTGAATAGTGAAATAATTTTCATTTTTCATTGGTATCCAAAGTCATGGATGGTAAACGTGGCAGACGTTTGCATTTTTCCCTACGTCCTGTGCACTATTTATAGGACCCGTAAATACATAAACACGTAAATGTAACTTTAAAACTGGGTCTCATGATACTATCACACATTTAAAAATTATTTTGTTACAGTGTTTTCAGTAATAAGTTTTCAGTTTTTAACAATAAATAGTATCTAAACAGAGCCATAGTTAGAGTATATTTTCCTCTCTCTCACATGGGCAGGCTCCATAGTGAGTGGAATCCAGAGGGAAAGAATATATACTTTTAAAATACTCAATAATAACCCAAAATTCCTTAACAAAACAAAATTGAGAGTCATGTGAAAATAGGATTGACAGTCTCGATGCAATTGTCTAAAGCACTAGCATCAGCTCTTCTAAAAATTTTAGCATTTAACACATCAAAAAATTATTTTATCTATTTTAACATATCATTTTGCAATACACTCTACATTGTATCTTCTATTTTAACATCACATTAAAATAATTTAAAACAAACCTTATTTATATTAAGAAATTATATATATATATATATATATATATATATATATATATTTTATTGTGGCCCCATCTAAGATGAGAGAGATAAAGAGAAAGAAAGGGAGAGAGGACTTGGAATGTGACATGGGAGAGAAAATTAGAATAAAAAAACACCAAAATATGTTTAGCACATATAAGATTTTATGCACATACAGTTTCAAATATGAATCATAATATGTATTGCCAACTTACGCAAGATCCCCACCAATGAGTAATAAGTCTCCACGTTTTAAGATTCCAGAATTGGTTTTAATATGCGGCTGAGCAAGTAGTCGTGCCACAGTATAAGTTGAGTTCCCACCATCACCGGTGTCAGCTATGAAGTCGAACCATAGTTCTTTTTCTTTACTAAAATGATCATATAAATAATCTCCTTGTTGAATTCCAGCTTGAGCCTTCTTATTTTTTGGCACAACTTGAATTTGATTCATTGCTGCCTAAGATGGAAGGAAGGGGGAGATAAAAGAAGTTAATTATGATCTATATCCAGTTTTTTTTTTCCTAACAAATTTAAAAGAATAAGGAACTTATTGCCATATGTAAGAATATAAAAGAAGAGATTTTAAATGATGTGTGCTAAGTATACACCTATACCTGCAATATACGCATGTCAAAGCGACCTGGGAATACAGTTACTGATACCATGAGGTCAAAAACAGTCTTGTATAGATCAGCTGATGTACTGCAACACATAGCCACCACCAGAGTAAAAACGTTTGGAAGAGAAGAAATACTTAAAATTAAATAAATAAAAGATGATAGAAATATACCCCGAATACCAGGGAACCATATCTAAAAAATCAGGCTTCGTTTGCTTATTCTTCTTGTATTTTTCACCTGGTCTGACCATAAGAACATAAGAATTAATTAAGAACAACTCAATACATGCTCATCTCTAGGCTAAGGCATCTCTACGTCCTAATTCATGTCAACTATAAGTTTATAGAAATTATTAAAAACGATTTGCACGTTAGGAGATCAAGTATGTATAGTACTCACTCAAATGACGTCTCTGCTACATAATTGGCAATGTACAGGCCCATAAATGTGATCCAACATGAGTAGATGAGATAGATTTCGTCTGAAGAACTCACAGGTGATGACTCATTGCTAGTGCTAGCTAACTGAGAAAAGAAAAAAGAAAAAGAAAGAGAATATGTATATGATAGAGTAAGTACAAAAAAGAACTGAAAAATCCAAAATATACATATAGGATAATACAAGACGACATAAAAAAATTGAAAATGCTATTTGTATTAAGAATTCTTAAAAATTTAGTTCTTACTCTGTTAGGATTTTTAGTTTTGAATATTCGATGTCAAATTTACTATTAATTTTTTATTTTGTAATTATAATTTGAATTGGGGCAAAGAGGACTTAAGGTTGAAACTTTTGTTCATTGTGAAAGAGTGAAGACTATAGTCAACTATAGTCAATCAAGATCAAGGCTCGATCATGCAAGATAGGATAGTTACTCTCAGTAGACACTTGGTCAACCGAGACCTTATTATGGAAAATCTGAGATTCAAATCACAGAGACATGATCAAATCCTTAAGAAACTTAGGAGTAACTGAGAGATCGAATTTGCAGTCAACGGATAAACTTGCAGGCTTGCAGCATCAAGTTGTTGTGAAGGAATGCAGTAGGAGCCTGCAGTTGTTAGCAGAAATGGGGAGCTCGAGTACTTACTCTGACTATGCATCCAGCAGGAAGTCGTGTGAGTATCATTTGTATCGTAACAACCTTCATAGAAGATTTGATGATTTGGGCTTGGCCTGGGAGTGTTTTTTCCTATTGGATTTTCACTCTATTTTCATATGTTGAACACTGCATGTGTACATGTATTTGAAATATATTTTCTTTATAGTTTATCTATGATTAAATTTATATTGAATCTTGACTAAATAGATACTCGGTTTAACTAGCAACTTCTAATATGACTTGCAGACTAGGCAATAAATTTATGTGGCAGCTGCTAAATTCTCATACACGTATAAATTTCTTATTTTGGTGTATTTCCATTCTTCACAGTTCATAGATCAATTCGTATTTCTCAGTAGTGTAAAACACTTAAAACACTAAAACAAGCTCATTTAGAATAGGTTGCAGCAGTACCTTGGCATAAAGAACGAATATTATCCCTTGATTGCCCCACATGGTAAAGGTGGAACGTATATTATCCCATCGTTGCCCCACAAGATATCAGCCGGATGATAATAATAGTAACTCGCAGACTCAAAAGGAGCAAGCCAAGATGAGCAGACTTTGTCTATCAAATAACTTTGTTCAAGCGGTCTCTCTCTACAGTGACTCAGAAAAGTACAGCAGGCTATGCTCACAACCTTCAAAGCATGGAAAAATTATTCAGTGTTCATTTGCACGGCAAATGAAAAGACCTATAACTTGATAGTATATAATAGGGGTACCAAAAGGGTCTTCATCAGGACTTACAGCAGAAAATTGGAGAATGGTCCATATGTCTGGCAGCTGTCGAGTCTCATCACATTGAAAAATGTACTGGATGCCCTTAAAAATACAGTGGAAGGCGAGAAGACAGAATATAGAAGAGGCAAAAGTTGTCAAAAATAAAGACAGATTCATTCTCATAGACATTGCCACTGAGTGAGAACTGGGAAGATGATACACAGCCGCTACCAAAAGCCAAGATACATACCTGTTCACAGTGGCAGCCAGGAATTTGATGTTAGGGGAGGGGGGGACAAAATTGCTCTCTCCCAATACACATGGAATAGTATTCGATCCCTTCAAGTGTACATTTCATGATTAGGATATCTATCAGTGGACAACGTGTATTTTTTTTTTTTTTTTGAGAAGGACGTGCTATGTTATTTAAAAATTTCAACAATGTAATATTAGATATATTTAATCTAAATCATGAAATAGATTATAGATCTATTGAATGGATAAGATCATTTTTCCTACACAAATACATAAGGAAGAGCATATACATGTTGATTTCAACTGCCTTTTGTAAGGGTGTGCAGCCAACTCGTCAAAACCGATCCAACCCAACCCAACTCGTCGGGTTGGGTCAGTTTTTAGGCCTTGGTGGGTTGAGTTGGGTTACAAAATTTTTTTTGATAGCGGATTGGATTGGGTTTGAGTCCTAAAATTTCAAATCCGCCAAACTCAACCCGACCCACTCATATATTTAATATATATATATATATATACATATATTATATAATTAATAATTTTTAAAAAATAACCAGCTCTTTCTATCTTATATAAAAGCCAATTAGTTCATACAAACTCTAGTAAATTACTATTGTTGTTTAGTTATTAGTGTTGTTTACCTTTAAAGAGTTACATTGATACTAATTTTTGGATTTTTTTAATATATTTATATTTATATTTTTTTCTACTCAATTTAATAATAATAATAATAATAAAAATTGTCCAGACAATAGGCTCAACCCAACTCATGTGGGTTGGGTTGGTTGGATTGGACTAATATAATGGGTTGGGTTAGGTTGAATTTTTTTTTACCCACCATGATGGGTTGGATTAAAAAATTCTCTCAATCCGACCTAACCCGACCCATACACACTCCTAGCCTTTTGCACATGCATATATGCATGTATCAATGTATTATAAATCTATATGTCTTTCACATTAAAGTTTGAACAAAATTATAAGATTGGGAGTAATATTTACCATTTATAAAGATTGGAATAGCTTGGTTTCCCTATCAATGGCTGGGAAAAGAATCGGATCCAAGGCTGTAAAAAGAAATAGAAGAACGCAAACAAACAGAGATGTACAGTCCACACAATGCTGTTGTCATCGTTAAGAGTCTGCATAATGTCGAAGCAGCTAAAAAACACGCAACTCAGTAGTGCAACCAATACGACATGACGTGAAAGCTCAGGTTGGTAAGCGTACTTGTCCTTTAGAAAGCCAAACCTCATCAGGATTTCCCTAACCCTCTCCATCTTCTCGGCTTTGAATTTGAAGGAATTTAGAATACCAGTACTCTTAACCTTTTCCAGCAGTGAGCCATAACCCTCCCCATCATTTTTGAGGGCTTCCTCCAAATTGCTTGTTAGAGCCTTCTCGTAATCTTGCACTATGTAGGTCACGTTACCAGACAAGCTTTTTGAATTCTGTGAAAGGACTCCTATAAGTATTGTCATTAAAAAAACAAAACCTCGAAATACTAATAGACTTTTAAGCTTAATGAGCTTACTTTTACCTCAAAATATAATGTATAGTATTTTAAAGTACAGGAAAAAAACAATTAAAGTACTATCTTTTAAGGTACAATCATACTTAGCTTTTACTTAATAAATCATTTCTTCAAATAAATACTTAAAATAATGAGAAAATATCATTTTACACTTATTAATTTATATCTATTTTTTTTTCCATCTATATTCACAATTGATTTGAAAATTTCTACATTTGAACATATAAAAAGTCAAACAACAATACTAATGCATATTTTAGTTTTCTTAAAATATATCTATTTCTCCTACTACCTTTCAATTAAACCTCAACCATAATTTTTAGCTACCTAGAAGCTGCACTATAACCTAGCTTGAAGTTTCGAAGTTGGGGGCTTGACTCCACTCGGAACTATTAAAAAAAGAGGAGTCTTTAATAAGAGAAGTCCCCTCCTTGTGTGTGAAACAAGAGACAGAGTTAGTATGAGTACCCATGTCTGTAGGTAAGAAGTGGGGTATGTGCAAGTGTTTTTGAATGATGTTAGTTATACTTGAGATGGGGTCGCACATGTGAAGGCAAATTTGTTCTATATATAAAATGCTTAGAGCAACCACATCAGTAAGTGTATTTTACGCATCTATTTTTACATTAAAAACTTACTTTTTCTATTTTGCACATTCATTTTTACAAAACACCCACATCAATTTATCTATTCTATCACCTCTTTTATTTAAATAATCAATTTTCTCAATTTTTTTATTATTTATCTCAACTACCCCCTTTACACACTCACGCTCTCTCTCTCTCTCTCTACCCATTTTTTTTTTATTTGTTGCTCTCTCTCTGTACCCATCTCTATACCCATTTCTGAACACAAATCAACTCTCCCTCTCGATCTAATCCACACCATCTCGGTCACAAGTATCGATCCGCAGCTCCGATCAGGCAATACCCAATCAAGCATCGATCTCCCTAGCTCCAATCCACAAGCACCGATTAGATCTGACCGAGATCTCCCTAGCTCCGATCCATAAGCATCGACTAGATCTCCCTAGCTCCGATCCACAAGCATCGATCAGATCCGAGATCTCCCTAGCTACGATCAGGCAAGACCCATACCCACGAGCTCCGATCAAGCAAGACCCACGAGCTCCGATTAAGCAAGACCCAGGAGCTCTGATCAAGCAAGACCCACAAGCTTCGATCATTCCAATTAAGCACTGATCAAGCACCGATTTGTCTCTTTGTTGTTTGTTCGTGTGGGTTTGTTTGTGTGTGGGTGTGTTTGTGTATCTGTGTTTTTTTTTTTTTTTTTTTTTTGAGCACGTGTACCTCTGTGTTGATTTGTTTGTGTAGATGTGTTTGTGTGTGGGTGTGTTTGTGAGCATCTGAGGAAAAAGAAGAAGATGAGGAGCGGAGAAGTTATTGAGTTTGTTGAGCACAGAGAAAAGAGAGAAAAAAATGAGCAAATGTGAAATTAATAAAATAATAAATGGACGAGCTACAGTAACCGTGTATATTTATACAGTTACTGTAGCTCGTGTAGAGATATACACATTTTTACATACTTTTAGAAGCACTAATGTGGAGTATTTTTGAAGCAAAATGTGTAAAAGTGGTATCTATTTCTATTTTGCATGATTTTGCATCCTCTGATGTGGATACTTTGATATATAAAAGAAATCACACGAAAAGGACCCAAAAATTTTGCACGAAACAGCACAAATGCATTGCTTAAATTTGAAAGCAAGCAATACACAGCTTCAAAGAGTCAAAAAGAAATTCGTAAGTCGAGGAGAGTGGTCAGGTACCTGGTTTCATGGCAAGGGAAGAAAATGAAAAGCAATATATAGTACCGAGGAAACTATATATATATATATATATATATATATATATATATATATATATATATATATATATGAACTTATCTGACTTGGTCATGTGAGAATATGTCAACGAAAAAAACATAACAATTGCTTGTTTTAAAAACGATTCTGGGATTCCTCAATTAAAAGCTAGAAAGAACTAAAGGAAAAAGCATACGAGTTCTATGTATCAAAAAGCTCACATTATATAATGAAATCACAATATGGCAGAACAAAACCAGTAAGATCACAACAGTATAGAAGTTTGAATTGTTCGAATAAAAAATTAACCAATCAAACACGGTCACAAAAGTTCAAAAGGAAGTTCATGAAATAGAGAGTAGTACAAGTACCTGCAGGTAGATCAGTGGCGATCGATAGGAAAGAAAATGAAGAGATCAATGTTGTAGATCGAGGAAACTGTGTATATACATCTAAAAAACTTAATCCACTTGGGCCCACATGTCAGGACATTTCAACGAGCTTAAAAAAACAACAATTGAATATTCTACTAGTGTCACACTTCTTCACTCCCTACTCTCTACCATTCGCCGAACCTTGGTGGAAGCGACACTTGCCTCCAACCACCGTGGAATTGGTATTTGCTAACAATGACATATTCTGGTCAAAACCCATATCCCAAAGTTCATATATGGCTTCCTCAGATAAAATGAAGAGAAAGAGAAGTAGATATTAATCGTTGACCAGAGAGACTAGCCACGTTCAAGATTGAGACTTAGTGCCATGGAATATTGCTCTAAGTTGACAACTTCGTAGTTCGTACACATCTACGAGTTTACGCGCAAATCATTTTTGGTGACCTATTGACCTTTATTAATTTTTTTTAACGTTTGAGAATTTCATGTCATACTATATATACAGAACAGAACAGAACAGAACAAGGTTAGGTAGTTGCTAACGGAAAACCTCCACGCATGTCTGTTGTAACCTGTTTTCTGAATTTGATGACTTTTCAAGATTTAAATTTTAATTGATATATCAAATATTTTAAAAAAAATTTATTGAAAAAGAAAAAAATTAATTTTTTCTTTTTTACAGTTTTTTATATTTTACATTAAAGTGATATTAAAACACTTTTAAAATGTTTGTAATAAATATTCTAAAGACACTCGTTAACCAGACTTCTACATATATTATTTAATTTTTTTAAGTTGATATGAAATTAGATACATAGTTAAAGAAAATTTTTATGGGAAAACTTTTTTTTTTCCCCATAAAAACTTTCTTTAACTAGATTTTTAACTAATGTCTTAAGGGCACTCGTTAGCATAACCATTTATTTAATTTGAATTAAGAAATAAATCAATTAAGGGTATTTTTTTTATTAAAAAATATTTAAAATTTTGTTTTGGACCCAATTAAAAAATAAGTACAGATTTGAAAGGGTCCAACATGCAATTATCCTATCATTTAATTCACTCGAAACCTTGATGACTTGTATTTGTGGACTAGTCACATTCATCAATCTAGAATCTAGACGTTTTTTTTTTTTTTTTTTTTGGAAGAAATCGATCTTGACCCTTGATTACATTTTTCATATGACTTCTAGAAGGCAGTTTTAGGAACCAACGTTAATGGGAATAACGCTTATTTGAAGTTATTAATATAGTTGTACTGGTTATATAGTATATACACATATGACATTAGAAAGGGAAGGTGGATTAATTAATGAATTTTGGCATTTTGCTTTTTCTTTCTTTTTTTTAATGAGGCAAAAATATGTCGTACTTATGCCAAAATTGGTTTGTGTATAATTAATAAGTGGGATCCAATAAATTGCACTTTCACTTTAACTATTGCTGACCTTCCCCGACTACATCATCGAACACCTATGGGGAAGTCTTTGTAATTTTATGGTTTTCTTAAATATAATCCATTATTTAATGTTTATGTACAGTATATTTATTTTTCCTTACTACCAAAAAAAAAAAAATCGCGTATTAAATTATACAACAGAGTGCTATATGTAGGCATATTGAGCTGTTTTAACAATATGAGAGTATAAACAATATAGGACGATAGATTATTTAACCATACTAGACTTACCAATACATTAAAAATGGACTACCTATAAGTTAAAGCTTGGTCTTATATTCTAGCAGACCCTTCAAATTTTAATGAATTATTGAAAATCAGCTTGAATTTAGATACAAAATTGTGAAAACAACTTGAACTATATGACTTTGTAGAGATGTCCGCAAGTTGATCAAACAAGGAATAGAGTACCCAAATTTAATTTGAACAAAAAAAAAAAAAAAACAGTGAATAATTAAAATAATTTAAAATGATTAGTGGGACTTTTTATGAATTACTTACTATTTTTGGTAACTGACTTTTAATTAGACTAGTAATTCACTAATTCTTTTGAATTTTCTAAAATATTTTCGGTAGTCAATTTTTAATTAGAGAAGTAATTTAAATTTTTTTTAAACTTAGCACAAATAGAGAGTAGTCACTTGACACATGTAGATATAGTGTCCAGAAGACTAGAATCCATATTAATCTCTTTCTTAATAATAATATTAAAAAAAAAAAAACCATATTAATCCCTAAATTTAGTTTTTTTTTTTTTTTTTTTTTTTTAAATTCTTCAACAAAGAGGTACACTTGATGAAAAGGTTATACTCAGACAAAATTGAAAATTAAAGAGTGCATGTTACCAAACGGTGTACCTTGTGTCTAAACGACTTGGAGCATACTTTTGTCTAAACGGCATGCAGTATGCATCTTTCTTACAAAACACTAAAACGATTTTGTTATGGTTGCTGAATAATGAAATTCATTTCACAAATACAAAGCCTTGGAGGCTTTGTATTGTATCTCCAAAAAAAAAAAAAAAAAAAAGACACTCGTGAATGATATCTGATTATTTCGCTTTCAAAAAAATAAAAAAAATAAAGGGCCCAGCCCAAAGAGCAATAAGTTAAGAGCAATCAGAATAGATGTCACAGCTTATGGGCCAAAATATTCACAGATCCAGGAATCAAAAAAAAAAAAAACTCACAACAAAAGAATTTATTCTAGCTTTAGACATCTGAAATTATTTCTAATTTCCTAATCCATTTGTGATTCTTGCTGTGAGAATGCTGAGAATCTCCTTCAAACAAAATATACTTCAGTTCAGGCATGCCTTAGTTACTTCTTCCATTGCCAGGAGCATTGCTTTTGCTTCTGTACGTCCGTAAATGGTAACCCGAGACTTCCAAGCCCGTCCATGCATCACAAAATCTACCCAATGAATCTCTGCAAATTGGTTCTGGAAACCCCATTCGTTTGATTGTAGCATCCAAGTTCACGTCTTCTTCTCAACCGAAGGGGTTGGCTCTGTCCAAGTAGCTACTTGGGAGAATTACATATGATTAATTCTTCTTGCCATTCGGATAGAATAAATGTTGATACCTTCGAACATCAATTGGTCCCACCATAATTGTCACAACACAACAACAGATGGCAGAGAAAAAGGTAAACTGTCTTGCTTCATTTTGATCAAGCCCCAAATGCTAGTAAGGACTCAGGATATAAAAGCATTTTCAACAACTGGCTCATTCACAAAGAATTGAATGTGCTGAAATTAATTAACTAACTATCCTGAAGTAAACCAGATTGAATTGCATAAAGGAAGGGCATGTGAAAAGAGGCATTAGATTAAGAGTATATTTGGCATCAGTTTTTAGTTTTTAACTTTTATGTACAATTTTTTAAAACCTCATATTTTTTCATATTTTCTCACTTTTTCAAAATTTTTTAATGTACAAATATAATTTAGTACACTTTTAGCCAAAAAATTTCAGCAAAAAACTAGATAAGTTATTCCCAAATGGATATTAAGTGTACATTTGGGAACGGCTTATTTAGGCTTTTTTATTATAATTTTTTTTCTTCTTCTTCTTCTTCTTCTAAAAGTGTGATAAAATATACTTGTACCTTAAAACTATTTGTAAAAGTGAAAAAATATATAAGTAAGTCATTTGCCCATTATTTCTTTGAAAATTACTTGTAAGTTGTAACAAGTCTTTTCTGTCCAATTGACATGCATGAATAGGGCTTAAGGGTTGTAATTGAGTAATGATCAAGTCAAATATTAAAATCTTAGAATTAGTTTATTTAATTTTATTTTGAATGTCCATTTGGTATTGTGTAGTTTTTGATAGTTTATTTGCTTAACATGGGATAAAAGATATAATTTTTGGTAGTATTCATGCTGAATGTGTGACAAAAAGATAAAAATTAATTAGCTTATTTTCTTAGAAGCTAGTTTGGTTAATTTTAAATAATAATTAAAAAAAAAAAAAGAAGCTGAAAAGATTTTTGCCAAGTGGACATCTGAATATAATTCATCACCAAACTAGTTTATATATTTAGACTTAGTTTTTTTCTCTTAACCAACACAAATTTGTTTAGGAATAACTTGATTGATTTTAATTACAACTAAAATTTCTTTTCCTTCTCAAGCTTGTGCTAAATTGCTAATAACTATATTTTAGATTATATTCTCTGAATTAATTAAATTAAATTTATTATTAGCATATAAAAATCAGATTTATGAACCAAGTTAGCATTTTTAGAAATGGTATAAATTTTTACTATGAATGGGTCATTTATATAATCAGTAAAAAGAATGATAATTTAACATCTTATCACTTATTTTCAACCATAGACAATCGAATCTCAAGCCAATATATTAGAGGTAGAACTAGAATTTTATGAATAAGCGGGGGGGGGGGGGGGGGGGGGGGGGGGGAGAATAATAACAAAAATAAAATTGAACCAACTTAATTAATAGTATCATACAAGAAATATGAAGAGTTGGGGGGGATAACCATATTTCTTTTGAAAGTTTTAGGTAAATTTAAGGAGTAAAAATATAATAGTTGAAAAGTTTGGAGGGGCCAACCATATAATTTTTGAAAAATTTAGGAAAAATTAGGGGTCATTTTATAAAATTAGAAAAGTTTGGGGGGCATGGGCCCCAACCTTCTTTGTGGGTCCACCCCTGCTATATATATATCACCATAACTTTTGAGTGGAGTTGTGGTGTGTCTTTCTGTTAGAACCTATTTCCCTCTCTCTTGTATGTGTGTGTGTGTTTGTTTGTTTCTCCAAAAAAAGAATGAGTAATTGTCCCACATTGTTTAAGAAAGTGTGTTGTATATAGTATAACTTACCTCACCCTCCCTTAAAAGTTACCATAACTTTTAAGTGGAGTTGTGGTATGCCTTTGTGTTAGAACCCATTTCTCTCTCCCTTTTGTGTGTGTGTGTGTGTGTGTGTGATTGTTTCTTGTCGGGGGAGAAATTGATGCCTCTATCTAAGATGTTGGGAAGCCAAACTGAAACTCGACTATGGGCTCTTGAGATTGTACCCAAAGGCTTTCGGTGTGATGACAAAGCCTATCCAAGCAAGAAACAAAGGTTGCACATGACAAAACAGCAACAAAAGCCCAATGAAAAATACATTACAATACTTAATGAGTACATTAATGGTCTTGGTCCGATAGTTCAAATCAGTCCTCTAGTGGTACGATATTATCTCTAGCAGTAGGGTAATTTCAGGTTAGTAAGTGTGTTTACATGGTAAAAATCATATTTTTTCCTTATTATTATTAAGTCAACATAAGGGAAAACTTCTATAGTTTCCAAAAAATTATGTCCTTCATCATAATAATATTAAATAAGGATTAAAGGGTTCATAGTTACAAATAAAAGAGGGAAAATATGATGGAATGAAGGGAGAGAGAGATCCTAGCTCAGTGCAGTAAGTATTAAACTATGATTTTGATGAGTATGTGTGCATAAGGCATGAATGAGGTAATGTGCATTGTTCTGAGTGAGTGGGATAGGATTAACACTGAGGTTAAGGCTTTGGTGAGTAGTAGGCTAAAGGGGAATGAGTGGTGAGCTCAAGGAGAGCTACACCAAAAGTAAAATGAGTGGTGAGCTTAATGGTCCTGGTTTGATAGTTCAAATCAGTCTTTTAGTGGTATGATATTATCTCCAGTAGTAGGGTAATTTCAGATTAGTAAGTGTGTTTACATGGTAAAAATCATATTTTTTTTCCCTTAGTATTATTAAGTCAACATAAGGGAAAACTTCCATAATTTCCAAAACATTATGGCCTTCATCATAATAGTACTAAATAAGGATTAAAAGCTTTATAGTTACAAATAAAATAGGAAAAATAGGATGAAATGAAGGGAGAGAGAGATCCCAGTTCAGTGCAGCAAGTATTAAACTATGATTTTGATGAGTATGTGTGCATAAGGCATGAATGAGGTAATGTGGGCTATTCTGAGTGAGTGGGATGGGATTAATACTAAGGTTAAGGCTTTAGTGAGTAGTGAGCTAAAGCGGAATGAGTGGTGAGCTTAAGGAGAGCTAAACCACAAGTAAAATGGCAAATAAATCAAGAGTTTCAGAGGGGGTAGCTGTGGGTTCGTGGGCTGAGATGCTTATGCTTTTATAATGAAGTTTAGAGAAGCATTAATTAACAAGAATCCAGAAAACGTAGGTCTGATTTAGGGGAACCTTAATAGCTGAATTAATAACCTAGATTTGGCCTAAAAATGGGAGATTTGCTTTTAGGGTTGTTTTGCTTCTTTGGACAATGTCACACATGGGTAGTATTTGGGGTAATCTTTCATTAAATGTTAAGATTGCTAAGATTATGTTCAACCAATGGGATTAAGGCAAGTATTAAGGAAGAACCCTAGTGCTGCAACTGAGATTTGGACCTCAGGAAGTAGGATTCAACACCCCAAGTCAGGTGTCAAAATTTAAGCCCACTTCAAAGAGTTCTGCTAGAGATCCCTTTATGCCCTCCAAACCACATGTTCCCAATTTTTCCCCTTTAGGATTCATGGGCTTGGCACATGAATCACGTCTTGAATGTTTTTAACATTTATAGTATCAATTTGTTGAAATTTGGATATTCTAGTTTCAGCTCCTCTTCCGTTGGAGGTGCAGTCTTGAGGAAGATGATGGAGTCTCATCATCCTTTAGACTTTAGCTGATATGACAGCCCTTAGGAACTGTTCACGTCAGGTAGAGGGTGGCAGAAAAACTAATGGGACAGCCCCTAGTTCATCCTCAAAGGCTTGGTTCTCTTGTAGGGGTCTCTAGTTACTTCTTTGGTTAAGGATGAATAAGGGTTGGTTACCCACTCTCAAGCCTCTTGCTGGAACCTTTTTGGGCTGGAATTTTGTTCCATTTCAGCACCTTGGGCTACGTGACCCTTTCTTTGCTTGGGCTTGTTCCCTACTCCATGAGATTCTTGGGCCTACAATATGGGCATTAAAGACATGCTTTGTCATGAGTTTTTTACTCCTCATGGGCTTTAGTTGTTAGTAGAAATAAAATGAATCCATGAGCTTTAATAAATATTTATGATAGATTTTGGGTATTAATTTCCATGGGCTTTAAATAACAACTTGTATAGTTTCTCCTAATTTTTGTTATGAATTTCTTTGTAAATAATATTTTCTTTGGATCTTTTTAAGTAATGACCTCCAATATTTTTCTTGAGAATAATATTTACCATGGGTTTTTAAATAAATATAGTAACAATCACTATAATGGAATAATGTGATGTTCTCGTGAGTTTCTCCATAGATAATCATAATGGACATGTAGGATGAATAATTACCATGGGTTTTGGTAATAAATATTATGAATGTTGTGATGTAAGATAGATAGTAAACATGAGTTTATAATATGAAATAAATAAATGTCATGGGTCTAATAATTATGTCTTTCCATGGGCTTTTATGAGATGATTGTCATGGGTTTTGAGAGTAGATAATTCATAAATTCCATTAGCTTGTAATATTATAGTAATAGGTTTAAGGATCTAAAGTATTGTTCATTATTGGACTTTTAAATAAAATAATTATGATATTGTATTTTGCCAAGTATTGATAACCTTGGGCTTTCGATAAATAATGCCAAGTAGTAAGCTTGAGTTTTTAATAATGCCAATGTAAGTTGGGCTTTTGATATTGCTGATGAGAATTGGGCTTTGATGTTGCCAATGAGAATTGAGCTTTGACGTTGCCAATGGGAATTGGGTTTTGATGTTGCCAATTGAGAATTGGGCTTTGATGTTGCCAATGAGAATTGGGCTTTGGATAAATAAATTGCCATAGGTTCATACCATAGGCTTTAATTATGGATTTGAATTCCACTGATAAAATTGTTTTGCCATGAATTTGAATCATAGGCTCTTCAAATATTGTCAAGTATAAATATTCTTGGGTTTTAAATAGAATAAGATATGTGAATTGGGTTCATAGAGCTGGTTTTGGGCTTAGCTAAATAATAATAATAAAATTGGATAAAATATGAGTTTTTTGGGCTTTTTATGATAGTTTATATCATGACCCAATTTAGCTAATGAGATATGAAATATTTGTGATTAACATAATAATAGAGCCAAAAAATGTTTGGGAAAATCCAATAACTTATAGTGATATAAATAGGTGGTACTCAAATAAAATTAGGTGTAAAAAAAGTACCCTAACATTTCTATAAAAAAAAAAAATGAGTAATTGTTTCACATTACTTAAGATAGTATGTTGTGTATAGTATAACTTGCTCCACTCTCCCTTAAAAGTTACCATGAATTTTGAATGGAGTTGTGGTATGCCTTTGTGTTAAAATCATTTTCCCTCTCCCTTGTGTGTTTGTTTGTTTCTCAAACAAAAAAAAAAAACAAAAAAAAAAAAACTTCATACTCTTCAAAAGCCTCTTCATTGATAAATTATTATGTTTGAGTTTGTTCTTTTGTTTGATTTGTTTTCTAAGTAAACGTAGAAAAACAAATTGCAAAAACACATTTTTAACTTTGTACAAATCAAATTGATCATTTGAAGTTAAAAGTCTATAAGGTTGGGAAAATTGTTAAATTGGTCATTCTCCCACACTTTGGTTAGCTAGACTAGATGGAAAGAATAAAAAAATTTATAAAATTTCTTCTGCTTTTTTTTTTTTAAAATAAAAAATTTAATCTTCTCTTTTCTTCCACTAAGCACCCACGCCACCCCAATATTGCCATGAGCCATGGCCCCGCTACTAATTAAGCTATAAGTGTTTGTAAGGGTGACCACACCATAACAATATTGACACACCCCTTCACACTTGATCTGTCTTTCTCCCCTAGGACAATGAGGGGTAAGTGGTAACTTTTCAAGCAAGACACCTGGTGAAAAAATGCAACTCTTCAACAAATATTGCTTAAATAACCATTCATGAATAGTCATGATGCACTTTATAAAAGGCTAGTCCCTCATTTTCACTAACTAAAATTCCCTTTTTGCTTAAAAAAAAAAAAAAAAAAAAAAAAAAAAAAACCTCTTTTGGATAACCAGATTTTCTTGTGATTTTCACTTTTACAGGACTCCATTTCTCTAGGACCAACTAAACAAAACCCAAATTACTGTTACAGTGGGAAACCCACCATTTCCCCTGAACTCAAAACACCTTTTAAATTGTTTTTTTTTTTTACGTGATCGTTAATTTAAAAAATCTGGTCAAAATTTAAACCCTTTGCTGTCATAATCAAACAATTGACTATCAACTATCTAAGATGGAATTGGTGGGTATAAAAATTGGGCATGGGCTCGGTTGAACTTTCATGTCCATTTGTGAATTGTTTATTTTCAGTAACTTATTTGCTGCTATCATTAGTCCTAGTAGTAAACATGGCAAAATTGGACCAAGACCTGAACTTTTAAATTCAAAATAAAATCAAATTGACTTGTGACACGTCCTTTTTTTGGGTTGGGTCAATACAACTGACCTGTGAGTTGACCCATTTAACAAAATTCAGACCTGACTGATTGTTTTCTTGGGCCCAATATTTATTGGATAATACAAGTATACAGCTGCTGGGGAAATAAAACCCAGATGCAACAAGCCTAATTACACCACATAATTTATTCTTTTTTACGGCATGGTGTGTTACTGACTGGAGCCTAACAATAGAATAGCTAAGGCCATGTTTGGTTTAATAATTTTCATCACTCAATTTCCGTCACTCATCACTCATTACTCAAAATATCCTACCCGTTTGGCACCATCACTCACTTGTCATCACTCAATATTTTTCACACTATTTGTGGGTTTCATATCTGTCACACGGTGTAAGGTTTTTTTTTTTTTTTTTTCATTCAGTATCATCGAACCCAGTGAAAAAATAAAATAAAATAAATAAAAAACCGAACAGCCAGCCCAGGAGAAGAAAGGAGGAAAAAAAAAGTCAAAATGTGCGGCTGGGTACTATTTGTGGGTCTTCTATGTGTGTTTAATTACAATATTGTCATTGAGTTATGAGTGATGGAAACAGAATTATAGAAACAGAGTTATGGACTTCCCAAACAACCTTTTTGTTATGGGTTCCACCATTTTTGAGTTATGAGTTATGAAAACAGAGATAGACAAACCAAACACCCTCTAAAGCCCTTTAATTTATTCTTTTAACACCTCGGCTCATAAAGTTTCGTAGCAATTATAGCCCAAGAGGCCATTAGAACTCCAACAAACAATCTTAAATATGAGGAAACATTCAAAAGTCAATAAACTAAAAGGCAATATAAATGGTTCCCTTCGTAACATAATATCTCTTTAATGGGAGAAGCTGGGGACCAAGGCTTAAATGGGGAACTTGACCACATGAGAAGTTTACAAATAACAACCTTCTTAATTTCCAGGAGAAGCTCTTTTGCCATCTGGTTTGCCCATTGCTAGCTCCTCAATAACCAAATCATTTGAAATAGTTATTCAATTGAGATTACTTGGCTTCGCTTTGTTTTTCCTCTACTTCCTGAATTTCCTTAGCCGCAACAGTTTGATCCACATTAGTTTTCCCTTCAGTCTCCAGAGTTGTCTCCTTCTCCTCCTGTTTTTTCTCATCCAAGGAATTTTGCTCAGTGCCAGGGACCCTGTGCACGAGTACAGAAAAACACCCAAGTAACTAACATGTAAACTGTATGAACTTTAACAGTCCAAGCAATCAAAAATCAAAAACAAGTTTTCAAAATTTTTTTAAAAAATTTTTCATGTGAAAAATTACGGGTCCACTCTCAACCCATCTCATAGGATTGACCCAATCAATTTGCAACCCGTTTTTGAGCCGACTGATTTGCCACATCTACCCTAGTCAGCTAGTATGTGACCAAGAAATCAGATTAATTACTCTGTTGCAGTTCCATTGGTACGTCGAATAACGAATTTGTCAATAATCTTGACAGTCTTCAACGGTTCCGGATCTAATTTAGAAGCCTTCCATTTGCTGGGATTCTCTCTACGGTGGCTCAAGTCATCCGATGTCGGTTCCTTCCAATTAGGTTCCAGCTCCCATTCCCGTGGTACCTAAATGTCAAATTGTCAATGATCCAGCTCTCATATCATTGGGTTGAAGGTTCTTATACAAGTTATAATAAAATGAAAAGTTAAATTTAAATATGTTTTTCTATTAAAAAAAAAAAACACAGATGCTCAATATTCGTCCATGTATTTACAATAGTCCACCATTCAAATTCATGCTCAACAATAAATAATTTGGTATTACTAATTAAAATTAAGATCCGATTAGTAGGTTTCCTTAAAGCATTTATTATTGAACAATTTTAAAAATATATTTTACAATTTTTATGAGAAATATAAAAGTCTATCAAAAAATTAATCATTTTTTTTCTTTTTTTATAAAAAGTTTATAAAAATATTAGAAATCAATGCCTTTAAAGTATCTTTAACTTTTCTTTAAAATTAATTATTTATTTATAAAATTATTTGAACGTTTAGATTTGTTAATGATTCCACCTCTATGTGTGAAAATGGATGGACCGTAAATTACATTAGCTATTTAAGAAATAAGGGTGGGCCGTGGGGGTGTTAAAAAAGGGTTAAAGGGAAAAAAGAACAAAACACACTCAAATTAATCAAGGAAATAAGGCATTGCATTTTAAGTAATTGAACCATCCTAGAATTACAAATGAACCAAGTTTGATTTCTTACCTTATCAACTGCAAGGGTGAAAACTTCAAGATCACCATCACTTTTGATGTGAAATCGAGTGAATGCCTTGTAATCTGCAATCCTAAGTGAGGAGAAGGCTTCGTCGTAGTATAAGTTAAAGCAATTGATGCAGATGCATAAGTAGCTTCCCAATATAAAGGAAACTATCAAGGTTGAGCAGATATATAAAAAAAAGAAGGAGGAAGCATAATAAATTGTTTTATCCCATCGAGAGACAATCTCATTCTCGCAAATATTGCTCCGTGACACTGCTATGAGCTGATACATTTAATATGAATATGGATTAGTAAAGAAGAAGAAGAAGTAGAAGAAGCAACATACTTGTGGGGAAAGTATTTCTCACCCAAACATATTAAGGATACAAAAATTTCACAATTTTTTTTTACAATTCCTAACATGACAAATTTTAATTAGAGAAACATCAGTTTTACATGAACTCATTACTAATATTAATTTATTAACATCAATCACAACATGTCATCTCAACAATTGTGAAAAACATTATAAAAATTTTTGGTATCCCTAAACTTGTTCTTTCTCACCTCTGGTAAATCAAATGCAGACATGAAGTACTTGATATATGCTTGATAAAGCCCAAAAGCCCATCGTTCTATTGTATCCTGAATGGAAATTGGATCTGGAAGCTCTCTATGAAACATAGCACGGTGCGACTGATAAAGAGAGTGATATGCTGAAAAAGAAAAAACTATGCTTGAATTTGTTAGGTCTTATTTTAGTTTTTCTCCGTTACTCAAGTAAGAAATCCTTAACCCATTTAATTACTATCTTTGATGTCACATAAATCCATCAAACATATTGTTAGAGACTGAAAAGAATATGGATGGACACCCAAAGTGAGCATGTCCTTCTGTATACCTCAGGATAATTGTAACATCCAAGAGTTATAAAGTAATGGTTTGGACAGTTACTCTAACCCACTAAGTCTACTATCCCACTCAATATTAATGGAGTGATGTGTATATAAACACTAAGAGTGGTACCCATTGAACAGTGAACGAATTTTGCATTTTTCATAGTATTTACAGAATGTTGTGATACTCTTAAATTGTGGGTTATGTTTGCATCACTCTAATAGTGTGCAACACCGTCGAGAAACGTTTTTTGATCGTGGGTTATATAAACTAGAATTTAGAATGTGTTTGAATAGATGGTCCGCATGGAAGCTGGCTCTAGATAGCGTAGAACAATCTTAAAGCTCTTGTGTGATCGTCGGTTTAGGCCAAGAGAGGTATGTCGAAAAACTGATAGTTTATATTCCGCTGCAAAGTCTTTGTTTCTTACATTGGTATCAAAGTGTTTATAGGTTGTTCTCGATGTCATAGGCATATATGATTAGTTCTTAATGTGTTTTATGCTTCTATGATATGCTATGAATTTCTATGCACCTCACATGGCCTTCAATGGCAAGTCTTGATTTTGAGCATTTCATGCCTTGAAATTAATATATGTTGTTTATATTACATGTATTAATATCTACCTTAAGTTTCATAGCAAATCTCTAAGTGTGCCATGAGATGTAGTTTAACAAAACTTAGAACACCGAAACTTTAGGACAAAACTACTTTTATATGATTTCTATTTGCAAACTATAATTTCATCTTATGAATCTATATGTTATAAGCTTTAAATCGGTATATGGTACGTCAAAAATGGATTTGAAATGAAAAAAATATAAGCACTTGAAGTTTTTGTTTTAAACCCATTTTTGCTAAAGAATTTTGAAGGCTAGAGGTTGAAGACAACCAATTCCAGCAAATTCCACTCTCTCTAGCACAACATACAGCGCATGTCAGCCTACATGAATGTGTGTTTATTACAAAGCATTTAAAAATAAGACGATGGGGCCATAAATTTTCTTGTGGCTGAAAAGTTTATTTTATTTGTTTTGGAATTGCCCTTAAACCTGTAGCATGACATGTGAATGGTCTTTCTAGTTTAAATATCATGAAGATTCATTATTTTTAGATTTAAAGGGCTTCTGCAATTCACTAATGATGATGCGCCCTTTATTGGTGGTGTATATATTTTTAAGAAATGTTTATGATATGGAATTGATTTTTTTTTTAAATTATTTAATTTTGTTATTATTTCTTAGTGAAATATGATATTAAAAATATTTACAAATGTTAAATATTATAACACAACAAAGCAATAATTATTTCTTAGTGAAATAATGACATGCCTATATGATTTGTTTTCATGAGTTTAAATTGTGATAGCATGTTTGGCTTAATAGTTAATTGATAAAATTGGTGATTTTTTTTTTCTTTCCAATACATATTTTTTGTAAATATGAAATATGGAATAGTGGGAGTATGGTTGAGTTGTGTTTTCTCTCATACATAATTTTGCACGAATAGATTAAAATTAAGCTTAGTAATAAACACTAGTGGCGCAAGAGATGATTAAGAAGCTTAGCAAATTTTCGATCTTGCGACGTGTGTTGATTATCTAAGTCTATTTTAGATTGAACGTCAAAAATTTTGAAATGTGTGTGCAATGTCCCATTTGTGAAATTTTGTAATGAAATGGCTTGCAAAGGTATAGTTGCTGATCTCAATAAAGGAGAGAAACTAGATGGTGAAAATTACAATATTTGGCACCACAAAATCCAGTATTTGCTGAATGAGCAAGAAGTCCTAGAGACTCTGACTCATTCGTTGAGTAAACCTAATGAGGAAAGCATTAAGCAACACCAACGTGATCTTACTGCCTATGAAAGTTGGCACAAGAAAGATTTGTGTGCGCACTTTACAATGTTAAGCAGCATGCACAATGACTTGATTGGTGAATTTGAGCAATATACAACTGTGCAAGACATGTGGGAAGCTCTAAAGCTAAGATATGGAAGGACATCAACCACTAGACAGCGTGGCTTAACAATGAAATTTGATTCATATAAGATGTGCTCTGAACATACGATGAAGCAGCATCTTAGAGTGATGTCCTCCATGATTCAAGAGCTCAAATCAGCTAGAAAAAATCTTCTTGACGAATAACAAGTCCAGGCAATGATTCGTTCACTACCAAGTTCATAGGAGACGATGTATCAAAACTTGACACATAATGAGAACATCAAAACATTTGAAGATGTGGCTCGTCACTTAGAACTTGAAGCTGAGCGCCTTGAAGCAGCCAAGCCGATTAGTTCTATGCACATGGCTGAGACTAGCTCATGTAAGGCATCTAGGCCTAAACGCAAGCAACATGATTATGCCCCTAGACAAGAGAGACCTAATGGGCCACCGCCTAAGAAGGCTAAGTTTGTCAAGTGCAATACTAGAGGAAAGCGTGCAAAGAAGGACAAGTCTAAGTTGACTTGTTATAATTGCGGAAAGAAAAGACATTTTACTTGTGATTGCACTGAACCAAAAAAGGTAACACCTAATCCTACATCTCACCATGTTTTTGTAACTAGTCATGTCCTTGTTGCTAATTCTACTCCTATGTGGACTATAGACTCAGCAACAACAGAACATGTAGCGAGAGATAGAGTGGGATTTGTGGAGTACTGCCGGATTCCTGTTAGGAGTAGAGACATCAAGGTGGGAAATGGAGCTAGCAGAAGGTACTTGGAATTGGTACCTACAAGCTAGAGTTGCGAGGTGGTCGCACTCTATTACTCCATGACATATTGTATGCTCCAGAGATCCGGAGGAACTTAGTTTCCGTAGTTACTTTGTTAAGACTTGGTTTCCGGTTTATTTTTTAGAATAATTATGTTTTATTGCATTTAGGAACAGTTTATCATGGCCGTGGTTTTATTTCAAATGGTTTTTAATTTTGGATATTGAATATTATAATAATGATAGTTCAATTTTTTTTTTTTTTTTTACTTCATCTGATATTACTTATGATAATTCAATTATATGGCATGCTAGGATTGGCCATATAGGGAAAGAAAGGATGACTAGGTTAGCTAGAGAAGGCCTTATGAGCAATCATGCTAAGGTCACTTTGTCCACATGTGAACATTGTCTTATAGGAAAGTCAAAAAGAAAACCTTTTGGAAAAGCCATAAGGGCCTCTTTTCCATTGAAACTAATCAACTCTGATATATGTGGTCCAATGAATGTGAGGGCAAGGCATGGAGGTTTCTACTTCATCACATTTATAGATGACCATACACGTTACGGTTATGTCTATTTGATTTCTCATAAGTCTGAGGTTTTAGATTGCTTTAGACGATACATGAGATTGGTTGAGAATCAATTAGACAAAAGCATTAAGGCTCTCAAAACTGATCATGGGCGTGAGTATTTATCTAAGCAATTTAAGGAGTTTTGTGATGAAAAGGGAATTGCAAGGCAGTTAACGATGCCTTATACACCACAAAAAAATGGTGTTGCGGAAAGGAGAAATCAAACACTGCTAGAGATGGTTAGGTCAATGATGGCGCAAGCAAACCTACCGATTTCGTATTGGGGGGATGTACTTTTGGCTGCAGCCTATATACTTAACCGAATGCCTTCTAAATCAGTATCTTCCACACCTTATGAACTATGGACCGGCAAAAAACCTGACTTGAATAACTTGCAGCCATGGGGTTCAATAGGTTATGTTCACAATATTTCTCATAGATATGAAAAGTTAGGGCCTAGAGGAAAGAAGTGTATCTTTATAAGATATTCTAAGTATTCCAAAGGCTGTGTTGATAGGTGAACAACCAGATGGTAGTGTGATTGAATTGGAGTCACGTGATGTTGATTTCATTGAAAGTGAATTCCCTAACATAGGTGAGGTTGAAAAAAACTTGACTCTTTATGAAATGATGGATCAAGAGGTAGGCGCCCCAAGTAGACTAGTAGAGGATAAGGAAGAAATTCCTGAAACTCCTAAAGACAGTGGGAGCGACTTATAACCTAGTGGGAGCACACCACTAGAAGTTGGTCCACAACAACCTCAGTCACGTAGAAGCAACTGTGGTAATGTTCCTCGTCGTCATTTTGAGATTGAGGTGGAAGCTTTCATGATTACTTCATAGGATGATGATGAGCCAAGGACTGTGCAAGAGGCTCTCTCATCTTTTGTTAATGATGAGTGGATGAAAGAAATGAATGATGAAATGGAGTCTATGAGGACTAATCAGATCTGGGATTTGGTAGATCTACTGTCAAGACAAAAAGCAATTGGGTTCTTAAAGTCAAACACAAGGAGGATGGATCAATAGAAAGGTATAAAACTCGATTAGTGGCAAAAGGATACACTCAAAAGGAGGGTGTTGACTACGAGGAAACCTTTTCTCCGGTTGTGAGGTTTGCTTCTGTTTGACTCATTCTGGCCATTGTTGCAAACTTGAATTTAAAATTATAACAAATGGACATCAAGACAGCTTTTCTCAATGGAGAACTAGATGAAGAAATCTATATGAATCAACATGTTGACTTTGTGACCAAAGGTCAATAGCACAAAGTGTGCAAACTTAAGCGATCTATATATGGTTTAAAGCAGTCATCTAGACAGTGGTATATGAGATTTCATCAAGCTGTTCTATCGAATGGGTTTACAATGATCGAAGAAGATCATTATGTCTACGTAAAACAATCCGAGGGAAGTTTCATTATTTTGTCATTGTATGTCGATGACATATTATTGGCTGGTAATGACATGGAGATGATTATCGCCACAAAAAGGTGGTTGTCCTCTAACTTTGAGATGAAGGACATGGGTGAGACAAATTATATTCTAGGGGTTAAAATCCTTAGGGATTGCTCAAAGAAACTTTTAGGTTTATCACAACAAGCCTACATTAAGAAAGTTCTTAAGCGTTTCCAAATGCATTGTTAGGACATATGTGAATCATGTTAGGAATATATGTCATTTATAATTGGCTAATCTTTTGACAAAACGCACTTAACTTGTAATTGGATAAATATAGGATGTGTTTAATACTTTAATGAACAAGAGTTCAAGTTCAAGTGTGAAATCTATGCAAATCTGTCCAAGAAACAAGTGAAAAAGTGCTAGATTATAAAGCTCGACAGCTAGCTTGACAAATGGCATCTATCGAAGTTTAAAAGGCTTGTTTTAGCTCGATGCTCGACAACTGCTCAATAGATAAGCTATCCTATCGAGATTTATGAAAATCAGATTCTCAGTTCTGATTTCATTCCAATCTGTGTATATATGTTTAGGTTTTCTTTTTTCACAATCCTAAACATATATAAGAATTATTTTAAGGGTCGTTAAAGTGAGAACAAGTGTGTGGCAAAGTTTTGTTCATGCAAATTGTGACTAGAGATAGAATTTGTCCTAATTCATCTTTCTCTTAAAGAAGTTGCTGTATTTGTACGCCATTAGGTTTTGTGACCAAGGAGCTTCGTGATCTTCATCTTGTTAATGAACTGAAGAACTTTGTAGCCAACATCTTTCTCAAGTTGGTGAGTAAGTTGTGTACTGGGATCCACGCATCTATTGGTTAGTCATGTACTGGGAGCTGTGCATTGAAAATGAGAAATTGTCACTACAGAACAAATCCAATTAGGTATTGGGGTAAGGGTTCAACTATAAGTTGGTATAAGGTATTGGAATTCCTTTACCTGTAATCGGTTGTTGTGATAATAGTGAATTCTCGGGAGTGGTGACTTTAAAATCACCCCTTGGAAGTTTTCTCGATTCGTAAATAAATCATTGTGTCAACTTTATATTCTGCTGCATATTAACTTAGTTGGTGATTTGTTTGTGCTATCACGCTTTTTGCATGTTAATTGAATTGCTTAATTAACTTGGCTAAATCAATTGATTAATTCATTACAAGGGGTTAATACATTCTTGGCCTATCATGCATAATTGCAAACCCATAGATACTTCAATTGCAAAAAATGAGAGCTTAAGCCTTGATATGTGTCTTAAGACTCAAGATGAAAAAGAAAAGATGGCTCGTGCTCATTATGCTAATGCAGTTGGAAGCTTGATGTCTGCAATGATGTGTACTCGGCTTGATATATGTTATGTTATTGGATTAGTCAATAGATTTTAGTCTAATCTAGAACTTGCTCATTGGAAAGCTGTCAAAAGGATATTAAGGTATCTTCGAGGGATAGCGGACTACATCCTTTGTTATCAAGGTTCAGATTTATGTATGATTGGCTATAGTGATGCTAATTGGGGTAGTGACCTAGATGAACGCAAACCTATATCTGGATATGCTTTCTTGCAAAATAATGACTCCATCACTTGGAGTAGTAAGAAACAACCTTGTATAGCATTATCAACTATAGAAGCTGAGTATGTAGCATGTTCAACAGCTGTTCAGGAAGTAGTTTGGTTGAGAAGGTTCTTTCAGAATCTTGAGGTTGTCAAGGATGCCTCAGATCCTGTTACAGTACATTGTGATAGCATGACAGCACTTGCCTATGCTAAAGACTCTAAGTATCATGGTAAGACCAAATACATTGATATACGATATCACTATATTTGAGACATGGTTGCTCACAATGAAGTGGCTCTAAAACACATTTCTACAAGCCTCATGATTGCTAATCCACTAACAAAGCCTATAGGAAGGGATGTCTTTCAGGCTCATGTTAGGAGTTTAGGGCTACGTAGAATATGATGATATGTTGATTTTTAGTTACCATTTATTGTACTCTTTTGGGATATTTTGTTTTAAATGCATATGATATATGTATGTTTACACACACATATACCATATAATGAGTTCTGTGGTATGAAAGGTATGTCGGCAGGCTTAGGTTGGCTCATTCACATAA
The DNA here is from genome assembly GCA_029955455.1 of Quercus agrifolia. Classification (NCBI taxonomy): domain Eukaryota; kingdom Viridiplantae; phylum Streptophyta; class Magnoliopsida; order Fagales; family Fagaceae; genus Quercus; species Quercus agrifolia. Next base: position 87,959,736 of record JARQAD010000001.1, on the reverse strand, counting down.
GCAATTGCCTCTGGCGCTTGAGTAGTGAGCAAAGATGAGACATTGTGTCATTTAATGCTTATGTAGCATATATAGATGGTTGACACAAGCAGAAGTCGCTTTAGTTGGAACTAAGATGAGGTCTATAACATATTTATCTTAATTAGACCATACATGGATAGCCCATGATCCATGTAGCCTGTGGTTAGCCAGATGCGAGACCTTATTTGTTGCCTGAGGTGGTAAGCAAATAAAGGACTCGAGTTAGGCGCTTGAGTAGCGACTAGACTAAGATTTGTACAGTGTATTGTGTTAAGACATACACTCTTACTTAAGAGAACTCCACCGTAGCATGTATTTCATATTACATGTGCTTGCTCGACCAAAAGCAGAGGTGAGAGAATAAATCCCTACTTCTTCATCGTGTGAGTCCCATGGATCTTTCATTAAGATCCTACTTATGCCCTTGTTACTTTTAACTATGTCATGAAGCTAAGGTTTTGATGTCTACTACTTTGGCATGTTACTTATGGCCATGTTGGATTCGGTCTAAAGGGACATTGCTAGGAAAGTGATTGGACCAAAGTTAAAAGACATGAGTGCAAAGGGAAGACTATTTTTTGTAACACATCCTTATATTTGTACTCACTGTCGACAGGTTATAGCCCTTATCGTAGCTAAATAATCGTGAGTACATCTAGATAGCTATGATGGATCAAGCATAAGTCTGAGTATTAAACTCAAGAGGGGTTAGAAATGCTTGACTTGATGTGTTAATATATGTCTAGGGCATAACGAGACACTTTAGGGATATTGCTATACTGTTCATGGTATAAGATTTAGTATAGTGCTCCCAAATATGTTTTTTAGGTTTGCTTGGCGGTCGCATAACCTATTTGCCAGTATGAATGCACTGAGAAACACATTAAGAGATGGACAATAGGGCCATGCCCACAGTGGATGAATGAGAGATGTTAGAAACTGAAAAGAATATGGATGGACACCCAAAGTGGGCATGTCCTTCTGTATACCTTAGGATAATTGTAACATCTAAGAGTTATGGAGTAATGGTTTGGATCATTACACTACCCCACTAAGTCTACTATCCCACTTAATATTAATAGACTGGTGTGTATATTCACACCAAGAGTGGTACCCATTGAACAGTGAACGAATTCTACATTTCTCATAGTGTTTACAGAGTGTTGTGAGGCTCTTAGGTTGTGGGTTATGTTTGCATCACTCTAGTAGTGTGCAACACCGTCAAGAAATGTTTTTTGAGTGTGGGTTATACAAACTAGAATTCAAAATGTGTTTGAATAGCTGGTCTGCGTGGAGGCTGGTTCTAGACAGCGTAGAACAATCTCAAAGCTCCTGTGTGATTGTCGGTTTAGGCCAAGAGAGGTATGCCAAAAAACCGATTATTTATATTCCGCTGCAAAGTCTCTATTTCTTACACATATAAAGTATTTTTAAGATAATAAATGGCTTACTAATAGTAAATTATTGTAATGGTATATATAAAATTGTTAAAAACATATTTTATGTAATTAGTTAATCCTTTGACAAAACGCACTTTACTTGTAATTGGGTAGATCTAGGATGTGTTTAATACTTCAAGAAACATGTTGTCCAAGCCAAGTATTAAAACCATGAAGATTAGACCAAGAAAAAAATGAAGAAGGGTTGTTCACTAAAGCTGGACAGATTCCCGATAGCTCTCGACAGATAGCTATCTATCGAGATTTAATGAGTCTCGACAAATTCTATCTATTGAGGTATCTATCGAGAATTACGAAAATCAGTTTTTCAGATCTAATTGTCGGCCCTTGCTTACTTATTTGTGTAGGATTTCTTTTCTCACAACCCTAGACATATATAAGGCTTATTTTAAAGGCCGTCACACAAAAGAATACAAGTAGAACGCATGCAAAATGTGACCAATGTCTTATTCTCTCTACAAGAAGCTATTGCGTCTTTTGTGCCTTAAGATTTTGTAACCAAGTGCTTCTTAATCTTCATTGTTGATAAAGTGAAGAACTTTGCAGCCAACATCTTCTTCAAGTTGGTGAGTTAGTCACGTACTGGGAGCGTGCATCTTTGGTTAGTCACATACTGGGATCCGTGCAAAAGGATGGCGTTCATATATTTAAAAGTTCAGAGGTTTTGAAGCGGTGGAAGGTTTCTACTATAAGTTCATCTACGGGGATTGTAGAGTCTAAAGACAAAGATTTTGTACTAGATCTGAAACTTCTCTTTACTATAGTGAATTATTTTTCAGAAAAGTTTCCCTCCAGGTTTTTTACTGTGAAACTAGTTTGTTTCATTGGTTTTTTTGAGTCATCATATCTTGTCTTATTTATTTTTTCCACTGCATGATTTTGACATGATATTAATGTGTTTGTTTTAACAAGGTTTATTCATAATAAATCTAATTAACAACTTAAGTTTAAAACTTGTTAATTCTATCAACCGAGGTCTAAATTTCCCAACAAAAATTATGCTAAGAGCCTTGCAAGATGCAACTCAACTAATTGACATCTCTTGATATTTCCATCAAAACATCTATGATTCAAATATTTCATTTCTCATTGTAACTATCAAATTATTAAAATATAAAAAAATCTATCAATATGTAAAATATAAAGTAGTGAATCCTTTTCAGTTTTCAGTGGAAGATTTTAAGGCAATAAATGGCTGTTAATAGTAAATTACTGCTAAAGCTACATAGGCAACTATAAATTTTGATAGGTTATAAGGCTATTTTCACATCTGTTTGTTTGTGGGAAGGTGTTTCTTCTTCCCACTGCCTCATATTTTGAAAAAGCTAATGAGACTTCTTCTTTTTTTTGGGTAGAAGGATGAGACTATTTTATATTTTTCTATATGTTTGTTAGATAATCTTTTATATTTAGTATATCTACTAAAGAGAAATGCTACATCCACAACATTTGACAATAATTTCACAATAAATTTTAGGTAACAATTTGTTAGTAATTATTATTAGTGGATAAAAATGTAATTTTAGTAGTAGACTCAGATTAGAACTAGTAATAACTTGTTACCTATGATTTATTGTGAAAATGTTGTAGATATAACATTACTCATTTGATAAAATACATGTTATATTTAACAATAGCTTCAAAAGTGAAGAAATATAAGTCTATTACTAAAGGTCCGGTTAATGTATATCCTTACATTAATCATTCATTTTAGAAAATTTTTTAATGGGAAACTGAAAAAGTTATAAAAAAAGTTAATTATTTTTTCATTTTTGCATAAAAATTTTTCTAAAATATTAATTAATGTATGCTTTTAGGACATTCATTAGTAAAACTCTATTTAGTAATAGAGAATCTTGAATATATAGTTACCGTACACTTCAAAAATATTTGAAGCAAGAAAACATTCGTGGAATTCTCGAATGTCACACATATAGAAACTAGAAAGGGAAAACTGACCTGAAGTTTGTAATGTTTTACTCCGAACAAAATCGACAATACCCGCTTCCAACATAACCGCAAAAAATAAAGCTGCGGCCAGATGTGCAATTACGTGAGGAGCTCCAATCATTACCCGCTTCATAAATGACACTGTGGAAGGTACAAGTGCCACTGCCACAATGAGCAATAGCGTAGCACTTCCTAGAGACACATTGGAGTCCTTCAGAATGTATTTAAAAGCTTTCCCAATTGTGCCAAATAAAATACTCCAGTCACCAGAAGCTGAAACTGGTTGGACCAAGTCATCATGCTCACACTACAGAAGAACATGAAAAGGGAAAAACAAAAATCAACTTTGTTAGCGATACTAATTAGTTTATATGAGGAGCCTATATATACCCAATCCTAGCTCTAATCCCTATATAAACTTTGCTTTGGGTTCACTGTAATTGATCAATTTAGTATATATATATTAAAGATATAGCAGTCATTGGATTCTTCCACTGACATAAGTCATTAGGCTGAACCAATAATTTTTGTGTTCTCTCTCTTTTCTCTATAACCTCTTTCTCCACATATTCACAAAATCTAACATGGTATCAATAGAAGAAAGAAGAAATACATCATTATTGCCACAATAACTACTATAATTGGGATAATAGCTGGGTGTAAAGTAGAAATTCACCTGTGGGAGCGTAGAACAGACCAACACAAAGTAAATAATGCCACCAACATATTCAAATCGCCTATTTTTCCAGCAGAAATCCCAAATATTTCCAAATGCAAGCTGCAAATTAAAAAACAATACGATGTATTATTTAATCAAGAAGCAGAAGAAAATGTTATAATATGTTAAGTTGGGTAAGAATAGGAAATGGAATAACAGAGATCAGAATTTCACAATTAATTACCCTTGTTGACTTCTTAAAAGAAGGATAAGCGACTTTACACTCGTAAGAAACTCCACGAGATTCTCTAAAACGACGAAACGCATGGGTGGGATGTGTAAATGCTCCACCGCAACCATTTACAAGTAAATGTTTAATTGGCTCATTATTGTTTCCATTTGGCTGAGGAACTGTAGCATGGTGCATATAGTGATGTATGTCCCCAGCAATTTGAAGCTTACACCTTTCTTTTAAAATATTACATATCAGGTCTGTGACATTTTTTCCTTTTGATTGGTAGTCTAACATATTATTTCTAGAATCACCATTCTCGTACCAATCAACAAGCCAATCCGGTTTGTGTGTCATGATGATCACGGAGTCGTTCCGTCCAACCTTGCATGTAGTCTAATAATAGAAAATTTAGAAGTAAAAGAAAGAGTGGTTATAGGACCATAACTTTTTTTTGCCACAATTATCACAACTCTAAAATGACAAATTGTGAGTGGTTTATTTATCGTTTTCATGTTGATCCATTCATTTTCTCTATCATTTATAGTTTACCATAGAACAGTTATGACAAAGTTGCAGTAAAAGAAGTTGTAATTTTAGATTTCTTAAAAAAAAAAAAAAAAAAAAAAAGCAAAAAATCAAAACAAGGACAATTATGTATGTGTTAAAGTTTGGGTTTAATTCACACTAGTTCGTAAACTCACGCAATGCATGAGAAAATGTAATATAATTATATTATAAGGATATAATGTAAAATTTTAGGTTAAATTATATTAAATATGTTATTTAAAAGTATTTTCTATTTTTATAAGTTTTATATAATTGAGCATGTAATGTATTTTTCATTCAACAACAATACCTAGTGATATATATATATATATATATATATGAAAAAATATAATTTAAAAAGATTTAAATTACATAATTATAATATTGTTTTATATAAAATGAGAAGAAGTTATTAAAATGATTTTTTTAAATAAAAAAATATACCACAATCAGTTAGCTAATTTGAATATATCTAAGAATATTAAAACGAAAATATATACCCTCATTCTATGGAACACACGTAACATGCATGTTACATTAAGTTTAAATTATTATATAGCTTTATAATTGTAGCATTTATTTTTTTTCCAAATATAATCGCAATGCCTATATTACTGAAACTTGAATTTTAAGGTAATCTTGTGAATATTATCATATTTATTACTTTTTTAGGACTCATATCTCTAATTTCTAGTGTTTATTTTGTTTGTATTTTTTAACTCAAAACTAAAGAGTTTCACCCAAATATAATAAATCTCATACTTTCCAATCCAAAAATTAAGAGAAAAAAAAAAGAATTTTTGAGCTCAAAACTGAAAAGACAACTTACAAAAAGAATCAATTTAAGATTCAATTAGTCCAAAATCGATCAAATGGACCCAAGTGGACCAAATAGACCGAATAGGACCAAATGGACCGAATGGACCCTAGTGGAACAAATTAGACTGTAATGAACCAAATTGGACTAAATGAACCAAAGTAAACTGAAATGCTACAATAATGTAGTTTAACAAGAGAGTAGCAATAATAAATGCTACATTTTAGTTTTTAAATATTATATAAATATAGATGATGTCTCATACAAGTTGAAAAGTAATAAACTTATAATTACTCGCCCAAAATGAACCACTAAAACAAGCCAAACAATGGTCGTATAATACATGCTACATATATAATACTTCATGCTATAAATGCATGTGCGAATTAAAAATTGTTAGATCCTCTAGGAGTACATTAATGTGATACTCCTTCTCATATTTATGATGGACCTTACAATCTAAATCATTTATGATTAAAGAATCTCTTTCTAGTTGCTCTAGAATAATCAGGAGATTCTCTAGAAGAAATAAGGGGTTATACTTCCAGCAGCAACATGCTATGGGGCAGAGGGCCATCTTATGGGGTCAAATCAATACGTTCTAACAAAAAATATATGAATATCAAATTTAATTAGTAGCATCAACAATGAATGTGAGAGAAGTGAGTATTACATCACCGTATTTTAGGAATACCTAATAATTAGTCTGTGTGAATCACGTAATCCCTTTGTTTCAATGGAAAGAGACTTAGTTTTTGAAAAAAAAATGATTTGTTAATTACAATTGGACTCTGATCTTAAAAATATGCCAAAAGAAAAACATTTTATTTTATTTGATTCACATGAAAAATTATAAATATTTCTTATCATTTGTAATAATTATATTAACAAAACTTTTCATTCACAAAAAGAATAAAAGACACTCCAAATATTTATATTAAAAAAAAATAAAATAAAAACTACTGTTGTTGTATTTTTTATACAATATTTGGGAGCTCTAGCATACTCCAAATTCAGAACTAATAAAAAAATTGTAATATTACGTTCACAACGTTTTCACAAAAATATATATATATATATATATATATATATATATATATATATATTATGATGTGGCTAGCATTTCTCAAAAGAATCACAAGGAAAAATATAATGCAATTTTAATGCAAGAAATTAGAAAGGTACCCTTTCCTCAGCCTTAGCTAGATTGGAGAAGAATTCAAATTGGTACACATCGATATCATCAGTGAGTGCAAGATCAAGACCGAATATCCACCATCCCTTAGGAAGTTTCAAGGCGAAATAACTCTTCTTCTGTGGCATATACCACCCGCCCAACCAACTCCTATGACATATATTCCTCATAAAGGTACAAAGTCCATCAAACCAATCTGTCACGCCAAAATAAAATATTACCATAAAACAATGACAATCTAAATGCAAATAAACTTTGATGGTTCCTAAAGGAGTACGAATAATGCTCTTCTAAGAAAACACAAGTGATAAATGAATTACAATTTTCCTGGGAAAAAAAGTACTATATGAACCCTCTCTTTGTATTAAAAAAAATAGTATAAAATTACTACATAATTCTTAAATTCTGATGTGTTCTAAATTACAAAAAAAGCAAAGCTTTTGTTAACAAGTAGCCTAATGACATGAGTTATAGTATATTTAATATTCTATTAAGTGATTAAATAAAGTCAAATTGTGAATTAATACCAAGAAAAACACAAATAACTACTATAAATTTTTGCGTTCAAACAATGGGTTATAGACATATATTTCTTTACTACCGCATACGCTTGGTGCGATGGTTACTCCACAAGTATAAGTGTATGTAGGGTGTGGGGGGCAAGAACCGAGGGTTCAAGTCTCTAGGAGGGAGCTTTACACATATATACACTTAGATTATGTTGGAATAGAAATTCTATCTTATATCCAAAAAAAAAAAAAAAACATATTTCTTTTTTAAAATGTGTCACAAATATTAATTGCATATTTATTATTTCTTAACACGTCACAATAAATGTGATTGATACCATTTTTTTACCGCTCTATGATAATTGCACTTTATTATTAGGCCAAAGAGTAATTTTTAGGTTCTCCCAAAAAATATTATAAAGAGTGCTCCCTTCTTTCACATCCATGACAGAGTCTACTCATTAAATTTATGGTGGGGTCCACCACAAATGTGAAAGGAAATATCATCATTTCACTATATTTCGAAAGTACCTAAAAATTTTCTAAGACCAAGAGACTAATTAGTTTTTGGTATAGCAAAGTTTTAACCTCAAATCTCTTAAACAACAAGAAACTTTACAAGTTTAGTTAATTGGAACCCAAGATTGGTACCATTTTATCATAGTAAATAAATGCCTAGATTACTTTTTGTGATAAAAAAATCCTACGAACACACCTAATTTTACACATTGTCAAATTGTCAAATGTGAGCAAGATCATTTCACATGGATCCACTAGTGACAATATTTTCACTATGCATTAATCACAAGACCCAAAGTTCAGTGTGTCCCTAAACTTATTGTTAATTGACATCACGTTAATATCTAAAACTTATGTAGTATTTCTAGCATCTACTCTTTATTTATTGAAAAATGCAAAACCTAAAAAATTACAAATTGCATCCCCAAAGTTTGGGTGTTTTTAGATTTTACACCCCAAAAGTTTTAGAATTTAAATTTTATCCCTTAAAGTTTTGGGTGTTTGTGTTTTACACCTTAACATTTCAAAATTTGGATCTTACTCCCTAAAGTTTGGAAATGTTTAGATTTTACACCCTGAAATTTTAGAATTTGTAGGTGTAAAATTAAAAAACCCCAAACCTTAGGGGGTAAAATCCAAATTATGAAATGTCAAAGTGTAAAATCTAAACACCCCTAAATTTCATGAGGTAAAATTCAAATTTTAAAACTTTAGGGTGTAAATTTCAAACACTTCCAAACTTTAGGAATGTGATTTGCAATTTACCCTAAATTTTACTACAAACTTACAAATTAACATGACAAAAGAATGTGATTATTGCCTCTTCAATAACATAATAAATAAATATTGAATTATTTCTCTATGATTGATGACATATTAATTTTTAAGACTTATATTAAAAATTTTGTGATATTCTAGCATTACTATTATTTATTATATTATTAAAGTGACATTAATCATATTTATTCTTATGTCAATTTTAACTATTTTGTTATATATTAATAGTAAATTTAGAAAATTTTCATATTTTGTTATATTTTGTATGAAAACTAATTAAGAAGAGGCTAAATTAAAAACTAAGACCAACCATGATTTCCGGGAATAACAAAACACTGAGGAACATCCTGATCTGGCTCAAGCAGCTCAGGAGGCACTACCGGCTTGTTGGTAGTCATGCGTTCATCATGATTGGGTGGTGGCTGAAGAGCATACTGGAAAGGACGAAACAGGCGTCTTTCATATGTGAACTCCGAGGGATTTGGATACCTATAATAGAGGTAAAGGTTTTGAAGATTATTTGATAAAATAAGATATAAACATATTGGTTACGCACTTACGCAATATCCCCTCCAATGAGTAGTAACTGATGGGCCCAGCCAAAACCCATGGATCGTCCAGAGTCGCACCGGAGGACGATTCATTCATACAGATCGTCCTCTCAATAATGGTCGTCGGTCCGAGGCAAGCAATACCACCCCCGCCCATCTCGGGGCTGTTACGGAACATTTATTCCCCTCTGCTGCCGTTGAAAGAACAGCTCACTATTAGCCCAACGCCGATACGTTACAAAGAAGGAATGAATGTCATCTTTAATGCCCCAACGGACAAAAGAAAAGAACGCCAACAGGTGTATATAAACGGACGCCAAAGAAGAAAAAAAAGGTAAGAAACACAAAAACACATTGACACATACTTAGCACAGCTTTTTCCGATTTACACCCTCTAACTTTGGCATCGGAGACTCTGTGGCAGGCACCACACCGGTGTAAGATAGCTCTTCTTTGGCTATTACCAGGATCAGGATAAGGGAAGACGGTTTCATCTTGGACGATTTCATTCTACTGACGATCAGAGCATCATCAGTTTGGCGCCGTCTGTGGGGAAAAATTTGTTACTTTGTTGTTCCTCGATTGTAGAGCGACGTTCTACCCAGTATAACGCTCCAGATGGAACCCACTCCCAACCAGGACCCTGCGGCGTTGGCAATACAGGTCCAGTCGCTCGCAGCCATGGTGGAAGAGCTTACCAGGCAAAACCAGGAGATGAGGCAGCAGCTGCAACAGGAACAGAATCACCTAGTCGACAGCGGAAACGATGTAGAGGACAGTAACGGGAGGCGTACCATCACACCCGAAGGGACGAGTTCAGACCTTCTTCGGGAAATGAGAAAGGAGATGGACGAGTTAAGGAACGCCATTAGGGAAAAAACAGACCAAAGTCTGGACAGGATAGTCAGGAAGACAGATTCGCCGTTCACCATGGCCGTCCAAGAGTGTCCGGTACCTTCTAAATTTCGATTACCCCAACTGGAACCTTTCGACGGGCTGAAAGATCCACTAGATCACCTGAACACGTTCAACACGACTCTAGGCCTTCAGCAGCCCCCTGACGAGATCCTATGCCGCTCTTTTCCCACTACACTCAAAGGAGCAGCCCGGGAATGGTTCAACAAATTGCCGAATTCGTCCATAGATACCTTCGAGCAGTTGAGCGGTTCCTTCGTCCGTCACTTCGTCGGTGGACAACGACCAAAGAGAACCGCCGACCATCTCCTGACCATCAAACAAGGAGAGAGGGAAACTTTGAGATCCTATGTGACGCGATTCACTCGGGGGATGCTGGAAGTGGATGAGACAGATGATAAAGTGCAACTAACAACGTTTAAAGCAGGGTTGAAATCCAGAGACTTTGTGGCCTCCCTGGCCAAAAATCCCCCAAGAACGATGGCAGAAGCATTACTAAAGGCACAGAAGTACATGAATGCCGAGGAAGCCCTAGCAGCCATGGACGGAGTGGAGAAAACCAAGAAGAACGATAGGGAAGACGATCGAAGAGGGAAGAAAAGAGACCGGGCGGAACGACGGAACGACGAAGGCAGTAAAAGGAGGGAAGAAAGAAATCCTCGTCCAGGGAGGTTCACACCACTAGTGATGCCCGTTGATCAGATCCTGACCGAGATAAGGGACGAGCCTTCTCTCAAATGGCCCAGACCTCTCCAGTCGCCGCCCGACGTACGTGACAAAAGAAAATATTGCCGTTTCCACAAAGATCATGGGCATTATACGGAGGATTGCAGGGATCTAAAGGAGCAAATAGAAGAACTTATTCGGAAAGGGAAGTTGCAGCAGTATGTGAAAAAAGGAGATCCCACCAGGTACAGACCAAAGGGCCAACAAGGGGGTTTCCGGAGAGACGAAGACCAAACCCAGCATCGCCCACAAACAGCACTGGGGGAGATCAAGACGATAACGGGAGGGCCCGTAGCAGGGGGTTCATTCCGTTCCCTCAAGAAATCGTACCAGAGGCAGGTGAATAGTGTGCACGGTCTCCCACCGCCTAAGTATAGGCGGACGAGCCTGGATATCTGTTTCTCAGAGGAAGATGCCAGGGGCGTGAAACAACCCCATGACGACCCTTTGGTCATCATGGTCATGATTGAAGGGTTCAACACCAGAAGGGTCCTGGTAGATAATGGAAGCTCAGCTGACATAATTTACCTTCCCGCCTTCCAACAACTGAAATTGGACCAAGCAAGGCTTCGTCCTTTTGATTCACCCCTTGTTAGCTTTAGTGGAGACAGGGTGTACCCCAAAGGAATAGTAACCCTGACGGTCACGGCTGGATCTCACCCCTTTCAAGTGACGAACAGGCACAACTTTCTGGTAGTGGACTCGCCCTCGTCTTACAACGTGATCATTGGACGACCGACGCTCAACCGCTGGAAAGCAGCCACGTCCACATACTGCCTAAAGGTAAAATTCCCAACAGAACAGGGGGTCGGAGAGATCAAAGGAGACCAGGTCTTAGGAAGGGAGTGCTATCAAGCCGTCCTAGCCTCGAAGGAGAACCATACGTGGACGATTGAGGAAAAAGCCCCAGAGATCATCGAGAAACTGGAAACCATAGAGCTGGTCGAGGGAAATCCAGAAAAGACGACCCAAATTGGAACTAGCCTAAATCCTGAAACGAAGGAAGAGATTGTTAGCTTTTTGAAAAGCAACCTCGATGTATTTGCTTGGAGCCACGAAGATATGCCTGGGATCCCAGCTAGCATAATCCAACACCATCTAAAGGTAAACCCGGAGAGGAAGCCAGTCCAGCAGAGGAGGAGAGTTTTTGCCCCGGAACGAAATAAAGCTGTCATGGACGAAGTAAACAAGTTGCTTACGGCGAACTTCATTCGAGAAGTCCATTATCCCGAATGGTTGGCAAATGTGGTCATGGTGAAGAAAGCGAACGGAAAATGGAGAATGTGCGTCGATTTCACCGACTTAAACCAAGCCTGCCCAAAAGACAGTTTCCCCCTGCCCAGGATTGATCAACTCGTAGATTCGACGGCCGGGCACAAGCTACTTTCATTTATGGACGCATTTTCGGGTTACAACCAAATACTAATGGCGGAAGAAGACCAGGAAAAAACCGCCTTCGTCACAAGCCAGGGCCTATACTGCTACAGGGTCATGCCGTTCGGACTGAAGAATGCCGGGGCTACATACCAGAGATTAGTGAACCAGATGTTCAAGGGACAGATTGGAAGGAATGTCGAAGTATACGTTGACGATATGCTCGTCAAAAGCAGAAAAGAAGAGGACCATTTGGACGATCTCAGGGAGACGTTCGACACCCTCAGACAGTACCACATGAAGTTGAATCCCTCGAAATGCGCCTTTGGGGTTTCCTCAGGAAAATTTCTCGGGTTCATCGTCTCACAGAGGGGGATTGAGGCAAACCCCGAGAAGATCAGGGCTATCCTCGAGATGACCTCGCCTAGGACGATCAAAGAAGTACAATCTCTGACTGGTAGAGTAGCAGCCTTGAATAGGTTCGTGTCTAAAGCGACGGACAAATGCCTCCCGTTTTTCAAGACCCTGAAGAAGGCATTTGCGTGGACGGACGAATGTGAGGAAGCATTCCAGAAATTGAAGCACTATTTGAGCAATCCGCCACTATTGAGCCCGTCCAAAGAAGGCGAAGATCTATTCCTATACTTGGCCGTATCAGTTACGGCGGTGAGCGCAGCGTTAATAAGGGAGGAAAATAGGGTGCAACTCCCGGTTTATTATGTCAGCCAGGCCTTCCAAGGTGCAGAAGCACGATATCCACCCATAGAGAAGATCACCTTCGCCCTGATAATAGCTTCAAGGAAGCTTCGTCCATACTTCCAGGCGAATCCCATCATAGTCATGACCGACCAACCAGTCAGGAAAGCAATGAGTAAACCCGAAGCCGCAGGACGAATGGTTCAGTGGGCGATTGAGCTTAGCCAGTTCGACGTAGAGTACCGCCCTCGGGCAGCTATAAAGGCTCAGGCACTGGCGGACTTTGTAGCTGAATTTACCACCACCGAGGAGGCCGGTCACCCCGAAGAACTCTGGACGATACATACAGATGGATCGTCGGCACAGCATGGGGGTGGAGCCGGGATCGTTATCACGTCCCCGGAACACGATATTCTCGAATATGGCGTCCAGCTCAAGTTCCCAATAACCAATAACGAAGCGGAATACGAAGCTTTACTGGCAGGTTTGAGAATCGCGAAAGCTCTAGGGGCCCAAAGGATCGTGCTGAAAAGCGATTCACAGCTCGTTGTAGGACAGGTCAGAGGAAATTTTGAAGCAAAAGAAACAAGAATGCAGAAATACCTTAAACTGGTAAACCAGTTAGTAGGTACTTTTCTTCACACAGAGTTCATTCAAATTCCACGAGATCAAAACACAGAAGCCGACAGAATAGCACGAAGCGCCTCGGCACATCGTCCGGACGACGTGAACGAATGGAAGATAGAGGAACAAAACTCCCCTAGCATTATGGAGTTTCAGACCTTTTCCATAAGAAGTGGCCTTGGATGGACGAGCCCCATACTCTCCTTCCTTCGTGATGGACGACTACCAAATGACCCTGAAGAAGCTAAGAAAATCCGGAAGCGTGCTGCCAGGTTCACGATACTGAACGACGAGCTGTACAAAAGGGGATACTCCCAGCCCTACTTAAAATGCATAGAGGAAGAAGAAGCCAAGTACGTCCTGGAAGAAGTACACGGAGGGGTTTGCGGAGATCACATGGGGGCAAAGTCATTGGTAAGGAAGATCATGAGGACAGGGTATTTCTGGCCCACGATGCAACAAGACGCAGCTGAATTCGTGAAGAGATGTGACAGCTGCCAGAGATATGGGAACATACAGCGGGTTCCAGGAGAGCAGATGACGACCATTTCCTCGCCTTGGCCATTCGCGCAATGGGGGATTGACATTATGGGTCCCCTGCCACAGGGAAAAAGGCAGATAAAGTTCCTGCTCGTCGCAATTGACTATTTCACGAAATGGGTGGAAGCCGAAGCCCTCGCAACGATTACAGAAGCAAAGGTACAAAATTTTGTATGGAAAAATATTGTTTGCAGGTTTGGAATTCCAAGGACGATCATCTCAGACAATGGCCGTCAGTTCGACAGCCAGGCATTCAGGTCCTTTTGTTCGAACTTAGGCATCAAGAACAAGTACTCGTCACCAGGGCACCCTCAGGCCAACGGTCAGACAGAAGTAACTAACCGGTCCTTGCTCAGGCTTATCAAGTCCCGTTTAGTGGGGGCAAAGGGAGCATGGCCTGAAGAGTTACCAAATGTACTGTGGGCATATAGGACGACAACGCGAACACCCACAGGGGAGACACCGTTTAGCCTGACCTACGGCGCAGAAGCAGTCATCCCGGTCGAAGTGGGACTGACCAGCTTCAGGAGGGAGTTTTTCGACGAAAAAGATAACAACGACCAGCTAAAGCAGAACCTGGACCTTCTGGACGAAGTAAGGGATCAAGCTGCACAGAGAATGGCCAAGTACAAACAGAAGATAGCTGAATACTACAATCGAAGGGTGAAGCTGAAAAAATTTGACATCGGCGACCTCGTCCTCCGAAAAGTAACTTCAGCAACGAAGGACCCAACCCAAGGCAAGCTCGGTCCAAACTGGGAGGGACCGTATAGGGTCGTCCACTACTCGCGCCAGGGAAGCTACCACTTGGAAGACGCAGAAGGAAAGAGACTCCCTCGTCCATGGAACGTCGAACATCTCAAAAGGTACTTCGAGAAGGAATCATAGACTGACGATAGAATGTAATTTTATTCGCTGTTTGTTTGATTATAATTATCCAGTCCCAAGTGTTACCCAGCGTTCCTAAAGCATTGATCTTTGAGACGGTGATGCACTTCAAAAAAAAAAAAAAAAAAAAAAAAAAAGCAAACTTGCAAACAAGAGTTGCAAGTGTAAAAGCTATCTACAACTAAAGTCCACCCATGGACGAACTAAGGCAAACTTGCAAACAAGAGTTGCAAGTGTAAAAGCTATCTACAACTAAAGTCCACCCATGGACGAACTAAGGCAAACTTGCAAACAAGAGTTGCAAGTGTAAAAGCTATCTACGACTAAAGTCCGCCCGGGGACGAACAAAAGCAAACTTGCAAACAAAATTTGCAAGTATAAAAACTGTCCATGTTTTAAGTCCACTCATGGACGAAAGAAAGCTCGCACACAAGAAATGCAAGTGTAAAAGCTACCTATACTTAAAATCCCCCTAAGGTTGAAGGAAAGTAAGACTTGCAAAACGAAAGTGGCAAGCAGTAAAACTATCCATGCATAAGTCCATAAAAGGGACGAAAGGGAACCTGTGAACATAGAAATAGATCCAAGCATTGAAGGACGACAAAAAAAAAAAAAAAAAAAAAAAAAAAAAAAAAAAAAAACAATGCTTACAAAAATGTTAAGTACAAATATCCTAAGGCAAGAAAAGAGCTTACCAAGCAAAAAGTGTATTATAAATAGAAGTGATTGTTCAAAAGAAAAGCCCCAAAAACAAGAGGGGTACCAAAAAAAAAAAAAAAAAAAAAAAAAAAAACTTCTGCTATTCTATGCTTCAGCTGCACCACCCTCGTCCCTCTCCGCTTCAACGGGTTCAACACCAGTAGAAGCCGCTGTCTGTGCCGACGCCTGGGCAGCCTCGTCTTCCTCCATCTCTTTGTCAACGGCTTCGAAATCCAGGTTCTCAAGATCTACGCCCGAGCCATGCTTGATCATATACCTCCTCAGAAGCTCAAAACCCTTGAAGTACCACTGAAAAAGTATGGTGTTGTACTCCTCAGTGGTCTGGAAGGCAGTAACGGCCTTGGCAACAGCTATCTTCATCTTTTGACCAGCATGTGCCAGGAGGTCGTCCTTCTGCTTTGTCACTAGCTTCTCAGACTCCAGCTGCTCGGACAAGGCCTTGACTTGCTCCTTGGAGGCATTAAGAGCGTCCATGGCGACACCAAGATCGTTGCGCAAGCCCGAAGCTTCAACCTCCAACACCTCAACTTTGGAGTTGGCCACAACGGCCTTCTCTTCGTTTGCCAGGTACTGGGTCGTGATATGCATCGTCTCGCCCAACACCTAACCAACAGGAAACCGCCCTGGGAGTCAAAAAAAAAAAAAAAAAAAAAAAAAAAAACACAACGCAAAACAGAGGCAGGAAAGACTACCTGCACGAGCTTATGGACATGACGGCTGACCATCTCATGAGAAGGGGTGCTGGAAATCTCTTTTATCTCCCCAAGAGTGAAGAACTCATTAGCACGATCAACGGCCGTCTCTGCATCGGTCCAGATGCTAGATCCGACCTTCTCTTTCCCTTTAGCCCCCACTTTCAGCCGTTTGAGAGGACGAGCTACCTCCTCGATCGAAACACCCGGAGAGGCCTCCTGGCCGTCCAACTCCAAGACAGGTGTGGACGATCCCCTCTCCACGAGCTCCTTCTCCTTCTCCTTTTCCTTCTCTTTCTCTTTGTCTGTAAATCTCAACTTCTTCTGCCCGATGCTGGAGAGAGGTTCATTCTTCTTCTCCTTAATCTTCCTGTACATCTCCTTGTTGAACTTAGACGTCATTTCTGCACCAAAAAAAAAAAAAAAAAAAAAACAAACAGATAAACTTTCTGAGGGGAAACACGGTCAAAACGCTAAGGCAACTTACGTTTTTTCTCTTCCCGGTCAAGTGCACTAAGGACGTAGAGTGAAGGCTCCGGCCCTAAGCAATGACGAGCAAGTGATCGGGGATCAATAAGCTCGTTAAAATCCTCGATCGTCGCTGCGTGTTTAATGGCTGCCTGAACTCGCCCGGTGTACTTGTTATCGAGGTCTGGACGTTCCTTTACTGCAAAAAGTAAGACACAAGAATCAGAATAACGACCAGGAGTAAAAGAAGAAAGGAGAAGGAAAGAGGAGCATCTCTTGGAGAGCAAACGCACCAAGCAACGGGGTCTCCCACCGGCGCAGCAACCTAGGGACGTCCCCCCAAAGGTCGTCAGAAAGTGTCTCCCAACCGTCGCCCGACACAAAAAAATATCTGGACTTCCAATAACGGAAGGACGACGGGAGATCAGCGACGAGACGAGACCTTCTGTCCCAAGGGACGAACTCGTAATATCCAAACTCTCTGGATTCTTTCAATCGATAGAGGTGGACGAACTCGTTCACCGTCAGCATATCCCCATCTGAAATGGTCGTCCAGATGACCATACAACTTATGACTATTCTCCAGGAATTAGGCATAAGTTGCCCCGGCGCAAGGTTTAAGTGATGAAGAAGCTTCATGATGAAAGGATGGACGGGGAACCTGAGGCCACACGAGAACGCAGCCTCATAAAAGCAAACTTCTCCATGGGCGAAGGCACAAGCCCTCTCGTCCTTCCTAGGGAGACGAGCCCTAATCCCCTCAGGAAATTGAAACCTATCCTTGAACTTGCTAAAGACTTCAACCTTCAAGGAACACTTCTCCTTAAGGGCATGAAACGGACGAACGACGGCGGTGGACGATGGCGCCGAAGTAGCCGTATCTGCCCCGGTCCCTTCCCCGCGAAGGCTAGAAGATGCTCCCCTCTCCAAATCACCGGACCCCACATCAGACCCCATGACTTCCCTCCTTAAAACCTCTCGAACAGACTTAAACCAAACCTGAGATTTGTACAGCAAAGGGGATAAATCACCCAACACTAAGCCTAAACCACCACTACCAAAAACGAAATCCCCAATCGGTGGATAAATGTCAACGGGTGGAGGCACACCTAAAGACCCAACGGAAGACTCTAGTAAGGCCCCTAAACGGGCGAATAGAAAAGCAACAGAAGGGGAGGTCCGGTGAAGTTCAGAGTAACCCACCATGAAAATACTATTCACCAAGTAAAAATGCAGAGAAGAAAGGAGCGAGGAATTCAAAAAGACAGAAAACAGGAAAGGAAATGAAGTTTAAATAAAGGACATACCTTAAAATCAGGGGGAAACTGAGAAGGCGAAGGGCAAGGTATGCACCACAGGTAATCGGAAGCACCACACGCAGAAGGAAAGTGACAGAACAGCAAGAGGGAAAAGAGGAACTAAAATGGGAAGTTAAAGGAACTCCCCCTTTTTGCCTTGAAAAATGCGGGAAACTGAAAAGTTCCCACCGGAAACGAGGCCCCCTGCCCAGTCGGGGTCAAACACGTGGCTACCACGTGTACCACGCCGCCAGAAGACATAAATGCAGAACAGAGTCCCAAGCGCCACAAAAAAAAAAAAAAAAAAAAAAAAAAAAAAAAAAAAGGAGGAGAAGGAAGGGCACTTACCTGCGACGAATATCTCGCCACATCCAACCAAAGCACGCGCATCCACGCGAAAAGAAAAGCAAAACTCCTCACATTCCTGCGCCCGTCCAAAGAATGGACGACCCCACGAATAGGGGGACAACTGATGGGCCCAGCCAAAACCCATGGATCGTCCAGAGTCGCACCGGAGGACGATTCATTCATACAGATCGTCCTCTCAATAATGGTCGTCGGTCCGAGGCAAGCAATACCACCCCCGCCCATCTCGGGGCTGTTACGGAACATTTATTCCCCTCTGCTGCCGTTGAAAGAACAGCTCACTATTAGCCCAACGCCGATACGTTACAAAGAAGGAATGAATGTCATCTTTAATGCCCCAACGGACAAAAGAAAAGAACGCCAACAGGTGTATATAAACGGACGCCAAAGAAGAAAAAAAAGGTAAGAAACACAAAAACACATTGACACATACTTAGCACAGCTTTTTCCGATTTACACCCTCTAACTTTGGCATCGGAGACTCTGTGGCAGGCACCACACCGGTGTAAGATAGCTCTTCTTTGGCTATTACCAGGATCAGGATAAGGGAAGACGGTTTCATCTTGGACGATTTCATTCTACTGACGATCAGAGCATCATCAGTAACTTTCCACGTTTTAAGTTAAGCGTTAGGCTTGGTGTCTTGAATTTGTTCATCAGGATTGTTATTTTGAGCTCCAGGCTCAGCAGAAGGATTAGGATCGGTGACTAAAATTTTAGGCTGAGCAAGTAGTCGTGCCACAGTATATGTTGAGTTCCCACCATCACCCGTATCAGCCATGAAGTCAAACCATAGTTCTTCTTTTTCACTAAAATGATCGTATAAATAATCCCTTGTAGCCTCCTCCCTTCGATTCAGTGCTGCCTGAATAATTGAGTATGGAAGAAGGGGTAAGATAAAAGAAATCATTAGTACGATGACAATTTATATCCAGATTTTTTTTTTTTTTTTTTTTTTTTCATTTTTCGTCCAAAGTAAAAAACAAAGGGTCCTCTTTTTCGGTGCTTTCAAGCATCCCCCCAAAAAAAAGTCCCTCTTTTACAAATATAAATTGTGGTTCTTAAAATTGTCCAATTTTTCAATTTGGTTCTTGGAGTTTCAAAAGTGGCAATCTAATCCTTAAAATTTATAAAATGATGGTGTTTGACTGTTTGTTATGCAAACTATCTCAGTTATAATAATATGTCATGTGATTACTGATTAGGCACATTTATAATTAAAAAAAATGTCTATGTAATTTAAAAATTACATGCTAACAGTACAGGTGGATTAAAAATTGTATGTGGCCTTACCAAAATATATATAGTTCCCTATTGCCGAGTGGAAATTAACATGAAATAAAAAATTAAATAATATTTTCTACTTTCTGAACTTAAATTTAATAAATAATTATATATTCCACGTCGGCTAGTGAAAAATGTTGAAAAAAATTACAAGAATATCGAAAGGGAAAAAAATTGGGAAATCATTTTAGAAATTTTTGAAACCAAAAGAACCAAAACGAAAAATGAGACAAACTTTAAGGACCAAATTTGATACTTTGCACACTTTAGGGATTTGATTGCAGCTTTTGCAAATCTAACATTAAATTAGAAAATGAAATGATTTTAAAGACTGAAAATGATTTTTTAATTTACAAAATATAAATAATATTATTCCCCCTAATAAGGGCGTCCAAAGCTTTTCAAGTACTTAATTATTCTTTTGGATATGTGTAGTTTTCCTGAGTCCTATCCCACACACACCATATAATTATAAGAATAATCTCCTAGTGATGGTTCCAAAATAGGTGCATGATAGAAGTTTTGAATCTAAGATCTCATGGATCTCTTGACTAACAATCACCAACTCCTCATTGGTTTTAAGTTTTAACATAAATTTATAGCATTATCACCTCCCCTATCCTCTCAACCGTCATCAACATCATTTCCTTCCCATTTTCCCTCATTCTTCGTACTGTCATCACCACCTCCTTCCCTCCTCCTTTAAGCAGCCAACACCACTACTACCTCCCTCCCCTTCCTTCTTTTCCACATTGTCACCGTCAGCTTCACCATGCGGGGATGAATCTAGTTGGAACCAAGGGGGAAATGACCCCCTTGGCCCTAAATTTTTTTAAATAGTATAAATTATTTATAAAAAATAAATAAAATAAAATAAAATAAAATAAAAACATTTATTGGATATATAGTCAAGTTTGAAATTCGGACTTCCAAAACTAGTAATAAACTCCCTCTAAAGAAATAAACATAATGCCCCTTTTAAAAATGTGCACTCACTTTTTAATAAATACCTAAACTCAAGTGGTGTTATAGTATCAAAGGCATCAATGACCTAAGGAACTTTTCCCTCCCTCCCCCCAAAAGAAGAAATTATGTATTTATCCTTTGCCCCATGTCACCACTAGGGCTATAAATGAATTGAGCCAAATTGAAAAAAGACTTGTTTATATTTTATATTTGTTAATTTAGCGAATGAGCCAAACCCAAACCCAAGTTTAGGTTCAGCTAAACAAGACAAGATCAACAAAATTATGTGTTCAAGATTTGTGGAGTTAAAAAATTTGGTCGTAGTGTTTACTATATATATATATATAAAATAATAAAAATAAAAAGGGTTAATCAAATAGCTTGTGATCCAGCTCAAACTTATTCAACAAGAAAATGAATCAAGCTTGAACAAGTATCTTGGCTTGATAAAGATTTCAAGTTTGACTTGTATTTGAGTAAAATTAAATGAACAAATCTTAAATTTTTAATACTTAAGTCGGCTTGGCTTACCAATATACCTCCATTATCTATTGTTTTTGTTAATTTTAGTCCCCAAAAAAATGTAGTGTAACCAAATAAAATAAATTTTTTTTTCAAAGTCTCAATCAAACAATAGAAAATAAATCATTTACCTCAAAACAAATGAGCTTAAAAGTTAATTGTACACTTATACCTGCAATATACGCATGTCGAAGCGAGTTTGGATGACATTTGTTGATACCATGTCAAAAACAGTCTTGTATAGAGCAAGTGATGTACTGCAACAGATAGCCACCACCAGCGCAAAAACGACTGAAGGGATGTTTGGAAGAGCAAACATATTTAAATAAAAGAAAATATATATATGACAGAAATATACCCTGAATACCAGTGATACATAGCTAAAAAATCAGGTTTATTCTGCTGGTTGCCTGACCTGACCAAAAGAAAATAAGAAGCACTCAGTCCAGTTCATCTCGTCGTAAGGCATCTATACATAATTACATCCTAATTCATGTCAACTATAAGTATAATAATAATAAATAAATAAATGCTTTTTGCTCGTTAGAATTTCAAGCATATTACTCACTTTAATGGCATTACTACGTAACTGACAATGTAAACGCATATAAATGTGGCCCAAGGCGATAAGCGGAGATACGTTTCGTTCGATGAACCTGCTGGTGACTCACTGCAAGCAAACTGAGAAAAGAAAATAGAATATGTATAGAAAAAGTAAGATGTCATTGTAATGCATGCGGCAGCCAAATTTTCATACAAATATATAAATTTCTTATCACTCCGAACGGTTCCATTTTATATTTAACCAACCGTAATCTATTCAAATAGCATACTACATTCCTACAATAGGTGAAGTTGTGGTATGTCTTTATGTTAGAAATTATTTTCCTCTCCCCTATATGTGTGTTTGTTTCTCAAAAAAATGAATGGATAATTGTCCAACATTGTTTAAGATAGTATATTATGTGTAGTATAACTTGTCCCACCCTCCCTTAAAAGTTACCATGGTTTTTGAGTGGAATTGTGGTATGTTTTTGTATTATAATTAATTTTTTTCCCTCTTCCCTGTGTGTTTGTTTCTCAAAAAAAAAAGTAAAGCATAGAGTCGAACACTGGGGACAAGTATTTTTGTTCAATAAAAACTACATGGCTAGCATAAAATATGTTGTGAATAAAAAAATTCTTTAGTGTTCCATTTTACCCTTCACCAGTCGTAGTATGCTACATGTTCAATCCAAGGTTTAAAATCAAATACATGACATAAGCATATGGATTATGGAACACAAAAAACAGCAGACAATTTTTAATCAATAGGTTATTATAGCCATACCTTGGGAGAATAACAGTACTGGTCGGAATGGGCAAACTCAACCGGAATAAGCCAAAATGAGCCGAATTTATTTTTCCAATATCTTTGTTCAAGCAGTGTCTCTCTACATTGACTCAGACAAACACAGCAGGCTACACTCACAATCTTCAAAGCATGAAAAACTATTCAGATTTCACATGACAAACGGGAATGCCTATAACTTGATATGATATACAATAATGAGAAATGATACGTGTACAAATATATATTACAAAAATAAATAAACAAATATATATTACAATTTAAACTGCTTTTAACTTTTTTTTAAAAATTAAAAACAAAAAACCTAATAAAAAAAATCACGTTCTATCAAAAAAGTTATGTACCATGTTATAAAAAATTAAAAAGAAAATTTAAGAAAAGGTTATCTACCTACGTTCCTAATTATAAAAAAAAAAATCTATCCCCCGTTCTATCCAAAAAAAAGCCTACCTCGGCCAATTTTTTTTGTTTTTTTTCAAATTTGTGGATAATTACACTTTTAAAAACTCTTCAATAAAAAAAATAATCCAGTAAAATACTAATGTTCAAAATGTTAAAATTTCAAATAAAACTACCACTCTCCCATAATCACAAGTTAGTTATTGATGACTAAATTCTCTAGATAACCCTTAATTTTTACAAAACATTACTTTAGACAAATAAATAACTTAGGGTATATAAGTAATTTAAATTTAATAATTCAATGATAAAGGAAAAAAAAAATTAAAAAAAGCTCCCCAGTTAATTGCTTCATTCCTCACACTTGAAAATAGGTCACACAAATCCATTGTAAAATTCAAAACCCACGATTATCCATATTGGCAAGTGGCAACCCACGTTTGATATTTTTCATTTAAAACAAAAAAACGAAAAACAAACAATCACACAAACACGTTTAATTAGTCTCCCACTCCAAAACAAAAACTTCCCTCTAACATAACCTCCTACTACTCTTAACTGGTTATGCTTATCAGTTATCACACTACATCTAAATGTTTCCAACCACCATGAGTCTCTGAAGCAAATGCCTGTTTCCAGAACTATTTCCATATTGTGGTGATTGTGCTGCCCGAACCAAAGCAAAACAAAAGCCAGCAAATGGAGCAGTTTTTTGTAGTGGAAGTCTTTAACAAGTGTAGCAATATAAAGTTGTTCAAGTATGGAGGTTGAAACTTATGTGAGTAATGCCCAATTTTCTTGATGAATTCTTTTTTTTTTTTGTCTTCAAGGGTGTGTTAATCAAACATAGAAAGTTGTACTGTGTTATTAGTAGTTTAGCGTCAGTGTCAATTGGATGTAATTTTAGATGTTGAAATCTTTGGTTAAAAATATATCATTATGAACCAAATCATGGGGTCCATACACACACATACATATAATGCACAAATACATACCCCATATATACATGTTCATAGCATCATATAATTTGAGATTGCTACATTTTCTAATTATAAAATACCTAGGGGTGTTATGAAAAAAATATTTCATCTACAAATGTATAACACTAATTACACCTCTAGGTATTTTTTTTCATCACACCTCTAGATATTTTATGATTAGAAAATATAATAATCCAAAATTATAATTGATGCAAATTATTAAATTTAACCAAAAAAATAGAAAAGTCTTTAAACACGCGCTCAAGCAAATTATTAACTTTTACTAAAAAAATAGAGGAGTCTTTGTACATGTGCACCATGAGCGCGTGCTTGTTGTGAAAATATTATAGACGTAAAGCATCTTCAAAAGTCAGAAATGCTTACAGCAGAAACGTGGAGAATGACCCATATGCCTGGCTGCTTTCGAGCCTCAAATGGAAAAAATTTCTGGAGGACGAGCTTAAACAAAATATAGTGGAAGACGAGAAGCCACAAAATAGAAGAGGCAAAAGTTGACAAAAAGAAAGCGTACAGACTTTCCAGAGACATAGTCGGAGTCACTGAGTCAAAAGTAGAAAGAGCAGAATGATACAAACCTTGTACGATGATCAATAAATAACACCTGCAGAAGTAAATTTCCAAAAATTACTAGTATTATACTACTCATTGTTGTTCTCCATGTACGTAACTCTACAGTCTACACAAACATATGGAACGCGATCCTCTCCATTTTTCTTGAAATGGAAATGGACAAAATGTATTTCTTGATTAAGATTTTAAATAAAGAGGAAATGTACATGTGGAAGGGCCTGTACATGCGATGATGCGAATGCTAATGGCTCTTAGGGACGTGCCCACGATCTCAATAAGAAAAAGCCCACAATCAATCAAATTAACTGGTTAACTGGTTATAGACTTCATAGTGTTTCGATAAAAAAGTTTTTGAGTTTTGAGTTTTGAGTAGTCTTTGATTGTCAGTTTCTATGTGTGTGTTTTTGAGTGGGTCAGTGCATTAGCATTAAACTAAAATGAAAGTATGAAACACTTAAGCAATTAGTCACTTAGTCAGTTTGGCCGTGGGACATAAACTAATAAATTAAATTAAAGAATTGTAAAGAAAATGCAAAAGAATTGCTCAAAATGTCTTATGAAATGAATGGTTGTTTGGCTATATATATTGAAAAAGACGTAACTAGTAGGATTGATAATATAGCTATTACAGTACATCCTTCCTTAGGCTCAAGGATTATAAGGTAAGGGTGGGAGGCATCTCTCCTCGACGTGGAATTGAACAAATTCGTGCGGGTGGGAGTAAGAGTTAACCTGCCCATCCCAAAACGAACAATACCAGATTGAGAACAAGACTAAGTTTCCTTTCACAACTATCATGTAATAATTTCAAAATATGAAATCACGTTAAAGGCAATCATAAAACTTCATGTATTTAGGTACTCTTTTTTATGAAATCATTATATTCAAGTTCTGTTTTTGTTTTTGTTTTAGATTTTATATAATTTATATTTTTTATTGAATCCCTAAGAAAAATCATGGATTCACCGCTGCATATATATACATGTCTTTAAAGATGGAAGTACGAAAGAATTATAGTAAGATAGTGAGTAATATTTACCACATCATGAGCTTGTCATAGCTTGGTACTGGCATCTCAATCCAAAAAAATGTAATTAAGCATACAAGCAGACTGACATACACAGACCAAGAAACAGTGAAGCGTCCATTGTTAACCGAATCCATAAAGTCGACGAAGGCAAAAAAAATTCCACACAGTCCTGCAACTAGTACGGCATGACGTGAAAGCTCAGAATGGCGAGACCTTAGAAACCGAGGCAAAATCCTCCACATTTTTTTGAGGGCTTCCAACAAATTGTTTTTAAAGTCTGCTCGTAATCATGCATGCACGATGTAGTTCACGTGACTTCAATTGATTCAGCGCACCAGGCAAGCTTGCGAACTCTGTGAAAGGAGTACTATGAGGTATTGTTATTAAGAAAAGGAAAAGACAAGAAAAACTAACGCAAATACTTGAAAGAAACTAGTTTAGAAATTATTTTTAGATTTTTTTTTAATAAGATAAGAAAAAATAACTAATTTTTTTACTGTTTATTATATCTTCTACGAGAATAGTATCAAAACTTTCATAATGCACTTCATTAGCAAATATTTTTAAAGCATCCGTTAACTGAATAAAAATAAAATTTCAAATACAGATTTACTTTAGAACAAAGGGGGCCATTAACCCCACAAGATTTTATTAATTTATAAATATTATTTTGTAAAATTAAAAGTTAAATTTTGTAAAATTAAAGTACAAGTGGGTTGAAATTGAAAGGAACATGCAAATTTGTTCCATATTTAAAAGGCTCACATAAATGAATCACACACAAGGTTGTTAAGATCGGAAATTTACTTGGTATTGAGGATTGTAAAATCCTATCTATTTTCATATTGAAAGCAAAAAAATAAATTGGTAGTAACTTTGTATGTTGAATAATCACATAAATTATGAATTCATCCATAAAAAAACAAAGATTCGTATCAATATAATGTAATTTGTACATCATACATCTCTACGTCTACCTATACTAACAAAACAAATATGCTTAAGTTTTAATACAAAGTATTCAAAAAGTTCAATAAATGTTTAATTAGCAACTAAGAGTGCGTTTGTTTTGGCTTCAAACCATTTCAAAAAATCATTTTACACCTCACCGTGTGTTTGGTTGCGCAGGGAAAATAGAATTTTTTGGAAAAGCATTTCAGTGGACCGTAAAATAAAGGCTTTGACCCAGAAATTGTTTTACGTTTCCATTTTCACTTCACACCATTTTCGGACTCAGACACGCAAGAGAGAGAGAGAGAGAGAGAGAGAGAGAGAGAGAGAGAGAGAGAGAGAGAGAGAGAGAGAGAGAGAGAGAGAGAGAGAGAGAGAGTAGAGAGCCTTCGACTTCGCGCAACCAAACACGCAGGCGAGATTGCGCCCCAACCCCAAACGTGCCACCAAGATCGCGCCACATGAAGCTTGCCGCCACTTGACCGGTCTCATCCTCCTCTAGGTCAGATCATCTCCTCCTCTGAGTCGATCTCGTCGTCCACCACTCGCTGATCTATCTCCTCCTCTAGGTCGATCTTGTCGCCGATCTGCTTTCTCTCTTTGATCTCTAATTTTTTTTTTTTTTTTTTTTTGTGGTGGTGTGGGTGGTGGCGTTTTGGTGGTTTCTGTGTTGTGTGTTGGTGGGTTTTATGTGGATAGTGGTGGATTTTTTGTGGGTGTTGGTGGATTTTCTGTGGGTGCTAATGTGTGGGTGGTGGTAGATTTTGTGAAATAATTTTTTTTTTGGAAGTTGAGAAAATGTGAAAAATTTGTAGGAAAATAGTATTTTCAGAATGTTACCAAACACTGAAAATTATTTTCTAATATAATTTTTAAAATGCAACCAAACACTAGAAAATATTTTCCTTTCCCGAAAATATTTTCACCTGAAAATATTTTACACTAAAACAAACGTAGCCTAAGTACCAAAATATTTATCAACACATATGGACGACACTTTGACAGCAATGGCTCATGGTCTATGCAATGACAATGGGTTTTTGAGATGGTTACGGGCTACAAGCTTGATTCACTGTTAGGGGTTTGAGCTTTGAGGTTCCTTGTTTTTGAATATTAGGACTTTTTTAAATTTCAAATGTGGTTTTTTTTTTTTAAGATTTTCAGTTGATATGGGTAAATTTGGGATTTCAATACTTGTGGGCCACTAGTAATATATTGAACCTATGGCTTTAGTTGAGCTTAAAGAAGCCCAATCAAAATTTATGTTTTGATAGGATTAGTAAAATCCATATGATCCTACAAAATTTGTGATCCTATACATGCAATTTTACAAAATTTGCAAACCTGATTGTTTTGGTAATATGGGATCATAAGATTGTATGATCCTATAATTTAGATTGGGATTTTAACAATCATGATCACAATAGAATATAACCAAAAATGTAATTAATGCACACAACAACACAAAAGCATTGCTTAAATAAGAAAACAATAAATTTTAAAAAGGAAACCACAATTTTCTCTCATTATTTGCTCTTTTTTTTCTCAATCTGGTAGCTTTCTCCTCCTCTACCAGAGCCTACGGCTGTCAGATAGACAAAGGAGAAAAAGCACCTAGATTTTCTTTCTAACATATGATAATGACTAGCAGATGTGGCGTAACAATCTGAACTATTATTTCTCATAGGCTCCATATGAATCGCATATGGATCTATTAGATGGTAATACTTAAATAAAATATCTTTGCTTTCTACCTGGAAGGATTCAAAAAAAAAAAATTTGAGAGAGAACGATAGTAAACTTTATTCAATTAAATCATTTTGTACAATGAGGAAGAAGAAATAACCAGGGGTATTCTTCTAATCAAATAATGACCTTCTCATTATCTTTGCTTTCTATCTAGAAGGATTCAAAATAAGAAATGAACTTTTTTTTTTTTTTGGTTTTTAATTCAAAGAAAACTGTTGCTTTTGCCCCTTCTTCTCCGATAGGGCCATCATAATTTGCAGAAAAATGATCGAAACAAACTAAAATTCTTCAGAATCGAAGCAAACTCACATCAGAATTTGTACGAAATAAGGCACAAACAAACTTATCTAAATAATAATAAAATTAAAATTTTTAAAAAAAAAATATATATATATATATATATATATATCTCACCACTTTGGCATCGATATTCTTGTTGCCAGTGGTGGGTAGATGTAGAAAGAAGTGGGGTAAAGAAGAAAGAGAAATACACAAATTGGGAGAGAGCTGAATTTGAGAGGGAATAAGTCTGTTAGGACCTTGGCCGGTGTGGTTGGGTTAAGGCCACAGGGTTTTTCTGGGTTTCTTTGCGAAGAAGATGAGGTTTTTCCATATAGTTTTCCTGGCTACCAAACACAGAAGGAAGAAGATTTACGTGGCTTTTTCGTTTGATTTTCTCGGCTATCAAACACAGTCATTAATAATTTTTCTTTTTCTTTTTAAATTTATTTCTAAAAAATCGAAGGAAATCGTTGTAGTGTTGATGATAAGAAAAAGGAAGAAAATTCAATACCCCAGAGAGAGAGAGAGAGAGAGAGAGAGAGAGATAAGAGTCAAATGTCAACCGGAGTATATTTTCCTCCCTGTTACATGGGTGGGCTCCATAGTCAGTGGAACACAGAGAGAAGGAATATACTTTCAAAATATCCTATAATAACTCAAAATTACCAAAACAAAACAGAATTGAGAGTCATGTGAAAATAGGATTGAGAGTCCCGATGCAAATGTCTATAAGGACGTTATATTCTTTTTAACATTGAAAAAGTTATTTTATCCATCTTATATATTTTGATATATTATTTTATAATACACTTTACGTTAGATTTATTATTTTAATATCACATTAAAATAATTTAAAACAAGCCTTATTTATATTAAAAAATTAAAAATAATAAATATATTTTATTGTGACCCCATTTGACAAGAGAGAGATAAAGAAAAAGAATGAGAGAGAAAAATTAGAATAAAAAATACCAAAATAAGTTTAGCATGTATAAAATTTTTTGCTCATGCAATTCCAAATATGAAATTGTACTATTCATTGATGCTAAATTTTTTAGCATTTAGAACATTTGATGACATTTAGCACTTTTGATACTAGTGCTCTAATTCACTCTCACCAAACTTTTCACCAAACTAACCTTTTAATTATAATTAAAAGGTCAAAAAAAAAAAAAAAACACGAAAACAAATGCTTCCGTGGGATTGGTTTGAAATTTTTGGTCCTACTTTTTGTTCGAATGGTGTTGCCAGATAGAAAACAATTGGTCCAACCGGCTTTGGTCCAAAACTCCCCACCACAAGAAAAACCTAAGAAACACCGTATAAGTACTCTATTTAAGTTTTATGGTCAACTTTAAGGTCAATTTTTCATCCAAAAAAACTAATCAACGAGTAGCCAATAAGGCACAATTATAACAAACACAAACGACCAAATAGATCTGTACAAATAAAGAAACTATGATAAATTAAAATTGCAAAGAAACGCCCAGTGAATCATTAACCAAGCTGATTGACAATATTGAACGAGAATGAAAGATTTTTGTAGATCTAGAGTTGTTTATTTACAGTTAAATCCATTATTTATAACCAAATCGAAATACTTTTTATGTAATATTTACAACCAAATCACGAACGGAGAGAGATTGGGGTTCGGTACGACTGGACTAAGTGGTGGTAGTGGCGTAAAATAGATTGAAAAAAATTATGTGAAGTCCAAAAGAGAGATTTGCGAAAGTGGAAACGAAGCTGAAAGGGTGAAAGAACTGAAAGCGAGGTGAAGAAGAAGAAAAATTGTGAGCTGACAGGGCCCTGTTTGGACTCCAAGAAAGTGTGATCAAATATGTAATTTCAAAGCTTTTTTAAAAATATTACCGTGATGGTTTTGCATAATAACAGAGGTATCACAATATTAGGTAGTACAAGATATTCTCTTTCTTATTATGAATTAAAAAAGAAAAAAGAAAAAAAAAGTAGTACATGATATTCCCCGAATGAAATCAGAATTTAATAATGAGTCGGATGAATAATGAGCATTTAAGGGTTACGTGGTTCAGCCTTGACGGCCTACATCCACAGAGGAGTCCCTTAAGGGCTACATCTTTATTATGTGTAAGAGTGTAGTACAATAACCTGTGTTACAATGAGCCATAACATGAGTATATATAGGCAACTAAACCCTAGACTACTAGTACAAGCAGGATTGGGCTTGGGCCTATTACATTGGGCTAATATGTCTAATATATATCTCTAACACCCTCCCTCAAACTCAAGGCGGAAGCTCGATGAAGGCTTGAGGTTGGGTAAACATGAGAAGATCTCTTGAAGATGTCATGAATAAAGCCTTTGAAGAAACCACAATGAAGAATGTGCCAATTGACCAATTTTGGAGTTTCAAATGAAGAAACGGAGTTCAAAATTGGAATCTATGCGAAAAACTGAGCAAGATAGGCCATGTCGGAAATTTTGACTTTTGGTCAAAGGTCAACGCAAAAAGTCAAAGTCAACTGGTCCAGGGTCAAAGTCAACGGATACTGGTCCGGGTCGGTTCACGGGTTGAATAGTGGAGCCGCTGACGTCATCCTATGACGTGGACTAGGGCTGACGTGGCTCTTGCTGACGTGGATGTGCTTGCGTGGCTGCTGACGTGGACTGATGACGTCATCCGATGACGTCAGATGACATCAGCAACTGAGTTCGGCGCGTGTCAGGCGCGTGCTCAATCACCGGCGCGTGGAGGAGCAGCCAAAAATCCTAGAGGCGCGTGAGGGCGCGTGTAAGGTCGGATGAGGGCCGAGTTCTCAGGTTCTGAAGATCGGTGGACGTGGAGGCCTTCAGGGCGGCGTGTGTACCAAGAAGACGATCTGAAGTGAGGAATCTGAGGCGGCGCATGAGAGACTTTCTGAAGCTATCTGCGGTGCGTGGCTTGATTTCGGTTGACCGGATTTCTGGGTTTTCCTCGGGGGATGCCTAGGAGCACGTCTGTGGGATCGGTGTCAACAGGCGAAGGCTTGATGTGCACAGATCTGATAGGGAGAGACACGGATTGCTTGGGCTTCAGGAACTGGACACAGCAGTGAGCCATGGCGGCTGCGAGATGCTGTGGAGTCTAGATCCTGCAGACAAGCATGTGTGACTTCTGATGGCGGTGTGCACGTGAGAATCTTCTTTGCTTGCTAGAGATTTTTGTTTGATGCCAAGAACGAAGTTTGGCTCTGATACCATGTTAAATATTAGCAACGCGATGTGATATACCATGTTGTGTATGCTAGAGTAGATGCGGAAGGAGAAGCATAGAATAGGAACACCAAGAACGCAAGGGTTACGTGGTTCAGCCTTGACGGCCTACATCCACAGAGGAATCCCTTAAGGGCTACATCTTTATTATGTGTAAGAGTGTAGTACAATAACCTGTGTTACAATGAGCCATAACATGAGTATATATAGGCGACTAAACCCTAGACTACTAGTACAAGCAGGATTGGGCTTGAGCCTATTACATTGGGCTAATATGTCTAATATATATCTCTAACACTTGGAATGGAATTCGGCTTTCAAACTTTAGCCCTATACACAAGTTGGACAGATCATAGCTTTCACATCTGGTTTTCAAACTTTAGCCCAATACACAAGTTGGACAGATCATAGCTTTCACATCTGGTTTTCAAACTTTAGCCCAATACACAAGTTGGACAGATCATAGCTTTCACATCTGGTTTTCAAAATTTAGCCTAATACACAAGTTGGACAGATCATAGCTTTCACTTCTGGTTTTCAAACTTTAGCCCAATAGACAAGTTCGATGAAAAAAGTTTTTATAAATGAGGTGGGAATTGCCGCAGAGGAGACATTAAGAGTGTGTTTGGATACTGCTTATTTTATTGAAATTAAAAAATTATTGCTGAAAGTATTGTAAATAAAAGTAAAAGTTAATTGAAATAGTAAAGTGAAGTCTATAAATAGTGCCAAAAAGTACAGTGAGGATCATGAATAATAATAAAAATAAGTTGAATAGTGAAATAATTTTAATTTTTCATCCACACCCAAACACACGCTAAGAGAACCAAGAATCTCTCCTTTTCATATCTTGTTAAATTATCAATTCTATCAAAAAATTAA
Organism: Quercus agrifolia; assembly: GCA_029955455.1. NCBI lineage: Eukaryota > Viridiplantae > Streptophyta > Magnoliopsida > Fagales > Fagaceae > Quercus > Quercus agrifolia. The sequence continues at coordinate 87,926,970 of JARQAD010000001.1, read as the reverse complement.
ATTATTAAAAAATGATAAATTTTATCATTTAATGACATAATTTTAACATTACAAATATTTAGCAAATCTATATAATATCTAAAAGTTAAAGCATAACATTTCAGTTCACTTCAATCCATTTGGTCCACTTTGGTGATACTTTGGGAAGAGAAGAAAGGATGTGTAGAAAGAGGCTTCATTTACAATTATTTCATCTTCTCAGCATAACAATAGTTGGTTCTTACTAAAATTACATTTTTGTTATATTATTAAAATCTTACATTTTTTTTTTGTCCTACTTTTTTTTTTGGACCAAAAATTGTTGGTGTAATACCCCACATACTTTTATTTGAGGTTATAATAATATTTTTATTTAAAAATAATAATAAAATAATTGATGGGCCATAGGTATTTTTTTTATTAGTAATTGCAGCCCGCTAACCCACTAGCCCACATCTCTAATACAAACTACAGGGTAGAGGAAGAGACAGTTAGAATTTTCATAGAAAGGGTTTTGTCAGAGAGGCTAAGGGGTTTTCTTGGAGTTAAAGCACATACCATTGAAGAGGCAATCAGATTTTTTTTAAAGGTATGATTTTCTCACCGTTAGAAACAAGAATTAAGAAGTTAGAATCTTATCTTGGAAATTTCAAATTTTAATTAGGAATATGGCTTTAATGTTTGGGATTATATATTAGATAGATTCATCGTTTTTTTTCTTGGGTTATATATACATATTAGAGGATGGACCTCAATAAGGTTAATCCAAAAGCTACTGAATCTTTAAAGATAGTTGCAATTTGGAAAAAGGAAAGAGGATGGCTTTAACGTTATTTCATTGAGATATATATGCTTATATATATATATATATATATGAATATAATTAGTTCAAGTCAACAATTGCTGCCACTGTGTGAACCCTTGAGCAAAAGCCGAAATTGTTGAAATCTTGTATCAAGATTTGCGTCACTTTTGTAGGGCATAGGAACTTTTGGGCTGCTGCAACTTTAATTTTAATGGCTGGAGAAATTTCACCCTTTTGTCACTTGTTATCTCTCAATTTTTTGTCAAGGACGTAGGCTTTATTGTAGCTTTATTGGTCTTCTACATAGATGTTGACTAAGTCCAAACAAAGTGATATTTTAAGGTCCAACTACTATTCTTAAAGGGTCAATGTCAGATTGTGTCTTTTATTCAAATTGTAATATTGTGGTATTAAATCCATTAGGGTCAATGAAATTAAGTCCTTGAACAAAGTCATAATAGATTTGGCCAACAGTTTTTCTTTGGGGTTATATATTTAAATCCTATAGTGTTAATTGCTGCCTATGAGATTGATAAATTCAAGGAAACATATATTTTTGGGTAGAGATACTTTGCATTAGTGCTATCATTTAGTTCAGCAAAGTATTTTACTAGCGAGTCAGTTTGTATAGTTTAGTAAAATTTATATTTTATGGAGGATATTAAGTAATTTCCATGATTGATTCTAGGTCCTATCTAAGAGTATTTTGAGACCTATTTGGAGGGTGTTTCAGCTGGACTTTCAGAGTGATCCAAGTGCTGTAAGTAATTATGCATAATGTGTACAAGTTTTGTTCATTAGGTTCTTAGAAGTTTTCAAAAGTTTTGCATTTCAAACTTATATTTTCTAAAGATTGTCAAAAGTATTTTTGTATCATTGAAAGAGAAATTTCGACTATTAAATAATATTTTAAGGAGATACTTCTTATTTTAAATAAGTTTTGAATGGCCAAATCTCACTTAAAAGATGATTTTTAAACTAATCTATTTTTCGCAAATAATTGAGTTTCAATGTAAGATTTCTAAAAAGGTTCTTGTTCTTCAAATTTGTTAAAACCAAGTGATTTCAAGGTCATATTCCTATTCTCCAAATGGTATTTAAAATGTTTATTTTAGCAAATTTAATTTTCAAATTTACTCAAGAATTGTAATTTATTCATATAAACTCCTCAGTCTCTATTCGTTCCCCAAGAGAGTCAAGCATCTTTTGATTTATATTCTGTTCAATATTGTGATCTTTGATATGTCTCTATATTTGAAAATAAATTGTTAATATCAAGTAAATTACTATATTTTGTATGAATTTTGCTTTGTGATATGTGACTTAAAATAAGTGTTTTTAGAATTGATCAGATATATCAGATATGTGTGTATCCGCTCACAGGATTGTATGTGAGAATATGTGTTGATCCCTCACCAGCAGGGGTTAGATGTTGGTATCCGCCCACAGGATTGTATGTGAGAATATGTGATGTATATATGTGATACTGTGCTCTGATCAATTATCTGTATGTATTTTCGAATAACTTTAAGATATGATTATATATACGTGTTCAGTGGTTCTTTATATGTTTGGAGAACTATATCAAATATTTTGAGTGAAATTGTGAAATCAAACTCGTGCTTTGCTTGACTCTATTCTGTTGTATATTGTGTATAATTGCTTACTGGATGTGTGGCTCACCCCATCAATTACCATTTTCAGATTAAAGTTTAGTTGGGGAACAGAACCTTTGGATTGCTTCGTAAGGTGCAAGGTAGAGCGTGGGAGTTTTAGGCGAAGTCAATAGTACTTGAAGTCTTAAAAAATTATTAGTTATTTTGTTATTCCGCTTTAGATTTTACTGTATTTTGGAGATTATTCTAAATTTGTGAAGTTTGGATTTTTGTAAGAGATTTTTAAGAGTATTTTTATTTTGGAGTTTTAATTTATTTTGGATTAATTATGTTTAGTAAGTTATATAAGTTCAGCAAGTTTGTCATGTATCTAAATTCATGTTCAATGGATTTGGGTCGTGACAGTTGGTCCTACTTTTTCTTCGAATGTTTGGACCAAAGCCAGATAGAAAACAATTGGTCCAACCGGCTTTGGTCCAAAACTCCCCACCCCAAGAAAAACCTGAGAAACACCGTATAAGTACTCTATTTAAGTTTTATGGTCAACTTTAAGGTCAATTTTTCATCCCAAAAAATTAATCAACGAGTAGCCAATAAGGCACAATTATGACAAACACAAACGATCAAATAGATCTCTACAAATAAAGAAACTAAGATAAATTAAAATTGCAAAGAAACGCCCAGTGAATCATTAACCAAGCTGATTGACAATATTGAACGAGCACGAAAGATTTTTGTAGATCTAGAGTTGTTTATTTACAGTTAAATCCATTATTTATAACCAAATCGAAATACTTTTTATGTAATATTTACAACCAAATCACGATCGGAGAGAGATTGGGGTTCGGTACGACTGGACTAAGTGGTGGTAGTGGCGTAAAATAGATTGAAAAAAATTATGTGAAGTCCAAAACAGAGATTTGTGGAAGTGGAAACGAAGCTGAAAGGGTGAAAGAACTGAAAGCGAGGTGAAGAAGAAGAAAAATTGTGAGCTGACAGAGCCCTGTTTGGATTCCGAGAAAGTGTGATAAAAATCTGTAATTTCAAAGCTTTTTTAAAAATATTACCGTGATGGTTTTGCATAATAACAGAAGTATCAAAATATTAGGTAGTACAAGATATTCTCTTTCTTCTTAGGAAAAAAATAAGAAGAAAAGTAGTACATGATATTCCCCAAATGAAATCGGAATTTAATAATGAGTTGGATGAATAATGAGCATTTAATGGTAAATATTTAAAACTGGTAATAAATGAAGAGAAGGTTATTTATTACCATAGTCTAAAGTAAAAACATGAGAGAACACAGGTACCTGCTGGCTCTTTATCTCTCTACCATCTTCCGAGTCGAAGCCTTGTAGAAAGCAACCTCCAAGGAATTTGTAAGTGTTTAACAATGGCGTCTTTCTGGTAGAAAGACACAAAACCCACGGGCTCTCAGATTAAGAAGATAATAGAGAAAAACATAGTTGGCGAACTGGGAGAGGACAGGAGTGAATCAGTTGCATGTTGGAATGGAATTTCATTAATTATACTCTGCTAAGTCACAATTATAGCAAAAAATTATGAAAAACTTTTTATTGAGATATAAGAAGGCAAATAATTGTGCTGAAAAAGAGAAAGCAAAAACAAGTGAATAATATTATCTCAACTGGCGTGTGGTTGCGAATGGAAAAGAAAGGATACATAACTTTTTTGATGAGAAAGGAAAAAGGCAACCTTTTTATGATCTTTTATTTATTTATTTCATTCTTTCTTAGTCTACACCTTTGTTGACTCGTGAGTCGTGCCACGCGACACCTTTTACGTGCCGTTCCTTTGTTTTACTAAGCAAATTGTCAAGTCCAAAACTTTTCTTACCGATTTCTTAATAAATAAATAAAAAGCATATTCAAAACTCACCGTTTTGTTTGGTGAGTATTTTTGGTTGAAAGTTGAAACAAGTGCGATTAGGTTTGGTTCAGGATGGTGCTACTTGTAAGTCAGGTGGTCACACTAACATATATACTTGCAAAATTAACCTATTTGAACTGCCCTAATAAAAATATTGACTACCTTAACTTGAAAATTATAAGAATTTTGATTCAATAAAAATAAAAGTGATGCAACATTTACAATATTTTTATTATAATTTCACTACAAATTTTATGTGATAAGTGAAAAACAATTACTAATTCTTATTTTAACTCAATATTGACATTAGTTTTTAACCCACTAATAACAAATTATTGCATAAGATTTGTTTTAAAAAACATTGTAGATGTAACATTACTCCAAAAATAATTATGTCCCCACAAACATAATTCTTGACCCCTTAAACCCCCCCCAAAAAAAAAAAAACCTTGAATTAAAAAAAGAGCCCATATAACAACAAAAATAACCCAAAAAGAAAGACTAGACCAAACAAAAACGAGTTGACAAATTATTCAACAAAAAACCTATTAAAATGAAAAATAAAAATAATCATTCAAATTTTTAACTCTTTTAACCCATTATATAAAACTAATCTCTAATTTCATTTCACTTGAAAAAAGAACTCAAGAAAAATATTGTAGTTCATGAGTTTTTCTTGGCAGTGCCGGCAATTATGCTCTTTTTGACTTTCCAATTGCAATAATTTTGCTCTTTTTAACGACTTAGCTTGTAATTGCAACAAATATCATCAATTTTTCTTTCTCTTTTCTATTATCATTTTTAATTCTCTTACTTTATTACTCTTATAAGAGCCCAAAAATGTCAGGTCCACTTAGAATAATCGAACAAGATTTTACAAAACTACTGCAACTAATTTATTAGAGTATAGAAAATGTAATAATGATCATAATTTAGAATGTAAAATACATATTCAAAAAGTTAAAAATATAAAGTATAATCAGTGCTACAGAATAGGTTGGCATAATTTTTCCTAATTTATAAGTGGGACTCAAATTATTTGGGCCTCCCCCGTCACTATCTTCATCATTAATTAAACAGCTTTTGACGAGTCCATGATTTGGCCCTTTTTTTTTTACCCTCTCAAGTCTTTTATTTGTTTTTGTATTTGGGTCTGAAGTGAAATTTTCCAAATTTTAAAGCTGACAAGTATAGCAGTCCGGCGTGGTGTGCTGTTTTCTGCTAACCCTTTTTTTTTTTTTTTGTCTTGTCTTGTCTTTTATAGTACCTAACATTTATTTATTTCCATTTAAAAAAATTTCTTTCTTTCTTTTTTGTCATCGCATTCGTAATCAGCATGACGTGAAATTCCCATAAAGTTTAAAGAAATGTTAACGAGCTTTTTTTTTTTTTTAATTTTTTTTGGAAACAAAAATGGAGTTTTTATGGTTATCTTATATTATACCCTCGATCAGGGCGCCAGTCGGAAGTAGATAGTCGGAGTCGATCTCGGCGTCAGCAATATCAACGACCGTGTGGGGGGTCAACTCCACTAAAGATGCCCATCAACGGACTCCTACGGGCAGCGAAACTCGAACTTAGGTGTGTTACACAAAGCGTCCGAACATTACCCACTCAACCAAGCTCTCGTTGACTATTAAAGAGCTATATATATATATTCGTAATATCAATCAAGTGCCCCAAAATAATTTTCGTAATTAAGCAGCATGTCATGAAATTCCTATAAAGTTTAAAAAATTATTAATTTATTACGTATATATGAATATATCTGTAATATGGTCAAAGTTGCAACTATGAAAGGTCATTATTGACTAGTTTTCGGAATAATCTTTTCTTTCTTTCTTTCTTTCTTTCTTTCTCTTTTTTTTTTTTTGTTTTTTTTTTGTTTTGTTTTGTTTTTAAGCTTTATGTAATATGGGAAATGTTAACCAATGCTGTAAAGGCATTGGGTTAGAAACTATTTTTAGAAACATTTTATTGGAAAAATGATAAAAACAATAAATATTGTTGACAGCTTTTATATTTTTTTATGAAAGTGATGTCAAAAATTTTCTATTATGGTTTATTAACAATTACCCTAAGGGTATCTGTTAATATGACCCATGTAATATATGTAGGCAAAAATAGTCAAATAGCACATTTTTGCAAATTATGTTGCAATCTACCACTGTTTCGGAAATATGTAGGGATTGACCACTTTTTTTGTATTCGAGTTTGGTGAAATCGAGTTTTCCATGGTACTTGAGTTTCATAAAATCGAGTACCATGAAAAATTTTATAAATTTTTTTTGGTACTTGAGTTATCATAAAAAATTTTCAAAATATAATTTTTCAAAGAACTCGAGTTTTTGGAACTCGAATACTCGAGTTTCATGGTAAACTCGAATTTCAAAAAGGTAGTAGATCCCTACATATTTCCAAAATAGTGGTAGTAGGTCATTTTTGCCAATATATGTGCGTATCAAGATTATCCGCTTACGGAGCATAATATATAAAAATAATAGATAAATAATATAAATATAAACTATATAAAGTATAAAAATAATAGTCAAAAATAAAATATTAGAGGTATTAGGGAATTGCAACAAACGAAAGGGGAAGTAAAAAAAAAAAAATAATGGAAAGAGATCAAAAAGTTCTTTTTTCCTGAAATTCCAGTTCTTTTACCCCCTCCCCCCACCCATAATGAGTATTATCTTTATAATTTTTTTTGTCCATTTAATTCCAAAGAGTCCCTTATGTTATCATGGGTCTGAATTGATGAATGTAACTAGCCAGTCCAGCTACAAGTGATCAAGGTTTCGTGTGAAATTAATGATAGCATAAATGTAAACTTGTGATTTCCTTTTTCCTTGTTAAGATCATTTTTATTTAACCGGCGTCTCCCTCTATTATAATGGACATGAATTGGGTCTAGTGCCATTTATACTTTAAACCTGATATAACGAGGTAACGTTTCTGCATTATATTAGGTCCAGTATACAGGATGCACTTGTCCCAAACAGCTAAACCTCTTTCCATTATAAGTATCAAATAAATAAATAATTCTCTTTTTTGCTATATAAGTGAATTTTAGGAACCAACATTAATGCTAACTTATTCATTATTCATTTATATAGTTACAATTGTTTATTATATGGACTTTCTGAGATGTCCTTGTGTAACATTCCTTTCTTTTTTGGTTAAAAAAAAAAATTGTTTGTTTTGTGACATTAGACGGAAGATGATGGACTTTTATGAATTTTGGCATTTTGCTTTTATTTATTTTGATTAGTAATGCAACAAAAAATTTGGTCCTTAAGCTAAAATAAAATGGATGATTAATTAATATGTACTCTAAAATCATATATTAACCGGACCCATGTATATATAATTAATAAGTGGGATCCAATTATTTGAACCTTTACTTCGCCATGTTCTTTTTGAAATTGGCAAATGGCAGCCAAGTCTTTCTATCTTTGTATCTACACTGTCAAACTTGTCCGATCATGTATTTATCAACTTTGCAAAAGACTATAATTGAGCTCATTTTAATATATAGGAAAAAGTAATTTTTAAACAATAAAAACTGAAAACACTACCGTAAAATAATTTTTAAATGTGTGAATAGTGCCGTAGGACCCATTTTTAATGAAAAAAATTATTAAAAAAAGAGGTTTATAAGTCCCGTGAACAGTACACATGACCCACTTACCAGTGACATTCCAATGCAAATTTGGTTGTCAATTAGGTGGTGGGTCCTATGCACCACTGACCAATGACATTCCAATGCAAATTTGGTTGTCAATACGGTGGTGGGTCCTGTGCACAGTGCATGGGACCCACTGACAGGTCTGTGTTCACATGTTTCTCAATTAGAAAAAGAAAAAAGAAAATTCAATTAGAAAAAGAAAAAAGAAAAAAAAGAAGGCATAAAACGCCATAACGCAGACGTGGGTAGAATAATTTATACCCAAATGCATACAAAGTGTTTCAGTTCTTCATTCCCTGGTCTCTACCATTCTCCGAAGCTTGGTGGAAGCAGGGGCGGAGCTAGAAATTTTTGTTTGGGAGGGCCAATTTGTGTTGCTAATTTATTAGTCTATACAAACTTTTATATATATACACAAACACATGTATCTATACACACACACAAAAAATTAGTATCTTTCATAATGAATCTTTAAAATTAAATGTTTCATAGAATTAAATTAATCTTTCACCATCTTCCATAGTGAAATCTTTACAATTCTCATTTTCAATATAAGTTACCAAATTGTCTATTATTGTGAGTAAAAAAATTTCAATTGAATTAATAAAGTGTTCAAAGATATAAATGATCAAAAACTTTAAAAAATACGAGAATACATTTTACCATAAAAAGTGAATTTGAGAAACAATACGTTCTCTATAACTACTAGACAAATTGGACAATTTTTTTTAAGAACATTATTGGACTAACTCAAATAGTTGGAGAGCCAAGTCCCACTTTTAAGGGTTAATTATTAAAATATTAAATATTTCTATATAATAAAAAAAAATTTTCAAAAATTTGGCCCCCCACCCTAACATGTAGCTCCGCCCACCATGGAAGATTGCTTGAAGTTGACAAATTCATACATATATGTCTCATAGTTTACGCGTAAATGATTTTCGATGACTTGGACTTTATTGCATTAAAATTATTGAACCTTTCGAGAATTTCACGTCATACTGCTGACGATGACAAAAAGAATTGTTAGGTGAAAACCGAAAACGACACTACGCGGCTTGTTGTTCTTGTCAACTTCAAGTTTAAAATATCACTTCGGACCTCAGACCCAATAAAAAAAAAACATAAGATTTGAAGGGTTCTAACATGGACTACAAAAGGGGAAAAAGTAAAAAAAACGAAATTATGAAGAAACTTTTATAGACACATTTATCCGATCATTAATTTCACACGAAACCTCGATGACTTGCATCTGGACCAGTTATATCCATGGATCTAGATAGATGCTATCCTCATAACATATCTAGAATTAGAAGACTAATTCCTTGTCTATTCATTTATTTATTAAGGATACTTCAAAAATAGATGACCACGGATTCAAGATTCAAAATTCAAAATTGAAAAGCAAGCATAACTTTTTTCTCAATTTGATGAAAACTTGAAATGATAAGTTATGAATGGTGAATATAAAAGTGATGTTAGTAATAAGTTTATGAGAGTGAAAGTAATTATTTACCACTATAATATGTCATTTTAGCAAATTATAAAATAAAAAAAAAAAACTTGTGTTTGAAACAAGATTGTAGCAAGACTAGTAAAGAGTTTCCGATAAAGAATGGCAATAAAGAAAGTGCTAGTGTCAAGTATGAATTGAACCCACAATATGAATATGGTGATTTATTCTACTTCAACAAACAGCAGATTGTTAATGAAGTTTGATATCAACGTCTTGGTGGACACCTTAATTGCAAAGTAGTGGATTTTCTGAAGGAGAATAAATTGATTTTTAACAAGATTAAAAATTGTGAAAGCATTTGCAAAAATTGCGATAGCTCTTACGCGGCTAAATTTTGTAGGTTGCCATTTTTGTTAGTGGATAGAAACTGTGATTACCAATTAGCAAGAATTCATTGTGATTTGTGGGGACTTACCACTAAAGTGAATGAGCCAAGAATTGGACCGAAATGGATAAAGTGACCAAAATGGACAGAATTGGACCAAAATAAACGAAGTAAACCGAAATAGACTGAAGTAAACAGAATGAATCGAAATTGACATAATTGGATCGAAATAGACCGAAATAGACTGAATAGATAAAAGTGGACCGAAATGAATTAAATTAGACCGAATGGACGGAAATGGACAAAATTGGACCAAAGGTCACAGAATTGGAGTGAAATACGAATAATAACATAATTATTCATATTTATCTGTTTGATTGCAAGGATATGTTGCACCATGTTATATTCATATATGTTTCTCAAACAAATATATATATATATATATATATATATATATATATATATATATTTGTTTGAGAAACATATATGAATATGGTACTCACTCGATCAATGGCAACCACCAACAACGTTCAAGAAGACGAGCCACGACTAACTGCTTTCGAGAAGCAAGTGTAGATCCTGACAGCGGCCGTCAAACGCCTCACGAAGCAGAATCAGGTCTTGGAAGAGCAACTACATCGGAAGACAGGCAATAATGTTGCAGAAGACCTAGAAGATTCCAGTGCTGAGCGACGAGACTGCGAAGGACCGGAAGGCAGTAACGCACCGAGCAGACTGGAGCGGCAAAATGTAAGCATCCCATCCTTCATGGATGCGATTCCACCCCCTGTTTTCACAAAGATACAGGCGATGAAGGAGCAAATGGAGGTGATGATGAACGCTCTCAAGGGATGAGTGTCCAGCGATCTTGACGATCTCGTCAACCACACTGATTCCTCGTTCACTGTCGCCGTCAACTCTTTCCCCCTGCCGCACAAGTTTCGCATGCCGCAAATAGATAGCTATGACGAGGTCAAGGACCCTCTAGATCACTTGGAGGCCTTCAAGACATCAATGCACCTTCAAGGTGTAGCAGATGAAATCATGTGTAGGGCCTTCCCTACGACGCTGAAGGGTGCAGCAAGAATCTGGTTTAGCCAACTAACGCTCAACTCAGTCAGCACTTTCAAGGAGTTGAGCGCTCAATTTAACGTGCACTTCATTGGTGGACATAGATACAAGAAGTCCATGGCTTGCTTGATGAGCATCAAACAGCAAGAGGACGAGACGCTCGCTTCAATAAGAAAGCACTCTCGATCGACAAAGCCGATGATAAGATACTTGTAGCAGCCTTTATAAACGGGCTGCGAAAAGGTAAATTTTTGTTCTCCTTATACAAGAATGACCCAAAGACCATGTCAAATGTGTTTTATAGGGCCACCAAATACATGAATGCTGAAGATGCGCTGTTGGCCCAGGAGGAGAAACCCAAGAAAAGGGAAAGGTAGGATGATACTCGACAAGACCCAGGGCGGAAGAAGGCACAGACCGGAGACCGAAGGGACGAAAGGCGCCCCAATCCCCCGGGGGGAAGGTTCATAAGCTTCACCCCATTAACGACCCCGATAGATCATGTTCTGATGCAGATCAAAGACGAGGAGGCCTTAACTTACCCCGGAAAGTTGAAGGGAGATCCCAACAAATGCTCGAGGGATAAGTATTGCCGCTTCCACCGAGACCACGGTCACGACACGGCCGATTGTTACAACTTGAAACAGCAGATTGAAGCCCTTATTAAACAAGGGAAGTTGTAGAATTTCGTCAGAAAGGAGAGAGCGAATCAACCCCCTCAAGAGCAGAACCCCCGACGAGATAATGAACGACCCAGACCCCCCATAGGGGGCATAAGAATGATCGTAGGAGGAACGACAGCCACTGAGTCATCCAAAAAGGCCCGTAAAACTTACCTTAGGATGGTCCAGAATGTGCAGTTGATGGGCTCTGTACCGAAGATAGGACGAAGAGAAAGCCCTATAATCGGATTTTCGAAGGAAGATGTGCGACGTCTTCACCACCCGCACGACGACACATTGGTCGTCAACATACGAATAGAAGATTACAACATGCACAAGGTGTTGGTCGACAATGAAAGCTCGGCAGATATCCTGTATTATCCAGCATTCCAGTAGATGGGAATCAGCAGGGAACGATTGATCCCGATGAACGCTCCTCTCGTCGATTTTGGAGGAATAAGGGTGCTCCCCCTAAGTGCAATCACATTATCTGTAGTGGTAGGCGACCACCCACAGCAAATCGCTAAGGATATGACATTCCTAGTGGTCGACTGCTCGTCTACCTACAATGCTATCCTTGGGCGACCCACCCTTAATTCGTGGAAGGCTGTAATCTCAACCTACCACCTGATGATTAAGTTTCCTACCGACTACGGAGTGGGAGAGTTGCGAGGAAATCAAGTGGCCGCACGCGAATGTTACGTGGCCATGATGGAAATGGATGACCACCACCAGGCAATAAGCATAGAAGAACACCGAACAACGACAAAACCCATAGAAAAACTTGAAGAGGTGTTTCTTGACGACTCGAACCATGAACGGACAACCAAGATTGGAACCCTCGCTAGTCCCGCCGTCCGCCAAGAGCTCATGGCTTTTCTAAGAAGCAATCGAGACGTATTTTCCTGGACCCACGAGGACATGCCCGGAATAGATCCATCAATCATCGTACATAGGCTGAATGTGTCGCCTTCCTTTCCCCCCATCCAACCGAAGAAGCGAGTGTTCGCCCCGGAACGAGACCGAGCCATAGCTGAAGAGGTCCACAAACTACAAGAAGCGAGCTTCATAAGGGAGGTATACTACCTTGACTGGCTGGTGAGCGTAGTAATGGTCAAGAAAGCAAGCAGGAAATGGAAGATGTGTGTGGACTTCACCGACCATAACAAAGCATGCCCCAAAGACAGCTACCCCCTCCCGCGAGTCGAGATACTAGTAGACTCTACAGCCAGGCATCAGTTGTTAAGTTTTATGGATGCCTTCCCGGGTTACAACCAAATCCGAATGCACGAAGATGATCAGGAGAAAACTTCATTTGTAACCAATCAAGGCCTCTTCTGCTATAGAGTAATGCCCTTCGGTTTGAAGAATGCGGGCGCGACATACCAGAGGCTCATGAACAGAATGTTTGCACTGCAAATTGGGAGAAATGTTCAAGTCTACGTGGACGACATGCTAGTGAAAAGCCGAAGGGAGGAAGATCACTTGGAAGACCTCAGAGAGACATTCGACACCCTTCATTCTTATAATATGAAGCTCAACCCAGGAAAATGCGCCTTCAGAGTGACAGCGGGAAAATTCCTAGGATTCATGGTGTCGCAAAGGGGGATAGAAGCGAACCCGGACAAGATTCGGGCCATAATGGAGATGACACCCCCAAGAAATGTGGAGGTACAAAGCCTCAATGGAAAAGTGGCAACGCTGAATAGGTTCGTGTCAAGGGCAACGGACAAGTGTTTGCCCTTCTTCCTCACACTGAAGAAGTCCTTCGAATGGACTGCCAAATGCCAGCAGGCGTTCGAAGAATTGAAAGCCTACATCTCTGCCCCGCCATTGCTAAGTCCATTATAACTGGGTGAAGAACTTTTTCTCTACCTAGCCATTTCCCCCGCCGTTGTTAGCGCAGCCTTGATCAGGGAGGAAGAAAAGGTGCAAAAACCCGTATACTACGCCAGCTGGGTGCTTCGCGGAGCCGAAGAGAGGTACCCTCCCATGGAGAAACTAGCCTTCGCGTTAGTTACGGCAGCTCACAAACTCAAGCCGTACTTCCAAGCCCATACGATAGTCGTCCTGACTGACAGGCCCCTGCGGCGAGCTATGAGCAACCCTGACGCCACTAGACAATTAGCACTTTGGGCCATAGAATTGAGCGAGTTCGACATCCAATACCACCCCCGAACCACTATCAAAGGGCAAGTCGTCGCGGACTTCATAGCAGAGTTTAGTCATGACGAAGACAAGGGGGTAGAAGAATCCTCTCAATGGAGCGTACATATAGATGGATCATCTAATAGGCAGGCTGGCGGGGCCGGCGTCGTATTACTGTCACCTGAAGGAGATGTAGTTGAATGCATGGTCCGTCTCGACTTCCCCACCACCAACAATGAAGCGAAATACGAAGTGCTAGTAGCGGGCCTTGACCTTGCCAGAGCCGCAGGAGCCATGAGCGTAGTTATTTACTACGACTCCCAAGTCATTACTAACCAAGTAAATGGGGATTACAAGTGCAAGGCGAAAGGATGAAACAATACCTAGATCAAGTGAAAATGAGGGTAGACAACCTACAGGCCAAAATCGTCCAAATCCCCAGAGGAGAGAATGAGTAAGCCGACCGCCTTACCAAGGCTGCTTTAGCAAAACACATGATCACCCATGGTAATGTACTCTCTTTTGTTCAACTTTCTCCACTAATAGACTCCGGCGACGTGCAGGAGATAGGTTCTGAAAGCTACTGGACTACAACAATAGCTTCATACTTGAAGGACGGCGTTTTGCCAGACGAGAAGGAGGTCGCAAGAAAGCTAAAGGTCCAGGCAGTAAGGTTCGTCTTGATAAAAGATGTTTTGTATAAAAGAAGCTTCTCCCATCCATATCTAAGGTGCTAAGGTAATGAAGAGGCGGACTATGTCATGAGAAAGGTACACGAAGGGATTTGCGAAAACCATTCAGAGTCAAGATCGCTAGTACACAAGCTTGTGCGAGCAAGCTACTATTGGCCTACTATGCAGAAGGACGCCGAAGCTTATGTCAAGGTCTGCGACAAATGCTAGAAGTTCAGCAATATTATTAGACAACCAACCGAAAAGCTGGCTCTGATGACGATCCTATGGCCATTTGCTCAGTGGGGATTAGACATTATGGGACCGTTCCCTACAGTAGTTCGACAGCTGAAGTTCCTGGTAATAGGCATTGACTACTTTACAAAGTGGGTGGAAGCTAAAGCTTTGGCCACCATTATAGAGAAGAACATACAGAGTTTCGTTTGGAGATGCATCATATGCAGATTTGGCATTCCTAGGGTCTTAGTCTCGGATAATGGGAAGCAGTTCGATAATGACTCATTCCAGGACTTTTACTCACAGTTAGGAATAAGGAACCACTACTCCTCCCCTGCCTACCCACAAGCTAACAGACAAGTCGAGGTTACAAACCGATCCTTGCTTAAGATTATCAAGACTCGGCTCAAGGGGGCAAAGGGCATATGGCCTGAAGAATTACCAAGCATACTATGGGCGTACAGAATGACGGCAAGGACACCTACAGGAGAGACATCATTCCGACTAACATACGGAAATGAAGCGGTCATCCCAGCCGAGATCAGACTCACAAGCTACAGGGTACATAACCACGACGAAGGCAAGAATGACGAGGCCATACGCCTTCAGCTCGATCTGGTAGATGAAGTCAAGGTGAAAGCAGAACAAAGGCTCACACGGTACCAAGACCGCATGGTGAAGCATTACAACTCCCGGGTTCGACACAGAGATTTCAAGGTAGGAGACCTCGTCCTAAGGAAAGTCATGGGCACTGCTAGAGACCCCACACAAGGGAAGCTCGGCCCCAACTGGGAAGGACCTTACCAAATCACGTCATGGCAGAGGAAAGGCACTTACCACTTGGAAACGATAAACGGACAGAAGCTGCCACATCCATGGAACACCGAACACTTGTGAAAGTACTACCAGTGAAAAGGATAACGTGAAGAAGCAACACCCCTTTATTTCTTGTTTAATTATAGCTACACTCCTCAGTTTTTTTATTTTACTTTAGTTTTCGCTACAATAACTTTTCAAAGCCCAAAGGGCAGGTTTTTTTTTTTTCTTTTTAAAGAACTACTTTTTCTACGAATGCATGGCAATAAGAGGAGTTTATTCAGAAAATAGTCGAAGTTTCTATTGACAAATTCATAACCTGCCAAAGTGATGGGCCTCTAAGGTCTATAATTGGGCCGACAGCCCAAAAGTGACAAAAGTCTTGAGTAAAGACAAGGCTAAATAAGCCAACGGCCCCCACCAAAGTGACAGGCCTCTGAGGTCTATAATTGGGCTGACGGCCCAAAAGTGACAAAAGTCTTGAGCAAAGACAAGGCTAAATAAGTCGATGGCCCCCACCAAAGTGACGGGCCTCTGAAGTCTATAATTAGGCTAATGGCCCAAAAGTGACAAGTTCACTAGTCCTGAACAAAGACGAGGCTAAAAAGCCGATGGCCCGCACAAAAGTGACGGGCTCTTGAAGTCTAGTTGGGCAAATCTATAAAGCTGACAACCCAACAAAAGTGACAAGATCACTAAGACAGTAACGGGGACGAGGCTAAAAAGCCGACGGTCCTATAAAAAATGACAAATTCAGTCTTGAACAAAGACGAGGCTAAAAAAGTCGACGGCCCTCACAAAAGGTGATGGGCTCTTAAAGTCCATAATTGGGCAACACTATAAGGCTAACGACACCACAAAAAGCGACGGGCTCTTGAAGTCCATTGTTTAAAACTATATGGCTGATGGGCCCAACAAAAAAAACTAGGCCCTCGGAATCCATAAATGAATAGAACTACAACGTCGACGGCCTTACAAGAAAAATTTTTTAAAAATAAAACTCCATAAATGGGTAAGGCTATAAAAAGTCGACGGAGAGAGCAAACCTATAAGACAACCAAGGCAATAAAGCTGACGGCCCCATAAAACTTACAAAACGGACAAGTTTTCGATAAATAAAAATACAATCCATAAAAGGTGACGGGTACCATAGGCCGACGAAAATCTCGGCCCCCAACAAGCAACATGCCAATAAAATCGAAGATAGAGAGAAAATAGAAATAATATACCATACACAAAGTAAATTGTTTACAAACAAAAGCCCAAAACCAAAAGAGCACTTAAACATTGCTCTTAAAGTAAACAAAATATACATCACACGTTAAAAGCGTCAGCAGGGGTTCCACCGTCTTTCTGGGATTGAGAGCCGTCAGCATCAATAGTTAGCACGGGAGTCTTGGAAACAGGAGCAGAAGGAGTAATGGCAGGCCGGGCTAGAACGATGCCGCCATCAACCTTGGGCGAAGGCTGAGACTCTGGGATGCCGTCATCATCATCAACGACGATGTTCCTAGCAGGCGTCACTGGCTCAGGCGCATCCATTGAAATCCTAGACAAGTCCAGCTCCGGGAAGGCCGACGCAACCTACTTAAGGAAATCGTCAAAACCAGTGCCTTAGTTATCAGCACAGGAGTCGATGAACAATTGCGACGTTTTAAACGTCTAGACAGCGTCAGTCTCAGCCGTCTCTACCTTCTCTCACAAGGCCGTCACCTCCTCCTGAAGCTTCTGCTTCTAAGAGCTTGCCTCCACCAATTTCTCCTTCAGCTCTTTCACCTCCTTGTTGAACATGCGCATGGCCTCCTTGTATTGCTCTTGTTTGTTCATCAAAGCAGCATTATGTTTCCTAACATAGGTGATGATCCCCTCCTTGGCAATACAACGATCTTGAAGAGCCTTGACACGAACCAAGGCCTGAAAAAGAGAGGGGCTCAAACGTCAGTCAAATAAGAAGGAGATAAAACCAACTTAATCTAATAGAGAAAACATACCTTGGTAATATCAAAAGGAGCTGACGCCCCCAAATCTTCTGTCCCTACCAAATCACAGGGCTCAAGATCCGTCGGCTTTACAAAGGAGCCCACCTCCCCAACGGCGTATCCCTTGTGAGTCAGGAGGCAACATGAGTCTTCTAGGATGGGACTAGAGGAAGTCATTACCCCTTTGCCTGCCCCATGACTTGGCTTAAGGGACGACTTCCCCTTCGGGAAGGCGTCACCAGGGGTGACGGTGGCCCTCTTTAACGGACGGTCGTCATCTCCATCAGGTTTTCTTTTTTAAACTTTGGTGACGGACTTGGGAACTTACGAGTTTCCCTCCTCCGTCTCTTTTGCTAATCTCTCCTCCTTTTTGCGGACTACCACCGCCCTTATCCTTTACTTAACAGCATCCATCTTTGCAAAGGTGATAAACAGGCGTCAGGAAAAGCAGACAGGAATATCATATAAGCTATAAGAAAGATTTACTTACGACGACGAGAGTATTCGCCTAATTTCCGAACTTCTGGCATCGGCTCAGGACCCCCGCAATACAAATGGATGGTGTCAAGGTTGATTAAGTTCCAGCACCTTCTTTGTTCCAAGGGGATTTCGAGAACCCGTTGGATGAACTCATCTTGCTCGTCAATTATGTGGGGAGGCGCACTAGCTGTAAACAGGAAAAGTGGACGGTGTTAGAAGCGTCAAAATAAAATAAGCAGAAGAGCGGCTGACGGGTTCAACCTGACTCTCTGACAAAAGCCCATGTGTTGTCAAAGTAGCCGTGAGGCATCGTCGCCCATTCTTCCTCACGGCACACCCAATCCGTCCCTTCAACGAAGAAATACCTACTCTTCCAGTTCCTATTAGAATATGGCATGTCGGACACCAACTGTAAGTTCTTTTCCCTAACGGAAAAGTGGTACGTCCCTTTGGAAGAGGCAATGTGATGAGGTCTGAAACAGTAAAAGAACTCGTCCAGCGTAAGCTGACGGTTTCCTCCACTCAAACTCCCCTACAATATCTCTGCACCAATGAAAGTCCTCCAAGCATTGGGAGTAATTTGGCTGACGGATAGACCTAGAAAGTCCACCAGCTGACGGTGCAATGCCGTCAACGGAAGCCTGAATCCGGCGGCGAACATAGCGTCATACATACCAACATCAGCCGTCCTCCCTGAGTAACATTTTCCGTTTTCCTTAGGGAGACGGATTGGGATATGCTCTGGGATTTGGTGCCTGACGCGCAACTCTTTAAAAACTTTGTCACTCATCGAAGGTAAGAACTTGTTGACGGCCCACTCCGCAGGGAGAATAAAGGGACGGTTGTCTCTAGGACCTACTGAGGCCCCTTCACAAGAATCTTCTCCATCATCCTCCTCATCACCATCACCATCCTCCCCGTCATCATCATTATCACCGTCACCTTCCTCCCTATCATCGTCATCACCACCATCACCCCCACTTCCCTTTTTCCCTACTTCATCAACTCCTACTCCCCCACTCCCCTCGGCGTAGCCCTCATCCTTGCCGTCGAGGGACTGGGCTGACGTCTCTCTCTCTGATGAAGGTGAGAAATCCTCAGACTCATCACCCGAACCGAAGGTCTCGTTGTAGCCCACTCCTTTGCGGACTAACGACTCCTCACTCAATGCGTCACTTGACATCTGACTACCTACAAGTGACGGATCCAATCTAAGTACCTAAGTTGACGTCCTCACTAAAGAATTATTCAACTACAAGTAAATAATGTGAAGAAGAAATAGAAACTTACTGTTAAGGTGATTCCCTGGAGAAAAGCCTGACAATTGACGGCAGAAAAAGTGACAGAAGAAGAAGTTGAATTGACGGAGTCAAAAGCGACAATCTCTCTCTCTCTCTCTCTCTCTCTCTCTCTCTCTCTCTCTCTCTCTCTCTCTCTCTCTCTCTCTCTCTCTCTCTCTCTCTCTCTCTCTCTCAAAGAACAGCCAAAGTGAAATGAAGAAAAATAAGGAAGGAGCGCTATATATATAGGAAGAAAAAACGCGCGGAAGATGAAGCGACGCCTTTGTCAGAAATGGGGCCAACAGAAGACCGACACGTGTTTTAGGCATTAAATGCATCGTGGATCGAGGAATTAACCAAATGATCTTCCCGCTTCTCTAGGCCCAAAAAAGTAATTTGACAAGACTCCACAAACTCGTCAGTTTAAAATCAATGAGATTATGGAGTAGGGGGCAACTGATGTGGAAGAAAAATAGTAAATGTTGTAGCCATAAGCAATCTGACGGTTTACAACGACGACATGGGTTGACGGTATCTTTCGGATCCGTTAGTTTCTGTAATATTTATCAGAGAAAAGGAAGTAACGAAAAACCTCGCAGGGCGCTCTAAGGCTGATGCCTTCATAAGGTGACGCCTTCATGAGGTGACGCCCTCATGAGGCTAACGAGATTAAAACTGAAGGAGCATTACGAGCTGACGATACTGACCAATGGTTGCTTGCCACCCACGTATCGCGTATATAAGGAAATAACTTGCTCTCCACGCTTCGCAGAATCCAAAGGGATTCCCATAAGGAAAGGATCCCGTAAAATACGCCTCAAAAAGATTCCTAAAAGGAAAGGACTTCGAATCCCACTAGGAGAGGTCCACGCTTTACTACTATAAAAACCCCAATACCCTCACCAACTAAGGTACGCATAATTTACCCCTTTCTAGCACTCTAAAGTTGTGAGAAATTTTAACTTGACCTTCGGAGGGTATTTGGCTGGCACCACACTGGTGCTCTCTGTTAGGTTTTCTTTTTGTGTTGTGCAGGTGTCATTGCGAGCACGTGTTGATCGTGTAGCTCACTGTTGATTTTCCAGCATCATCAATATATATATATATATATTTGTATATAATTTTTACATATAATTTGAAAACGTTTCTAAAAAAAAAAAAATTTTGTATACATTAATTCCTATACTATTTTTATATATAATATAAAGTAATATAAATTTATTATTTCATGTGGTATGAGGAAACTATATATATATATATATATATATATATATGCACTTAAGCCACTTGCCCACTTGGTCATGTGAGAATATTTTAACGATGAAAATAATAATGGATTTTTTTTTTTTTTTGGGTATAAGAGTGGGATATTTAATCAAATAAAAACACAGGTACACGAACACGACATGATACAAAAGAGAACAAGTCCAGACTTACAAGGGTAACTAGACTCCTGTTTACAAAAACAATAGACCGACTAACTACATAGGAACAAACATACGACCAAAACCTTAACTACAACATAAAAACTATGACACAACACGAGCTCTAAACTGAGCTTTATTCGCAACACACATCACGGGATGATACAAAACCCATAGTCCTAGTAGACATCGCAACAAAAAGGGGGGACGTGTCATATAAGAATATTTCTCTCTCCCTTTGAGAAGCTCCCCGTTTTGCCAACAGATCAGCACAGTTGTTGGATTCTCTCCAAATACGATCAATTCGGGCCTCCCATGGCCTAGTTAGGAGTAACCTGCAATCCAAGATTAAGTTAGTATACATAGGAGGATATTCCATGCTTGGGTTTCTTACCCTTTTAGCAGCTAATAATAGAGAATCAATTTGTAGGTAAACATGTCGGTAACTGTGATTCCACGCTTGTATTAATCCTTCACGGATTTCCCAGAGATCAGTTGTTGTATTATTGGTGCTTCCTAAATATATAGAGAAAGCCCATAGCCATTCACCATTGTAGTTTCTTATGATGCCACCTGCTCCTGAATTACTAGGACTACGTTTGGACTTCTATCTGTGTCAATAGTTATGAAAGGTCTTTTTGCTGGTGTACAAAATATGTTTATGAGTTTAGTTGAATGTATAGATGATGATAGAATGTTACTTAAGTAATAGAATTCAATGGCACATATGGGACAGATTTTTCTTAGGATATGTGGAGGGATGTTTTGACCTTTGAAAACTAGGGTGTTTTGGCCTAGCCAAATAGTCCAGACGGTGAAAGCAAAGAAATTTAAATTTTGAATTTTCTTCCATTGTGATATATTAGGCTTAGTTGAAATGTTTGAATGGATCTTTAATTTGTGTTTTCTACAAATCCTGGTAAAATAACTTTAAAGATTGTGAATTTCTTATTTGTTTTTATTCTTTCTTGGCTGTGAGTGAATCTAAATTAATGCATTTCACCCAAATAATTTGTCACATAATTTATTAAGTAGTAAATACATGTTTTCTAGATTTTTTTTTTCCCATATGAAAAAATATAAGTCAACTCAACCAACCGACCCAACCCATTTCTAACCCATTTAAGATGACATGTTTTGGACCTGAACCCTGATTGACCTAACTTAGTCCATTAGCCACATCTAGGTAGGAGGGAAAATTCCTAATTTTTTATTTGGTAGCATATAAAAAATCCTATTTTTGTAAGGAAATATTATTTAATCTCCTGTCTAAGTCTTTAAAATTAAAGGATATAAAGATTATCAAAAGATTTAAAGATAGTATAAATTTTTAAAACTATCATTATTAATTTAAACTTTAATAAATGAAGGGCATTGACTCTTTAAGTAAGATAAGAATGAGTTAGAAAAATTATCAATAATTATATTTATCAACTTTCATGGAAGATTACATTTGGGCACATTTTAAAACATAAAGAAAAGTTAATGGATGCCCTAAGGGCATTTATTTAAAATATATTTTAGAAATTTTTTTATAGAAAAGAAAAAGTAAATATTTTTTTAACGTTTTTCATATTTCTTATAAAAATAATGTCAAAATTTTTCTAAAATTATTTATTAATAGTTACCTGAGCATCTATTAACATGTTCTATGCCACCGAAGAGAGGGAGTAGTTTTCTTTATTTCCCTTTTTTTAGAAACTTCTTCACTCTTAGGTTCTTCTGGAAGTTGCCTCCTTTCTTTTATCCTATGATTTATGGACAGCTATACAGGATGAACTAGATTATCGACTCTCTTTTTTTTTCCTTTTTTTGAGGTATCATTATAATGATACCTCTACCATATTTCATTTTTTTTTTCGATTTTTTTTTCCATTATCCGTAACAGAATATGCTTGCATTGATATGATTTTTTCAAGCACAAGCCCGTTTCTGACCATTTCTTTTGCCTTATTTTTCTCAGCATATTCAAATAGAATGAAACCCAGAATCCCTTTTAAAATCATACTTTCTTTCATCTTTTTTTTTTCCCCCCTTTTCTGGATATTTTTAGATGGAAGCCACATTAAACTCCTATTGCCATTAGTAATGTTTTCTACTATTCTTCTTGTTACCTATATCATATGTCTTCTTGTTTTCTTCCAATTACTAATTCATAAGCTTGTTCTTTTGTTGTAACCTCAATCTATTATTGAGTAACATCTTGGTAATCGATAAATTACAGGACACAATGGTCATGAAGCCTCCTAAGGAGACATATGCTCAATCTATTTTGATATTGAGTATGGTGGTAATTCTCTTTTTTGTCATGGTTTGTGGAGCCTATATTTGCTCAATCTATTTAAATAAAATAAGCACCCATAAAAAAGCCAAGTTTCTAAACATTAAAGTGACGGGCCAGCCATGTCAAGCTATAACTATTGAACCATCTGAGGTTCCCTATGTTTATTATTCAAAACCCAAAACATATAACAGTTACCCATAAAGTTATCTTTTTCTTTTTCTTTTTTAATTGATAAGTCACACATGCGCGCTATCTTGGTTAATTGTAAAATTTTCAATTTAGATTTGTAAAATATATATAATATTGGTTTTATTCTTTTAAAGGGAGGAATGTCCATGCCATCCAGTCAGGTTCTTTGCCATTTTGTCAATGCAAAGATCCGGGAGTGGACAACTAGCAAAATACAAGCCAACAATCAATTCAACATTACTTATACCTGAGCTGAAACAAGCAGAGGAGACAACTAAGAGCACCCTCCACATAGTTCTCTATGAACAGAAATGTAAAGAAAGCAAGGAAAAGCAGAAAAGCAGAGAAAAGTTCTTGAGAGAATATTGTAAAACTGAAATTATGATTCTTGATTTCCTCAGATTCAGATACAGCTCCAATATAGTACATACATAACTAATTCCATAAAAATTGGATCGGACTAATAAACACTTGTAAACACTAATCAGATCATGACACGTGTACAAATTAATAACTAACTCTACATAGCCTTGCTTCTCCTAAACTACGCACAGTTTAGACCTCTTACACTTATACTACCTTTCGTTTTGGACACTCATAGCATCAGATATGTTAAATATAATTATTACTATTAGCAATGGGATGTGTTATACCATGTTGTATATGCTAGAGTGGATGCGGAAGAAGAAGCATAAAAAAAGAATACCGTGAACACGAGAGCTACGTGGTTCAGCCTTGTCAGCCTACATCCACGAAGGAATCCTTAAGGGTTACATCTTTATTATGTATAAGAGTGTAGTATAATAACCTGTGTTACAATGTGCCATAACATGAGTATATATAGGCGATTAAACCCTAGACTACTAGTATAAACAGGACTGGGCTTGGGCCTATTACATTAGGCTAATATGTCTAATATATCTCTAACACCCTCCCTCAAACTCAAAGGAGAAGCTTGATGAAGGTTTGAGGTTGGATAAGCATGAGAAGATCACTTGGAAATGCCTTGAAAAATGCCTTTGAAGAAACCACAATGAAGAATGTGCCAATTGACCAATTTTGGAGTTTCAAATGAAGAAATGGAGTCCGAAATTAGAGTCTACGCAAAAAACTGAGCAAGATAGGCCCTTTTGAAAATTTTGACTTTTGGTCAAAGGTCAACTGTCCAGGTTCAAAGTCAATGGATACTGGTCCGGGTCAGTTTCGTGTTTCCGAGTTGAGTCACAGGTCAAGTAGCAGAGCTGCTGATGTCATCCTATGACGTGTTGCTGACGTGGACTAGGGCTGATGTGGAGGTGCTTGCATGGCTGTTGACGTGGAGTGATGACGTCATCCGATGACGTCAGATGACATCAGCAACAATTTTTGGCGCTTGGCTAGAGCATGTGTTGTTCATCAGCGTGTGGAGGAGAAGCCAGAAACCTAGTGGCACGTGGAGGTGTGTGCAACAGCGATTGAAAGCCATATTTCTTCTGCAGGCAAATCGGTGGTCGAGATGGCCAATAGGACGGCGCGTGTGGCCAATGGATGAGCTACACATGAGGAAATCATGGCGATGCGTGGGAAGGAACCTGAAACGCAGGCGACGCGTGTTGGCGCGTGTGAACGTGATAGACAGCCGGACTTCTCGGGTTTTGCAGATCGCCGAGCAATGAGGCCGACATGGCAGCGCTTGTGGCTATGATCTCACTGGATCTCGAGATTTTTTGACGGCGCGTAGGGATGTTCCGGAGCTACTAGCGGCACGTGTTGGCGCGTGAGCTTGCTGTTGGGGGCCAAGTTTCTGGCTTTTTGTCGCAGGAGGTTGTGAAGCACGTTTGTGGTGTTGGTTTCATCAGGCGAAGCAGGGATTTGCACAGATCTGAAGAGTTAAGTCACGGCTTTGCTTGAGTTTGTGGATCTTGGACACAGCACCGAGCCACGATGGCTGCGAGATGCCATGGAGTCTAGATCCAGCAGAGAAGCACGTGTGACTTCTGATGGTGGTGTGCACGTGATATTCTCCTTTGCTTGCTAGAGATGTTTTATTTGATGCCAAGAACGAAGTTTGGCTCTGATACCATGTTAAATATAAGTATTACTATTAGCAATGGGATGTGTTTTACCATGTTGTATATGCTAGAATGGATGCAGAAGAAGAAGCATAAAATAGGAACACCGTGAACACAAGGGTTACGTGGTTCAGCCTTGTCGGCCTACATCCATGGAGGAATCCTTAAGGGTTACATCTTTATTATGTATAAGAGTGTAGTACAATAACCTGTATTACAATGTGCCATAACATGAATATTTATAGGCGACTAAACACTAGACTACTAGTACAAGCAGGACTGGACTTGGGCCTATTACATTGGGCTAATATGTCTAATATATCTCTAACAAGATATACATTGCTTTACACTCTACTATGAAGATCTTATCAATAATCAACAACCACACTGTTAGCGTCATATTTTCTATGTAATTGGCTAATCTTTTGTCAAAACGCATTTTACTTGTAATTGGATAGATCTAAGATATGTTTAATATATCAAGAAATATGTTGCTTAAACATATCAAGTGGTATCTTTGAAGTCATAAAGATTGATCTAAGAAACAAGTGAAGAAAAATTGTTTCATTAAGTCTCGAAAGAAGCTCGACAGATACTGCTATTAAGGTTAAATGAATAAGCTTGACACAAGCTTGATCTATCGAGAATTACAATTTCAAAATTTCTAGATCTGAAATTTGGCCCATGTTGTTTTATTTGATTAGGGTTTTTTTTTTCTCACAATCCTAATCATATATAAGACATATTTTAAAAGCCATCATATATGGATACAGAGACCTATAACTCATATATTCTGTGTTAGGTTATTACGTTTATACGTCTTAAGATTTTGTAATCAAATACTTCATGGTCTTCATCGTTTATGAAGTGAGAACTTTGCAGCCAACAACAATCATTCAAGTTGTTGTAGTTAGTCACGTACTGGGTTCCGTGCAAAGGAATTAGTCACAAATTGGAGATTTGTGCAACAAAGGAAAAAATGCTACTACAAGATCAAATCCAATTAACTAGATATTGGAGCGAAATTCAACTGTAGATTGGTATTTTGGGATTTTTGCCTTGCAAAGGGTTTTACCAATTTGTCAACAAATCACTGTGTTAATTTATTTTCTGCTGCACTTAATTTATTTGGTGATTTGTTGGTACCTCCACGATTTGTATGTAATTTGAGCCAATTAATCAATTTGAACAATTGATTTAATTGGGGTCAAGCTATCTTAACCCAACACACACAGTTAGCCTTTCTTTTCTTTTCTTTTCTTTTGTGCCCATAAATAGGATTTCTACATGTAGCAGTATTCTCTAACTTGAGAATCGACCCAAACCAACTCAAATCAGTCTTTTTGGATTGGGACCTATGGATTTAATTGTGACCTTGTCACGAGCCACCCTTTTCTTGCGGCTGGAGGTTTCAATTGGCCCAAGGTCCATTGGTCTCATTCTTAACATTCTCTTGACATTCACTTTCTTTTGTTTTTCCCTCTTTTCTCATTGCTTGCAATGATTCTTATGATAATTTTTCTCTTTTGTTTATTCTTGGGGCAGATGTCCATATCTTGAGACATAAGGGGCATAATCCTGTTTGAAAGCTAATTTATACTTGGTTTTAGCCTAAAGGCTGAGGAAGATATAACCCTTGAAGCTAGAAAGGACCGGCAGAGATGCTACACTGGTTGAACTTTGGCGTGACAAAACTCTTATAAGAATATGTTCACCTCTTTTACTTGATAGTGTCCGTTGCTGTACTGCTATCTTTGGCTAGTGCTAATGTAGTTGTTTCTGGTGGTGAATTCTCTTACTAGTAATTAAATTTCAATGAAATTTGTATGATGATTTAATTAGGTAAGTAGTTAAATTAAGTGTTGTACTGTTTTGTAATCGATATCACAAAAACTTAAAGAAAAGTACACACGATGCTCTTTTTAATGGATAGAAACTAAACTGTTAGTTTTTTTATAGTAAATCTTGAGTCCATGAGAGGTTCCTTGATTCCACAAAGTGATAAACTAGAATCCACCAAAGAAGGGTTTCAGAAAGCTCAGCAATTTTATTGATAATAATCTTTGAAAAATGTGTACAGACTTAAGGGTCTATTTAAGTACTCCATAAAACTTGGCGGATAAGAAAATATTCTAGAATAAGTCCTAATTAATACCTAACCATAACATAAATCAAATTTAACCAAAAAAAAACATTAAAAACACCTTAAAAAAAGAAGAAGTAAATCACTTAAATCTAAAATAACGTTTTTTTTAACATAAAAATACCTAAATTAAATAATTATAAAAACTAAATTATAGATTCT
The DNA here is from genome assembly GCA_029955455.1 of Quercus agrifolia. Classification (NCBI taxonomy): domain Eukaryota; kingdom Viridiplantae; phylum Streptophyta; class Magnoliopsida; order Fagales; family Fagaceae; genus Quercus; species Quercus agrifolia. The sequence goes on along the minus strand of JARQAD010000001.1, from coordinate 87,899,551 downwards.
ATCCTACATCAGTAATGGAATGCTTTTTAGTGCTTTATGTTTGTGCTTCAAGGCCTACCCCACTATGTACTTAGCAACGAAAGTGTTGTATTGCTTTGTCTTTGGACGGTATAATGTTACAATATTCCCTACACTAGGAGTGCTACGGGTTGAGGAGGGTTATATGAAGTACGAACCACTTTCTAGTGGATTTTTTAAATTAAAAGAAAGGTCAATTTATTTTGACATTTTTTTTTATTATATATTGGATCATATTAACAGATATCCTCAGGATAATTGTTAACAAACTATATTAGGAAAGTTATGATACCATTTTCATGGAAGATATAAAATAATTTCAACAAAATTAATTGTTTTTTCATTTTCCCACAAAATGTTTCTAAAAATAGTTCCTAAAACAATACTTTTAAAATTTTCCCGTAAATAAATGTTAACAAACCCCTAGTGTAGCCTTTTTATACATAGCTAATAGCTTGGCTTAAGCTTGGCTTATTTACGATCCTAGATGAGCAGTACTGCATGAAAAAAGAATGAATTATTGTACAATTGATCATGTATCGCACTGCTTTACAAAATTTTATTTGTGGTATCGTCAGCCCTAGCCAGCAAGTATTTGACCAAGAAATCGGATATATTATTCTGTATCACTTCCACTTGTATCATCATCAGGAGATTCAGAACCATATTTTCGTCAAATATCTCTCTAAGGTGGCTCAACTCTTCCGAATTCGGCCCCTCCCATTTAGGATCCAGCTCCCATTCCTTTGGTACCTAAATGCCAATGATCCAGCTCCCATATTCATTAGGTTCCAGGTTCTTATTATACAAGTTGTAACAAAATAAAAACTTAAAAGTAAAAACATTTTTCTATAAAAAAACAGATTATGTCCATGTATTTACTAGTACCATTCCAATTCAAGCACAACAATAAATAATTTGGCTTTACTAATTTAAATCAATAGATTGTCTATAAATTTATTTGAATGTTTTTTATTTGTAAATAATTCCACCTATTTATTAAGTTAGAAGTATCTTAGGAGGTTAATTTATCAACTGCAAGGGTGAAAATTTCAAGATCACCATTTCGTTTGATGTGAAATCGAGTGAATGCCTTGTAATCAGCAATCCTAAGTGAGGAAAAGGCTTCATCATAGTGTAAGTTGAACCAATTGATGCAGATGTATAAATAGCTTCCAAATACAAAGGAAACCGCAGGGGTAGACAAGACTCAGAAATAAAGGAAAATGGAGGCATAATACATGATTGCACCCCTTCGAGTGATAGACTCCACCCCATTCTTGCAAATATTGCTCCGTGTTACAGCCATGAGCTAATACAATTCATTTGAATATACATTATTGAAGAAGAAGAAAAGAAGTCATGAGCTACTACAATTGCTAACGTAACAAATTGTGATTAAAGATATATCACTTTTACTTGAAATCAATTGTGATTAGAGATATATCACTTTTACTTAAAATCATCACAAACATTATTTTTTATTAACACTAATTGCAATATTCTACCTTAATAATTATATAAAAAAAATTAAAAATATTAGTATCCCTAAAATTATTGTTAACCTCTGGTACATCTAATGCAGACATGACGTACTTGATACATGCAGGATAAAGTCCAAGAGTCCATCGTTTTATACTATCTTGAATGGCAATTTGAACTGGAAGATGCCTATGGAACATAGATTGGTGCCATCGATATAAAGAGTGATAACCTGAACAAGAAAAAAATATGATTAAACTTATTAGCTTCTTAGGTCTTATTTTAGTTTTCCCTTAACCCATTTAACATCTTTGATGTCACATAAATCAATCGTATAAGATTTTTTATTTTTAAAAAATCAACATATAAAGGAGTGAAATCTTTTCAATTTCACTCTTGAAGATTCTATGGCAACTGTTAATAGTAAATTACTTCTAAAGCTACTTAGGACTATATTTTTTTGATAGGTTACAAGAGGCTATTTTCACAATGTATTTAGTTTTTTTCTCACATAGTATAAAAAAGCTAATGAGACTTCTATATTTGAAAGATTCATCACCAACATTGGAGGTGATTTGTCTTCAAGCATTTTGCATGTGCCATTTAGTAAGTTTTTATATATGTTGGTATGCTATATGTTTGCACGTCTTAGCTAGGGTGGTTAGAAAATAAGATAGGGACAATAAGTTAAGTTGGTATGTGGTTGTCTTTCGAAAAAAACAAAAATTGAGCAAAACAAAGCAACGTGAACATAAAACTCAAGATGAAGAAAAGTTGCTTTTACTGACTTTTCCTTTGCAGTATTTTTAACTATAGGTGAGTGATTGTAGTTTCTCAAAAAAAAAAAAAAATGGTGAGTGATTGTACGTAGGAGCTTATCTCCTTTGGGTTCTATATAGTATATAGCTATTTATAGCTATTCCTATTCTCACCAGTTGTAGAGATATCCCATTTAGTGTGCTATCCAAATGTAACAAGTAAGAAAGCAAAAGCAAGTTCAAGGACAAATCTCAACAATATTATACTTGTTATATATGCTAAAATACATGCTATTTTTAACACTAGTTGTAGCTTCTCAACTACAGAAATATGTAACATCATTACTATATAGAAAAGCTTGAATATTGAATTACCGTACACTTTACAACAATTTGAATCAAGAAAACATTCGTTGAATGTCACACATATAGTAAGGGAAAAGGAAAACTGACCTGAAGTTTCTACTAGCTAGTTTCTGCCGGACAAGGAACTCAATACCCACTTCGAACACCAACATGAGAATTACAGCTGAGGCCAGATGTATTGAAGCATGAAGAACTCCAATCATTATCCGTGTCTTACATGAGACTTTGGAGGGTACAAATGCAACTGCCACAATTAGCAATAGCGTAGCACCCCCTAGAGACACATAAGAGTGCTCCAGCAAGTACATAAAAGCATTCCACACTGTGCCAAAGAAACTCCTCGAGAAACCAGAAATTGAATCTTCTTGAAATATGTGATCAAGCTTACACTAGAGAAGAACATGAAAAGAGGAAAAAATCAACTTGATTCAGCTGTTTAAGTTGTTTCAATTCAAGAGAGGAACAAAGAGGAAAGGCATCATAATGGTCACAATAACTACTATTATGAATTTGTTGATTACTTTTAGGTTAATTGGCACTTCCTAACTATTCTAATGATTAGAATTAGAATTTCTCTCATTCAAGATGAATAGCGGGAGGAAAATACTGTAAATTTGAATAATGAACAAGGAGTAGATAAGAAATTCACCTGTGGGAACATAGAAAAGACCAACATAAAGTATGTAATGCCACCAATAAAGTCAAATTGCCAATATTCCTTTCTGAAATTCCAAATATTTCTTAATGCAAGCTGCAAATTAAAAATCAATAAGATGTATTAAGTAAGAAGCAGAAGAAAATGTTATAAAATGTGAAGTTGGTAATAATAGGAAATGGAACAAGAGAAAATAAAATTTCACTATTACCCTTCTTGAAATTTTATGAGGATAAGCATGTTTGCACTTATAGGAAACTCCATGAGATTCATTGAAATCATGAAAGACATGGGTGGGATGTGCAAATGCTCCATCACAACCATTTACAAGTAGATGTTGGGGATAAAATAACTCATTCTTTTTATTTGGTTGAGAAGAATTTGACTCGTTTGAACTAACAGTTGAGTGACGTATATAGTGGTGTAGGTCCCCAACAATTCGAAGCCTACACCTTTCTTTTAAAATGTTATATATTAGGTCTGAGACATTATTTTTCGTTTGATTGGTTGTCTAAGGCATCTTTTCTAGAATCACCATTCTCATACCAATCAAGAAGCCAATTTGGTTGATGTGTCATGATGATCAGAGAGTCTGTTCTTCTCACCTTGATTACACATAGTTATACATGCAATGTAAATTCAATTAACATTAATATCATCCATATAATAATACATAGAAAAAACTTGTTGCACACAGTATATGTAATAAACACTGCCCTAATATGTATTCACATACTTTATGTAAGGGTGGCAATTCGTGTCTGTGTGTTAGGTTCGTGTCATGTTGACTCATGAGTATCCGACTATATAGGTCAATACTAACTCGACATGTTTATTAAACGGGTTAAGATTCTTCAACCCTAACACAACCCATTTATTAAATGGGTCAATCATGTCAACCTGTTTATCAAATTTTATAAAAACGAAAAAAAAAAATTATTATCAACCAAATTTATATGAATTATGAAAAACCAAACAAATAAATATTTTTTAATATAAAATATAAAACTAACGAGTAACTGCATCATAAATAATCATTCAAAACTAAAATACATCTCAATATCACAAATAATCAATTATAATATGTCAAAGAAAATAAACCACAACAACTAATAAGTTTATATACCTAGGGTTTGAAGGGTATATTGGTAAAAATGTTTTTTAATTAAACGTGTCAGACAGGTCAAACTGTTTCCATGTGATAAACAGTAACTCAACTCGTTTATTAAACGGATCAGTTGTGTCAACTCAAATATGACACTAACCCATTAAGTCTCAACCCATAACCTACTAATTTCGTATCGTGTCGTGTCAAGTTCACAGATTGTGTCAAATTTTGCCACCCCTATCTTCATGGTATAAATGCATGGGCATACACAAGCAATTAATTACTATCATCCACTAATTTAATGCTTTTAGTAAGTAAACATATATATACCATTTTTCTAGCTAGTTTGGAGAAGAATTTGAATTGGTAGACATCGATATCACCATGGAGTGCAAGATTAAGACCGAATATCCACCATCTCATAGTAAATTGCAAGGAAAAATAACTCTTCTTCTGAGGCATGAACCACCCACCCAACCAGCTCTTATGACATATATTCCTCGTTAAGGTATGGAATCCATAAAACCAATCTGTGTCAAGCCAAAAATATATAAAATATTACCACAATACAATGACAATCTAAAAGCAAACTTACTTTAAAGGGTTTTTAAAGGAGTATGAAGAATGGTCTTTCTAAAATAAAATTAAAAAAATAAAGTCATACATTTTTTTTTTTCTGAGAATTAAATAAATAAAGTCATACATGAATGTCAATTATCATGGAAAATAGTATAAAAAAAAGGTACCAATGAGGATGAAGCTAATACTTTTTATAAGATCCTATAAATGAATGTGTCACCAATAATAATAAGAATAATAATTAGATATTTATTAGTATTAGCTCACCTTTTTTTATTAAAAGTAAAAAACAAGTAATTAAGAGGAGGCTGAAGCTAAAAACTAAGATCAACCATGATTTCCGGGAATAATAAAACACCGAGGGCCATTATATGTTGTCGATTGTCTTCCTCTTTTGGTTCTTTTTCTGTCTTGCCTAAGCTCTCTAGACACCCTAGGAGGCACTACAGGCTTGTTGACAGCCATACGTTGTTGTTCATGACAAGGAGGCATATCAACCTTGTTAACAGTCATGATGCGTCCTTGGTCATTACAAGGTGGTGACTGAAATGCATACTTGAAAGGACGAAAGAGCCGCCTTTCATATGTGAACTCTGAGGGATTATGATACCTAGAATAAAAACAATGGTTTCAAAAATTAATAAACAACATATTTTTTGACAAATAATATTAGTATATATATAAACATAGTTAGTATATGGTAATCAACACAATGAAGAAGTGTTAGAATTAATAATAAGAATGACCACATGTTAGAACTTTATAATTAAGTGATTAAATTTATAATTTCTTAATAACTTAAACTCTTGGAATGGAACAATTGGCAATTATGATCAGGGACCCATGATCATATAGGCAGAATTGTCATATAAGGAATAATAAATAGATATTATCAACTTACGCAAGATCCCCTCCAATGAGTAGTAAGTCTCCACGTTTTAAGGTATCATAATTGATTTTGTATTTTTCTTCCTGAGATGAATCGATTTTAATTTGGAGTTGAGCAAGTAGACATGCCACTGTATAAGTTGAGTTTCCATCATCACCAGTATCAGCCATGAAGTCGAACCATATTTCTTTTTCTTTACTAAAATGATGGACAAAATGGGCTTTTGCCCTTTTTAGGCAAATTAATTAGCCTTTTGTCCTTCTTCCCAAACTAAATAGGGAAATGCCCCTCTTTTGAAAATCGAGTTTCTCAAAATCGAGTTAAAAAAAAAAAAAAAAAATTCAAGGACCTATAGTGACGTTTTTAAGGACCTATAGTGGCGTTTTAAGAACCTATAGTGACGTTTTATAACTTAATATCCATGAAATCGAGTTATAGGCAATAAAATTGCCTATAACTCGATTTCATGGATATCAAGTTACAAAACGTCACTATAGATCCTTAAAAATGTCACTATAGGTCATTGAAAACGTCACTATAAAGCTTAATTCGATTTTGAAAAACTCGATTTTCAAAAGAGGGGCATTTCCCTATTTAGTTTGGAAAAAAGGGCAAAAGGCTAATTAATTTGCCTAAAAAGGGCAAAAGGCAATTTTGTCCCTAAAATGATCATATAAGTAATCCCCTTGTTGAATTCCAGCTTGTGCCTCCTTTTTATTTTTTGGCACAACTTGAATTTGATTCATTGCTGTTGAAGATGGAAGGAAGGAGAACATAAATTACTTTATAGATATTCATGATCCCTACAAAAATTAAAAGAAGGAACTTATGCATGAGTAAGAATATTGAAAAAGATATTTTGAAAGATGTACCATCATGTGTATGTTTAAACTGGTAAAAAGGAATAAATCTTCAATATATTGTCCTTCCCTTTTCTAAAAACAAAAAAGACAAATCCTAATACTTAAGGGGACTTCTTCAACTACACTATTTAGTTATTTCACATCATAGAGTCAATTGACTCAAATCACAAGAAACTTAAGTAAAAAATTAATTTCCAAAATAAAATTAACACTCCATTTGTCTCCTCATAAATTTATTTTGAATATATTGGTGCAACTGAAAAATACTGGTTGATTTGCAAACATTTTCATGCTCAAAGAAAAATTACAATGAAATCATATCAAATAATTTTAAAAAATCTTAAATTTTTACGAAGCAAGCATGTGTTAAAATATTAGTTAAATGATTATATTTATCCTCTCCTTCTATGACACCATCATCACCTTTCACACGTTCTTAGTTCTTACCCACCACATAATCTTTTCCTTCCTACGTACTCTTCCATACCCTTTAAATTTTCTTTTTTAAAAACTTTCGATCAAACTTTAGAAAATAAATAATTTTACGTAAAAACAAACAAAACTTAAAAGTTAGTTATACTTATACCTGCAATATGCGCATATCAAAGCGACCTAGGAACACAGTTACTGATAGCATGAGATCAAGGCCGTCGAAGCTTTTCAACAAAATAAGGAGTACAACACCGTTCTCTTTAGTTGGTATTACAAGGGTTTTGAGCTTCTTCGGCGGTACCTCATAAGCATTCTACTGGCGTGGACTTGGGGAGTCTAGACCTTGAGGAGGTGGACAAAGAAATGGAGACAAACAAGGCTTCTTAGTCCACAGTTGCTGCTCCTAAGGGGAATGCTCTTGAGAACACTCCTGTTGGTGGTGACGAGGCAGCTGCTACTGCCTAGTACACACACACACACACACACACACACATATATATATATATATATATATATATATATTTTTTTTTTTTTTTTTTTTTTGGGTGCCCAGTGTGTTTTTTGGGCTTTTCATTCTAATTCCAAAACAATGCCATTTGCCAAGTTTTTTTTGGGCTTTAATTTCTGATTATAGACAAAATATGTTTATGCTATTGTTTATTTTCATGCCTTCGATGGTTCTTCTTTTGTTCATTTTCTGGTCGTCATGTTTGACATTCTTGATTTGCATGTGACTTATGTCTTTGCCAGAATCCTCATCTGCTTACACCCGTCTAAGGATATTTTTGTCACCTAAGTCATTTTTAGGTGACTTACATCCAGTTGAGGAATTTTGCCACTTAGGCTTCGTCAGTGACTTATATCCGTCTAAGGGAATTTTGTCACTTAGTCATTTTTAGGTGACTTACATCCAGTTAAGGAATTTTGTCACTTAGGCTTCGTTAATGACTTACATCCATCTAACGGAATCTTGTCACTTAGCCATTTTTAGGTGACTTACATCCAGAAAAGGAATTTTGTCACTTAGGCTTTCATCAGTGACTTACATCCGTCTAGCGGAATCTTATCACTTAGCCTTTTTTAAGTGATTTACATCCAGTTAAGGAATTTTATCACTTATGCTTTGTCAATGATTTACATCTGTCTAAGGGAATCTTATCACTTAGCCATTTTTTATGTGATTCACATCCATTTAAGGAATTTTATCACTTGGGGCTTTTTCGGTGTTCTAGGCTCGCATACAATACATTGGAATATTGGCTGAATAGTGCTTTTATTGCTTTATTTCAAATGAAGATATTATTCTCGTGAATACAATTGTATTTTATATCTGTAACACCCCATAATTTTGATACTATTTAAATTATTTTACGTAAATTATAAAGGAGGCCTACAATTAAATGGATTAAATTGATTTGGGCCTAAGATATTTAAAAAAAAAGAGAAGTTAAATACTATGAAATATGAAGCCTAAGTGAAGTGGCATAAGTAAATATATGGGCCTTGAAAACCCTAGTCTATTTCCTCTTAAGTTACACGTGTATTTACTGATGGTGCCTCCTTTTGCTTCAGCCGACTATTGAACCTTGCCTTTCTTCACTGTGGCGTTGAGTTGGAGTTGGAGTCTGCAGGTATGATTTTCTCATGCTCTAGATTTAAGAAGTTTGAATAGTCAATAGCTAGCAATTGTTATGAACCTAGACTATGATTATACTAATAGAAAAAGAGCTCCTAGAGTAAGAATGGTAATATGGCTGTATGTTAGGAAGACTTTGAGTTGAACCAAATAGAGTAATAGGCTTGGACTTTGCCACCATGTTAAAGGGAAAAGAGTGTTTGTGGTTAATATGCTTTCACACATAGCCTCAATTGTTGACCAGTTAATATGCATTCACACTAAGCCTCAATAGTTGACTGGTTAATATGCATTCACACTAGTCCAGATGTGTACTAGATTTTGGGTCTTTGGATTGATAATTACAATATTATAATAGGAATTGTTTATATAGCCGTATGGTCCAAGCTTTGAAATTTGATTATGTATTAATAGTATGTATAGTCATATGGACCTCTATTGGCTCTAAGATTGATTTGGCAAAGTTATATTATTGCACTAGCTAGCTTTTAGCTATATTGAAGTTTCATGAATATCTATGATTTCGTTAATAGAAAAATCTGATTAGGCAGCAATATTTATAAGTCCAAAAATTTGATCAAAGCTGAAAGTAAATTGGATAGTTAGGTGAATAAATGAAGAATTTTGGATATATCAATATTGTCTAGGATAAAACCGTTTAAGTGTGAAAATAGATTTTTAAGTGGGAAATTGTGTATTGATGAACCTATTTTTGGTGTTGCTAGGTTCTAATTCTACTGAATTGTTGTAATTCAGGGGAGGTTGATTTCTTTTATTTTTGCAACTAAGAGGTAAGTGGTGTTTACTAATTTTGGGGGGGTTTTCCCAAAATAGTGTTGATTATCAAACTATTCTCATATCAAGAAATATGTTGATATTCTATATATAAATTGATATTTTATAAATTTTTGATATGCACATTGACTATTCGTTTTATGAAGAACTTGTCGAACAACCTAAATTTATTTAAAATTGTATGTGTGAATATGTCTTTATATTTTGAGAATTATGAATGAATTATTTTGTGAGCATATTGAATATGTTTTGAAAACCTATAGCAAGTCGTGATTAGAAGCTCAGTATGGTATTTAGTCCTTAGTAAGGGACAATCATACTACAGCTAGTCCTTAGCAAGGGATGGTCCCAGAAAAGGGGACAGTGCACTTTTGATAGCTTTTTAGCAAGGGAGTATACTATTGAGGATCCAAAAAGGAAGCTCCTTAGCAAGGGAGTGCACCTTTTGGTTCCAAAGGAGCCTTCCTTAAGAAAAAGGGATGGAAAGGAGGTTCTAGTCCTAAAAAGGGATAGCACAACCCTGTCAACGAAACGTAAATGTTGGCCACAAGAAAAGCTTAGGAAATTGTTTATATGATGGTATATATATTATGATGGCTCACAATATAAAGATATTATTTTCTTTTACATGAAATATTTGACGACAAAATATTGATGAGTTACAAGTTGTGAATTTGTTGAAAGAATTATTTATTTGAAAGGTTTGTTCCCACACCCCAATGTTAGTGAATTTCCACTTATTGAGTTATCTCACCCCCCTTTATTTCCCCTTACAAATATATTAGAGGAATTATTGGAGTAGAGACTCGTGGAAGACAATAGTTATGAATTATTTTGTGGAACTGAGGAGTTTATTATGATTTTTATGGCATTAAACTTTGTACTAGAGAATTATTTTAAGGATGTTTTGTCTTTGGTGGATTAAAGCTCTGACATTTGTGATAAGATTTTAGATTGTTGGTTTCTTTCATTTAATATTTTTTTTTATGGATTATTTAGATTAAATAAACTTTTATTGCTTATGATTTTGGGGCGTTACAATATCTACTGATGATATTTCTTCAAATGCTCGATATTCCATGGCCGGGGTAGCTTCTTCCTGTCCATTGTCTCCAGGTGATAGCTGTCTTGTCTTGAGTAATGGATGACCTTGTAGGGCCCTTCCCAGGTTGGTCCAAACTTCCTTTGGGTTGGATCCTTAGTTACTGGCATGACTTTGCATAGGACGAGGTCTCCTATGTTAAGCCTTCTGAGCTTCACTCTCTTGTTGTAGTAATCGGCCATCTTCTGCTGATATTTTATCATCTTTTGGGATGCTCCGTCTCTTACTTCATCTAGGCAATCTAGGTTGACTTTCAATTGATCCTTGTTGCTATCTTCACTAAAAGCCTCTCTTTTCATGCTGGTGACTCCTACTTCGACTGTAATTACTGCCTCGATGCCATAGGTGAGCTTGACGGATGTTTCTCCTATCGAGGTTCTTGCTGTAGTTCTATATGCCCACAAGACATTAGGAAATTCCTCCGGTTATGTGCTCTTAACCTCCTCCAGCCGAACTTTCATGATCTTTAGCAGTGTTTGGTTCATCACTTCCATCAGTCCATTGGCTTGCGGATGTCCCGAAGATGAAAACTGGTTCTTGATCTCCAATCCCGAGCAAAAGTCCCTGAAATCTTGGTTGTCGAACTGTCGTCCATTGTCTGATATGATTGTCCGTGGTATCCCGAATCTACAAACTATGTTCTTCCATACAAAGTTCTAGATCTTTGCCTCCGTGATAGTTGGTAGTGCTTCTGTTTCAAGCCATTTTGTAAAATAGTTAATTGCGACCAATAAGAATTTTACCTGTCTCTTACCTTGGGGTAGTGGGCCCATGATGTCAATTCTCCACTAGGCGAATGGCCACGGGGAGGTTATAGGCGTTAACTTCTTTGCTGGGATGCATTGAACATTCCCAAACTTTTGGCACTTGTCGCATCGTTCAACAAACTCCTTTGCGTCTCTCTGCATAGTAGGCCAAAAGTAACCTGTTCTAACGATCTTACTTACTAAGGATCTTGAGCCTACATGGTCTCTACATACCCCTTCGTGGATCTCCTCTAAGATGTACTTGGCTTCACTTTCCTCGACGCACTTTAGGTAGGGCATAGAGAACCCCCTTTTGTATAGGGCATCGTTTAGGATGGTGAACCTAGCTGCTTTCTTCTTGACCTTCCTAGCCTTCTCGACGTCTGGTGGAAGTCGTCCATCTCGGAGGAAAGATAGGATTGGGGTCATCCAGCTATTTTCACTTTGAATTGTGAAGGTGTGGAACTCTTCAATGCTGGGACGCTTCTGGACTTCCATCTTTAAGTCTGTGATCGTCGATCTTGCTTCTGACGACGCCTGCTTCGCTATCTCGTTTGCCTCCATGTTTTGGCTCCTAGGGACTTGTACGAATTCTACTCGATCAAATTCATAGGCCAGATGCCTTGTCGGTCTCAAGTATTTATGCATCTCCTCCTTTGCCTCATATTCTTCCTTTATTTATCCCACGACCAACTTAGAATCACTCTGGAGGAGCAAGTATATAGCGCCCAATGCCTTTTCGACTTTTAGTCCCGTCAATATTGCCTCATATTCCTCCTCATTGTTAGTGGTGGGGAACTAAAGTTGAACTCCATATTTGCGCGTATCTCCTTCTGGGGTAATGAGGATAACCCCTACTCCGCCCTTTTTTCGAGCTGACGACCCGTCAGCCTAGATTGTCTATCTCTCCATTTCATCCTATGCTCCTTCTTCATCAGGGTTTGTGAACTCAACGATAAAGTCCGCTAATGGTTGTGCCTTGATCGCTGTTCTGGGGTGGTACTCAATGTTGAACTGGCTAAGTTCGATTTCCCACTACACCATTCTTCCTACAACCTCGGGCTTGTTCATCAACTTCTTTATGAGTTAATTAGTCATCACCAAAATAGGATTCTCCTAGAAGTAGGGGTGCAGCTTACGAAAGGCTACAATCAAAGTGAATGCAATCTTCTCAATCCGTGGGTATTTTGCCTCAGCTTCTTGGAATGCTAGACTGACATAATAGACCGGGAATTGTGTTCCATCCTCTTCTCAAATCAAGGCCGCACTCACAGCTGTAGCTCATACTGCTAAATATAAATATAGGTCCTTTCCTGAAAGGCCTTCTCGCACTCCTCTGTCCATGTGAAAGCTTGCTTCGGAGTTCTGAAGAAGGGTAAGCATTTGTCCGTTGTTTTAGAGACGAACCTGTTGAGTGGTGCTATCCTCCCTGTTAGTTTTTGGACTTCTTTCACCATCTTTGGTGATGTCATCTCCAATATGGCTCACACTTTTTTTGGATTTGCTTCTATCCCCTTCTGGGACACCATGAACCCTAAAAACTTCCCAAACACAACCCCGAAGGCGTACTTGCTAGGATTCAGCTTCATCTGGTATTGTCTAAGAGTAGTGAAGGTCTCCTCGAGGTCGTCCAAGTGTGCAAATTCTTCCTTGCTCTTGACAAGGATGTCATCCATGTATACCTCCATGTTTCTCTCAATCTACTTACTGAACATTCTGTTTACTAACCTTTAGTATTCTTGCATTTTTCGATCCAAAGGGCATTACCTTGTAACAGTAAAGCCCCTAGCTGGTGATGAAGGCAATCTTCTCCTGGTCTTATTCTGACATCTTGATCTGGTTGTATTTTAAGAACGCGTCTATAAATGTAAGGAGCTTGTGTCCTGCCATGGAATCCACAAGTTGATCTATTCTCAATAGGGGGAAACTGTCTTTCGGGAAATCCTTATTCAGGTCTGTGAAATCTATTCACATCCTCCACTTCCCATTTGCCTTTTTCACTAGGACGACATTGGCCAACTAGTCTGGATAGTAAACCTCACGAATAAAATCTACTACCAGCAATTTGTTTACCTCTATGATTACTTTGTTTCGTTCAAGGGCCAAGGCTCGCCGCCTCTGCTGGACGGGCCTCCTCTCAAGATCTATATTTAGTTGGTGTTGGATGACCTCAGTTGCTATGCCTGGCATATCCTCGTGACTCCATGTGAAAATGTCCAAATTGCCTTTAAGGAATTGGACTTCATCTCTTCGCTCAAAGTCATCCCTATCCTTATGGTCTTCATTGGTTCCCCGTCTACCAACTCTACAATTTCCAGGGCTACCACTTTTTCTTCTTCCTTCTCCTCGATCATCCATGTATGGTTCTCTTTCACAACTAACACCGCTTGGTAGCATTCCCTGGCCAACACTTAATCTCCTTTTACTTCACCCATGCCATTCTCCGTTGGGAATTTTACCTTCAAGCAGTAGGTGGACGTGGCTGCCTTCCAGTGGTTGAGTGTGGGTTTTCCAATTATCACGTTGTATGAGGAGGGGCAATCTACCACCAGGAAGTCGAGCTGATGAGTTAACTGTTGGAGGTAAGATCCCACCGTGACTGTCAACGTCACTATACCTTTGGGATACACCCAATCTCCACTAAAGCTAACGAGGGGAGACTCAAAAGGCTGTAACCTTTCGGGATCTACCTTCAATTGCTGAAAGGCGGAGAGGTAGATAATGTCTGCAGAGTTGCAGTTATCTATGAGGATTCTCTTGGTGTTAAACCAAGGGATCGTCATACGGCTGCTTCACTCCTCTAGCATCTTATTCTGAAAATAGGATGTCCTTGTTCGTCCTCCTCTATTTAAGAAGTGGTATCTTGTGGACGTTGTTAACCTGTCTCTATTATGACTTCTTGAGGGATTTAAAAGATCCACCTATGAACAGTCCTCTAATGATCGTTTTTATTTCTCCTATCGCGCTTTGAGGACGGTTGAACACGTTATCCTCATCCCTCGGAGCAGCTTCGTACTTCTCCTTGTTATCACTCCTAGATCTGCTAGGCTCTCCCTTCTTTACAAACTTCTGCAGCTTCCATTTCCGAATGAGTTCTTCTATCTGCTCCTTTAAATCTCTACAATTTTCGGTGTAAAAACCGTGATCCTTGTGAAAACAGCAGTATTTCTTCTTGTCACACACATTAGGTGATGAGTGCAGCGGCCTTGGCCATTTAAGATAATGCTCGTCCTTAATTTGCATCAAAATTTTGTCGATAGGCATAATCAAAGGGGTACATTTTACCATTTGAAAGGTTTTATAGTCCTTTCACTTATTTCCGTCGATACCCTGACGATCTCCCCTTTCTCTTTTTCATCCCCTCTGGTCTTCTTCCTTTCCTTCCCTCTCCCTAGGCTTCTCCTCGTCCCTTATTGCTGCCAGGGTATCTTCGTCATTCATATACATCTGCTCTTTCACGAGCATTTCCACCATCATCTGAGGAGGGCTTTTTGCGAGTGCAACCACGAACTCTCTAGACTTCAATCCAACCTTAAAGGTCGTCAGCTGCACTTTTTCCTCTGCTTCATCTACCTCCAAGGTTTCTCTAGTGAAACGCTTCACATATGACCTCATGGTCTCTTTCTCCCCCTTGCATGATGGTAAACAGGTGGTCTATCGGCCTTTTTGGGCATTATCCACCAATGAAATGGCGTAAAAAGGAATTGCCCAATTGCTCGAAGCTATCGATGGCCGATGTTGGTAGCTTACTAAACCACTCCCATGCTACTCCCTTAAGAATGATGAGGAAGGAATGACACAGTATCTCGTCAGGGGGCTGTTGAAGACCCAGAGTTGTCTCGAAGGTGTTGAGGTGGTCTAGAGGATCTTTTAGACCGTTGAATGACTCAAGCTGTGGGAGATGAAACTTTGAAGGCATTGGGCATTCCAGGACTCTTGTTGTAAAGGGCGAGTTCGTCCTCCTGACCATCATGTCTAAGCTCCGATCTGTTTTCTCCCTTATTGCACTTCTCAGCTTGTCCATTTCCCTTCTCATTTCCCTGAAGAGGTCTGAGTTCGCTCCCTCAAGAGTAGTTGGTCGTCAATGGTCGTTCCTTCTTTAACTATCTCTATCGTCATTCCGGTTGGTCCCAAAGCGATTATCTTCTTGCTGAAGCTGCAATCTTATCTCCTAGTTCTGCTTTGTAAGTTCCTCTATTCTGGCTATGAGTGTTTGGATTTGCAGGGCTAGTACTGTAGAATCTTAAGACATGCAGAACTCCATTTGGACCTTAAAGTTGAATGGAACTACGCTTTCAAACCTAAGTACGAAATTGTTGTTCCTACAGACGGCACCAAACTGATGATGCCGAGATCGTTAGTCAAGTAGGTTTGTCCAGATAGGTCAGCACGAGCTTTGTCTCTGTACCTGCGAGATTAAGAATGGAATCCACTTTGAGTGGTCACTGGTGTGGTGCCGGCCACGGAGTCTCCGATGGCAAAGTCAATGAATGGAATTGGCAGAGAGGGATTATAAGAGCTAGAGTGAATAAAGTATTTCAACGTGTGTGTATGTATGTACCTTGTTCAGTTCTGAAAGGTGAATATATACCCCTTTCTCTTCTAGCCATTGTACCTTATTTATGATGGCTTTAGTGCCTCTTCTGGAACGCCTTTGGGCTCATTAATATGGGTTTTGATGGGCCTCCCAACGGTCTTCTAGCAGGTTTGTAACTATTCGAGATATTGAATGCTCTTTTATGGCTTCTATTTCTCTGTCCAGGCTGGGTCCGGGTGGACGAAGGTATCTAATGGGTTCATCTAGACAATGGTATTTATTGGGCCTATCAGTCTCCACCCTCAAGATAGTTTTTGTCTTCAAGATTGTCTTCATCTCCAATGCAATCTTTGTCTTCAAGATTGTCTTTGTCTTCAAGGTATAGTCTTCGTCTTCAAGGTAGTCTTCATCCTCAAGATTGTCTCCATCCTCAAGATAGTCTTCATCTTCAAGATTGTCTTCGTCTTCAAGGCAATCTTTGTCTTCAAGGTAGTCTTCATCCTCAAGATTGTCTCCATCCTCAAGATAGTCTTCTTCTTCAAGGTAATCTTCATCCTCAAGATTGTCTTCAAGATTGTCTACATCCTCAAGATAGTCTTCGTCTTCAAGGTAATCTTCATCCTCAAGATTGTCTTCGTCTTCAAGATTGTCTTCATCTTCACAGCAGTCTTCATCTTCCTTCATCTCCAATGCAATCTTCGTCTTCAAGATTGTCTTCGAGATCGCTATATTGGTAGCTACTTGGCTTGAGGAACAATATAAACTCTTGCAAATTCTTTGTAGTGCCACTAAGTCATCATATTACCTATCCTAAATGGAGGTGGAACAATACACACACACACACACACAAAAAAAAAAAAAAACATTCACAAGTGAAAAGATTTGATCAAGAATGTACCTCCAAAGGTTTGTGTGATTGAACTCTTGCAAAACTTAACGCCAAATCCTTAAAGATGGATCTGCTGCATGGAGAGAAAAATCGTCAAATAGTGAAGATTATATGAAGAAGCTAGTGTACATTAAATCTGTTGAACTAAATATCATACATGATCTCATATGTGATATTAGTTTAAAAAGGTCAATCTACATTCGTTTAGATCCAATGAATTAAAATGATCAATGCAAGGACCACTACGTTGACACGCTTCCTTTGAATCAAAAGAATTGTTGTACCTGATGGGGGAAAAGTCTCCGCTTCCTAGATACTAGTAATTATCACTAGTGGCGTGGATGACTTCAGGAAGGTTGAAATCAAATCTACACTAGCAAACATAAGTCAATATATTTGAGAGCATACAAAGAAAAGAGACGGTTTACAAAGATATAAACATGAAGGTAAAATCATGAGAAAAGAAATTTATTTTGTTACCTGATTGAAAAAAAGGAAGAAAAGAAAATTTCTATGCCTTCTTCAAGAATTTTTCTTGAGATTTCCGAACTTATGCACTACCAAAAAAAAAAAAGTTAATTACGTGTAGCTGAGGCTACCCATTTATAGTGCTGGTTAGAGAGAGTTTAATTGCAACTAAAACTCATCTAGTCAAGACTAGATTGGCCAGGAAAAGAAGTCAAAATAAAGAAGGATTCATTGTGAGTTCCTTTGTTCTAATTGGAATCACTACAAAAAACGCATTTTTAAGCCACATTTTTGTAAAACGCAACTACAGGTGAGACTTTGAGCCGAGTTTATGAAAAACGTGGCTCCACCCTAAGCGTATAGCCACGTTTACTAAACGCGGCTATAGACCCCCTTTGAAGTCACGTTTTCCGATGGTAAGGCTATGTTTTTAGGGTAGGACTTAAGCCACGTTTTAAAAAACGCGGCTACAGACCCATCCGGGGGTTTTTTTTTTTTTTTTTTTCTTTAATGTCTGGAGCTGCGTTTAATAAACACAACTCAGGGTATGCTTAGAGCTGCGTTTGATTAAACGCAGCTTAAACATGTCTAGAGCTGCGTTTAACAAATGCAGCTTAGACATTTATAGAGCTGCGTTTGACTAAACACAGCTTCTACATGTCTGGAGTTGCGTTTGGTTAAACGAGGCTTAAACATTTAGTATAAATTTTAAAAATAAAAAATAAAAAATCCACACAATTGAAAAAAACCCTAAGCTCTCGATCTCAAAAAACTGTCAAACCACTCTCAACTCCCAAGCTTCCTTTCAATCCAACTCTCAACTCTCAAACTCCTTCTCTCACTTCCACCCTCTCTGAATCCCCTTCCTCCCTCCGCTCTTCCCTCCTCTCCATTCCCTTCTCATCGATCGGTAACAAACACACACACACACACACACACACACACACACACTCTCTCTCTCTCTCTCTCTCTCTCTCTCTCTCTCTCTCTCTCTCTCTCTCTCACACACACACACACACACACACACACTTTGCACTGTCCCTGTATGCAATAATATATTTAGGGTTTGATTCACTGATTTTGAGTTGGGTTTGCAAGCATTTGTCGATAGAGAAGAATCAGCGTCGACAAAGCCTTGGGTCTTTCCCTCTCTCTCTCTCTCAAACTCTCAATCTCACTGAAAACACTCTCGCAAGGCCAATTAACAATAAGTTTTTTAAATTGTTTGTTTTAAATATTTTTTATATTTTCATTGTGATGAAAGTAAAACACTTTCATTAGACCTGCTACATAACTCAAAGCCACGCATATAGCTGCATAACTGAGGCCTGAAAATGTTAATTTGTCTAAAATAGGAAAACTATAAGTTATCTTGTGTGTTGAAAATTCATTCCTTTAAGCTTTGGTATTCATTTGATTGGGACAACAGTGGTGATTAATGCCTCAATTTCCAAGTCTAAGAAATGTTTTAAGTGGTCTGTGTTGTCTTGTCTAGTTATATTTAATAATCTATGTGTTCTATGGTTGTTGTTTGATACTTTGATTGCTCACGAATGACACTTCATATGTTGATTTAAGACACGTGATCTAATCGCACATTTATATGGATGAGACCATCAAATCCATAGGTGAAAATGATGTCAGATTTTGCTTCTATCAGTACACCATGTTATCTCTTTTCCTGTGCTCTCTGCCTTCAACCAAAAGGTGGAAATAATAGCTCTTCCACCCTCTTCTCTCATTCACATCCTTCCCTCCTATTTTCGATTTATTATAACATGAAATAACAAGCTATCTAGTTCAAGTATGGCTTGAAATCACAAATTTATGTAAGCTCTAAGGGTAAATAATAAATATATGAAGTATACGCTTACTGAGTCCGCTGAGTTGTGCCATGCTGACAAGAAATTAATTTCTTGGTCACTTGGCTCTTTGTGTATCCACTTGTGACTATGATTTGCAGCGACTTTTCCTATCAAACTGATCTATGTAACCAAATCAACTCTATTTCTATCTAAAAGGGTTTTTAGGGCTAATTGAATTGAAGCCAATACCACAAAAGGTCATGAAAATACAATTATTTAGGAAAAAAACTCACTTACCCTTCTCCATAGTGAGGAACTAGCTCAATCTAAGGCAAGGCACCAAGCCCAAATGGCCAAAATGATGACGTCAATGAGACACATGTTTGACCAACTTAGCCAGGGGATGCGTGATATAGGTCTTTCTCATGTAGCAAACAAAGGTTATTTAGCTAAACCAGTGCTGGCTCAACATACTAAGCAAGTGAGGCGATCACTTAAGGCCCCCAAGCAAAAAAAGGCCCCAAATTTTAACCAATCAAAAATTTTTAAGTCCCAAAATGTTAGATGATAAAATAATGTTAATGGGGACCCAAATAAAAACCAATAAAAACCAAAATTTGCTAACTCAATTGTTGTGAAAAATGTAATATATATCATGACATTACTTCTACCCAATAGGATCTATTTCTTGAAAGTATTAATTAAGTCCAAAATTCTAACCAATAAATAAAAAATAATTTTTTTATCAAAGAAAAAACTAGAACAAATAAATTTTTCGTTTGATGTGTAACCTTTCACCTTCTCCATGGGTGTTTTTCAACGTAGAATTCATTAACTCCCACATAGAGAAGCTAAAAAAACACACATTCTCTTTCTCAACCAAACAACTAATCTCTCTCAACCAAACAACTAAAATTTTAAGACAAAAATTATATACATATTCAATCTCAGACCTCAATTTTTCTTGTACGAATTGTTGGAAATTTTGCCCCACTCTATTTAAAGCATAAAAAAGAAATTTTTTTTGAAGCTGTAGCTGCTGTGCTTCAGACCTTCTTCTCCTCATTTGAGTCTGATCCTCAGGTTTGTTACTTCTCTAGAACCTTTGCTTCTTTCCTGAACTTTCTCATAATTCAAGCTATCTTGTTTTACTTTCTCTTTATTTTATTCTTGGTAATTACTTTAAATTCTGACACAGCACATAGGTAAACTCATTTTCATTCATTCATTCATTTAACATATTGGTTGGGACGTGGAGTAGCATAGGACCATAAATTTATTTTATTTTATTATTTTAGTAATCACGGAACTATGTCTATACTTATCTCTTAGGGTTTTAATTTTTAAAAAATTTCACCTTCAATTTTTTGTGGAGAATTTCGTTGATTCGTTATAAAAAAAAATAAAAAAAAATAAAAAAATTTACTTGTATACTCTTGTATGGGTCCACATTAACACTACTAGTTGTTATTTTGTTAACAAATAAAATATTTTTGTGAGAAAAAAAAAAATCAACTGATAAAAAATTTTAATATTTAAATTTTTTTTTTTTTTTGAAAAGGCCCCTACTCAAAATTGTTGTTTTAGGCCCCAAAATACCTTAAGCCAGCTCTGAGCAAAACACTACTTTTTGCAATGCATTATTATGTGATATTAATACGATGTCTTTAATATATTTTAGGGTGGCAATGCTTGATGGGAATGAAACTGTGAATCCTGAGGTAAAACAAAATTTCTCTAAAAATTTCTTTGAAAACAGTAGCCTACATATATACATACCATGCTATGATGGATAAACTATGAACCTCAGTAGGCAGTATAGGAGGAAAGAAAACTTTCTGCTGGTGAATATGTTATAAAATCTCATAATGCAATTGTATTATTGTAATATAAGTTGATTCAAGATGCATTTCAAAGGTCTATGATATAGTGACTACTCTACAGTATCGCATTCTTATTTGCCATCTAAAACATGAAGAACATAGTTCCTTTACATGCAAAATACTTAATGTAAAGGAAAAAAAACAATAGCTCTCATTATCAATGTCAATAATGTATTGCTGAACTTGATTGAATTGGAAGTTTTGACTAGATATGGCAGAGATTGATCCTTGCTTATATTTTCTTTGTATTGTTTTTTTTAATCCAAATGAGCTCTCCCTATTTCTAATTATCTAGGTACGTAGTCTTGCACCTATCATAAGCATTTCTGAATTACAATTTTGAATTCATGTTTAGAGTATTATGTATTACAAGCAAAAATTTGACAAATTTAACTTGACAAAGAATAATTTGTGCAGCTCTTCCATGAAGTGGACAAGAAAGTGTTTTCGTTCACTGAGAAAACTCCTAAGGCCTCATAACCCGGTGGACATTCTAAGCATGTTGTAAAGTTTTTTGTGAATAGACATGAACAAACGTTTGTAATATATACTTTTGTTAATACAATGTTAGTGATGTTGCTGCTTGCTGGCTGTGGCTGTTTGAGGGCAATTTAGAATGTAAAAAAACCCTTCTTGTATATTTTTTGTGATGTACAAAATCTTGTATATATCTTTTGGCAATTTTGTGTTGGGAACTTGTGATTTGTTGTTGGGAACTTGTGATGTTGGGATGTAAAGATATCCTAAGTTGTGATAGCAAGAAAAAAAAAAAAAAAAAAAAAACCTATAGCCGCATTTTAAAAACACAGCTATAGTTTCTCCCAATGTAGCTGAAAGCGAGGTCTGTAGCCGTGTTTTTTACAAACGCAGCTATAGGTCTAGCCTATAACCACGATTCTAAATGCAACTCAAAGCGGGTCTATAATTGCATTTGAAATGATGAAAAAAAAAAAAAAACGTGGCTATAGACCCTTTTTTCAACTACATTGGAAGAAACTATAGCCGCGTTTTTAAAACGCGGCTATAGGCCCAAATCTGGACAAAATTGGCTTCTGCCCATTTCGGGCAAAATTAATAGCATCCTACCCCCTTTCCCAAACTAATTACAAAAATGCCCTTCTTTCGAAACTCGATTTTCTCAAAATCGAGTTAAGTCCTATAGTAACGTTTTAAAAACCCTATAGTGATGTTTTTTAACTCAAGCTCTATGAAATCGAGTTATACGTAAAAAAATTGCATGTAACTTGACATCATGGAGATCAAGTTACAAAATGCCACTATAGGTCATTAAAACATTATTATAGGCTCCTTAAAACGCCACTATAGGGCTCCAAAAAAAAATTTTTTTTTTTAACTCAATTTTCAGAAAGTCGATTTTCAAAAGAGAGGTATTTTCCTAATTAGTTTGGGAAAGTGGGTAGAATACTATTTATTTTGCCCGAAAAGGGCAGAGGCCAATTTTGTCCGCCCGAATCCTATAGCCGCAGTTGCAAAAACGCGGCTATAGGCCTATTGCATTGCGATTTAGGCCAGGTTTGTAAACGTAGCTATAGGAAACACGTCTCTATCCTATAGCCGCGTTTTTGGGGTCTATAGCCACATTTTTGAAACACGGCTATTGACCCCTTTTTTTTTTTTTTTGTAGTGAATTAAACTCATAAGGCCTTTAAGTAGGATAGAGTTTTAGTTCTTATAGGACGTTGGCTGTTGATATCAAGTGTACTATGGCCAATATTACTTTTAAGTAAGAAACAAATTCTCCTTATTGAAGTTATCTTCGCAAGACTACTTCGACTAGGAAACAAACTTCCTTCTTAAAAGTGGAAGCCCTTATGGCCGCCAACTTGAAGCAAATATGGAATCCTAAATTGTCAAGATTAGGCCCAGAAGAATTGCAATCCCAGTCAATGTCTTAAGAGCAATTGTGATAGCCATTAGCCAAATCGTAATGGGAATTTTCCTATCACGTGGCATATTTTATAACTACACTTCGATTAGGAGTAAATCTCTTCTCATTGTGGGGATATTTGTTTAATTCCTACTAGGAGTCTAACTAATACCACTTTGACTAGAAAACAAATTTATCTAGTCAGACTAATTTGGCTAGGAAAAGAAGTCAAAATGAAGGACAATTCTAGTGTCTGATGGAAGGCATGAAGGATCATCACTGCAAAGGATAGAATTCCAGTCCTTGTATGGTTACTACTTTGACTAGGAAACAAATTTCCTTCTTAAAGTTATCTTCGCAAGACAAATTGATTAGGAGCAAAGCTCTTCTCATAGTGGTAGACTCCTGCACATGTTCAAGCTCTTGGAGAAATGCCTGCTTGCAAATTTCTAAACAAATGAAAGGAGATGAAACTAATTGCATCAAAGCATGTAGTTGTTGAGACTTGATCACTTTCCACATTCAAAATTGTGAACATGACTAAGTCTCGAGGGGGCATTTGTAGGAGACAAAATTTTAAGCCAATTATAAAATGCCACATCAAAATTTAGAGGCAAATTCTAAATTAATGTCATTAAATTAGATGATGACATGTGATGATGCCGAGATCGTCAGTCAATTAGGTTCGTCCAGATAGGTCAGCACGGGCTTTGTCTTTATACCTGCAAGGTTAAGAATGGAATCCTCTCTAAGTGGTCACCAATGTGGTGCTGGCCATGGAGTCTTCGATGGTAAAGTTAGTGAACGGAATTAGCAGAGAGGGCTTATGAGAGCTTGAGTAAATAATGAAGTATCAATATTTCAGTGTGTGTGTGTATGTACCTTGTTTAGCTTTGAAGTGTATTTGATGAACCAGAAATTTATGGTCGTCATTACACACAAATTGTCATTCACCCAAAGAAGACGTTACACATTTATTACGCACATTGATGACGAAATGTAACGGACGGAGCAATAGTCATAGAATGAGCTGTGATCTCCAGACAAAAATTCTATAACGCACTAGCCGTTGAGCATAAATGCAACACATCATTGCCCATTAATAGGGTACATAACTATAAAAGAGAAGACAACAGAAGTTAAAGGTACACACAAATACTTTACGAAATTACTCTCGACTCATTTTTTCTCTAAAATCTTTCTCCCTTACTGACATTGGAGGCGGCTTGGCTGACGCCACACCGGCGTGTAACTCTTCCCCTCAGCTCATTTTGCAAGATTCTCACCTATAGAGACGACCCCATTCACAACGTCGTCCATCCGCTACGACAAGGAGCTCAACTATTGATTTTTTGCATCATCAGTATCTATATATATCCCTTTTTCTTCTAGCCGTTGTACCCTATTTACGGTGGCATGAGTGCCTCTTTTGTAACACCTCTGCGCTCATTTAATGTGGGCTTTGATGGGTCTCCCAACGATCTTCTTGGCTGATTCGTAACTGTCCGAGATATTGAATGTTCCTCTTTATGGTTCTTCTACCATCGTCCATGCTACGTTTGGGTGGATGATGGTACTTGATGGGCTCGTTTGGATAATGGCATTTATTGGACCTATCAACATGTGTCATCCAAATTGACATCACATTGGCATATCAAAATTTGCCACATGTCATTTGGCCTACAAGATAAAGATAAAGATAAATTTCCTATTCAAAATTTATTGATAATTATCTTTATTAAAATAAATAAATAAAATAAAGATAAATTTTCTATTCAAAATTGATAGGTAATTATCTTTATTAAAATTAATTAAATAGAGATAATTATTTATCTTTGTTGATTATTATCTTTATCAAAATATGATCTTTATCAAAATAGATAAATTGAGATAATTATCTCTAAGAAGAATTTGGGCCAATTAAGAGTCTACTACATCTTTTCAAGCATACCAATTCAAAGTGGAGTTTATCCTCTAAAACCACTATAGATAAAGGACATCCCCTCTCATTTTGAACACCAAGTTTTCAAGAGAGCTAAACTCTGGAGAAATTCTGTCTCAAGAATCTTTGAAGAACTTGAAGAATCTTTGAGGAACTTGAAAAATCTTTGAGGAACTTGAAGAACATTCGAAGGCTTGAAGAACTTGAAGGACATTAAATCTCTAATAAGTTCAAAGCTAGAGATTTATTGTAAAGACCGATCAATCCATCTTCCAACTAGAGTCAATAAGATTTCTTGTTTGAGTCAAGTTCAAAGAAGATAGAATCAGAGGATATTCTTGTCTAAAAAAATTGAAATAGAGATTGTTTGATTTTCTTTTTAATTGTTTGATTTTCTGCAATTGAGAAATTTTGTATTTACACACACACACACACACATATATATATATATATATATAAGCCCGACTCTGATCATTTCTTTTGCCTTATTTTTCTTAGCATATACAAATAGAATGAAACCCAAAACCCCTTTAAAATCATACTTTTCTTTCATTTTTTTTTCCTTTTCTGGAAACTTTTAGATGGAAGCCACGGTAAGCTCCTATTGCCATTATAGTAATGTTTTCTACAATTCTTGTTACCTATATCGTATGTCTTCTTGTTTTCTTCCCATTGCTAATTCAAAAGCTTGTTCTTTTGTTGTAACCTCTATCTATTATTGAGTAACATCTTGGTAATCCATAAATTACAGGACACACTGGTCATAAAGTCTCCTAAGAAATCTCCATTGATATTGGTAATTCTCCTTTTTGTCATGGTTTGTGGAGTCTATATTTGCTCAATCTATTTAAATCAAAAAAGCACCCATAAAAAAGTCAAATAGCTAAACATTAAAGTGATGGCCAGTCAAATAAGCACCAATAAAGTTTTTTTTTTTTTTTTTTTGATATGTTACACATGCCATCTTTGTTAATTGTAAATTTCTCATTTAGAATTGTCAAACATATATATAATATTGGCTTTATTCTTTTACAGGGAGTCATGTCAAATGTGCATGCATTCCGGCCCGGGTTCTTTGCTATATTGTCAATGCAAAGATCCGGGAGTGGCTGGTTTGAGACATTATTAAATAGTCTTTTTTTATTTTTTAAGGTGACATAATCTCATGGATTTCGTTTGCTATTTTAGGGGACATATTCTCATGGATTTCTTTTGCTATTTTAGTATTTTTAATCCGATAAATGATATTTAGTACATCTTTTAAATATTTTTAAGTCTAAAAATGACTTTAGAACAGAGGTGAAATGTTTAATGACAAGTACACAATTTAACCTAAATATAAATAAATACTATATATAACAGCAATGAGAATTCTTTTAACGAAGAAAATAACAATGGATTCCACAATTGAGAGAGAGAGAGAGAGAGAAAGAGAGAAACATGCATACATGTTTGATTTATAAAAGGTTCACGTAATGAAATCACATGGAAGATCAGAACTAGATCACGTATACAGAAGCATTAATTGCTCGAACCAAAAAGCAACAAAATCAGATTAACGAACATACAGGCTCGACAAGTTCAAAAGGAAATTCTTGAGATAGAGAGAACACTGTTACCTGCATGTAGATCAGGAGTGATCAATAGAAAAGAAAATGAAGAGACGTATTGACGATAGAGAGAGGCAAGGAAGATTGCTGGAAGTTAACAACTTTGTAAGTTTGTATACATTTAGTTTAATTACAGAAATTATTTTGGTAACCTATTGACCCATATTTCACCCATATTTCTGATACCAATTATTTTGGCTTGATCGTCACTTCATAAATACAAAGTTCTCATGAAATGGGGGTAAAAACCAAGTTTTAAGTCTTTAAGAGAGAGCTTTACACACATATACCTTAAAATTATGCTAAAATAAAATTTATATCTTGTATAAAAATAAAAATAAAAATAAAAAAGATATATACATAGCTTGTTGATAATTCTTTATACTAGGAATTTGAAGAAAAAAAAAATGCTAGGTGCTACACTCCACGCTGGAATATATAAATATATATATATATATATATTCTTTTACATTTTACATGCATTTATCAACTTTCCAAAAATTATTACTTTTGGGCTCATCTCAAAGCATAAACTGCGAAGAAAGGAGAGTTTTTTAGGTAAATATTGCTAAAATCTGAATTAATTTATAGGCTTTATGTTTATTGTGCTAAATCTTTTAGCTAAATGAAGAGAGATGTTGGCATAGGATACAGGAGACAGAAAAAAAGAAGTTGAAATTCGCCACATTACTGAATTCAATCCCAATTCCCAAAGCTTTTCTTGAGAACTAGTTTCTAATGTTAGCTTTAATGTTAGTTTTTAAAAGAAACAAAAACTTACCTTTCAAAGAAAGAGAAATGCTAACGAATTTCCTTAAAGTAATTGTTAATAATCCATTTGATAACTGTTTTTTCCCCTTATTTTCTGTTTTCAAAAACAATTTTTCTATTTTTTAAACTAAAAAACTTTTTGACAACCCAAAATGGACAGAAAACAAAAATTATTCCCAAAACTTAATTTGTGAAGGAAACTGAAAACATACAAAAGACTGTTTTCAGTTTCTAATTTTCAAAAGTCAGTGAAAACATGCATTTAATTTAATGAATCAGTCTCATTTAATGAGTTAGCATTAGAGCTCAAATTCTAGTAACAACATATTTTAGTATTTTCTTTTTTTTTTTTTCTTCAAAAAGTTATCTTTTTAATTTCAACTAACCAAACATATTTTTGATTTCAAAAATACAAAAAAAATTGTTTTTTCTTTATATTTCCAAAAACAAGTTTTTGAAAATAAAAAACAAAAACTGTTACCAAACATAACCTAATGTTTTGACAGTTTTTTCATTTCCAATAAAAATAATATTAAAATTTTTCTAGAATAAATTGTTAATTATTATCCTTAAAGCATCTATTAACTAATAGTAAAAAGGTAACATTAGAAAGTGGAAACTAGTTTTTTCAAGCTCGGGAAGCTTGGGGAATTGGAACTGAATTCTGTAATATGGTTGCCAAATTTCAATTCCATTTTCTTTCTCCTCTCTTATGCAAATTTAGCAATCATGGGTGCCATTTTTCTGAGCAATTAGGTACGTGTCAAATTTTACTTCTCTCTTCATTTCGCTAAAAAGCCTTTAAACTCATATTGTAGCAATATTTATTATCCAAAAGACTTGAAGTCTAACAGTATAACATCACGAATTAGATTATCGACTTAATGATGCCTCAACCATATTTCTTTTTTCTTTTTTTCCAATATCAGTAACAGAATATGCTTGCCTTGATCTGATTTTTTCAAGCAAAAGCCCGACTCTGGTCATTTCTTTTGCCTTATTTTTCTCAGCGTGTACAAATAGAATGAAACCCAGAATCCATTTAAAATCATACTTTTCTTTCATCTTTTTTTATCCTTTTCGCGAAATTTTTAGATGGAAGCCACAGTAAGCTAGCTTGCCAATTGTAATGCTTTCTACGATTCTTGTTACCTATATCATATCTCTTCTTGTTTTCTTCCAATTACTAATTCATAAGCTTGTTGTTTTGTTGTAACCTCTATCTATTATTGAGTAACATCTTGGTAATCCATATATTACAGGATAGAGAGTTCATAAGGCCTCCTAAGAAACCTCCATTGATATTGAGGATGATGGTGATTCTCCTTTTTGTCATGGCTTGTGGAGTTTACATTTGCTCAATCTATTCAATCCAAATAAGCGCCTATAAAATAGCCGAATTGCTAAACATCAAAGTGATGGACCGGCAGTGTAATGCTACAAATATTAAACCATCTGAGATTCCCTATGTGCATTATCCCAAACCCAAAACATATAACAGGTACCCATAAAGTCTTTTTTTTTTTTTTTTTTTTTTGATAAGTTACGCATGCACTCTATCTTGTATTATTGTAAATTTTTCAATTTAGATTTGTCAAACATATATAATATTATTGGATTTATTCTTTTACAGGGGGGAATGTGCATGCAATCCAGTCCGGTTCTTTGCCATTTTGTCATTGCAAAGAACCGGGAGTGGCTGGTTTGAGACATTATTAAATAGTCATATTAATGTAACCTCCAATGGAGAAGTTTTTGCACCTAGAGAGAGGAGGACTAATATCACAACTATTGTGAAGACAATGAATAAAGTTTATAGACTTGACTGGTTCAGTAGTGCTTCCAAGAATGAGTGCACAGCTGCGGTTGGGTTCAAATGGATGATTAATCAGGTGAATAGCAGCATAGTAGAAGTTGGATTACAGATTGAAGTACTTAGGATATAAATATTTTGTTCAATATAACATAAGTTCTTTGTAGCTTAATCTCTTTATTTTTGTTTTGTCATTTTTAAAGTAATTTCCAGCAAAAGACACTTATATCACAAGTCAAAACATTGACTTAAATTCTTCCTATTCAATAAGTTTAGGAAGATAATATTTTTCAAAAAAAAAATTTCCAATTGCTTACAAAGGTTTTTTTTTTATGGGTGCATGTCTGTAATAGACCAGAGTAAAATTGATGTTGCTATTAAAAAAACAAGTCATATCAACAGTTTTGAAAAATGGAAAATTGTTTGTTGCATATATCTCCTAATTCGCTTAATACTTGGCAGGGTTTTTACCGGCATCGCAGACAGATACTGAAGTACTTTAAGAAGAGAGGAATTTCATCAATATTCCTCTTTAGAAAGAATATACTGCGCAGAATGATCTCTGTGCTTGCAAACTCCCATGACAAAGATGCTAGGCTACTCAATGGAACCCACCAGTCTCATGTTTACTCACGAATGGAGGTCTCTCTCTCTCTCTCTCTCTCTCTCTCTCTCTCTCTACATAAACAAAACACATGGATGTGAGTTTCACCTTTCAAGTGGTAATTAATCTCACAGTTGTATGGATTACAGGCTCGTATACTAGCAAAATACAAGCCAAAAATCAATGCATCATTACTTTTATCCGAGCTGCGAGAAGAGGCGGAGGAAACTGCCGAGGCTATAGATTTCTTTAAGAGAACCCGCCATATGGTTCTCTACTACGAGGATCTTATCAACAATCGCACGGTTAGCTTTTTTTTTATTTGTCATAATTCGATAGTTTCAACAATATGGTGAAAGGAGAACCCTAAACGTTTATGTTGGAAACATCATAAAAGTGTTAATTAAGTTACAAGACTCTTTGACCACATAGTTATCTTATATACTAGCAAACTTATGAATGGCACTTCCCTTTTCCTATGTCAAATTGTAATGTCTATATATGATTTTCATTCTGCGCAGAACCTTAACCTTAAGGAGGTCCAAGAATTTCTAAGGTTGCCATACAGAGAGCTTTCGAGCAGTCAAGTTAAGATACACACAGCCCCCTTGTCGATGCAAATTCAAAACTGGGAAGCTGTCCGAGAAGCATTGGAAGGGACATCATTTGAGAGATTCCTCTATGAAAACTAACGTAGGTAGTCTTCCAAACAGCACTAGATATTTTGTAGATTACAACTCGGCAAATCAAAGTTTGTCATTATTTATCACAAACAATTTTGGCTATAGCAAGAAAGCACACTGAACCTTGTAGATCTTAAAGTCTATTTGGTTCTGTTAATGAGTGTACCTCTTTTTAGAATATTTATCTTGTTAGTGTGCATTTGGATACCGCTTATTTTGCTGAAAACTGAAAATTTATTACTGAAAACACTGTAGCAAAATATTTTTTATTGTTGCAAATTACTGTTCATGCACTTTTATCACTTAGCTAGTTCATGAACAGTGCCATAGACGAGCCTAAAAAAAACGTAATCTCAAAAAACGCAGCCGCAGCCACTACACAAACCAACCCTTAATGCACATTTGCAAGATTTTGTCCATTTGCAGCGTACTTGTAGATAAACCAGAGGAATTAATGGACAATTCACAGCAAGAATCAGTTTTTTTTCCCTTGTGAAGAAACTCAAGGAATTCTGAATGTGGCTTACTATTATTTTGCATTACTCTCCAGCAGAAAATTTTAGTACCACCGTGACCCATTGCTGGGAAAATCGAATGATTATTTGAAACTTTCTCTTTTTTGGGGCTGACATATTACCTTAACAGTTGTTGTCACTTACAAAAACATGGAAAAAAAGAGAATGATTATTTGAAACTTTTCCTTTTTTGGGGCTGAAATATTACCTTAACACTTGTTGTCACTTACAAAAACATGGTAAAAAAAAAAAAGAGAAAATGGTTGTTACCGGGAACATTTGCATCAGACAATACAAAATATATAAAAAAATGCTCAATTTTACACATTTAAACTTTGAAATCACCCGTATTAGTCAAGTTAAAGATAGATAAATTTTTACATGATTAGCTTTGTATTTCATTATTATAATTTTTTTCTCACACCTCTTGCTCTCACCAAGCTCTTTCTCTCTCTTTATGAACACGATAATAAAAAGAGAATGAAAATGATTATTTAAATAAAATAAAATGTAAAATAGGTAATCTAATATAAGTTTTTTCTTTTTTTTATAGGTTGTGTAGAATAGAAAAAGTAGAATACAATTTATGTGGCAAACGTCCCCCTTCAAAAACAAAATTTATGTGGCAAACGAAAATATCGGACATCTATTTTATATGAAAGCAACCAGATCTTTCCAATGTTAGCCTTCTAGGGCATTCACGACACCAAGTCCTGACCAATTTTTAAAAAATAATAATAATAATTTAAAAGTAACCTGTGATCTTAATAACCATCGCATATTTTACTATACAACAATCTGGAAAGAAACCTATTTAGTAAATACTAAATACTAGTTGGTTAGACACCTAATCTGAGTCCTAAGAACACTTGGGGTCCATGTGAGACAGATCTAATAGCACTTAGCAACCTATATATAGGCAGCAGACAGCTGGAAAATAGAACCTCAAGAAGTATAACATTAAATTTTTCTTTTTCCTCTTTTTTTGTTTTTTTTTTTTTTTCCATTGCTTCCTCCTCGGGTGAAGACTAGATTAATATTACAATTGAGAAGCACAGGTCACTGATTGACTGGCCCATTACTTGATCCAATATCAGATTTATCAGTTCTCTGTATAACAAATTGATCGACAATCTTAACAGTATGAAGTGGGTCTTGATGAGTAGCAGCTGCACTCCATTTGCTGGGGAACTTATTAAGGTGGCTAAACTGCCGAGGTTCTTTTGACTCCACTTCCCAATCAGGGTCCAGCTTCCATTCCTTTGGGACCTGCTTGTCAAAAAAGCGTTAGTAACAAGGGTTAGACAACTTCCAAGTGTTCCCAAGAATGCGTAGTCATCGCATTCAACAGTTTTAATATGAACTATAAAATATTCAGTAATATAATGTTTCTTTATGAAATGCTCTTCAAACTTCAATTTCTCAATTACCATCACAGATATGTCCAGCTTGGAAATCTTACAAACCACTTTTTTTTATCGTAGAGAACCTTTCTAAAAAAGAGCCCTTTGGACTTGCTTCTAGCCAGTAAAACCTACAAACAACTGACCCCACCCACTAGAACTAGTTGTCACGTAATTCAAGGGCATTCACCCCTGCAAGCTAAGCAGTTTCTGCTCATGCCCAGGGGCCGGGACTTACAAAACAATTTTAAAAGGAAACCACTCTCTAGTTTAAGATCCATTGACATCACTTTGACACATTTTGATTCACTTGATTGGTTAATTTCTCTAAAATCACAGAATATGCTGATAATGGATGTCTTGCTGATTGCTGTAAGATGCTAAGCTCTAAGGGCAATTGCAATTATAATTATCTTACTCAGTCAAAACATGAATGCCATAACATTGTTTTAAAATAGAAGACAAGAAGTTTGCTTATAAATTGCAAGAGCTATCCTTCTACTTTAATAAGAACAGTTTTTGGGCTAATCATAACAAAAAGCGGGATAGTAGCTTAGTTTATTAAAAGAAAATTAATATAAGAATAAAGGGGGGAGGCAGGTTTTATAAGGTCCACAATCAGGTACACTAGATGAAAAGCCCTAACCATTATCACCTAATTATTAGCTCTAGACCTTGGTTCCTACATCAAGCACAGGGCTGACTGTAAGAAAGACTTCATCAGGTAGAGCAAGTAGAAAATAACATTGTAATGCTGGTGATCTGGAAAATAATGCAATTCCAATCCTAGTTTATTGGAGGGAGTGGGGAATAAAGTAACGAGTCAGTGGAGAAAAAAATCACCACATCAAAGGTACTTAATGATTTACTCACCTTATCAACAGCAAGGGTGAAAACTTCAAGATCACCATCAGACTTGATATGGAAACGAGTGAATGCTTTATAATTAGCAATTCTTAAAGAGGAGAAGGCTTCATCAAAGTGTATGTGAAGCCAGTTTATGCAGATGTATAAGTAGCTTCCAAACACCAAGGAAACCACAGGGGTTGAGAAGACCCAAAAGTAAAGGAAGACTGAAGCATAATATACATAAGCACCAGCTCGAGAGAGCGAATCTATTCCATTCTTGCATAGGTTGCTCCGTGTTACAGCCATGACCTAATTATACTTCTCCATTAATATAGATGAATATGAAGCACATTTCGGGAACACACAAAAGATTCTCTTACCTCTGGAATATCAAATGCAGACATGAGATACTTGATACATGCTGGATAAAGGCCATGGGTCCATTGTTCAATACGAGCTCGAAGGCCAGTTGGGTCTGGAAAGTGCTCACTTTCCACCGTGCGGTACCACTGATATAAAGTGTGATAACCTGGGATAAAAAATTGTTTGATATTATCAACACGTTAAACCACATCAGTCACTGTAATTCTCAATCATAACACTGTTTGTGTTACTATTGTTTTTTTTTGATAAGCTGTTTTTGTTACTATTGTTGTAACAATAATTAAATTTAAATAGCCAAACTAAAATTTCGGTTTCATTAAATTTGTCACATTTTCAATTTCATCCTTCAACTTTCTATAAAGGTCTCTCAATATTAATTGTCAATTTCGTTGCTCAACTTCAAAATCAAGTCAATTTTATCCTCAAAAGTTGACTAACGATAAAATTGACTTGGTTTTGAAAGTTGAGGGACAAAATTGAAACTACCCCATTGTTGGAGGACCAAACATGTAGTGAGTAAAAAAAAATGAGATCTAGATTCTTGCAGTCATGACACATGATTGTATAAACATAAAATGTCAAGCTCCAAACTTGTTGTATGCATAGGAATCTACATCATACAAATAATAATAAGCCAATGAGCTCTAACTTAACCAGCAGCTCCTCCAACCATAAGAATGGGTGAAGGATGAGGTCATCCGTCATTGGTTCAAGACCCACTGGGTAGGTGTGTAAATTACTAATAAGAAAACTAATAATGATATTAATATAATTAACTTTCCTCATTTCCATACAGAACATATAAAATTAATAATGAATTTTGCTGCTGCTTGTAATTTAAGCTCGAAATGCTTATAGACCTTACCAAAAAAAAATATGAAACAAGCAAATTTCTAAGTAACACGTGACAGGAAAAAAAAGAAGTCACCTGAGGTTGCTAGTAGTTTATGCCGGACACACGTCTCAACACCCAGTTCCAACAGCAACATAAGAATTAAAGCTGAAGCCAAGTGAGCAGAAACATGAAGAACTCCGATTATTACCCTTTTCTTCCGAGACACTTTGGGGGGTACAAATGTGATTGCTACAATTAGCAATAGCAGAGCACCTGCTAAAGATACATAAGAATGTTCCAGCATGTACATAAAAGCACTCCACACTGTGCCGATGAAGCTCCTCAAGTGACCTGAAAATGAACGCTCTTGCAAGATGTGATCGAGCTTGCACTAGAAAAAGAGAGAAAAAAAATGGTCACCTGTCAGTAACACAGTAATATTTGCCATGTTATAAGCAACTAAATTAACTGCTTGCACACAAGGAGGGAGACGAGAAAGCCAGCAAGGTACAAGCTCTTTCAAGAGAGATTGTGTGGGGGGAGAAAATTCTGTACTCATCTTTGTTCAAAGATGCTATCTAGATAACTACCATAGATGAATATACACACAGAACTTAACAGAAACCCACCTGTGGGAACATAGAAAAGACCAATATAAAGTAGATAATGCCACCAATAAAATCAAATTGCCAATTCTTCTTCCGAAACTTCAAAATATTTCCCAGTGCAATCTGCATAAAAATAAGAAATATATTAGTGCACCAATAATTAAAAGAAGAATGATAAAATTTTGAACTTGGTCTTATCCAGGAAATGAAAGCACAAAAAAATATGTTCCACATTTACCCTGCTTGAATCGACATATGAAGGATACGCAGCCTTGCACTCATAAGAAACTCCTTGAAATTTTTTAAATTTACTAAAAACATGAGTGGGATGCAGAAATGCCCCACCACAACCATTTACTAGTAGGTGTGGCACATGAACTGGCCCATCTGATTTAACAGAGGAATGGCGCATATAGTGATGCAGGTCCCCAGCCATTCGAAGCTTGCACCTTCCTTTCAAATAATCAGATATCAGGTGCGAGATATTCTTCCCAGACACGTCATCCCAATACCAATCAATAAGCCAACTTGGTTCATGTGTCATAATGATCACAGAGTCCTCATCCCCAACCTTGATCAAACAAGGTGAGTTAACGATGTTAGGGTCAACCAGCAAAAATGTTTATAAGAAAAAAAATTATCAGCATAGAATCTGATATATGGACATGGACACAAGTGTCATCTTTCAAAAAAGATTGTGTGAACATGACAATTTCCATATAAATCTCGACATATGGACCAGGCTATGTATCTGTGTTCTGACCATTGATAATAATAAACATGTATACTCACATATATTTGATTACCAATTTCTGTGCATAAGCACAATCATTTGTACGGCAATTTGAACAGTGATCATGCATTAGTTTCTTAAAAAATTTGCATAACACTTAAACTTTTCTTGAGTATTTATTATTGTCCAGGCAAACCCTGAACAGGGGTCGACATGAGCACCATGTCCACCAAGCAAGATTTCAATACGAAACTGTCCAAGACATCATAGCAGATAAGCAAATGCCTATTGAGTGCACACAGAGGATAGAAGCAATCTACGCCATTTAGTAAAAGAAGTGCTTCCCACTGAAAAGCTCTGGTTAAGTCCCTTATTACATAAGGCATCACAAGCGCCTTGCCTTCTGCCAGAAAGCAAAGGCAGAAAGAAAATATGGAGCAGGCCATGAAGGAGGTCCATTTACCATACAGAAAACAAGAGATGTATCGAAAATGATAAAATTACTTCAAAGGTGGACAGTTCAAAAGGGAAAAGTCACAAGCAGAAAGAGCATTAGCATTGGAACACTCAATGAGGCAGGAAGCACAAGCAAAGATTCATTTTAATTTAAACTTATTTAATTTTGCAAATCAATTGTATTTTTATTGGTCAATTGTATTTTATTCCAGGCCCTAGTGGTTGATTGGGTTTATTAGTATTTTGTTTAAAGTCAAAGGTTTTTTTTGTAATTCAATAATTGAGAGATCCCAAGTTATTTAGTATTAGAATTTCCTAATTCAATTAAAATTAGGGTTTAGTAGTCTTATAAGCAAAGTATTGTACTCCTTTGGCGGAGGGGATTATTTTGATTAATAAACTTTCTATTGAAATATTCCTAATGGTCTAGAGCCCACTCAAACCAATCCTAAGTGCAAACTCCTAGAGGCTTTCTCTTGCTTTGTGCTGATTCAAGGCAAACCTAAGTGTTGACTCCAAGGTTATCTATCCTTTATTTTCCTGTTATTCTATTTTTGTGTCACAATCTTATGCTTTGTCCTATGTTGCTCAAATATTATGATAAAGTGCAAACACAAGGATGTACACTAGTTAGTAGTAGCATCAGCATCATAAAATTACATGATTTCCGGGTATATAAAATTAGCTATTTCAAAATGAGAAAAAAGATTTGGTCGTGCATAAATACCAATGCCTGCACTAGTTGAGACTGATATCTTTCAAATTCTTATAAGAATAACAGGAAGGCCAAAAATGAAGCTAATGACTATTAGCTAGAAGAATAGTATACGATTCCCTAAATAAAGATATGAAAATCAAATCCAAATTCATAACCACAAGAAAGTAATGTAAGTGTTTGTTGGTTTTGTAAGTCCACACTTTTATAAATTTATAAATGACAGTTAACATATTAACACTAACTTCAAAAGTGTAAAGGTGAGTAGTCTGACACAAGCAGCCATTTCAAGAATATAAACCTAAAATGCGGTAATCCTTCTACTTTTTTAATAATTTTTGGCCCCAAAAGGGATGGGCGGCGGCCCCCCCGGAGGGGGGGGGGGGGGGGTGGGGGAGGTTGGTGTTGACCAATAATATAGACATCTCAAAGCAAATATATTTAGACCCACATTGCAAGATTAAGCGTTTCACTATCCACTATAGTTAATCTGTTAGTGGGTGAGAGCAGGCATGTCTTGACACAATGACAAAAGTTCGATATGCACTCTATATAGTGCTTATCAAAATGTGTAACGAACACATTATAATATGCCCATCTCTAAAAAATTTATTATAGGCATCAGATTCAACCCAACAAGATTGAGACAATAACAAGGGGACCATGGAAACAACTCTCATGCAAAAAGCATCCCATCTGGTTAGATTGCCGGTGCACCACCAATCTCATCCACTTGTGATATTTTCAGAAAAGCATTAAAATAGCAAAAAAAGGAAAAGAAGAAATACCTTGTTCTTTACTACTTCTAAAAAGAATTTGAATTGGTATACATCAATATCACCAAGGAGTGCTAGATCGAGACCAAATACCCACCACCTTTTAGGGAGTTGCAAAGCAAAATAACTCTTCTTTTGAGGCATAAACCACCCGCCCAACCAGCTTTTATGACATATATACCTCATAAAGGTATTAAGACCATCAAACCAATCTGCATTCAAAAAGAGAATATTATTTCACCATAGTGACAATCTAGATGGTTACAAAGTTTAAGGGCTTCTCAATGAGGAAAATCAGGGTCTAAAAGCTGATACTAGTTCATGTTATCAAATAAATGCAATAATAAATTCATAAATGAAAACAATAGAATTAGTTCCAAAAACTTTTCTCTTTTGTGGAGGAACAAAAGTAAATCATAAAAGGCTCAAACTCAAAATTTATACAAACCATGGTTTCCAGGAATAACAAAACATTGAGGTCCATCATATTGCTTCAGTTCAGACACCCCACAAGGTACCTCAGGCTTGTTTACAGCTACGTGCTCTGGCTTATACCACAGAGGAGGCTCGAGAGCATCCTCAAAAGGACGGAAGAAGCGCCTTTCATATGTGAATGCTGACGGATTAGGGTACCTATAATAGAACCAGACAATATGATATTCAGCTTTGTTTTTTTTATATAATTAGAACTCACACAACAATAAGGAATGAACATGCCCTACAGGGAAGCAGATGCCATTTAGAGATACTTGTGTATGTGTATGTGAATAATTTAGCATATAATAATTAATTCTTCTCCTACCCTTGCCATAGAATATTTTTTTTTTCCCCTTCTTTTTTTCAAACTCAACCGTTGACAATTAAACACCCAGCATCAATACAAATTAGAGTGCTCTTAAGCAACACCTTCCACCCACCCACCCCCCCCCCCCCCCCCCACCAAAAAAAAAAAAAAAATTTTGAAGCAAATGCCATAAATTGTCTACTTACATGTCAAATGCTGAAAGCAAAGTTACAATAAGGTGATCCTAAAATTACCAGAATATGTGGTCTGCAACATGCTAAACAAGTAACCATTGAGTCCATTCCAAGAACTTCTAACATAACAGGAACAGCCAGCATGGAGTTGCGCTCTAAAGAGAACAAACCTTAAATCCAGCACACTTATAAATTGACGCCAGAGTGGTTGGCACTACAAAGTAGGCAGAGGCAGTGGTGACAAAAAAGAGTTGATGTGGCAGTTAAGAGGTGGTGTACAGACATATGATAAAGGCAGTAGGGCCATATTGGTATGGCTGATAGCATTACGGTGAGTTGAAACATGTAACAATGGTGGTAGTGGTGTTGAAGATTGTTCTTTTAGGTCTAGTTACTTTCAGAGTTGGAATTTCAATAATGTTGCGTTTGTATGAGAGATTTTTATGTAGGATTTTACTCGGTTGCAATTTTGGAATTTCCAACATTGATATCCCTTGTTTACTTTAACAATAGAGTGAACTTGGTTTTCAAATATACATAGCCCAAGTTCAAATTCCATGGAGGAATGTACAAAGCCCCAAAAGAAAAAATCGTGGAAGAAGCTGTCATTGTACAAATTTCTACCACCATTATTATCTCAAACAACCCACAATTGCTTTTCACATCATTACCACTGCTGTTGCTAATAACAATACACTCAGCACCACTGTCAATGCTACCACCATCATGTGTCGCTACCTCCAGCACTTGCCATAACATCCACCACTATACTACCGTCATCACCAAATCATTGCCACTACCATTCCATCATCATTGAAAAGATTATACTATAATTTCTAAATTCTTCATTGTACTTATCTAAACAATAGAGATTTAGATTAATGGGATTAAAATTCCCATCAAGTTGAATCCCTTCAATTTGGAAATTCTAAGAATTACTCAAATTTTTCTTCCAATCACAACCTTAAAGATCAATTCAGCTCCCAACAAGGTATCCAATTCTGAAATTAAAAATTAAAAATTAAATAAAGTTCAACAATCACAATCATTTGGAATTTTCATTTTCGGTATTCTTTGTTAGTAATAATGAATATAGGATTCAAATTTTCTGATATTCATTGCTTGCTTTAACAAATCATCAAGACCAAAAAGGTTACATCAACAGTAAGCATTATTTTGGTGTCAACTTTTTTTTAATGAGTATAAATAGGTGTCAACTTATAATTTCCAATAAGCGTAATTACATGCAATCACATCATGTTATGAATCATAAGTAAGAGTTTTCAACTCACGCTAGATCTCCTCCAATAAGTAGCAAGTTTCCACGTGGTAGGGTAACCACAGAATCACCTCTAGTGAGACGAATGGAAGGCTGAGCAAGTAGTCGTGCCACAGCATACGATGAGTTCCCACCATCACCAGTATCAGCCATGAAGTCAAACCACATCTCATCCTTTTCACTTAAATGATCATATAGAAGATCGCCTTGTTCTCCTCCATCTTGAACCTTGCTCATTGCTGCCTAATGACCAGAGAAAGGAAAGGATAACAGATAATTACATAAAGACCAATATTGAGACGGAATAATTATTATATGGAATAATTATTAATTAACTCCACTGCTTGATTATCTCATATGAAGGAGTAAACTTGAAACAAGGTTAGCATGTGGTTGGTGAAAAAAAAAACTACTACAAATAATTAATTAAAACAAGTATGTGACTAATCCAGATGGCTATTCTGCAACTCAACACTCAGGAAAAGTACTGAAATTGACTAAAAAAGGAACTTGCCAAATATGCAAAGTTTCTAACATGATATCATAACTGATTTTTTTCCCCATCTCATAAAAATTAAATATGGGAAATTTCAAAATATATATATATATATATATAAACTTCTAAATTTAAATAATAATAATAAATTATAATGATTGTTAAATTACCAATTGTCCAGCTTAAACTATTAGGAAATGCGGAATTTAATCACTTAACCATAATTCTAACAATGATATTACTACTTATGAATACTTCATTTGATAACATCATATCCTAAGATAGATAAGAATTTTCAAACTTCAAGAGGATATTCACTAAGTAAGAAAACGTGTTACTTAAGAAAAAGACATATTGTAGAACCTTGATGTATAAAATAATAAATAAATAAGGTTTTATACCTGCATCATACGCATGTCAAAACGACCAAGAAAGACAGTTACTGATACCAGGAGATCAAAAACAGTCTTGAATAAATCAGCTGATGTCCTGCAACATGTAGTCATCGGCATGGTGAAAACTACAAACTGAAAATCAGCTTCAGCAACCCCTCCCCGCCCTTCACCCCCACCATGCAGGGGCAACAGAAGAAAAAAATGAGTGCTTACCCTGAATACCAAGGAACCATATCCAAAAAATCAGGCTTCATTTGCTTCTTCTTGAATTTCTCATATTCTTTAACTGACACAGGATGAGTAAGAGCCCACCTGTTCATTGTAAGACATCAATGAAGTATGGAAGAGGAAATGGAGGGAAAAATGAGAGAGAGATGTAAAAGCAAGTATCAAGCATAAGCATTATCTAAACTGATTGTACAACAGAAAAAGGATTGATTTAACATGATAAACCATCTTAAGGTGTTACATCTCTTATCTTAGGATAATTATAAAAATTTCTCTCTTCTACTTCATCCTCAACAGGTCAATCTCAATCTATATTAAGATATTTTAAAAAAATAAAAAAAATAAATAAAAAAACCTGGTGCCTAGTGCACAAAGCTCCCACTTTTAGCGGGATTTGGAAGATGTCATGATAGATAGCCTTACCCTCAATTTGTTTTGGAGAGGTTGATTCCCAATTTAATGAGATACTCAAGAAGGATACAAAATTTATCTATCATGCTACCCAAAACCTAGCTACAATACTTTATAAGCCGAGATTGTAGCTGGATATCCACTCAAAGACCAGTAACACAATAACATCAATTCACACAGCAATTAATTACATAGTCCCTCCCATCAAAACAACAAAAAGCCAATGATACCTTCACATTAATCAACTATACACAACCTTAGGGCCTCGTTTGGGAAGAGGAAATGGAAAAGAATGAAAAGAATAATTTTAGAATATGCTTTCCTTCCCTTGTTTGGGAGTTTTAATGGAGGGAATGGAAAGTCCATTCTCTTGTTTGGGAGTTTAAGTGGAAGGGAATGGAATGAATAGGAGAGAACACCCAGTCCTATCTATTCCCTTAAAACCTCAAATTTTCATTCCTCC
The DNA here is from genome assembly GCA_029955455.1 of Quercus agrifolia. NCBI lineage: Eukaryota > Viridiplantae > Streptophyta > Magnoliopsida > Fagales > Fagaceae > Quercus > Quercus agrifolia. Next base: position 87,857,705 of record JARQAD010000001.1, on the reverse strand, counting down.
CAAAATTGGGAGGAAATTGAATTAGATTTAATAATTTTTTTACTAAAACTCCCAAAATACCCTTACATATTCAACTCTTTATTTTAAAATAGGGTTCTAATAGTAATATTGTTATAAAATAATTTCATTCCATTCCCTCCATATTGCTCCCAAATAAGATTACTTACGTTCCATTCATTTTCATTCCTTTGTTTTAAAACATCCAATCAAGGTTACTTAATTCCATTACATTCCATTCTTACTTAATTCCATTATATTCCATTCTTTTCCATTCCTTTTCCTTACTTAAATACATTCTATTCCTTTCATTTCCATTCCCTTATGATCATTCCATTCCATTCCCTTATGAACTCCCAAACGAAGCCTAATTGGATAATTAGGACAGAAGGTTAACAACATTAAAGAAGAGAAAGAAAGTACTCAGTTCATACAGTCCTATTAGTGAGAATCCAATTGCAGAAATAGAGACAGAAGAGAACCCTTGACATCAAAACCTATACTTTAAAACAAAAATCCTACTGATGTCAAGAGAGAACAACCAACAACAGTAAAATAATAGAATCAACTGCACATTTGCTACTCACCCTGTTGACCTTTCCACTACATAATTGGCAATGTAAAGACCTATAAATGTAGCCCATAGTGAGTATATGGGAGATATTCCATCCGATGAACCAACACATGAGCCATTGCAAGCTAACTGAGAAATGGAAGGGAAAAAAATTACAAACGAAAAATGGGGGGAAAAGGTTTTGCATAAAAACTTATAGCGGATGCTAAAAGTACCTCGCCATAGATAACCCATTTGGACAAAAGTGGATAATCACTTGCTGAACCAACTGGAGCAAACCAAGATGAGCAGACCTGGTCTTTCAACTCATTCATACGGAGGAACTTTGCAAGCCATGTGTTTCGCTCTTGTTTCTTCCAAAAAGCAAACCAATTAGAGTTTTTCCGTTCAAGCGGTCTCTCTCTCAAAATAGCACGGTTGCCACAATGACTATAAAAAACACAGCAGGCTATACTAAGAACCTGAACCAAAAGTAAGGGCATAAACATGATATTCAGGGTTTATATGTAATGGCAAAACCAGCAATGTGAAACAGAGGTACCAAAAGCATCATCACAACTTACAGCACAATTTTGAAGAATGGTCGAGATCTCTGGTCTCTTTCCAGCCACACGTGAAACAAGGCCAATGTACCAAAGACCATAAAAGATAATATGGAATACAATAAGAAACAAAATAGAAGAGACAAATATTGTTAAAAACATAGACAGATTCATCCTCATATCCACTCCCATTGACTGAAAACTAGGAAGATGATACACAGCTGCTACTAAAATCCAAGCTATGTACCTGCAGAAGTAAATTTCCAAAGATTACTATCACCACTAGATTTTATAGTTCACCGTACTAGAAAAGTGACAGAAATACATAAATATTAAACATGTGTGTGCATCTGAGTATGAGAAGCAAACTCAATAGCATAGGAGAGGAGTAAACTACTTACCACCGACTGAAATTAGAATAGCTTGGTTTAATAGTCTTCCCTATAAATGGAGATGAAAAGAAATAGAAGAAACCAAGCAAACAGCCATACATAGACCACCATTTAATATTGTTGTCCAACTTCTCTACAAGAGTATGGATGTTATCTGATGAGATAAAAAACAGGCAACCTATAACAACAGCAATTATAGCATGCCGTGAATGTTCATGTGGGTATGGATATGCTGGAGTAAAAATTGTTCTAACTCTCTCCATTTTGAGTGTCTCCAGGAAACCAACAGACTGCTTATCAGAACCCATTAAACAGCCTTGCAGTTATTCGGATCACTTCACTTGATTCAAAGCCTTGCAAATAAAACTCTGGGATTTCCAAAACCACCATAGAAACAAGTTCCAGAATCCTGAGCACAAATTCATATTATTAAAAAATAAATAAATAAATAACTTGAAAGGATTACATTCATTGACAATGCTACACGTATAAATACACAGGACAAGAGACAAGTTCAGCAAATTGCATGTGGAAAAGAAAACAACATATCAATCACTACATTCTAATCAGGCTGATGGCCCTCCTAGTTGAGGCAGATACGAGCATGTAAAAGCAGACCCTCATCCCTCCAACATTAAGACCCAACATTTCCTCAACACTGTGATCTAACGTTTTTTTTTTTTTTTTTTTTTTTGGAATTAAAAATAAAATAAAAGATAAAAATCCTGCGCTTGCCAATGAGTTATAGCTCAACTTGCACTTCCTTCTCCCATAATAATGGGTTGGACGGTGAGGTCATGAGTTCAAAAACATTAGACGCAAAACGAATTTTCAAGAATTAGCATTAGTGATTATTTCCATCAATTAATCTCATCAACTTCAATTCAAAAAAAATTAAGTCTAAGCAAACAGTGAATACTGATTGGAATTCACAATTATCTCGAGTAAATCAAAAAACAACCAGTTCCATAATATGGTTCTCCAACTTATTAAAACCAATTATTAAACAATAAATGCAATGTCCATAACACTTCAAACTAAAATCAAAAAGCACACAACAATACAAAAGAGACCATACATACTAACTACTTACATATATACACACACATACATATTACATTATATATAGTCACTTCTATCTAAATTTGCGTAGTCCTTCTACGTTGTAATAACGAATTCAAATCAGTCACACACAAAAAAATCAAACAAGTACAAACCCTAACACAACTCTTAACCGCAAAGTAACCGCCACAAACACAAACACAGAGAGAGACACGTACAGTTAATTGAAGAATTATAAGGCACAAGAACATAAAAGCAAATTCACAAAGAGAGAAAGAGAAAGAGAGAGATAGAGAGAGAGAGAGATTGTACCTGAAAGAGAGAGCGGTGATGAGAGAATACAAAGAGTGAAGGAAGAGAATAATAACACAACATGTGCTAGCAGAAATTTATGTAATTATTATAAGAAATAAGGGGTTGCGGTACGCTATATAATCTAATGTTGTAAAAGAGCGACTTGGTATCTGAGAATGTTTTTGAGGAACATAGGCACATTGCAATGGCATATTCTTTTTTCTTTTTTTTTTTGGTTTTCTTTTTTTTTCAAACTCTTGCCTATAACCACCCCCTCTCTCTTTCTTTCTACTAGGAATTATTCTTTAACAGAAAAAATTAAAAATTAAAACATTTATTATTGTTTATTTATAACGATATTGATGTGTCAGAATTTAGAATTACATGGATCTGTGGAGATTGGGAAGGAAAGAAAGGTTTATGTTTTGTTTTTTGGGTTTATTCAAAGTTTGAAACCCAAGTTAATGTTGTTGAGGCGGTTCGGTTGTGTCTACGACACGTAAGAGTGGCCTCGGGCTTTTTCTTCAATGAATACCCAACCTACTTGTATTCATTGAATTCTTGACTTTTGACTTTGAGCCCAATTTGGATAATAAGTTTTTTTTTTATTAATGGAAAGGGAAATTATTGTGCCAAATAATAAGGAAAATACTTAGATTATGTTTGGTAACAATTTTTATTTTCTATTTTTAAAAACTTGTTTTTGGAAATATATATAAAAAAAAAAAAAAACAATTTTCTTGTGTTTTTGAAATCAAAAACATGTTTGGTTAGTTGAAATTAGAAAAAAAAAATTGAAAAAAAAATAGAAAATATTAATATATGTTGTTGTTAGGATTTGAACTTTAATGTTAACTAATTAAATGAGACAGATTTATTAAATTAAATGAATATTTTCATTGACTTTTGAAAATCAGAAACTGAAAACAACATTTTGCATGTTTTCAGTTTCCTTCACAGATTGAGTTTTAAGAACAGTTTTTGTTTTCTGTCCATTTTGAGTTGCCAAACAAGTTTTTTAGTTTCAAAAATAGAAAATTATTTTTGAAAACAAAAAATAAGGGGGGAAATAGTTACCAAACATACCCTTAGATACTCTCTATAATATTATTTCTTCTCATATTCATGATAGACTCATCATAAATTTAATAAGTAAACCTTACCATGAATATGAAAAGAGTAAGCATTATTCAATGTGCTCAATACTTAAGAATTACTCTACAATTAAAATGTAAATTGTATCCTCTAAATTTGGCTGAAATTTATTTTATTATTTAACTTTACTTTTATTCAATTAGGTCCTTTAAGTTTCAAATTTATTCAATTCAGGCCTTCTATCCAATTGCCCTTAGAAAAATATTGTTTTCACATGAAAAAAAAAATCTATAAAATTAATTTTTTTTAAATCTTATAAATTTTTTATGTGAGAATTTTTTTTCAAAAAATATTTTTTCATTAGTTAATTACATACTTAATGACAATTTTTTTTTTATAACAAATTTGGACAAAATGCCTGAATTGAATTACTTTAAAACTTAGACGATTCAATTGAATAAAAGTAAAGTTAGAAAACTGAAATGAATTTCAATCAAATTTAGATAGTGCAATTTATATTTTAGCCTAATAATATCAATGTGTTTTTGGAGGTTACTGAAAGTCTGAAACAGATTTTATAGGGGAGAATCAGATTTGAGAATCATGTCATGTTCAAAAAACAAGAAACATGAAGAATGTATTTATCAAAAAAAAAACGTGTAGGATAGAAAGTCAACTACAACGGCGAAGGTTTGACGGGCTAGGCTGTGAAGATTGCTGAGTTTACTAAGCCCAAATAGGATAAAGGTGGCCCGTGGAGGAGGATTAAAACTTAAAAGATTGGCAAGCCCAGTAAATGCCAACAGATCGGAAAAAAAGAGAAAGGCCCAGTCAGAGCTCAATTTTTCTTTTAATAATATATTGACAAGGATAGAGAGAGAGAGAGAGGGGGCATAAAACCACAGCCCACTTTTAGTGTGATAGTCATTCAACAAGTGTAATTCATAGTTTAGCCCAAATAAATAAAATTTGGATCTTTGTTCACTTCCTCTAATATTACTGCATAAGACTTTGAAAGCCACATTTTTTCATGCCATCATTATAATATAAGTTTTTAATTTGCTTTAGAGCTGCAAATAGTGTCAAACTATATTAGTTTAAACTTTAAACCAGTTGGCTTGCCCTTTTTTTTTATCAACTAACCAAACACCAAACAAATTCTAAATAAATAGGTTTGATCTTCTCTAAAAAAAATTGTAATTAAATTAAGCAAGTTAATTTCTATAAAATTCTCTAAATTTTACTCTCTTTTTTTATTAATACTCATTCATCATATACATATCATATATAAAGATAAAAATAAAATTTCTCAAACTTTTTCATACGTTGCTTAGGTTAATGACTAGTTACTAAAACCTCCAAAACAATATATGTTAGGACATATGTAATTTGGTGTTAGGAACATATGTCAATATTTTATGAAATTGGCTAATCCTTTAACGAAACACACTTTACTTGTAATTGGATAGATCTAGGATATGTTTAATACTTCAAGGAACAAGGTTTCAAGTTCAAATGTTAAAGCCATGCAAGTCTGTCTAAGAAACAAGTGAGAAAGTGCTGGATTTTAAAACTCGACAGCTAGCATCTATCGAGGTTTAAAAGCTATTTTAACCCGTGGCTCGACAGCTATCTCGATAGATGGCTATCTATCAAGATTTATGAAACTCAGTTTTTCAAAACTGTTTTTCATCCAATTCATGAGTATGTGTTTAGGCTTTCTTTTCTCACAACCCTAAACATATATAAAGATTGTTTTAAGGGCCGTCATAGCTGATGCAACTAAATGCAAAAGTTTTTCACAAGCATATTGTGAACTGGAGACATATGCCCTAGTTCATCTTTCTCTTGAAAAAGCTGCTATATTTGTACACCATAGAGTTTTGTGACCAAGGGGTTTCATGATCTTCATCATGTGATGAATTGAAGAACTTTGCAACCAATATCCTTCTCAAGCTGGTGATCAAGTCGCGTACTAGAATCCGCGTATCTATTGGTTAGTCACGTACTGGGAGCCGTGCATTAAAAATGAGAGATTGTCATTACAGAATAAGTCCAATTGGGTATTGGGGTAAAGGTTTAACTATATGTTGGTATAAGGTATTGAGATTCATTTACTTGTAACTGCTTGTTTTGATAATAGTGGATTCTCGGGAGTGGTAATCTTAAAATCACTTGGTAGGGTTTTTACCGTGTAGATTTTCTCCATTCGTAAATAAATCACTATGTCAATTTAATTTCCACTGCACTTTAATTAATTGGTGATTTTTTTTATGCTACCACGCATTTTGCATGTTAATTTGATTAATTAATAAACTTGGCTAATTAATCAATTAATTCATCACAATGGGTCAATACATTCTTGACCTATCAATATAAAAAAATGTAATCCAAATACCTCCAAAACATATATTATTTTAGGAATTATCATGTAATTCAAATACAATAGCATAGTTATTTGTTATCTTATAAACAAACATTTATCTATATACGTAAGTACGTTCGAATATATATATATATATATATATATATATATATATATATATATATAAATAGCACCTTTTAAAATATTTTCAAGAAAGAAAACCAAAACATAAACTCTTATTATTCTCTCTTTCTCGTGATAGCAAAAGAACCCCTTCCTATTTTTCGTAAACTGAACAAATTGTTCAGATTGATGGAAATGACTCATTTTTGTGTTTTTCTTCCCCACGTGTCTTCAGGATGTTATGGGGTAGTGTAGTTATATTGGTTTCTCAGTGCAGTTGGTATCCAGTTCTCAATAAAAGTGAGGTTAAAATGTCATGACGACATCCTTCAGGTTCGCTGAATATATACTATTATATATTTAGATAGGTAGGTTGTAATTTGTGAGAGATCCTACTTGAATTTGAATAATGGAAGAATGAAGAATATATTTAAAGTAAAATAAAGTTGAGATTAAGAATCTCTCTAGAGGGAGGTTAAGTTTTACTCTAGCAATAGACATGCGAACTTTCGATCTAAATTTTAATTCGATATTAAAGAGTTAATTCTAGTGAGATACATATAGAAAGTCTATTTTCTACCCACAAAAAAACAAACATAAACAAGGAAGAAACCAACAACGAAGTGACTTAAATTTGTCCTGAGTCCACAGCGAATAACAATCATATCAACATCTTAGAGTTTTTATTCCAACATAAGTGACCTTTCAAATGTATATTTTATTTGGAAAATCTTCATTGTGAGTCAATGCAAGAAAAGAAAAAGAAATCAATAGATCATAGAAATTTTATGTGTTTGAATATTTAATTAGTTCAGTTTCTAGTCATTCATTGAATATCTCTCCCCTCATGATCTTTGGTCAAATATTTGGAACAATTGCTTTGTGCAAATATACAAGGTGCCAAGGGCACATGATCATATGCATCAAAGCCAAGAACTCCTTTTCCTATCGTGCGGTTTGAAAAAAATAATTTACCACCTTGAAAATTTGAGCCAAAGCAAGATTATGGTGTATTATTATTTTATTTCACAAGAGTACCGAATAATTTATGAAGCTTAATGCTCTCTCTTTATTAAATTATAGTTGGGTTTTCACTTCCTCATGACGTAGCTCTTCGTACGAATTGGTAGGGTAGTTGGTTTGTGTGATTCATCACAAGTACTTTATTAAGTCACATCAAGGCTATTTGGTTTGGCCTACAGTTCCAACTTTCAACTCCCGATTGCTTAAAGTCTTAGTAATATTACAATATATGTGTTTAATTGTGAAGCTCATATTAAGCTTATTAACAATCTCATAAACAAACTTAGACTCAACTTATTTTATATCAAATCCTAATGTTCACAAGCTTATTATGAACCTCTTTTCTTTTTTTTTTTCTTTTTTCATTTTTTGTTTGGGCTTAACTTGTTTATTAAACAAGCCTAAAAAATGCTCAAGTTTGTCTTATCTATTGTAGGGACAAGGGCCTAGGATCATATATTGGGCCTTAGACTTTATCCAAGGATATAAATAGGTACGAGGATAAACAAATAATGATGAATGACTCCTAGACCAAGTTCCTTTAGAAGAGAGCAAATGTATGGCTGTCTGAGGGGTGCATACTCCTTGGACTTAATGAATATGGTTCAAAATATATAACACAGCAATTAAAGTGACCTTCTGAGAAGGTTTAGTAACAAGAACATGCTTCACAGACATGGGAGAAGGAAGAAGGCCTGAAAATATCTAAGAGAAGACTGACACCACCGCATTAAATACACAACAACTACTTTACTGGCCGCATTTATGTGGAGAAGACGTATGAACAGTGCTACCTTGGCTAACGCAACTCACAGAGAGTTAGGGAAGGTGGCTGATGGGACAAGTACTCAAATAAGGGTTCAGATGATCAATAGGTGGAGGGTGAAGATGGTTCAAAAAGGGCTATATAAGGTGAGAGACTCTCCACGAAAAGGGGATCGGAAGAAGAGAGAGAAAAATAACAATACAGCAATCCAAACTATTCTAATACTTTAGAGCAATCATCATACACAGATTCAACCTCCTCGAACTAGAGGCTCATTGAGATAAATATTCTTGATTTGTGTTTAGTTGCCACACGATCTAATACTAGCTTTTGTCCCACTCTTTAGGACTTAGTTCTTTAACTCATTCTCTATAAATTCATTGTATTGGGCTCATTGGACCAAGACTCCATATAACTTGGGCTTAGGCCGCAAATTGTGACCCTACATCTATAAACAAGCAAATATGAACAAATTTTTTATTAAGCCAAGTTTGAAATGTTTATAAACAGCTTGGTTCATTTACTTCTCTAGGAATTTATCTTCCAAGAAGTTTGAAAGAATTAATATTCATTGATTTATCAGGCTTAAAAAAGTTAAGTGTAATTAGAACTGTAATTGAAAAAAGAAAATCTTCAAAATTTTATATATAAGTTAAGTAAACTGAAAATAAACTATGACAAAATCTCAAGTCATATGAAAAAGGATCCACGGTGCTTTCAAAGATTCCTTTTTAGTACCACAATTGGATTTTTGTTTCCAATTCTCCTAGTGAGACATAATTTACTACACACTTTAGCATAATTTACACATTTGTCAACTTAATGATTAGATTACTTACTTACCTATGAGACCATCAATTGTATTTTGTGAAAAACAATCCAATCACCACCGAATACATGCACAAATTGGGGTAACATGTGACAAATGTGTGTCCATATACCTTTCTCTCGATTTATTTCAACAACTAAAATCAATAATATTAGAATCACATGCTTTCACGTACATTTTGTCATAATTGTCCGACATGACAAATAGTGAGCAGTGGGAAAAAAAAATATGGGTTCATATAATAGTAACAAACAATCAATCACAATCTGCCATGTAAAACAATTATAGCAAAGTGTTTATAGAAATGTGTGGTACTACTATTATTGTCTAGAATGAGTGGTTTTCATTTTCAAGCTCGGTCGTAATCGCGGACATCCCATCCCACGACTTGTAACAACCAGTACCACTATCTCAATGACTGCAAGTAGTCATGTTGTTGGCCCAAACTCATTAAGTGGTGGGATGAGCCTCCCCAAACTTTGAGGAGCCAACCACAGAATTTTGTCTAGTACCAAATTTTTTGGTAGAGAGAGAAAGAGAAAAAGGCATGGCCGCATGGGGGACATTTGAGAACAAAAGAGAATCATTAGATTCATTTGAAGTACCAGTTAACTTCTCTGGGATTTTATATATGTTAATGGACAAAGGGGTCCTCTTCCCTTTAGGGACATTCTGTGTGGGGTTTGAGAGGCTCTTGACCTTTCTTTTACTAGTAAACATATTGAAAAGTTAGTGCGCCCTCAGTCAAGATCACTTAACACTTAGTTTGTGCATTAAGATCTAAATCCTCTTTTAACTTACTAAATTAATGTTGAAGTGATGTGATTTGAAGGAAGATTACGTAGTGTTTGGCTCCAAGAATCTCACATGTCCCTCATAATATCATACTACTATAGATTTGTTTAAACTTAATGCCTTAGTACCTTGAATATTCGAGAATTTACTTATGTTTATGTTGTCAAGACTAGCTTTCAAATCTTTCACCTTACTATTCTAACTATTATATAAGTAAGAATATATATATATATATATATATATAGAGAGAGAGAGAGAGAGAGAGAGAGAGAGAGAGAAATAAATAAATATATAAAATCATATTTGATTTGTTAAAAATTTGATAAAATTCTCAAAAATATAAAATTGTATGTTTTGCTTTAAAATCAACAACAGCGTGACAAAATATTAAATAAAAATATAGCAACAGTATCACATATATATATACATATATATATATATATATATATATATATATATAAACTCAAATAAAAAGAAGTTAAATCATAGTATGAAAATCTTTCATTTTGTTTTTGCAGAGAAATTTGAAATAAGTAAATCTTCCACCGTTCATATCTACGTAATGATAATAGTACCCCCCCCAAAAAAATCAAGACTTAAATTGGGAACAATGAAGAGGTAGAAAAGGATTTATGTGGAAAATGAAAGATTGACCTTTGTTAGTTGGATATTAGATGAGGTTATTATTTTCAATTTATCAAAACTAAAATGCTCTTTAGTCATTGAAATATAGATGTGCAAATATTTTAAAGAGACCCACGTTATGCTATATATGCACTTGGATTTACTTGATTAATTTGCAACCAAACAAATAATATGCATGAAAATTCATAATGGGTACGATAATTTTATAATACATGCATGACAATAACTTATTAGTGAATAACTCATATATCACAATGAACTTAATAATTAATTAATGATGTGTTTGGATGAACTTGTTTCCATTAGTTTATTTATTTATTTTTTACTTTGTTGTGTAAAAATATATATAATTGTAACTTATTCTTTTTCCCTCATGATTTAGAATTTGGACCTACGCACCTATAAGCTAGGCCTTACCCGGTACTTAAACTTTAGCTCTACTATATGCATGCATGAATATACAGAGATCAATTCCAACTTGGTTACCATTTCTAAGCCGGCACCTCCGTTAATGTATGGTTCAATACTTGTGGAGCCCTAATCATGGCAACCAAGAAACATAGTGAAGGGCAACCAAAACATTTCAAGACTATTGAGCTCATGATGAGCTCATAAAAATTAAAAGCCTCCTCTTAAAATCACACACTCAAAAACACAGAGAGAGGTAGGTATTTACTGGGGCTTTTATTTTCAACATTTTCCTTTCTCTTTTGCTAGTTTGTTTTTAGCCTTCTGAAGTGCCCAACAAAGAAACTCCTGTTTCGTTTTGAAGGGTGCCTGAAAGGAAGGACTTTCAGTCAAAAAGAACCGCCACAAAAATCGTACTTTTATTCTTTCATCATTACCAACGGACGCAAGTGGCTGGCACTAGCAAGCAAAAACTAAATTATATATAGTACATATAGAGCAAAAGTAATTTATTTTTATTATTGTTGTTGATATTATATTCTTAGTGTTATTGATGAACTTACAATAATACATATTGTAAGCAACTAACCATACACATATCATGAACTGGATCGATCTAAAAGAAAGTGCATTTAAAAACATAAAGCCACTTTTTATTGTTAATGAAGGATATTAATTTGGTATCCCCTATGATTATATGCATATAGAACCTTCCAACTTGCCAACTATAACTTATAAGAAATCTATTTTTGGCTGGCTTACTAGTTACATGTTTAAGAAATCTATTTTTGGCTAGCTTACTAGTTACTTGTTTAAGGGTCTTGTTATTGCGTGTTTAAGGACAATTATTAAGGTGGCATTCTCAATGTAATCGAGTCAATTTCAATAATAAAAAAATAAAAATATCATTACAGGCTCTTGGTGCGATGGTCACTCTACAAATATAAGTACTTATAGAATATATGGGACGAGGACCGCGGTTCAAGTATCCAGAAGGGAGTTTCACACATCTATATACTTAGATTATGTTAGAATATAATTTTTATCTTGTATAGAAAATAAAATAGAAGTCTAAATTTTTATTAACTCTGGCTATTTTCGTTGCTTCTGAATCTCATATGTTAACACAATCACTTGTTTAATATTACCTCTTATCTCAGATTTTTAGTAAAAAAATATAAATTAAGTTGTATTTGTTTAAAATAACTTCTTGTCTCATTTTTTTAGCAAGTAAGCTAGGAGATTCCAAACGCACACATGACCATTTGTTTACATCTCTTTCAATTCCATAGAGATCTTTTCGTGCAAACAAAGATAGGTGTAGTTGATCATGGTAGCACATGAAATGTGACGCATTAACAGTGAACAGCTACAGAATTTTGAGCAAAGATTCAAGGGCAAAACACTGAAGTCAAATGTTGGATTGGCACCAGAAATTATGTCTTGTCATACCTTGGCTAGTGGGTATAGTCGTATAGATGTTTCGCACTATTTTGATTCTATTATAGTCCAGAGTCCAGACATTAGTATTTTCTCGAAGTAAATTATATGTAGAGAAATGGAGAATAGTTCTATTCAAAAAAAGAAAAAAAAAAGAAATGGAGAACAGTTGCATGTCACAAGCACAATAGAAATCTAGATCCTCAAAACAACATAGAATATACTCATGTAGTCCCTTCCAAGAAAAAACTTGGCAAACATAATCATAGGAATCGTTTACAATGTACCAATTTAGAATTTCCAACATTTTAATTAGAAAAATTTATATTATATTAATATAATTCGCAGCCGCATTACCCAACTGATCTCTAGGCCTATATATACCCTCGGATACAATAGCTCTTGCATGCCAACACTTCTCTCTCTCTTTCTCTCTCTCTCTCACACACACACACTCACATTCTTGCTTAGTCAATTCAGAAACAAAATCATTCTTTTTAATAATCTCTCATGGCCACCATCAAGCTCATTTACACAATTGCTTTCCTTCTTGCAGTAGTCTTTTCTTATGGGATTATTGCCACTGAGGGAACTAGGCAGTTGAGGACACAGAACTTTAAGAAATGTGATCAGAATCACGTAGCTATCTGTGAGAAAAATGCTAGGGAAATGAGAAATAGTCTCAATCACTTGCGCCGTGGCATTTTAGACCATGAAGCTGCGGGTACTGAACCTGCACCACCAGCTGGTGGTGGTCAAACTCATGTTGAAGAAAGCAGTACTGATGATTTCCGACCCACTGATCCAGGTCACAGTCCTGGCGCTGGTCACTCCAAAGGATCTCAAAGCGTGGACCCAAACCAGTAGATATATATTTATATAAATAATTATTAGTTAGTTTCAAAGTATAGTGACATGATGTTCCTCCTCTCATATTATTAATAAATCTCACTAATTATATTAATGGTGAGATTCACCATGTGTGAGAGGAGAGAGCACTATGTTACGGTATTCTGAAAATATCTAATAATTTTCCTATCTCAAAACTGCATGCATGATTACTATCAATTGTTCATAAGAATAAAAAAGTTTATTGTTGTGAAATATTTAGAAATTTAGATTTGGTTTGGCTGATAATGATGCATATGTATTTCCTAGTCTCTTGTGTATTTGTATCATGCTAGAGATACAAACTTTTTTACAAATTGCTGATATGATAAGTCGTTATTGGTAAATGAAAAAATGATTAATAGTAGGTCTAGATGAAAACCAATAAGAAGTTGGTCATATCACCAATTTGTAAAAATATAGTAAAATAGTTTGAGGCTGTAGCATTACTCTTGTATCATTATATGTAATCCTACGGTATCAATCAATAAAATTGGCCTTTGTTACTTTGTATCTGCTGTAGTTGAAGCCTTAATTATACTAATTTAGTCTAAGATATCATTTGCTATTTCTGAGCTATCAATCAAAAAATTGGACTTTGTTACTTTGTATCTGTTGTAGTTGAAGCCTTATAATTATACTAATTTAGTCTAAGATATCATTTGCTATTTCTGAGCCATGTAAGGTTGTATTAATGAATACTTTCAAGACAATAATAAATGCCTCTGTTATATTTCCACGCGTGTCTCTCTTTTTTCCTTTTTAAACTAACCAAAGTTTAGAAAAAGAAAAAAATCAAATAACTGGAACCTGTGAAGAGTATAAAATGGAATATTCCTATAGACAAAGAGGATTTTTGTTTTTTTTCCCTCAATAAGAGATGATAAATACTTAAATAGAATAGAAAAATCTAGTTTTCATTGACTTTTGGCTCAACTATTTATTTTCTTTCGTATATTGATAAGGACAAAATCTATGTATAATACCTTAAGTGTTGTTCTTTAAATTCACTTCATAAGATTCTGCCATATAACTACTTAATTTAAAAAATATACTTTCATTCATGAAAAAAAAAATTACATGACAGAATTTTAAGAAAAAAACCTAAAAATTAGCACCTAAATACTATACCTAAATTTTACTCTATTAATAAAATATATCGCAAATACAGTTTCAAGTCGATATCTTATGTTATAATGTTATATATAGTTAGATAGATGGTGAGTTTAGCTCTTATATATAATATTGCAAGAACTGTGTAAAAAAAATAAAGAAGAAGAAGGATGATTTTATTTGCACATGATTAACAGCCATCCCATATATTAACAACAAAAATAGTTTTTTTTTTTTTTTTGCTTCCAACAACAAAAATAGTTATAGTGAAGAATACACAGAGTTCTTTCTAACCTATTCTATTAAAAAAAAGGGGGTATACTTGGAGTTTGGAATATAATTCGATATATATATATATATATAATATTGAAAGTTAAAAAAAATAAAAAAGAAGAAGAAGAAGAAGGAAGATTGTATTTGCACGTAACAGCCATCCTATATATTAACAACAAAAATAGTTATAGTGAAGAACACACAGAGTTCTTTCTAATTAACATTTCCTATAAAAATAAAAAATAAAAAATAAAAAAGAGTATACATGGAGTTCGGAATATAATTCGAAAGATATATAATTATGACTTGATTTACTTCCATCGGAACCTGTAATTTGAGCTTTACCAGTCTTATGGTCACACATTGAAAGCAGCTGACGGTAATATTACACATACTAATTAAGAATGGAGCATTAATATGAATTATTAACTATCTGAATCATGAGGTTTCAAACAAAACAAAACCAAAAAAAAAAACTTATCTGAATCATGAGAGCCAAATAATTTTATAGATTGTTCTAATGATTGACAATCAAAGTGAACTATCTCTTGACTTCCAAGTCTTCCATGATAAATAAGATCTTTCATTTAAATTATTATTAAAACCATAGGTGCTATAATACCGACTATATTATAACCAAATATATAATTTGATTAGCAATTTGATACTGTGCATTGTCATCACCCCAAAAGCAAGAATGGAATAAATAAACTTTGTTGCTCCATAGAGAGAGGAGATGTTTGCCTTTTTTTCTTATATAAAGTTTTGGCAATAAATTAATTGACTAATGCCTTTCAATTGCATGATGGCCCACACCAACCTATATTGGCAAGGAATTTTTGGGAATTTTCCTGAATGGGGAATCAAATCCTAGATAAATTGACTTTCGACTGTTGTTGTCCCTTGATGAGTAGACTTTCTTGAGTGATGGATGGACATTAAGGATAGCAACAGCTTTATGCATTTTTTTTCTTCCTTCTAAGTTTGTAGCTTTGACATGTTTATACATGTGAGTGGAAGTATTTTAGAAACAATTACAAATTGCAAACAGATGTGGAAGTATTTTAGGAACAGTTACAAATTACAAACAGATTGAATATAGCCAGTTTTCAGTGTGGATGGAAAATGTTTCTTCACATCTTGTTTCTATAATTCAAGTCGATTCGACTTACCATCAATAAAATTACAGGGTTCTTTCTCCAAAACAATATATATATATATATATATATATATATATATATATATAGCCAGTTGATTCATGTAATAATGATATTATATTGAAAATTAGATTTATTACCCTAACACTTGGAGTCTTTTAAGTTTACTGACGCTTCATGATATTTCAAATGTCCAAGACTTAAATCATCTTATTTGTTGATGCTATAGTGTCATTTTTATGGTGTGGTAAATAACTAAATATTTAAAACATTTAGCAAAAGATTACGACTAGACTAGGGTTTGAAATATGGCTAGTGAGAAAGGGGCTTAGCTAGGGTCTGGAATAAGGAAAATATAATAATTTTGTAATTAAAATTTATAAGAATGAAGTCAATGGACAATTTCGTATAAATTATTACATTCTCATAAATAGGTAATATGAGATTACCATCATTTAATAAAGTAGTGAGATTATCATAATTTATTATTTATGGTAAGAGCATTCACATTGGATTCTTTATATATATATATATATATATATATATATATATATATATATATATAGATAAAGCATTCTACATTCCCATTATCACTTAAACAACACGTCTTACATCTCATTCTTTGTTTTACACTAAATCATAATGAAGTAGCTTTTTTTTACACCATCTGCAACAATAGCAACAACCAAAAACAAACAAAATATGTTTTACACCGTGCTACAATAATATGTATATTTGCATAATACTATAGCAATGTTTATTGTTTACTACAGTAATGCATAAGCTAATCTTTAGGAGTTTTAATTACAACATGGAAATGCAAAATGGATTTTGCATTATTCGCTAAGAATGCTCTAATGTAACATTTTTGGTAATCTTACACTGCCCTGATGTTGTGTGCAAATAAACAAATCAAAAACCAAAACACTTTATAGTAATGTGGTTGTAATATTTCATTCTGTTTGTTTCGCTATAAAATGGTTTCAGTGTTTTATTATGTTTGTTTCATTGTAAAATTTGATTAAACCTAAAAATGTTTTCCATTAATCGTAAAACCCTTTATACAATTTTGTGAAATCTTTTTTTTAAGGTAAAATCTTTTACAAAACCCTATATAGTGGTGTATTAGGATATAATTAAATAAATGAAGAAAAAAAAGTTGTTATAAATAATTAAGTTTTTGTGTCTATTAAAAGAATTCATAAAACAGTAAAAAAAAAAATTGATAAGAATAGTTAAGCCAAGATTGGATAAGAGCAAAGGAGATTATATTATATTATATATTAATAACAAAAACAAAAAACAAAAAAAAAAAACACAAATCAATGGTAAAAGAAAGAAGAGTAAGTGGTGTATTAGGATAGAATTAAATTAGTGAAGGAAAAAGAAGTTGTTATCAACAATTATCTTTTAAGAAATGTTATGTCCACAACATTTGTACAACAAATCCTAAGTGGTAGGATGTTACTGGTTGTTATTGTTGAGGTAAAAAAGTAACCTCAATAATAGGTTCAAATTTGAACCAATAATTACTAACCACCTATGATTTGTTGTGGAAATGTTGTGAAAATATATTGTGAATGTAGTACTTCTCTTAACTTTTTCTCAACAAAAAGGATTTTTTTTTTGTGTTTATCAAAAGAAGTTTTTTTTTTTTTTTTTTTTTTTTTGAGAAACAAACACACACACACACAAGGAAGAGGGAAAGGGGTTCTAACACAAAGGCACACTACAACTCCACTCAAAAGTCATGGTAGCTTTTAAGGGAGAGTGGATATTAGAATCTCATTTCCTTCCTTTTTTTTCGGTTAAAAAAAAAAAAAATGTTTCTCAAAAAATTTGTTTCTCAAAAAGAAAATATATATATATATAGCAATTAAACAGGATAGACACTGGATATTAGAATCTCATTCCCTTCCTCTTTTTTTTTTCAGTTTCCAAAAAAAAAAAATTTGTTTCTCAAAAAATTTGTTTCACAAATATATATATATATATATATATATATATATATATATATATATATGTGTCATGAAAAAACTTGAATGGGCCAATATGCCTCATCAAACATTTAACTTCGATTTTGGGCTTGCAATGCATCTTTAATAGAGAGGGAATCATCAGCCTAAGCCCAGTCGACCAGCCCTACCTGAATCTATAACATAAGCCCATTTATCACATTTTTTTTCTTTTTCTTTTTCCTTTTTTAATTAGGAGATATCAGATATGCATGTTTAATAGAAGATGTAACAAGAAGTTGACTCTAACCATTGCTAATAACTTTTCCTAGTTTTTGGGGGCCTAATTTAGCTAATATTTATTTAGATAAAGTTTAGCTACAAAATTTGTTGTTACTTAAAACTACAACTTTATTCAATAAAACATATATTACTACTATGGGGTCATGGGCCTAAAATCATACAATGGGGCGTGGGGCTTTGGCCAAGAGCGTGGTAGCCCAAGTCCTAGGAGGAATATCTCCTTGGACCAGCTAATGCACGATCAGATATAAGTCCTAAATAGTCAGGGTGACCTTCCAGGAAGTTCTAAAGGATAAGAACTCAGGAATATCTAAGGGAAAGCTACTAACATCGCATTGATGTGAACAAGACCCCTGAACAGTGTTACCTCGGTTACCGCAACTCACAGAACGCCAGAGAGAGTGTCTGATGAGACAAACACTCAAGTATAGGCTTGGATGATCAACAAGTGGAAGGCCAAGATCGTTCAAAGGGGACTATATAATAGGAGAAACCCACCATGGAGAGAGGATCCTAGGATTAACAGAGAAAGCACTGTAGCAATCTCAAGAACTCCTGTAACCATTCTCATTCAATATTTACTAGAACAAAACTCCTCGGATTGTGCTGAGAACAAACTTTCTTTGATAAACTCAATTCATCTCTGTTTGATTGTTGTGAACAACATATTAACTGTTATCCATGCACTAAAGCCTAGCTCTTTGACCCACTCTTTACAAATTTATTGTACTGGACTCACTAGTCCAAGATCTCATACACCTTGGGCTTGAGCTACAAAACGTGTCCCCACAACTACATATTTTAAAAATCTAACTGTTAAATTGCATGTTCATTATACTCCTAATACACATGTCAAATTTTGTGACAATTGGATATTATTTACTATATGATCTATAAGCTTATATTTTATACATAATTTTAAATTACAAAAACTTGCAATTTAAACAATTTATTAATGACATAGCAATTGATCTTTAATTTTCTAAAAATTTTGCAAGTATAGAGAATATAAAAAAAAGATGCAATTCAATGATAGATTTGTCCATATGCTCCTCCAATAAAAAAATATTAAATAAGATTCTAGTCTTAGGTTATAACTAATTTTGTATCTAAACTTTGTCCTTTCTATTTTGACAATCACATATACAAATGTTTTAAGCTCTTGATTGCATTTTAACCAAGAAGATCAAACTAAAAAAGAAACCTTGCTTACAAGCTATTAGTATTAGTATTTATTTTTTGCACTTCAGTTCTTTCCTAGTTTAGATCTCATATCACAAAGAATAAGTAGAGATCCTGTAATGGTATTTGATCATTTCCAAATTTAGAACTTTATCTCACAACATAATATGTAATGGTATTGTCAAAGAACCTTGTAATTCAATTAGTTGGAACTTAATAGTGATTTCAAAGGAGACATCCAAAATTAAAAAATCTCCCTCTTCACCCCATTGTAACTATCAAATTATCCAAAACAAATTATAATAAAATTATGTAATGGTATTGTTTATTCTGAAAAAATGCTTACAAATAAGTACTTTTTGTCCATTTTAGTTCTTTCTAATATCACAACATCTATACTATTAATAATACGGTTTCGGTTTGGTTTTCAAGTTTTAGTATATTAAAATATCCTCACACAACATTCTCCAAAAAAAATTTAAAAAAAAATCCCCTTACACAAATTCTTAAATTCTCTAAAATACCTCTATCATTTAGTTAAATAATTTTAAATTAAAAAACATAAACAATTAAAAGATTAATTTACTCTTCCTAAGTTTTAGGTTTTTTCCCTTATCTTCTTCATTCAGACTAAAATTTAAGACACTATCTCTATCTCATTTTTAAACAGTATTCCAAGTTACCCTATCTCTTTCTTTAAAAAAAATTATATACACGATTGTTTATATATCACTTTTAAACACTATAAAACTAAACCAAAAAAACAAGTTTCTAAAAAAAAAAAACCAAAAAAACAAATAAATAAAAAAAGAAAATTATTGTACATGCAAAGTGCATGTGATAAGTTTTTTTTTTTTTTTTCTTGATAATCTGTGTTGAGTCTTATATATATATATATATATATATATATATATATATATATATAACAATTTTTTTTAATTTCTTTTTTGTAAAGTTGTAATTTACAACTATTTTTTTGTTGCCTTTTATTCCATGCCAAATTTGATTGTAATTATATTCAATCTTTTGTAGCCTGTATTTATTGTGAGATTTATTTGTAAGAATTGTGTATAAGAGAGAAAGAGTGTGAAGACTGAAGGAAAATTAAAGACTGAAGTGTTTTCGTGGGTAGCTCTTGAGAAAGCATCTCACAAAGTGATGCATGTGCCCTGCCTATGACTGGAATGCGAAGAGTCAGGATAGGATGAAGACAGCTGGTTTTCGCGAGTGTCTTGCAGGTAAGGTCTTCCCGCGAGATACCCGCGAAACAGTCTATTTTGCTGTTTTGTCCTATCTGCTCCACTACATTCTCACCCATACTCTATATACCATCATTACCCACAGATGTTGAGAAGTGCTTCTAAGAGAAAACCCTAGCCACAAACCTTGAAAGTTAGAGATTGTTATACCCACAATTCTTTACACAATTGCTTGTAGATTTCCCTCAACTCCTACCTCTCCATTTCCATACCATTGAGAGGTTGATAGCCCAAACACTTACCACACCCTTTTAGAGTGTTCAGTGAGGTTTTGGTGTTGTTGGGAAGTATTGGAAGAAGCCAGTCTTTGGCGGATGCAATCAGGCGTATTGTAGGATCCGGAGAGCTAGACAAGACACGGTTCCGAGAAGTCTTGTTGGAGTAGAAGCTTGGAGGGCTTGGGTGTATCGGGTAGATTAGGCTTGGAGGGTCTCTTACTAACCCATATATCTCAATTGATTGTTTAGTGGATTGTTACCGCTTGGAAAACGGCAGAGAGGTTTTACGCCAAGTACTTCGATTTCCTCTTTGATAACACATCGACGTGTTATCTTGTGTTTGCATTCTTCTTCCCTACTCTTTTAGCTTTCATATTACTGCTGTGTTTTATTGATAATGGCTTAGAGTAGTTTATTTGTTTATCCACTCACATTTACTCTATTCCATACTTAATATAAGTTAGAGTAAAATCTATTAAGCCGTAATTTTTAATTTGGGGGTCTAAACAATTCTTGTGTTTAAACACATTTTCGAACTTTCAATTGGTATCAGAGCGGGTACACTTGCTGTGGTTTTATTACTTGAGTGTGATCCTTGACCCTTTTGTGATGGATCGGTCATAATCTCTCAATGCCCCACTATTCTTTGATGGGGGCAATTATGCCTTTTGGAAGGTCCATATGAGGGCTTTCTTGTGTGCTATAGATGAGTCGGTATGGGACTCCGTCAAGAATGGGTATGTTAAACCCACGACAGCCAAGTCCAAGTGGGATAAGGCAGCTCTTGCTTTGGCTAATGCAAATAGTAAAGCTATTAACGTTATATTTTGTGGTGTGTCTACTGATACATTTCATAGGATATTGCATGTAAAGATAGCCTAGGAAGCTTGGACGATTCTTGAGACTACCTATGAGGGTACCAAGAAAGTTAAGGACACGAAACTCCAAATGCTTACCACCAGATTTGAAAAGCGCAAGATGGGTGATGATGAGTCTTTCAATTCATTCTATGGAAAGCTCAATGAAATTGTAATTGCTAAACTTAATCTCGAAGAGAAGATTGAGGATGCTAAAGTGGTGAGAGAGATTTTGAGGTCACTACCGGAGAGTTTCTGAGCAAAAGTCACAGCTATAGAGGAAAGTAAGGATTTGGATGAGATCAAAATCCAAGAACTCATTGGATCTCTCCAAACATATGAGCTGGGACTACCTTCTCACAAGCCGAGCAAATCTCTTGCTCTTAAAACCATCACCGAGAGAATGGATGACTCCTCCGAAGAAGATGATGTAGAGAATAAGGTAGCATTCCTTGCAAAGAACTTCCGAAAATTTCTAAAGATGAAAAACAGTGGGAAGCCATTCAGCAAAGGAAAGCTTTCATCCTCCAAGGGTGATAATAAGGAGTTTAAGAAGAAAGATGGCAAGGAGTTTCAATCCCCTCAAGGAATTATGTGTTATGAATGCAATGGTCATGGGCATCTCAAGAAGGAATGTCCTAACTACTTGAAAGGGATGGGCAAAGTGTTTGCCACTACTCATAGTGATTCTGACAGTTTAAATTCAGACACTAAAGGAGAATGTGACAATGAGGGGAACTACCGAGCCTTCATGACAATTGCCTCCGTTGATTCAAAGAATGATTTAAGCAAATTGGTTGATGAACTTGGTGATCTTTCCGAGGATGAGGAAGTTAAAGAATCAGAAGATGAAGACGTGTACCAAAATGAAGGCGAGAACAACCTTCAAGAAGCATATGATTCTTTGCTAGAAGATTGTGACAAATATGCCAAAGTTGCCAACCTTACTATGAAAAAGATGAAAAATGTTGAAAAAGAGCATAGGGGAATACTTGTGCAACTCAAGGAAGCAAAGTGTGAAGTAGAAGGACTCAAGGGAGAGTTGGTTGAAGCGTACTCTAAGATCAAGTTCCTTGAACTTGAAATTATCCAAGCTAATGTCAAGGTCGAGCGCATCTCCTGCAAGAAACTTGACAATGTATTGTCCTCTCAAAAATCTTCACATGATAAGACCGGTTTAGGTTACATTGGAGAAGGAAGTTTTAGCAGTGAACCCAAGAAGGAAGTAAGGTTCATATCAGCCAAGAATGAAGAGAAACTTAAAGAAGTGAAGCCTGAGATTGAGACCCCTGTTGTAGTAAAGAGAACCATTGGTGCAAAGCCAAAGGAAAAAGGGATCATTACCCAAAAATTAAAGGGGCCCCAAGTAAAGCACTTGTGTCACCATTGTGGCGCACAAGGACACATAAGGCTGAATTGTTTCAAGTTTCATGCACTCAAAAAGGCTGATTCTATGTGTGGTCAAGAAACTTCAAAGAGAAGACCAAAGGGAGCACAAGCTAAGGGAGATAGTGAGGGACACCTCATTTGATACGTTATGGAGATGTTGAAGAACATATCACTGTACCTTGCTAGTTTCACTCCAAGGTTTGAAAGCTATATTGGTCGTTCCCTCCATCTAAGGCTCTCACCCAAAACACTCGTAAAGTATGGGTGCAAAAGGGTACTTATGCATGATTTTTTCCTATATCCTTGCATTAATACTTCCGATGTTTAGGGTCATAGATTCATGCATCATGTCATGCATTGCTTCCAATTTATAGCATGTTTCTTTTACAAGTTTTTTTTGTACTTGTTTTTGTTGATCTTATTTTACTTGTTCTGTTTTTGAGTGTGTTAAAAAAATTCAAAAACCCATAAAAATTGAAAAATCTATAAAAAGTTTGATCGTTTATGTTATGTATATCACATGTGAGTTTGGCCTAGTACCTTCGTACTAATGGCGTAGTGCATTTACGAGTTTAGCTTGTTTTGTATGCACATATATCTTTGTGGGATAAATCTTGAAAACTATGTGTGATAATTGTAGATAGATCTTCAAGCTTGTCATGTATGATTGGTCAATAGTCTTGATGATCTTGATACTTACATAGACTTGTGCTTATATCTCTTCACATTTTATTTTTTATGTTTTTGCTTAAAAATCTCAATAAATGTAAATCTCAAAATGAAAAGAGAAAATGAGCTGCAAAAGCCATCGCACATACTAGTATTTCACTAGGAAAAAGAGAAAACGACTTTTAATTTGAAAAGTAAGGTGCTCAAAAAGCCAAAAGCTCACTCTCAATATTGAAATATCAAAAATTTCAAATACCGATCTCAAAAATGAGATGAACTGTTCAAAAATGATCAAATGTTATGATTTGTGCAAAAGCCAAATGAAAAGCTTTTAAGATTTATAATTATTTTCTTATGGGATGTCATTTATGCTCATTTCTATAATTGAGATAGTCCATTTGACTTAGTATTAGTTGTGTATGACTTGATTGAATTGATCGTTGAAACTTCAGTCTGATCTAAAGACTATTCCACATTTGATACTCACCCACAACACACAAGTCTTAGTTCAATTAATGCTTATTTTATTTGTGTGATTGTACATGCTCAAATATGATGTGTATGCTTAATTGCTTACCGATCAAACCCAAAAAGATTTTTGAGTATTTTATATGTTTTTTAAAGTAATTTTATACTTTCGTGCTTTAAGTTTTTGTTCAAAATACATTTTTGTATTGTTCTTCAAAAACTTGTTCAGAGACATTTTCGCGAGAAGCTCACGACTAAGAGCTTCCCATAAAAAGAGTTCGAGAGAAATCTAAAAATCTCATTTTCATACAGAGAGTATCACGACTGTCTCATGAGTGTTTCGCAACCAAGCACTTCCCGCGAAATGATTTTTAGGCAAAAATTGAAAAAACACAAGTTTCATATAGAGGTTATCGCGACTGTTTTGTGACTAAAAACTTCTCACGAAAGCGTCTGTGCTTCAGTGGTGTTTTTCGTGACTAATTTTGCGATTGTCTTACCTGTAAAAAACGCGTGTTTTCAGTTTTATAAGGCTAATGTGACAGTTTTTTAAAACACTCTCTATTTCCCTTATAATGCCTCTCTCGAACCTCTTTCAACCCAAATTTCTTTTCTCTCAAAACCCCATCATTTTCAAGCTTATTTTCTGCAAAATCAACTTCAAGGTATGTTTTCTTAAACATTCTTTTCATTTTTGTCTTAGATTATGTAGAAATTACCTTAGGGTTTTAAAATTGGGGATTTTCAAAAAAGGGGTTGGGTTCATGATTTTTAAGCAAAATTTTTTCAAATTTTTGATTGGGCCGAGTCCCATTTGGTTTGTGTGTATCTGTGTTAGCCCCTTATGGCATTTTAAATCTGTATTGAGGCATTTTTCTATGTGTTTATGCATTGTCCATTCATGTAGTGCAGTGTTGCATGCCAAGTGTTTGTCAAAATGTTCAAGTGACATTTTTGTATTGCTTTGGACTCAAATGAGTTCCAATTTTTGGGAATACCCTTGATTGAACTTGGTTACCACGTTTTGATCATTGGGTGTGTGTTTTACACACTTTGCCCAATTTGTGCCTCACAATGCCATGCCATGCACCACCTAGGCACACACCATGCATCATCTCATGCACACAAATGCACACTAGATGCACAGGTTCTTATTTCTTGCATGTTAGTTATTTTGTATGGTTCAACACTTATAGCATGATGTTTTAACATTGTTTATGTTCTGTTTTGAGTATTTTTACTTTTGTTTTGGACTAACATGAAACTAATCGTGTTTTTGCTCTGTTTTTGTGTTTGTGCACCTGTTTCCTTTCTCTGTTCTCTGTGTACTTGTGCAGATCTCTCCCACCAAGCATTTAGCGTCCAAGAAATCCTCCAAGCGTGCTCGCATGGATTCTGACAACTTCAAGTTTGTTGAAGTAGACATGGCCTATAACAATTGATACAAGCGAGCCACGATAATCATGGAAAGGGTTGTTAAATTGGAAACCCTTGAGGGCACTTGCATACCTGAAGTGTTCAAGGAAAGGATGTGGACGAAGCTACTAAATCCGAGTGGAGTTGTGTACTCAGAAATGGTTAAAGAATTCTTCTCAAATGCTAGTGTAGAAGGAGAACATATAAATTGTTGGGCGAGACACAGAGAGTTTGTTATCACAAGGGAAAGCATACAAGAGTTCTTGGAAGTTTGTCCTCCTTCACAGCCAATCATGGTGCAATATGATGATCGCTTGGAATCTATAGAGGAGATGGTGACCATTCTTGGTGGTACACTTAAGAAGTCCTTCATGAACACAATTCCATTCAATCCGGAGATGAGGACTTTAGCATATGTAATGATCCACAATTTGTATCTAGTCACAAATTTGACAACATTGTCTGCTCCAATGACAATTTTCTTATACGATCTTTTCACACACAAAGAGATTGACATTTGTGGACACATCTTCCACCTCCTGACCAAGAGCATCACTAAAAGGAATTCAAGAACAATCATGCCATTCCCCTCTCTCATTATGGGCCTTATTGCAAAGGCAAGGCTCAAACTTTCGAGTCGTCTCACCGTGGAATATAAAGATTACCCTATTGGGGCACACACAGTGACTCGTAGCACATCTCACATTAAAGGATCCAAAACTAGTGTGTTTGAAATACCCAGGGATCATGAATAGGAAGAGGGATGAGATATAAAGGAGGAGATTGAGAGATTCACCACTGCTCCAGAGAGTTCTGCTCAGCCATCATCTTCAGCACCAGAACGAGAACTCGATAGACTTGATTGCCTCCTTGCTAGAGTAGAGCAGATGTATACTATGCTAGACTCCCATGTGCAGCACATCACGGACCAATTTACATACATCCAGGGTCAAATCACTGCATTATCTTCACAGATCGAGGATTTGTCCATGGAGCAGGGATTAGATTCAGAGTTCAACCAGTTCTAGCCTCTTTGGCCATTTCAGTCAAAAAGGGGGAGAAAATTTTGAGAGAGAGCTTGCTGAGTTGAGGGGGAGCATGCTTAGACCATAGATATTGGTTCATTTCAAGCGGTTTAACATTATTTTTGTTTAGTTTAAACTATTTTAGTTTTTATAACTCCTGGATAGGTTTTTTTATTGCTTTTTTTTAAAGCTTAGGTACTCTGTTTTTAAATTCAGTTTAATATTCAGTACTTGTATTTACTTCATTGCTTTGTATCAATTTTTTAATACTTCTAGATGTTGCTAAACTATCTTAAGTACCTCACACTTGTACCCTTGTAGGATCTTTTATCCTAGATGCATATACTTCATATATTTTGCATTGGTTATGTGTTGGACATGCAATTGATCATTGTGATTGGTCTTTATTGTTTTGCATGTTTGAATGAGCATTTACTAGTTAAATGTTTATTGTAGTCATTCTTTAATGACTGACCTTGTTTGATCAAGATATGCTTATATGTTTTATAATGTTTACAAACTTGATCACACTTTACTTGCTCATGTACGTACCATGTATTCAACTCGTCATAAGCTTAATGAAAGTTTTGTTTGTGTGCAAGTATTTCAGGTTACAAGTATATACGTGCAAGTGCTTCACAGCTTCTAGATTAAGTGTGAGTGAGTTTTGTCACTGTTCCCAAACTCACGTTTAAGTTTAGAGTCCGTTTTAGGGGTTTTGTCACGGAATAGCTAAATGGGGAGATTGTAAAGTTATAATTTACAACTATGTTTTTGTTGGCTTTTATTCCATGCCAAATTTGATTATAATTATGTTCAATCTTTTGTACCCTATATTTATTGTGGGATTTATTTGTAAGGGTTGTGTGTGAGCGAGAGAGTGTGTGAAAACTCAAGGCAAATTAAAGACTGAAGTGCTTTCGTGGGTAGCTCGTGAGTAAGCATCCCGTGAAGTGATGCATATGCCCTGCACATGACTGGAATGCGAAGAGTCAGGATAGGATGGAGACAGCTGGTTTTTGCGAGTGTCTCGTGGGTAAGGCCTTCCCACGAGATACTCGTGAAACAATTTGTTTTGCTATTTTGTCCTATATGCTCCACTACATTCTCACCCACACTATATATACCATCATTACCCACAGATGTTGAGGAGTGCTTCTGAGAGAAAACCCTAGCCACAAACCTTGAGAATTAGAGATTGTTATACCCACAATTCTCTACACAATTGTTTGTGGATTTTCCTCAACTCTTACCTCTCCATTTCCATACCATTGAGAGGTTGATAGCCCAAACATTTATCACACCCTTTCAAAGTGTTCAGTGAGGTTTCGGTGTTGCTAGGAAGCATTGGAAGAAGCTAGTCTTTGGCGGATGCAATCGGGCGTATTATGGGATCCGGAGAGTTAGACAAGACACGGTTCCAAGAAGCCTTGTTGGAGTAGGAGCTTGGAGGGCTTAGGTGCATTGGGTAGATTAGGCTTGGAGGGTCTCTTGCTAACCCATGTATTCCAACTGATTGTCTAGTGGATCGATTACCGCTTGAAGGACGGCGGAGAGGTTTTATGCCGAGTACTTCGGTTTCCTCTTCGATAACACATCGGCATGTTATCTTATATTTGCATTCTTCTTCCCTACTCTTTTAACTTTCATATTACTGCTATGTTTTATTGATAATGGCTCAAAGTAGTTTATTTGTTTATCCGCTCGCATTTACTCTATTATGCACTTAGTATAAGTTAGAATAAAATCTATCAAGCCGTAATTTTTAATTTGGGGGTCTAAACAGCTCTTGTGTTTTAACACATTTCCGAGCTTTCATTTTTCATAAAAGGATGTTTACTAGTTACTAGTGTTAGTATTTTTCTTTCTGTGTGCGTAAGTATTTCCATGTATGAATAGTATTATAATTCAACTAAATTTTTTTCATGTTTTTAACATAAATGTATAAGATTCAAATGCCTCATCTCTCAACTCTCAAGTTATCAAAAAAATTAAAGCATTATTACTAGTATTTTCTTTTTCTTTTTCATGCATTCACATTCTTTCCAAATTTAGAACCTCATCTCACAATAAAGGGTAACATATATATGTATATATATATTAATAAAAGGATGTAACTTTTATTCATGTAGAAGATAAATACAATATATCTTAGGTCAAAGTTAACTCAATCATATTTATATTTTCTTTTATTCAAGTTGCATAACTGTCAAGAGATATGCTGGTCTAAAGTGTAACAATTATTAGTTACTAATACTAGTATTTTACAAGGTTTAATGGTAACTAATGGTAATAGGATTCTTTGTCATATCTCACCTATGCTGTTTCAAGCCACAACTTCCTTCCCCCCACACTATTTACCCCACAAAAAAAAAAAAAAAACTAGTATTTTATAAGTTAAAAAGTAACATTTTGTTTTTGTAGTTTTTTCTTCTAAATGATAAATCAAAACTGAACTAGTTCAGATTGACAGATTCCTAGGAAAATTTCCAGTTTGGCACAGATCATGTTTCAACCTTCAAACTCTCAAGTACTTCTAGGATCTTCATCTACACTGCCATAAATAGTCATAGTCACTGTAATTGAAAAGACATGACGTGAGGTGAAAAAAAAAAAAAACTAAAAAACTAAAACAAGTAAAAACTGACTTGCCCTGAACACACTGTCATTTTTTTTGTTAGTACACGAACGTAAATAGTAAAAAATATTTCTAAAAAAAATAATCTCAAATTCCAAAAAATATCTATTAAGGGAAGGGCAAAATAGCCAAATTTATTTTTTTTTGGGGTTAAAACTCAAAACCCAAGTGGAAGCTCAAGCTGGCGGCGGATCCAAAAGAGAGAGAAACCTCAACAGTACCTATAAATCTCAGTTTTATGAATCCAACGGTCCAGATCAACCCTTACCGCCTAATCCAACGGCCACAAACACAACCGCGTTTTACAATGAATCCTTCTCTATCCTCAAAATAAAATCCTCACCCTAACCGTATCCGTACCCTTCACTTTCTCTCTCTAAAAAAAAAAAACCTTCAGATTCAGAGACTTTCTCTCTCTAAAATCCAAAACTTTCAATTTTTTTTTTTTTTTTAGAGTGAGAGTGAGTGTAAGATATTACGATGCAATCGAATAACGGCGGCTCTGATTCAAAGCCACAAGAGAAGCAGAATAATAATAGTAATAATAATCAACAACAACGACATACTCCGCCGCCGCCGCCGCCGCAGTCGTGGGTGGCGATGCAGTATCCGGCGGCGGCGATGGTAATGCAGCATCAGATGATGGCGCCGCATCATCAGCATTACGGTCATCCTCCGCCTCCACCTCAGCATTACGTGCCGTACCACCCTTACCAGCTACAACACTCTCAGTCTCAGCAGCAGCAACAGCAACAAGGATCTAGCGGCGAACACAACAAGACGATCTGGGTCGGCGATTTGCACCATTGGATGGACGAGAATTTCCTCCACAATTGCTTCGTCTCCACCGGAGAGGTCCAAATTTTCATTCATGTCGTATTCGTATTCGTTTGTATTTGCGTATATTCATCTATTTTTTTTGTGTTTGTTGATTTGGGTTTTGAATGAATGAATATTCAAAGGACACGTTTTGATTGCTTTATTTGGCATTTTCTCTGTTTGTGAACGTTGGGGTTTAGTTTAGGTTTATGTATGTGAACGTTTTGTGTGATATAACGAGAAAGGGTTTTAAATATGTTTGCTTTTTACTGAGAAAAGTGGTAACGGTATTATGTCCTTATTGGAGGAATTTGTGTTATTGGCTTTATAATAAAGTAAAGAAAAGGATGTTACACCTGTTGTTTGGTTTCATTAATTACTTAGGGAAGATGGAGTTGATTTTTGCAATGTTTTAAGAAGCAAATACACTCCAAAATCACCACTCTTGCATGCTTGTCCACAATGTGTTAGGAGGAAAATTTAAAAAAAAAAAAAAAAAAAAATTACAAAACATTTGATTTTGGATGTGTTTAAGTATTTTAATAGTTGTAATTTATTTTAAAAGCTTAATATATATCTACAAATATTAATTAATTACATATCCATCGATATGTCCTGTGTTATGTCGAGTTTCATGTCCATGCTTCTTAGGTTTGAATATATTTTTGTGCTTTAGGATTAGTATCAAGGTTTTTATCTAGCATATAGGGTTGAAGCTTCCTAACTAGCATTATGAGCTTGTCCTAATTTGATGTTCTGATCATTCACTAATAAATGGTGAATACACTGATGGCTGGAACTGAGCGAATAACATTTCTTCATGCTTGTCCTCAATTTGTCAAGCAGGAGAGTTTTTTTTTTTTTTTTTTAATTTTTTAAATTCCTTTGATTTTAGATATGTTTTTAAAATTATAGTTGTTATCTATTTTGAAAACTTAAAGTAAAAATAAAATATACCTAAAGATGGTTAAAAAAAAGGCCATACCTAGTACACAAAGCTTCCACTTTTATGAGGTCTGGGAGAAGTCATTTTAATTGTTATGATGGTGCTGTTGAATCCAATTATGTCGTGTCTTGATTTTTTCAAGAACTGTTGTGGTGTTGTGTTTGTGCATGTGTCAATACTTCTTAGATTGGAAACAATCCTTCCTATGACATGATTTTGGAAATACAAATATTGATATCAATTCACTTATTGTGCGCATGCATGGCAGTCAAATGCTTCATTATTGCTTGGAATTAAAAAAATAATAAATAAAAGAAAAGTTCTATGTTGCCGACTTCTAACTTTGGCCTCGTTTCCATTAAAGACAATAACAAAATCTGTACTTATGTGTATTTGCCACCATATGACTATATATAGGCAGGATCATTAGAAAAGAATCAGCCAAGAGTGTATTGCTCTCTTTAAACTTAGCGCAACATTAATTTTGTTGTGTCTAAGTATTTAAGGTCCTAATTGATTGACAACAAAGTTGGAGGAATTTTCTACTTAAAAGAGGAGTTATAAAATATAATTTAGGCAATTAGTTAATTGCATTGAACGTATTGATGTATTTGCATTCTTTTTACTTTTCAACTATTTATAAAATTAAAATGGGTGCAACAAATACATGGTGGTTCTGCTGATCTGAATTTTCTGTTCCTTCTTCTATTGCGATTTCACTTAGGTTTGGTTTATTTTGACTCAAAATAGTTCTTGAATATTTTTATTGGAAGAGTGACTTTATATCTACTACAAATTTTATTACATAAGGCTTACAAATTGGTGCGTCAACTTTTAAACACAAAACAAAAGAAGTAAATCTAAAATTTATTTATTATGTTGTTGATGTGGCACTAATCATTTTCATTGTCACGTTAGTTTGTAAGCCTTTTGTAGTAAAATTGGTAGTAGCTTTAGCATTTTCCTATTATAGATTTGTCATGGCTCTTCAATTATATTTGCGAAAAAAAAATTTACAATTTTAATTTACTTTCTTAAAACCAACTTTGTGAAATTTGAAATTGCCATATATTTCTTCTGTCTGTTTATTCAGTTGCTATTTTCGCAAACCTTATGTGTCATATATCATGCAGATTGCCTCCGTTAAGGTCATTCGCAATAAACAGACTGGTTTATCTGAGGGTTATGGATTTGTGGAATTTTTTTCGCATGCAACAGCTGAGAAAGTTTTACAAAATTATGCTGGACTTTTTATGCCTAATACAGAACAGCCCTTCCGGCTGAACTGGGCAACATTTAGCACGGGTGACAAGCGATCAGATAATGTTCCTGATCTTTCTATCTTTGTAGGAGA
Source organism: Quercus agrifolia (assembly GCA_029955455.1). Classification (NCBI taxonomy): domain Eukaryota; kingdom Viridiplantae; phylum Streptophyta; class Magnoliopsida; order Fagales; family Fagaceae; genus Quercus; species Quercus agrifolia. The sequence continues at coordinate 87,825,426 of JARQAD010000001.1, read as the reverse complement.
TTTAGCAGCAGATGTTACAGATAGCTTATTGCATGAAACTTTTGTTAGTAAATATCCATCTGTTAAAGCTGCAAAAGTTGTTTTTGATGCCAATACTGGCCGTTCAAAGGGTTATGGTTTTGTGAGATTTGGAGATGAGAACGAGAGATCACATGCCATGACTGAAATGAATGGTGTTTATTGTTCGAGCAGGCCTATGCGCATTGGTGCTGCAACTCCTAGGAAGTCATCTGGATATCAACAATCTCAAGGTATTTAATTATTCTATTTCAATAAGAAATAAAGCAGTTGTAATACTTGATACCTTCAGATATATTGGTGAAATGCATGCTTCAATAACTATAGTTTTCCTCCAATTATTTGTTCTGCTCTCTCTCTCTCTCAGACAAGTTTTTCAGGATCCTCTGCAATTTTTCATATGTGAAAAGTTAGACACTGTGATTGTGGGTGCCCAGAATCACACCATCCCTTATATACAGCTGTTATTTCTAGCTTGATCTAGTCTCTGATCCTTTCCCCTATTCCAATGCCTTGCCAGCATAACTAACTTGTGCTACAAAGCCTTTGAGACAGCTGCTCTGTTTTTCTGCTTCTTTTCCCCGAGTTGGCTGCCGATGGACTTTCACACTACTGCTTGAGTGGTTTTTGACAGCACTAGTTGTGATGTAACCACAGTTAGCCTTTGATTTTTTTCAATATATAGAATCTAGACTTTCTAAAGAGAGCATCTTTTTCACATGGTGGAGGTGTGAGATTCTTTTATTTATTCTTATCTTGCCTCATCAACAAACATTTGCAAATGGAACCTTCCTTTTTGGAGGGCCATTCCCTTCTGTGTTATGCGGACAATTTAGCAGGAAAGAAACAGGCAAACTTTTGAAGAGGTTGGGCATCCTTGGAGCTCAAATTGTTTTTATTACAATCTATGTAGGATTAGATGGCTGCCTTAAGTGGGCACGTTTTTTCCTCCTTGTAGGAATTTCTAGACTTGAGTACTTTTTACTATATTTGTGGATCACTAATACACTACCTGTGTACACAAGGGGAGCCTGCTTCATCTGATTACTCAATGGAACGGTTTATTTTTACTTATTCAAAAAAAAGTCACCTTGCTGCTCTGTGGACCATTTAAGAATTGCGATTTTTTCTTTGTTATCAACTCCTCATTCTTGGTTATTTTGAATCTTTCTGTGTTCAATGGACATGTCTGTGCTTATGTGGTACATTTCCTCTGCTTCATGTCATACTGATGGCTGAGTGTAATCCAACTAGTAGAACAATTATATTCTTATTACTCTCTTTCATTCAACACATGCAGAATTGGAATAAATAGACATTGGAATTAATATAAGGGAACAATTACCAATATGTTTAGTGAGGAATAAATAGACATTGGAATTAATATAAAGATTCTGGTGTTATTTTGGGTCCTTTATAATGGGACTAGACACATGAAATATATTTTTGATAACTGAGGAGTAGATAACTAGGATGAAATATATTTTGTTGCCATTGTACAATGACTTTCATCATAAATTCTTTATGTCAATTAATGTTAGTGGACAAGTAAAACTATTGGGAGATATTTTCTTTTCTCCTATTTGTGTTGATGGACTAAACAATGCCAATTTTAATATTTGAATGATGGATGTCACAACTCCTTGGAAATTAGTTGATCTTAATACAAAAAATGTTATACAATGGCCTTAGATTGATTTCATTAGCATTCCTTATACTTGTTTTTTGGGTGGTAGAGCAGAAATTTCTACTTAAACAAAATCAAAATCCTTTTTTGGTTGACCAGACTGATGGAACAGTTCTTTGTTTCCATATCACTGGCCCAAAAGTTAAGTTGTTTGTCTAAGGTACAAGTTGATGAGAAGAACACAGATTATGTAGATGGTAATGCCTCATCAAGCCTAGTCATGATGCAGCATATTCTGCTGCAGTATGGGTTTGAAGAAATAAACTTTTCATCAGAGGTTATGTTGAATACCTTTACAGATGTTTAAATTATGAGGGTCCTGCTGCTTTGGTATTGTTCTCAAAGAAGGCCAAAATTCTGTCCTGAAACTGGAGGAGTGTTTTTAGGGCAGCTTGTCAATTTGTATGGTTGGAAATTTTGGTTTGGATCGATTATATACACAAAGGACATAATATCCAACACAAAAATTCAAATGAGTTTTGTATCTGAGGATGTCCTCTTTCTTAAATTTTTCCTTTCTTTCTAATTACTCTGCGAAGATGTTTCTCCAACACACATTTTTCTTAAATTTATGATTGAAATGCTGCTACTAGTCATTTCTCCTTCTGTAATTTGTTAAGAGTTTTTTGAACTTTTAAATTTTAGATGCTGATTTCACTTTGGGCATACTCTCTAGTATGCTACACACTTGCTAGCACTCCTTTATGTACCCTTTTTCTACAGATGTACTTTCACCCTGAAAAAAAACTGCTTGTATTTAAGAACATGATTTGAAATGTCAAGGGAGCTACTCTTATGTAGCCATGGCATTTAACTTTGAATTTTGCTTATTTATATCTGTTTTAATTATTCTTTGATTTTTTGGTAGGTGGATATGCATCAAATGGTATGTCAGCGCAACAGGCTGATGGGGATTCTACAAACACCACAGTGAGTTTCATCTTCTTCTTGTGGATTTAAGTAATAATCATTGGGATTTGCTAACCCAAATTTTATATTAGATATTTGTTGGAGGGCTTGACCCTAATGTCAGTGATGAAGATCTCAAGCAGCCTTTCTCACAGTATGGTGATATCGTCTCTGTTAAAATACCTACTGGAAAAGGGTGTGGGTTTGTACAATTTGCTAACAGGTAGAATTTTTTACCATAACTATGTCAAGTGTTGGCACATTTCCAAACAAAAAGAAAGAAAAGTGTTGGTACATTACAATTATGCCGGTGAACTTTTTATCAATTGGCACCTTCTCCCTCAGAAGTTCATGGTGTGATTGTGGATTCAAAACCCTCTTGCATGTGTGACTTACTAATAGAGAAAAAACATGTTTCATTAAAATTATGGCTTGCCTTTTACTCCATGGTCCTCTTAATCTCTCTTTACAGAAATAATGCAGAGGAGGCATTACAGAAATTGAATGGCACAGTAATCGGCAAACAAACTGTGCGTCTTTCTTGGGGTCGCAATCCAGCAAATAAACAGGTACTCGGCAGAATCTCATCCCCCACTCCCTCTCCCTTTCCCCCAAAAGGAAAAAAAAAAATGACACCATCACTCCATTTTCACTGCATCTACTTTTGGGTTTGGAAAAGAGCTTTTTCGAGGATCTAATGGACAATTCAGATTTCACTATGCAATTAGCCTTGACAGAGCTGTTTGAAGTCATCCCTAGCTGTTGGAAACTTGGAAGGGTCATTGATCGGTTTTGCATGAATGATTGTTCATTTAAATTCTGAACACATCCATTGCTACCTGCTTTCTCAGGAAGTATATAATGATAATCTTTAATGGTGGGTCTATAGAATCCAATTCAGAACTGGAAATGCTTACAGCAGCTCCAAAACTTATCTCCAATGACCTGCTAAAACAATTGATCTTTTTAATTTTATCTGTCCATAAATTCTGATTTGTTGTGAGCTTGTTTTTCTTAATTGGTTCTTTTTGGGGTTTGGCAGTTTAGAGCAGATTATGGCAACCAATGGAGTGGGGCATACTATGGAGGGCAGCTTTATGATGGTTATGGATATGCTCTGCCACCACCTCATGACCCAAGCATGTATGCTGCACCATTTGCTGCATATGGAGCTTACCCCATTTATGGAAACCAACAACAAGTGAGCTGAAGGAACTGCACGAGTAGTTCTAGAAATTAGACAACATCACGCTTAACTGGGCAAAATTTCTTCATTTCTCTGTAAGTTGAGTGGTTCTGTAGAATTCTTAAGAAAATCCCTCCAAATGTGGAGTGGAACTGAATTTTGACAGCCTGAACTAATTTTGTAGGGATTTGACTAATGATTTATTTACAAATCACTGGACTGAATGAGAAAACTTATTTGTTGGAATACTTTCTTTGACTCTTTAGCATGTGTGTAGGGGCTGGCAGCATGATAATTCAGAGACTTTAGGACATTGGTATTTGATGCAAAAAGTTGCACTCAACGTTAAATCAGTGTGTGTGTGTGTGTGTTTTCACTTGACCCCCCAAAAGGATAAGGTTTTTTGACCAGTCATCAACCTTAAATCAGTTTGGAATGTGGTTGATGCTCTTGTTAACAGTCTTGACTGAAAACATACAAGATTGTACCCTTTTTAGTTTTGCTAAGTTTAGACAGTATCTTGGGTCTAGAAATATGCCTTTTTATCATTTCAAGCAATGCTCCAAAGATCAAATGAAGTTCCCTACAATCATTCACCAATGGTTTTTGCTAAATTCCAAGCATCATGGTTATGAGGAAATTTGTCTTTCCAGCCTTTCGAGCAATGCTTCTAATATCAAGTGAATTAAGGATTTCATGTGGGGATAGCATAATATCAAGTGAATTAAACATTTCATGCAGGGATAGCATGGTAGAGCATTTAATTATCGACTATTATCTAATTGCATAATCAGGCTAGAAATAGATAATAATAAATAATCAAACTAGAAAGCTGCACTTTATTTTAGGGGAGAAGGTATCTCATGCGTTGGGCACATATGCCCTTTGTCTCATTGACAGGTGGGCCCGCAAGGCATTGGGATTTCTTTCATGTGCTTTTGGGATTAAGATCACTCTCTATTTGAAATAATTTGTTTCATCGTTGGAATGTAGTAATGGGAGTGAAGTGGTTCAGGGCTTGAGTTTGAACAGAGACTAGGATTAGCAACCAAAACAAAGACAAAGAGGGTTGAAGAAAGAGAAAGGGCTTGAGTTTGAATGAAGACGAGACAAAAACATACATAGATTTGTATGGATTCAAATCTAGGGTTGAAGCTCGAAGGTCTCCAAGGCTTTATGGGAGGAAGCGACGATGAGTGTGAGGAGAGTGGGTTTTGGTGATGATTGGGTGGTCTGAGTTTGGGATTGTGTTTCTGATCTCTTTATCTATGGAAAGAAAAAAGAAAAAGAATTTTATAAGACTATTTTAATAAAATCTATTGCAAAATAAAGAATCCTATGTATATTATATTTTAAGAGTAATGCTACAGTCATAAACTATTTTATAATATTTTTACATAATGTTGATATGACCAACTCTTTATTAGTTTTCATCTAAGCTTACTATTAATATCACTTTTTCATTTACTAATAATTACTTACCACATTAGCAGTTTGTAAAAATTTTTGTAAAATATTTTATATCTTTAGCATTATTCATATTTTAATAGTAAATAGTTAAAGTAAAGGGACTTTTTGAAAAAGCAATTTAGCCAAAAGATGCAAAATCGGATTTGAATGCTTTCATGTGCAAGGAGTTAGAATAAATCAATAAATTCATTGATTAAATCCACTCTAAAAGAGGTTGCTAACTTTTACATTATACAGAATTGTTGATACTTAGGTTGTGTTTGGCATTGGCTGAAAAATGCAATTTTTTTTTTTACTATTTAGCTAATTTTTGGTATTATTCATGGATCTCATTGCATTTTTTGATACTATTCATGGATTTCACTATACTATTTCAACTAACTTTTAGTTTTTTGTGTGAATAATGATACTTACCCTTTAAGGTTAGGCCTTGGTGTGATGGTAGGTATCTTCCACCATAAGTAATAAGTTGGGGGTTGAGTCTAAAAATCAACTTTCCAAATGAATTAGGGATAAAACTATCTAGCATTGTCTCTTAAGAGCTCATAAAATGAGAGTTTTGTAAACTTGGTGCGACTAAATGATATTTACTATCATATTTTGCGTTACACGTTTTCAAGTTAGCCATCTCCTATCTATAACTAGATATGCAGCTAGTGTAGTTCTTAATATCAAAGCTGATTCTGTAGCCTCTTGGCCTTTATCTTTTATATACAACAAGAACCTATGCAAGTTTTGTAAACAAATAAATTTCACAACTATTGAGATGGCAAGTTGTTATTGGTATATAAAAAAAAAATGATATTAGTAGTTAGCCTATATGGGAATCAATAAAAACTTGTCAAATCAACTATTATGAAAATAATTGGAAAAGAAGAAGAAGTAAGGTTACTTATAATCAAGACCCAAGCGCACACGTACTTTTCATTTTAGTAATAATAAAAATTAAAAAAAAAAAAACATGTGCAATAAAGATGACACTATCAAAAAAATTAGGTACCACAACTTTTGCTACAACTTACTCGAGTGGTGAGTTGTAAGTGATCGAGTTAAAGTGGTGAGTTTACAAATCCATCGCTCACAACTCACCACATAGAAAAGTTGTGGCTTTAATTGTGGTCTTAGCATTATTGAGAGGGTTTGGTTAACGGATGCCCTTAGGATATTTGTTAATAAATTGTTTTATAAAAGTTTTGATATCATTTTTATGGTAACTATAAAAAGTTGTCAAAATTTCATTTTTTTTTTCCTATAAAAAATTTTAAAAAATAGTTTATAAATTAATACCCTTAGAACACACATTATTAACTTTCCGCATTTGGTTGACCTTGATTCGTTGGAAACATCTAAGAAGGGACCTGCAGTCATTCAAGAGAGAAGAATAATTTTTGTTAAGAGGTATTCTTGGAAAGGACTAGATCCACAACAACTCTAGCATCAAGCTCCACGACTAGTTGGGCAATTGTTGATAATGGGTCCTTAAAACGAATGTTTTAGGTCAATTGTTAATGAATTATTTTAGGAAATTTTTGATACTACCTTAATGGAAAATATAAAAAAATGGTTTAAAAAATTACTTTTTTCATTTTCCAGAAAAAGTTTATATATATTATAGCCTAGAAATTATACTTTATCCTAATCTAAAAATATATATGTGTAAAGCTTATTCTTAGAAACTTGAATCCTGACATTTGTCTCTTATATTTCACAAACACTTATATTTAGGAACAGAGCTATTCTTGGACCAGAGGGCAGTGCCCCCCCCCCCCCCTCTGTGTAAAAAACATAATCCCTAGTCCAAAAACGACAACAACAACAAAAAAATGGTCCAAATATCAACAAAAAAGAAATTAACCACTGGTACAATTTCTATCCCTTTAAAATCTTGCAAGGCAAAAAAAAAAAAAAAAAAAAAAAAAAACATTTTATGAAATCGTTCTAATTTCAAAAACTAGACCTCTAAATTAATACTTATTACTGATATAGTATCACTGCACCCACGCCTACACTTCACGCCGGAGAGGCCCACAGAAGACCTGCTACTCCTCATCACTCTTGTTAGACCGATGTACTATTGGCCATCTAGTTTTTTTTTCAATGTTTCTTCTGTTACTCTCTATGAACTCTTTTTTTTGTCTTTGTAAATTCTATTCTACTTCATCCAACTTTTCTAATGAGCAAAGGGTAAAGGTAAGTGTTTTGGTAGTAGTTAAGTTTCAGTACGCTTTTCATTATAAGAAGTTAAATAGTTGAATTGATAATGGGACATCAGACATGGTCAGCAATGTCAAGTCTCAAAATCACTCATGCAAGTCAAGTTAAAAGTAAATTTACAAAATTACTCTACTAATTCTGTAATTTTACACTAATATTATTCACTTTGTATATAATTTTTTATTATTTCTTTACGCATACCAATGATAAAGGAAGAGACAAGATAAAAATGTGTAAATTTGCAACATTAGTATAACAATTGTGTAAATTTACAATAAACTATTTACTTTTCATTTGTTGATATTTTGTTAATACCAATTAAATGGTAGTTTAGATTTTCATTTTTAAAAAAAATCAATTATTTATTTTTTTATTTTTTTTTAAAATAGTTTATAAATCAATACTCTTAGAACACATGTTATTAACTTTCTACATTTGGTTGACCTTGATTCACTAGAAACGTTTAAGAAGGGACCTGCAGTCATTCAAGAGAGAAGAATAATTTTTGTTAGAGGTATTCTTGGAAAGGACTAGATCCACAACAACTCTAGCATCAAGCTCCATGACTAGTTGGGCAATTGTTGATAATGGGTCCTTAAAACGAATGTTTTAGGTTAATTGTTAATAAACTATTTAAGGAAAATTTTGATACTATCTTTTTGGAAAATATAAAAAATGGTTAAAAAAATTAATTACTTTTTTCATTTTTCATAAAAAGTTTATATATATATATATATATATATATATTATAGCCTAGAAATTATACTTTATACTAATCTAAAAATATATGTTTGTGAAGCTCACTCCTAGAAACTTGAACCCCGACCCTTGTCTCTCATACTCTACAAGTATTTATATTCAGGGACAGAGCTATTCTTGGACTAGGAGGCAATCCGCCCCCCCCTAAAAAACATAATCCCCAGCTCCTAACATAGTCCAAAAACGACAACAACAACGACAAAAAAATTGTCCAAATATCAACAAAAAAGAAATTAACCACTGGTACAATTTCTATCCCTTTAAAATCTTAGAAAGAAAAAAAAAAAAAAAACATTTTATGAAATCTTTCTAATTTCAAAAACTAGACCTCTAAATTAATTCTTATTACTGATATGGTATCACTGCACCCATGCCTGCACTTCACGCCGGAGAGGCCCATAGAAGACCTGCTACTCCTCATCACTCTTGTTAGACCGATGTACTACTGGCCACCTAGTATTTGTTTCAATGTTTCTTCTCTTACTCTCTATGAACTCTTTTTTTTGTCTTTGTAAATTCTATTCTATTTTATCCAACTTTTCTAATGAGCAAAGGGTAAAGGTAAGTGTTTTGGTAGTAGTTAAGTTTCAGTATGCTTTTCATTACAAGAAGTTAAATAGTTGAATTGGTAATGGGACATCAGACATGGTCAGCAATGTCAAGTCTCAAAATCACTCACGTAAGTGAAGTTAAAAGTAAATTTACAAAATTACTCTAATAACTCTGTAAATTTACACTAATGCTATTCACTTTGTATATAATTTTTTATTATTTTTTTACGCATTCCAATGATAAAGGAAGAGACAAGGTAAACATATGTAAATTTGTAAAATTATTACAACAACTATGTAAATTTACAATAATATTATTTACTTTGCATTGCTATATATTAAGAAACAACTCTTTTATGTATTTTCATTTGTTGATATTTTGTTAATGCCAAATAAATGATAGTTTAGATTTTCATTTTAAAAAAAAATTGGTTCATACTTTCACTCCCTTAGTAGAATTCTTGATTCCGCCTTTATTTATATTTATAAAGTGATAACATGTCAAGGATATACGATTTTTAAAAATATATCTTAAACCAAGAGCATCCTTAATTTTTCTCTATTATAATTTAGGGACTATGTCGTCCATGATGTAATCTAGGGACATGGTCCTCCAAGAATCCAACTTGTTATTTTTTAAGAGCAAATCCAACTTATCTCTTTGTCGGTGCATGTGGCGCACAAAAACCTATTACTACGGTATCACTGTTTTCTCGTCCCCATTCTGAATCGGACGGTCATAATAAAATAGTCCGTTTAATCAACATAGACCCCACACCCTCACTAACAAACCAACAAATCTACGTGGCCAGTGTTGGAAGAAAAGGCACAGAGCTACTTTACAGTGAAATTAACGCACTAATTATTACTACTAATGGGGCTTCACCAACCAACCAATAGTTAATAGCCACGTGGCTTCGAGCGGCTTCTACAGCGGCACCTACTTAATTAATTAAAGTTGGTTAAGCTTAAGTCGTCTTTGTTTAATAATTTTAATCAGTGTCTTTTGGGGGAAGCTCTTTCCTCTCTCTCTCTCTCTCTCTCTCTCTCCTCCTCCTTCAACTTCTGCTTCTTCTTCTTCTTCTTCTTTGCATTTTTCACGACGACGAAGAATCTTTCTCTCTACGCTCAGATTCGAAGCTGCATCGTCTTTGTCAGCTTCTACTCCGAATTCGAAGGCGAAGGTCGTGGTGACCAGAGAGCGTGGCAAGAATGGCAAGCTCATCAAAGCTCTGGTATGTCATTCCTCACTCTCTCTCTCTCCGCCACTGTTATCTTCTCGAGATTTTTTTTTTTTTTTTTTTTTTTTTTTTGCGTTCCGGTTGGATTTCTAGGGTTTCAGAACGCAATATTTTGTTTTTGTTTTTTTTTTGGGTGCTTCTGTAGCTTTTTCTTTAATCTGCTAGTTTTAGTTTCATTCACTTTGTTGTATCTTCAATTTATTTGAATTTCTTTGTTGTAGTTGAGTTTGGCATGAGGATTTGGTGTTTGATTTAATGTGGAAAAGAACGCGGTTTTGTTAAGCATTATACTCGTTTTGTTATCTGGTGAATACTGATGTTACCTTCCAAAAAAGCCAAAATCTAATCATTTTGAAGTTTGAACAGTTTTAGAAAGTTACATTTGGTTCACTTTCTACAAGAAAAAAATATTTTTGTGCAGGCTGAATTTTTTTTTATATGAATTAATAGTTTGAAGAGAAAATATTTTCTTATATTTTCTATTGGTGTAGGATGAAAAAGAAAAGGTGTTGCTAACACATGGTGATACTAATTGTTTTTGTCACCGTTCCAATTAGACAAAAATGAACATATTATATTATTTACGTTTTTGCCTTTGGTTTTGTAAAATGAAGTGGCTGGTAAGTAGATTGGATATGATTTGCATAAAACTAGACTATCTTGAAGCATTTTTGTTTTGTTTTGTTTTTTTTAAGTTATTATTATCAATATTTTGATCAAATGTATGATAATTTCACAATTTGTAAATAATGAAGTAAGTGGGAATTCCTTGTGTTTGCGCTTAGTGTCTTATAGTTTGTTTTTGTTCACAACTGGTCCCAAGCCTGAAAAAAGGAAAATTCAATCACTTTATTATGAATGCAACAACAACCCCCCCCCCCCCCCCCTCCTCCAAATTTTTCTGCCCCAAAAACAAGCAAAAAGAAGGAAATACCTGATTTTCTTGATCTTGCATCTAATCTTCTCTTGCTTTAGCACAAAAGAATGTCGGATACTGCAGTTTATCACCTATATATGATTTCATTGACATTGAGACCACAACTATTGCTTCTGCAGCTAATTTTTTTATCTGTTGCTGCTACACATTCGCAACCACTGATCTTGTGCAATCATTGCTGCCACCCATTGCAATTTACAACCAGTTTAGTTTTATGATTTTACCTCACTCGCCACTTCTTTCAATGCCATTGCTCTACAATGTTCACTATATCCACCGCCACTGCATGCAAATCTTTTCTTTCAATTACTAAAAGCTATTCCTTTTTTTATCCATAAAATAGTTTCAGCTATATGGTAATAAATATTTTGCACTACTGTTAATTTTATTAAAACCAATATGGTGCTGCACGCCTGCACCGTTGTTAGTTTTACTCGCATATTGTGTTTGCTGTGTTCTTTGCAAAATAGTACATCCATTTATTATTATTAATTTTTTGTGTATCGTGCTTACTCAGCTGTGTCCAGTGGACACATAGCAGCTGTCTGTCCACCACCAAAAAAATATATTAGGTACCACGACTTGATTGAGTGATGAATGTTTAGTTAAAGCGGTGATTTTACAAGTGCATCACTTACTGCTTGCTATGTAGATAAGTTGTGACTTTAGTAGTAATTTTAGCATTATTAAGAGGGTCTGGTTAATGAATGCCTTTAAGGTATTTGTTAATAAATTATTTTAGAAAAGTTTTGATATCAATTTTATGATAATTATAAAAACTTGTCAAAATTTTAGTTATTATTATTATTATTTTTTTATATAAAAAGTTTTTAAAAATAGTTCATAAATCAATACTCTTAGAACATCCGTTATTAACTTTCCCCATATTGGAATGGGTATTATATATTTAAATTACTATAATGGATCCTTAAAATGAATGCTTTAGGTCAATTGTTAATAAATTATTTTAGGAAAGTTTTGATACTACTTTTATAAAAAATAGTTAAAAAAATTAATTACTTTTTCCATTTTTCATAAAAAGTTTATATATATATAACCTAGAAATTATATTCTATCATAATCTAAGTATATATGTGTGTGAAGCTCATTTATGAGAATGTGAACTTTGACTCTTGTCTTCCACACTCCACAAGTACTTATATTTAGGGACGTGGCTATTCTTGGACTAAGGGGCAGTAGCCCCCCTAGATTTTTGAAAAATGTCAAAGTTATATGTATCTTCATAAGATTTCAAAGTTTGGGCCTAAGAAATTATTCTTCCCCACCCCCCCTTCCCTAAACATAATCAGTGGCCCTTAACATAGTCCAAACAGAGACAACAATAACAAAATTTTTTTTGTCCAAATATCAACAAAAAAGAAATTAACCATTGGTACAATTTCTATCCTTTCAAAATCTTGAAAAAAAAAACCATTTTATGAAATATTTCTAATTTCTAAAACTAAACCTCTAAATTAATAGTTATCATTGATATTGAATCACTGCATCCACACCTCCACTTCATGCCAGAGAGGCCTATAGAAGACCTGCTACTCCTCATCACTCTTGTTAACTCTTGTTAGATTGATCTACCATTGGCCGCCTAGTATTTGTTTCAATGTTTCTTCTCTCACTCTTTATGAACTCTTTTTCTGTCTCTGTAAAGTCTATTTTACTTTATCCAACTTTTCTAATGAGCAAAAAGTAAGGGTGAATGTTTTGGTAGTAGTTAAGTTTCAATACACTTTTCTTTATAAAAAGTAAAATTAAATAGTTGTATGCGCGCCGTACTTCGGTTAATGGGCTAACTGTTTTGTTGGGCTCACAATTTACTTGTTGTAGTGGGTGTATGGATATCCTACAATGGGAAGCTTCTAAGACGAAAGTCTATACCTAGTATACAATTACCTACCTTCTTCTTGAGGTGGTTTGCTGTTGATTTCTCTCTCTCTCCCTATCTAACTCTCTGGTTCTTTATCTTCCATTGTCTAACCCTTTCCTCTCCTATTCTCTTCCTATTTATAGCCTTCCTTAGTGGGCCAATAGTGATTGCTTTTGAGGATTTTTCATGCAGGTACAACCCTTTAGGATTATTTTGACAAAAAGGGGCCTTACTTTGGAAACAGATGTGTTAGTTTTTGGGACTTGCAACAGATACCAGATGTTTCTTAGTGACGATATCCCCCAAGGCATTACCGAGATACCCCGGAGTGAGCCCCGAGCAACGTCAGACCCTGAGGACTAAATAGTCCACGACCCAATCCGCCAAGCATCATAGGTTGGGCCCGCTAGGGAACTTATCCGACCTACGGCCTATAGGCCCTCCAATGATGGGTTGACAACCGTACAATAACCCCCCCATTGATTCCTTCCCACGTCTCGGGGATGGAATCAAGGATTCTTATTGAATCACCAGTCACTTCTTTGGTATATCAATCGTCACTCATTAATTACAGATAAGACAACCTGTGTTTTTGACACGCAGGGCAACAGGCTATCAAATTAGATGGTCATCATTACTTGATAGTTTGTGTATTGAGGCCATGTGTGTAACAGTTGCAAAAAGAGGGATTAATGCCCTTCTCACCTAAAACTCATTTACTGCCTCCCTGATTCACCACCCTATAAATTGAAGTCTTCTCCTTCACTGATCATTTCTTATTTTTCTCCTCTCTCTCAATATTCATAGTTCCCGAGCACCATCCTTCTCCCTAAGATCATCTTTCTTAGCGTAACTACTGTAAGTTCCTTACTCTTTATCTTGTCTTTTAAGTTCTCCTCATATTTCCTGATATAGAAGATGGGTTTTGCACACCTTCTTAAGACCGAGGCTGCTTTAGCCACTTTTAGGGCTAGATTTAATGTCCCTCTAGACGTAGATATAGAATATTGCCATGAGGGCAGTATAGAAAATGATAGGCGTCCTCATGTAGTGTTTTTTTCCTTTAATGGCTATCTTAGAAGGTTGGCGGGGGGGGGGGGGGGTGTAGATTTCCATTGGATCCCTTATAACTTAGGACACTTAGGTTCTATGGCCTTTGCCCTAACCAACTTCCACCAAATTTCTATAAAGCGGTGAGTTGTGTGAGTCGGCTCAACAATTTGTACGGTCTATGCCTCGACCACCACGACATCAATTTTTTGTACAATATGTATGGTAATAAGAGGTTGGGCTATTACCTTAAAGTTCGAGACACCATGGTTCAACTAATATCGTGTCTCCTCGACTCCAAAAGGAATTCGGTTGGAAAGTACGTGAAAGTGAGCAATAACTGGCTTGTCGGCGAACTAACCTACTCGACCTCACCTTGGGAGATTGGTCGGTACCCTTTTCTTTTCTTTTTCCTTTTTTTATTTTTTTATTTTTTGCGTGGGAGATGTTATTACTTGGCATTGCTTATTTCTTCTCCCCCCCCCCCCCCCTTCTTTTTTTAACACCTATGTTCCCTTTTGTCCATGTAGTAACAAAGCGTTTCAAGCCAGATTTCAACGTTGTACATTCTTGGGACCTAAATTTTATGTTGCGCTTCGAGATCTTTGTGCACTACGATGGTTAGTTGAGGGTGTCCCACCTCATTCTTGAGTGTATCCCTTTATACACAAGTTACCAAGATCTCGAGCAAGCACTCACTGTTGGTAGCCTGTTGCTTTCCTACCTCGACGTTCGTCTTCACGGTTTTCTCCCGAGAGGATTGACACTCGGTGAGGCTAGAAGGCTTGGTCCCTAAAAAATAAGAGAGGGGTCCTTACTTCTTGTTAGGGATGGCTTAACGGATCGAGTATTTCTCGGTCGAGTTGAACACATCCTTGTTAAGGAGCTGGCTGCAACTATTCCCATTTCTGTTGTTGATCCCATTCATGTTAAAGAGACAGAATTTGAGGAGTCTGATACTGAGATGGTGGTCTGGAAGAAAATCATTACTGACCGCTTTCTGCCTGGGCGACAGTCGGTCCCCCAACAATAACCTCCTCCTTTTGCTCCCTGTGGATGGAAAAGGCCACGGGATACTTTTGAATCTACCGAGCACCCCATTGATGCGCCATCAGGCCCCTCTCCAATCTTGACTACCGTACAATTGGTTATCCGGGAGACACCCTTTGACCTAAGGCCCATTGAGCTGGTAGGCTCTAATTTTGCTTCTTCCTCTGCACCCTTTTCTCCTGGCTAGCAACGTATTTTTATGTTGGGTGACCACCCTTTCCTCACGGATTCCTACATCCGGAATTGGGCCAGCATGCAAGGTGGTCGGATTACTAACAGCCTTGGGTAGGCACTTCTGTTACCTGACGACATGCAATACTTCGCCGAGGGTAGTAATGAGGTTATCTCCCTTAAGCTAAAATGGCATACTATTGCAGTAAACTTCAATTTCTCCTCTTTTATTTACTTACTTATTATTTCCATTTCTACTTCTAACTTGGCTTTTCTCTCCCTTTATTTCAATTGTTTTGTCAGCCTGCTCAAATGACCCACATGTTGGAGGGACAACTCAAGGGCACCCTGGAAGAGGCTGAGGAGGAGAGGGCTCTCAAGGAGGTATCTGAGGCCACTCTGCGGGACCAAGTCGCAACACTGGCGGTTGCCAAAGGGAGAGCTATGGAAGCCGAGAGGTCTTGTGCAGCTGTCAAGAAGAGGACGACAGAATTAGAGAGGAAGCTAGGTGATGCTAAGGTGAGGCTTGCTCAAGCTAAAAGTGTCATCTCGGCCAGGGATAAGGAGGTGGCCGACTGGAAGGTTGTAATGGCGCAAAGTGAAGACAAATTCTACAATATGGGATTTGCTGATGCTGAGAACTCTAGTGAGCCCATCATGCTTGAATCTCGACGCTATGGGTTTAGAGAGGGGTGGGTGGCTGCTATAAATGCTTTAGGTCTTCTTGAGGACTCTACTTTCAGAGACCCTGATTAGATACCCTACTTAAAGCCCTTGCAACCTTCTTCTGTCTAGGACCCTACTCAAAATGAAGAGGAAGATAGCCTTGGTATGAGGGAGTTAGTCGAAGAAATTAATTCCTATACCGAGGTGATCGAACTTGACATTCCAAACAATCCTATTATCGCAGAAGGTCAAATGCCACAATCCACCTTGCCAAATCTCGATCCTCAGATGGTCATGGGCATACCTCCCAATCCTTCTGAGCATACTCAGAACCCCAAAGCCTAAGACTCATTATTACGTATATTTTTTCTTTTGTTTTCTTTTTCTTTTTCTTTTGTCACCGAGGTTTGGTGCTTAAATGTTTAAATTAAGCTTGACTTTTTTAAGGTTTTGACAGATACAATAGGAATGGATATATTTATTTTTAATTAATCTGGATTGCTTTATCTTTCCTTTCTTTTTTTTTTTGTATAATTATTCCTTTGTTAATCCTAACTCTCATCGGATGAACCATGCAAACATTTCTCATACTTTAAAGCAATTCTAATCTTATGTATTTACTATGTATGTCTTCCCTCGAGATCCATTTAGATTTGAAATAGGGTAAACCGAGAACGAGGCTTTGGTTTTTAATCCATTCATTGACTCCTGCTTTTCAAGGAGAGCTGAGTTTAGACTTCTATCATTAGAAATTTTTTTAATAAGGTTTCCATCTAGTCGGTGACCAAGGCCAGGCCGAGGCTAGATTTTTGTCCTTAGAAAATTTTCAATAAGATTTCCACCTAGCCAGTGACTGGGGTCAGGCCAAGGTTAGGTTTATGTCCTTAGAAAATTGTTAATAAGGTTTCTACTTAGTCAGTGATCGGGTTCAGGCCGGGGCTAGGTTTTTGTCCTTAGAAACTTTTGATATAATTTTTGAATAAAAAGCGCTTACCATACTTTGCAAATATACAGTACCATTAATATAAAGACAGTTAAGTACAACACTCTTCAAAGTTTAACATATTTAATGGTAATATCTTTTTAAGTACTGCACATTCCATAGTCAGGGAAGTGGTCTCTCTTTCAGATCTTCCAAGTAGTATGCCTCTACTCCAGTAATTGCAGTAACTCTGTATGACTCCTCCCAGTTCAAAGCCAGCTTCCCATCACTTAAATCCCTAGCATTTCCCAATGCCCTATGCAGCACCAAGTTCCCAGCATTGAATTCCCTCGATCTTACCCCTTTATCATACCCTTGAGCCATCTTTTGTTGATAGTTTGCTAACCGAATAGTTGCCATCTCTCAGTGTTCTTCTAGCAGATCCAACTGCTTCGTCATTAACTCATTATTGGCAACTGGAGAAAAGTCTGAGACTCTCATAATGGATAAGCTTATCTCCACTAGTATGACTGCCTCGGCTCCATAGGTCAGGGAATAAGGGGTTTCGCTAGTTGATCTTTGTGGTGTTGTTCGGTAAGCCTATAGCACATTTGGCAATTCCTCGGTCCACCTGCCCTTTGCTCCCTCCAACTTCTTCTTTAATTCGCTCATGATTGCCTTGTTTGTCGCCTTGGCCTGGCCATTACTCTATGGATACGCTAGGGTCAAATACCTGTTTTTAATCCCAAGATCACTGCAATACTTACAGAAAGCCTTATTGTCAAACTACAACTCATTATCTAATACTAGAGATTCTGGTACCCCAAACCTTATCACTATGTTCTTCCATACAAACTTCTTAACATCTACATCATGAATATTTGCCAATGCCTCAACCTCAACCCACTTGGTAAAGTATTCAACGGCCACCAGAACAAACCTTTTGTTTCCGGTTGCTCAGGGAAATAGCCCAATGATGTCTAGCTCCCATTGCGTAAAGGGCTATGGATTGCTAATTGGATTTAAATTCCCTCATGGTTGATGTATGACTGGGGCATGCTTCTAGCATTGCTCACATCTTCTTACATATTCAGTAATGTCCCTCTGTATCTTCGGCCACCAAAATCTCTAGGTCATCGCTCTGCAAGCCAATGAATGGCCCCCAACATGGCTGCCGCATACTTCTTTGTGTAATTTAGTCAAAAGGTCATTAACTTTGGAGGGGTAGAGACACAACAGATAGGGACCCTCGAATGATCTTCTATACAACCTCTGGTCTCGAGACAACCAGAACCGTGTAGCAACTCTATGTACTCTTTCAGCTTCTTTACTTTCACTCGATAGCTAATCTTCAGCTAGAAATTCTATGACCAAGTCCATCCAACTTGATCTACCGATACCCCCACTTGCAGGTTAATGCTAGGCTCGCGTACTACCTCTATCATAATCAACCGAGGAATTTCACTGTCTAAGGATGAGGCCAATGTTGCTAATGAGTCGACATGCCTATTTTGTCCTTGGGTGATTTGGATTACCTTTGCCTTTTGAAACTTACTTATTATTTGACTTACCAACCTCAAATATTCGATCATTTGAGAATCTTTGGCCTCAAAACTTCCATTAACTTAACTCACCACTAGCTGAGAATTTGAATAGATCTTCACTTTAGTCGCCTCTAGCTTCTGTGTGGCCTTAAGTCCTGCAAGAAGTGCCTTATACTTGGTTTCATTATTTGATGTTCTGAAACCTAACCTTAAAGAATGTTCTAGCTTTGCTCCCTCTAGTGACTTAATTACGATGCCAATTCCCGCCCTTCGAGCATTGGATGCCTTGTTAACGAACACCATCCACGGTTGGGTAACAACATTATAGACCCCACCAGGGCCCCCTTCAATGGGAGTGAATTCTATGATGAAATTGGCGAGCACGTATCCCTTAACCAAGCTTTTGGGCTTATACTGGATAACAAATGACTCGAGTCTAGTACCCTACTTTGCTATCCTTCCTGTAAAGACAGATCTCTTAAGCAGAGAATGTAGGGGATTTTCGGTTAATACGTACACAGTATGTGCTTGGAAATAGTAAGACAACTTCCTGGTGGCATGGACCAATGCCAATTTGAGTTTCTCCAAAGGCAAATGCCTGGTTTCTGTATTGACTAGTATTTTACTGGCCACTGTACTCCCTTTTGATTCTTTAGCAATACGACACATATATAAATCCTCCCTTGGAAGCAGGCAAGATAATATCAGTGGGCTGACCAAATACTTTTTTAGGTTCTAGAAGGCCTCCTCACATTCCTCCTTCCATTGGAACCCTTTCCATTTCTTCAGCAACTAATAAAAGGGTTAGCATTTGTTCACCGATTTTGACATGAAACGGTTTAATGAAGCTATCATCCCCGTCAGCCTTTGTACGACTATTGGGTTACTCAGTGGCTTGAGTTGCTTAATAGTGCTTATCTTCGAGATTCACTTCTATTCCTCGGTGTGTAATCATATACCATAGAAACTTTTCAGCCCCCACACTGAAGGCACATTTGTTAGCGTTGAGACGGAGCTTGTGCTGTCTGAGTATTTCAAATACCTCCGTCAAGTTTTCTACGTGTCTTTGGTTTTCCTGACTCTTCACAACCATGTCGTCTATATACACTTCCACCATACTCCTGATCTTATCTCTAAACATCTTGGTCGTCATCCTTTGATAAGTAGCCCTGCATTCTTAAGGCCAAAAGGCATCACCATGTAGTGGTAATTGGCCTCAGGAGTTATGATGGACGTCTTCTTCTAATCCTCGGCTACTAGCGCATTCTGATGATAGCCATGGAAAGCATCTAAAAAGCTCATCCTCAGGTGTCCACACGTTGCATCTACCAATTGATCAATCTTAGGGACAAGAAAGGGATCCTTAGGGCATGCCCAATTGAGACCGGTGAAGTCTACACAAACCCGTCACTTGCCGTTCTTCTTCTTGATCACCACAGTATTCAACAACCATTTCGAGAAAAAGACCTCCCAAATTGCCCCAACTTGCTTTAGTTTTTCTACCTCTTCTTTCACGGCTTCAACATGTTGTTTAGCCGACCTCCTCGGCTTCTCTTTCTTGGGGGAAAATGATGGGTCCACATTTAACTTATGAGTAATGAATTTTGGGTCGACCCTGGGGACATCGTATGGGTTCTAGGCAAAAATATCCAAATTCGGACCCAAGGTCAGTAACAGAGCTATCTGATCTTCCTGCCTCATGCTTACACCTATTTGGAAATTTCTTTTCTCATATGGAAGTATACTTACCTTAACCAGATCCTTAGCACTGTCAGCTTTCTTTCCCTCTGCAGGCTCTTGTAATTGCTATGATAGGTCTTGCTTGGCTGACTCTTTTTGCTTAATCTTTCGATTGACAGCCATTACCAAACATTACCTTGCCATCTGTTGATCTCCTCTTACCACAACAATCCCCTGTTCGGTATGGAACTTCACCTTCACATGCAAGGTAGACGGTACAGCTCCCATAGCGTGGATTTAGGGCTAACAAAGAATCGCAATACATGGGGAGAAGGAATTCACCACAATGAAGTTTACCATTACCTCTTTTCCTTCGGTATTAATAGGCAAGGAGATTTATTCCTCAGAGATCACCATCCTATCATCAAATCTTACTAAGGGGGTGTCATATTTAGATAAGTTCTCTGTTTTTAACCTTAACCCTTTGTATAGGTTGGGGTACATCACTCCAGCCATACTTCCCTGATCTACTAACACTCTTTTCATTACAAAGCCACCAATTCTTGCAGTGACTATGAGAGCATCATCGTGTGGTTGGGTCGTTCATTCCAAATCCTTATCTCTAAACTCAATTGGCCCTCGATTCAACCTTGGTTTCTTATTAGGCCGAGTGTCGCCCTTGGGATTCTCCACCGAAACCATACTCAAAATTCCCTTGTGTTGACTTAAATTCGTACCAATTGAAGCCGCATGTATAACTTTGATAATCCCCAACGATGGTGGGAATGTGTTCCCCTAGGTTCTCGATGCCCGCCCTGTAGCGTTGCCCTCAAGTGTCACCATAAACTCTTTTAAATGCCTAGACTTCACCAATAGCTCCAAATGATCCTTAAATACCCTACACTATTCGGTAGTTTGTCCCTTTTTTTTTTATGGTATGTGCAATACAAGTACTAATTCCTTCTTGCAGGGTCACCTCCCATCTTGCTCGGCCACCAAAAGTATGGTTTGTTCTTAATCCGCTCCAGAATATTATGAAAGGGCTCTTTAAACACCATGTTGATCTCCCCGGTTCGAATGTTAGGCTTTTGAATTCTCACTTCCCTCCTCGGCCTCGGTTGAAAGCCCTCGGGTCGTGGATCCTTTGCATACTGCAAAGTAATGAGTGCCTTGCCTTTACTTTGCTGCCGATCATCCTTTAGCCTTTTATATTTTTCAATTCACCTCATTAGCTAATGCATACTATTGGGGGGCCTCATGGTCAGCAAATCTCTTAAGCTCTGAATCTTGTGGAAGTCCCAATTTAAAGGTGCTGGCGGCCACCTTCTCATTGCCTCCCCTAATTTGATTATACAATTCCCAATATTTGTTGGCATAACTTAGAAGAGTTTCTCTAGCCCCTATCTTCATGGATAGTAATGCGTCAACAGGTTGGGCACTCGACTACAAGTCATAAATTGAGCCCCGAACTCCTAAATTAACTCGCCGAAACTGTGGATTGACCCTTCCTTAACCATTAAACCATTTCAAAGTCATAGGTCTGAGACTGGAAGGAAATATCTTGCACATAAGTGCGTCATTTTGACTCTACAACGACATTATTTGGTTGTAATGGCTGACGTGTTCAATGGGGTCAACCTTACCATCATACGAAATGAATGGTGGTCAGTTAAAATGCCTCGGCATTTGAGCATGCTCAACCTTGTTAGAAAATGGTGATCGAGCCGCTATTTGTAGAGCTTAACTCATTGCATCCATCGCCGCACTGTGATGCCAGTGTCGGTTGGGGGATTCGACAGTCGATCAGCAAACTTACAAGATCTTTCCCTTGATCGGTGGGAACCACTCTGGTGGTACAACTCCCCCTGACTCTCTTCGGTGTTGCCAAAATCTTTGGGGGATTCACCACGATTCCTTCTCCAACACCTACCCTACACTTCCAACTCCAAATCTTTGACTTGTTTACACAAGCACTCTAATTCCTAATCACTTCTACCATATTGCTCCTGCTTAGGAATGTAGGACGTTGATTGATACAACTGTGAGGATCCTTCTCCTGTGTCTGGTCGCTCCCTGTGCTCTTCGTACCTGTAGTCTTGATCCCTTTTTTGCCTCCTCTCTCGTCAACTCGAGCCCCAAGACGAACCCTCGAATGGGCTATCCGTAGAACTCGTCGAACGCTGGTTGACCATGCTCAAAGGTAGCTAATTTTGCTTGGAATTACAGCTAAGTAGGAGATCACCACAAACGATGCCAATTGTGCGCGCTCGTACTTCAGTTAATGGGTTAAACTATTTTGTTGGGCTCACAATTTACTTGTTGTAGTGGATGTATGGATATCCTACAATGGGAAGCTCCTAAGATGAAAGTCTATACCTAGTATACCATTGCCTACCTTCTTCCCAAGGTAGTTTGCTCTTGGTTTCTCTCTCTCCCTCTCTAACTCTCTGGTTCTTTACCTTTCATTGTCTAACCCCTTCCTCTCCTATTCTCTTCCTATTTATAGCCTTCCTTAGTGGGCCAGTAATGATTGCTTTTGAGGATTTTTTGTGCAGGTGAAACCCTTTAGGATTATTCCTGACAAAAAGGGCCCCACTTTAGAAACAGGTGTGTCAGTTTTTGGGATTTGCAACAGACGCCAGATGTTGCTTGGCGGTGATATCCCCTAAGGCATTACCGAGATGCCCCGAAGTGGGCCCTAAGCAATGTCAGACCCTGAGGACTAAATAGTCCACAACCCAATCCGCCGAACATCATGGGTTAGGCTCATTGGGGAACTATTATCCAACCTACGGCCCATGGGCCCTCCAATAATGGGCCAACAACCGTACAAGTTGAATTGGTAATAGGACATGGTTAGCAATGTCAAGTCTCAAAATCATCAAAATCTCTCACATTAGTTAAGTTAAAAGTAAATTTACAAAGTTACTATAATAATTGTGTAAATTTACACTAATACTATTCACTTTGCATATAGTTATTTATTTATGTATTCCAATGATAAAGGAAGAGATAAGCTAAAAATGCGTAAATTTGCAAAATTACTACAACAACTATGTAAATTTACTCAAATATTATTTACTTTGTATTACAATATATTTAGAAACAGCTCTTTTATGTATTTTCATTTGTTGATATTTTGTTAATACCAAATAAATGGTAGTTTAGATTTTTATTTTTTAAAAAATTGATTCATACTTATGTCCCCCTCAATAGAATTCTTGGCTTCGTCTTTACATAGGGTACGTTTGGTACGTTGTAATAGTTTCTGTAATAGAATAGTTATTCATGTGTAATATCAATTCGGTTATTTGGTTGCATCTTTATTATATGGATTAGTTATTACATTGGAATCACTATTCTTTAAATTGAAGAATAGGTATTCCTCTTTAAAATGGATGTAATGACTATTTCTTAGTACATATAATAGGTTTTTAAATTAATATATTTCCAAAAATATAAAGTTTCCTTATACATCATCTTTTACAAGCTTTCCATATGTAATAACCAAACTTATGAATAGTAATAGTTATTTCATTACAATATCTTCTATTCATAGTAATAAAGATTATTATTTTTAATGTAATCTACATACAGTGTACCAAACATACTCTTATATTTGTGAAGTGATAATCACGTCAAGAGCGCATATTGTTAAAAATATATCTAAACCAATCCATTAGAGCATCCTTAATTTTTCTCTATTATAATTTAGGGACTAACTATGTCATCCATGGTCCGTTTGGATACAGCTGAAAACTGAAAACTGAAACTGAAAACTGAAAAATACTGTAGCAAAATAATTTTTAAATGTGTGAATAGTACCGTGAGACTCATTTTTAATGAAAAAGTTAATGAAAAGTAAAATTTGTGGGTCCATAAATAGTACATAGTGTGCACTAATTGCATAAAAAAAAAAGTCCAATTTTATGGTTACTGTTCATACACAGTATATAAACAGTAATAATAAGTCTCACAAACACTTGAAAAAAGAAAAAAAAAAAAGAAAGTAAATACAGACGTAAACGTAATTCCCAAACGTAACCGTAATCCAGTGACATGGTCTCCTAAGAATCCAACTTTTTTATTTTTTAAGAGCAAATCCAACTTATCTACTTGTCGGTGCATGTGGCGCACAAAAACCCATTACTACAGTATCACTCTTTTCTCGTCCCCATTCTCAATCGGACGGTCATAATAAAATAGTCCGTTTATCACCATAGACCCCACACCCTCACTAACAAACCCACAAATCTAGGTGGCCAGTGTTGGAAGAAAAGGCACAGAGCTACTTTACAGTGAAATTAACGCACTAATTATTACCACTAATGGTGGCTTCACCAACCAACCAATAGTTAATAGCCACGTGGCTTCCAGCGGCTTCTACAGCGGCACCTACTTGATTAATTAAAGTTGATTCTCCAAAAAAAAAGAAAAAAACTTGACTAATTAAAGTTGGTTAAGCTTAAGTCGTCTTTGTTTAATACTCCTAATTTTAATCAGTGTCTTTTGGGAGATATTTTGGGACGAGAGGAATAATTAATTAAATTTAAATTAATAGAGGTCGGTTGTATTTAATTTGGCAACAGCTGTCTCAGAACGGATCTTCTCTGCGCAACACGTTTCCAAATGGCTCATCAAGTTTCTCTCTCCTCGCTCTCTCTCTCTCCTCCTCCTTCAACTTCTGCTGCTGCTGCTTCTTCTTCTTCTTCTTCTTCGCATTGTTCACAACGACGAAGAATCTTTCTCTCTACGCTCAGATTCGAAGCTGCATCGTCTTTGTCAGCTTCTACTCCGAATTCGAAGGCGAAGGTCGTGGTGACCAGAGAGCGTGGCAAGAATGGCAAGCTCATCAAAGCTCTGGTATGTTATTCCTCACTCTCTCTCTCTCTCTCTCTCTCTCCGCCACTGTTATCTTCTCGAGATTTTTTTTTTGGCGTTCCGGTTGGATTTCTAGGGTTTCAGAACGCATTATTTTGGTGCTTCTGTAGCTTTTTCTTTAATCTGCTAGTTTTAGTTTCATTCACTTTGTTGTATCTTCAATTTATTTGAATTTCTTTGTTGTAGTTGAGTTTGGCATGAGGATTTGGTGTTTGATTTAGTAGTTAATATTTCTACGGCTTGTGCATTATCTGCATGTACCATTGAGAGTAGACTGATGTTACATTCCAAAAAAGCCAAAATCTAATCATTTTGAAGTTTGAACAGTTTTAGAAAGCTACATTGGGTTCACTTTCTATAAGAAAAAAAAAAATTGTGTAGGCTGAAATTTTTTTTATATGAATAAATAGTTTGAAGAGAAAATTTGTTCTTTTATTTTCTCTTTGGTGTAGGATGAAGGAAAAAAAAAAGGTGTTAAGTGTTAACACATGGTGATACTAGGTGTTTTTGTCATAGTTCCAATTATACAAAAATGAACATATTGAATTATTTGTTTTTTTGCCATTGGTTTTGTAAAATGAAGTGGCTGGTAAGTAGATTGGATATGATTTGCATAAAACTAGACTATCTTGAAGCATTTTTAAAAAGAAAAAAAGAACAAAGAAAAAAAGATTATTATTATCAATAGTTTGATGATGCGTCTATTCAAATATATGATAATCTCACAATTTGTCAATAATGAAGTAAGTGGGAATTCCTTGTGTTTGTGTTTAGTGTCATATATTTTGTTTTGTTCACAACCGATCCCAAGCCCCAAAAAGGGAAAAATTCATTCACTTTATTATGAATGTGAAAACACCCCCCATTTTTCTGCTCCAAAAACAAGCAAAAAGAAGGAAGAACCTGATTTTTCTTGATCTTGCATCTAAACTTCCCTTGCTTTAGCACAAAAGATTGGCGCATACTGCAGTTTATCACCTATATATGGTTTCATTGAGAGCACAACTATTGCTTCTGCAGCTAATTTTTTTATCTGTTGCTGCCACACATTTGCAACCACTGATTTTGTGCATCCATCGCTGCCACCCATTCACAACCATTGCATTTACAACCTGTTTAGTTTTATCTCCCTTGCCACTTCTTTCGATGCCATTGCTCTACAATGTTCACTATATCCACCAGCACTGCATGCAAATCTTTTCTTTCAATTACTAAAAGCTATTCCTTTTTTTATCCATAACATAGTTTCAGCTATATGGTAATGAATATTTTGATTTACTGTTAATTTTATTAAAACCAGTATGGTGCTGCAACATTGTTAGTTTTACTCGCATATTGTGTTTGCTGTGTTCTTTGCAAAATATTACACCCATTTATTATTATTATTTTTTTGTGCATCGTGCTTACTCAGCTGTGTCCAGTGGACACATAGCTGTCTGTCCACCACCCAAAAAATATATTACAGTGGGATTCTTTTTGAATGGGTGGTCAAATAGAGTTTGGAATTAAGATGAAATTTCTAATGTTGAGTACAGGCCAAACATGGGATCAACTGTCTGGAGCTTCCCCTCATTCAGCATACACAGGGACCTGATCTAGATAGGCTTTCTTCTGTATTAAATGGTAAGATCACAAGCCTTGTGTTTTAGCTTGTTGGTGGTATGGACCCACTTTCTTTAATGCAAGTGCCAATGATGTCATTCTACCACTGATCACGGTTAGGTTATCTCTACTGTGGCAGCATGTATGAGTAGCTAGAATCAAACCACATGACATATTCCTTGTCAGTTGGAATGCTGTGTTTGTGTGGATTATATGCCAAGCTATGGGTTGGCAAGCCTGGATTAATTTGGACTGATAAATATGAGATGAATCTTTAAAGAGATATAGTTAGGATAGTTCTTGGATCTGGTGTATGTCTAGTGTCCCGATTACCTTAGTTATGACTTATTTATTCTTTGCCTGAAATTGAACTTGCTTTTTATTTTTGTTTTTTAGTTTTCTTTTATTATGATTTTGGGCAGTTGTGTGGCTCTTTACAACTAGTTATTCTCATGCCTCTTAAAGTTCTTGCGCCTACCCAGTATGACGCCTAATTGCATATATTTTATGTCATTAAAGAATGATTGGTTAGTGTTGCTTGCCTGACATGTTACAAATGAGATTTATTTTTCACATTATTTCTTCTTTTCTGTTTATGGCAGCAGACACTACATTTGACTGGATAGTTATAACTTCCCCTGAGGCGGGTTCAGTGTTTTTGGAGGCATGGAAGTAAGGTTTAGAACTTGTTAACTATACTCTGGCCCACTTAGTAAAAGTATTTTTTTTTCTGCAAATTTTCTAGAAGATGTGAGCTGAATTTTTGTTTGTGCTTCAAATGTGTCTCCTGTCTTCTTGAGCTGCATGTCAACCTTCATTTTAGGATATGTATATTATATTTCTCAATCGAAATGTTCTATACCTAGTTATGAATTGATTGGCTTTCTGACGTAATGCTTAGGCTGTGTGGAAAATTGTTTATTCCCTAGGATGCTGTATGCAATTCAGCATATCATAAAATATGGTGCCTTAAAGAGATCTTAAATTAAATACTGGTTTCCTTTTCTTTTCTTCTTTTCATACTTGGCGAAAATGGTAAACTTGACCTTTATTTAAAACCTTAGGGCTGCTGGGACCCCAAATGTTAAGGTAGGTGTTGTGGGAGCTGGTACGGCGAGCGTTTTTGAGGAAGTAATGCAGTCCTCAAAGCAATCACTCAGCGTTGCCTTTGCTCCCTCTAAAGGTACTCATTAATGTATTTATGTGCAGGCTTGCACTTAGATTTAAACATGCATTTTGCTACCTGTTATTGGGAACACAGGATAATCTATACGATGAGCACTGGGGGTATTATCATACATGAATCTTGATAATCAGCATGAATTAGACTCTTGACAATCCAACATTTTTTTAGTTGCTTTGCTAAAAGCTAAAAAATTGAGTGAATATGTTAGAACAATCTTGTGTTGATGAGAATGTTAGATTTCTGGATTGCAGAAATATAGTTTATTATATTGAGGAGACATTTAGTTGGGTTTGCTTTCCTGCATTTAGGGCTGATTATTGACTCCATTTATACATGCGAACACAGACATGCATACATGCACAGATACTCATATGCATACGCGTGTGTGTATATATATATATTGTTTGTTTTGGAGCAATTTGGTGTGTTTCTTTTGAGTATGTATCATTCATTGCTACCATGGTTTATTGTTTATAGTATTTTGTTCAATGGATAATTCATTCTTCTGAAAAATTACTATGATTTGATTCGGTTAAACACCATAATGTGAAATTTTTGTGAATTGTCTCACTCCAGCGACAGGTAAGGTTCTAGCTTCTGAGCTTCCAAAGAATGGGCAAAAATGCAGAGTCCTATATCCTGCTTCTGCAAAAGCTAGCAGTGAGATTGGTATGTAATATGCTTCTTGTTATATGTTTCTTTTGGCCTTTTCATTACTGAGAATGTTATTTTTTTGATATTTTATGAGAATGAGAATGGTGTTGTGCTTTGCAAAATCGGTCTGATTGGCTTGGTGCAGTAATACAAGTAAAGTTTTAGGGTAGATGAGAAGTAGTATGTGATCATGCAGTTGTTGACTCAAACTAGTAGCTAGAGTTGGCTTATAATAACCACTTTAAAAAGTGGCCAGCTGTGGATTTTTTTAATTAACAATATACAGAAATAGGAAACCAAAATTAACTAGCAGTTTCAAAACCTGCAGAATACTGCTATCAAGACATAAATAATGTTAAGGAATTTGATAAGAGGGATTTTGGGGACACTTCATTAAATGAGCTTGACCTTGACCAAGCAAAGTGCTTAGATCTTGAGGCTTTGTGCTTTGAGTTTTAATCCGCATTTAACAATACTGCTATGATAATGATGTATTTCTTTGTGGGTAAATTACAAATTACCTTCCTATGGTACGGGGTAGTTACAAATTACTTCTGTGTGGTGAGGGGTAGCCCAAGCTTAATAGTTTATAGTCTCAATGTTTTATAATTTAGCAGTTAGTATCATACTTTTAGTTGATTTTCTTTGTTTTTATATTTAAAAAAGGTTGTGCGAAATCTTAAACAACAATTATGGTGTATGTTTTACAGAGGAAGGATTGTCTAATCGTGGATTCGAGGTCACAAGGCTAAATACATATACAACGGTAAAGAATTTAGTATTGCTGGTTTGGTTGTGGGTTTCTTGTATAATGAACATAATGCCACATTTGATTTGCTATATGCATACATTGAAACTTTTATTGACATATTGCTTACTAAAAACAAAAAGAGAACTTTTCTTGACATTTAATATGAATCATAAGATTACTGACATGCGTCTTATCATGAGCTTAATGCTGTTAATTTCCTATTATGGACTGTCCCTTGATCAATTTTTAATTTTTATGTGATTCTTAGAATGTATGTTCACTGCAAATTCTAATCTGCCAAATTTGCTTCCAAGGATTTTTCATCGTGGGGCCTATATATTTTGTCGATTTTCTGACATGCACTTGTCATATTAACCTTTGCTGATTGGAGTTCATTTTTGCTTCTGAT
Organism: Quercus agrifolia; assembly: GCA_029955455.1. NCBI lineage: Eukaryota > Viridiplantae > Streptophyta > Magnoliopsida > Fagales > Fagaceae > Quercus > Quercus agrifolia. Next base: position 87,796,006 of record JARQAD010000001.1, on the reverse strand, counting down.
ATCTGCTTATCCATCTCAGTGGGATATTTAATGGATAATCATTCATTGTGATGTTCTCTTAGATTCAACCTTTAATTTGATCACATGCCTCATGTTCACACCTCACCATCACAAAGAATTGGAAGGTTCCCCTTGTTCTGGGGATTCTGTTGTCAGGCCTGAATTATATGAGTTCTGAGCTGGTTAAATAAAATTAGGCTATAAATATTTCGCTCCTTTTCCCTGTGGAAACTTCACAATTGTTGTGAATTCCTTTATTTACAGTGACATCATGTTTACAAGCTGTGATTCTCTTCTTGTGGTTTTTTGGGAAGTCATAGATCCCTTGAATCAATGGATTTTAGTGCCCTATAATTTAAAGAGTTATTTAACATTTCTCCCAACTCAAGAGTGACAATGTTGCAGTAAAAATGAATTAATTGGTTGTCTGTGGCCAGTCTTGATTCTAGAATCTTCAAAGAAGTGGGTGTTTCTCCGGCCTCTAAAATAACTGCCTTATTCTTTTCTTGTGATATGTGGAAGCGTAATCTATTATAAGTTTCTGTTTATGTATATGGGTACTAATTCAAGTTGGTGATTTATACTTATCCACAAAAAAAAAAAAAAAAAATTCAAGCTGGTGATTTATAATAAGCCAATTGTGTTAATTGTGTAAATAAGCCCCTGATTTGAAATGATTTCTTCCAGGTACCAGTCCATGATGTTGACCAAATGCTTTTACAGCAGGCACTTTCTACTCCTGTTGTTGCAGCTGCCTCGCCTTCTGCAGTTCGGTGTGTAATTGGTGTATTTATTTTTATGCAACATTTAATTAGTTTCCCCAGAGTTACAGAGTGGAGTGACATGTACTTGACCGTTTCATATACTGCCTATACTCAGTTTAAGTCAACTTTATGGTTACACCCCTTATGATGAGGGTCAATAAAACACCTATATTTCTTTTTGTTCTTTGGGCTACCTAGATTGACCAGGGGTTTTTTATAAGGAAGTTTTAGTCCATGTACTTAGTTCATAAATCTCCATTGCAACAGTGCCTGGATCAAACTTATTTCAGATGCAAAGTGGTGGAACAATTCAGTTGCCTGTATTGGTGAGACAACTGCTTTGGCTGCGAAAAGATTAGGCCTGCAAAATGTGTACTACCCAGCACAACCTGGTGTTGAAGGGTATGTTCACTTTCCTTACATATTTTGTTGGAGATTTTACCTTATGCCAGTGTCTCTCTGATACTAAGTTATTGATTACAAACCTTTTGTGCTGTGGTTGTTACTGAATGCAATTGACTGATCAAAAAAATTGGAGAAAATTTATGCCACTGACCTAAAATTTACTAACTACTGTTTCCTTTAATTGTAATTGGGCTGTTAACTCCACATTTTTTATTAGCCTAGTATAATCAAATAATAGTTATTTGTAAAATATTGAGAATGAATTTAATGTAGTATGTGATGAATTATGATAAGATATAAAGTGGCTTGTGCAAGAAAACTAGCTTTGAATTGTTGACGGTAGTCAGATGTTTTGGTTTCTGTTAAATGAAAGAGACTTGCAATTTAAAATTTTTAACCATTTCCAGGAGATTACACATACTGTTGTTTGATGCAGTTTCAAACCGTACAACTTTCTTTAAACTTCACTTTTTTTTTTTCCAAGTACATGTAAAAAAACCCCATTTTCAAAAACTGAAAAATATGACCAAACGGGCCCCGATAGTAGTTTTCTTCCAATTTTGAAATACAACCTAGGAAGTTATTACATTTAAAAACTATGGTAAATCCTAGGAAGCATGAATACTCCATTTTTTCTTAGGTACCTGTATCCGATATGTATCGTACCAAATTCCTCTAGGATACCTCTGCATGCGTGTCCTAGCCTTTTATTTTTTGAAAAAAAGTGACGATGCGTCTAGGATATGCCCATTATACTGCTTGGATACAGTTGCAACCCAACCCCCTAAGATAGTCCTAACTTGTAAGGATTTTTATTTATATTTTCTATATATTGGTTTTAATGTGGAACACTTATCTATTTACTCTTTTGGATCTTGGTTTGTATTCTAAACATCATTTAATGGCCATGGATTCACTTTATTTTCCATTATTGCTTTTAAATTGTTGTATACTTAATAATATATGAAAAATGAATGCTTAACAATATGTAAAAAGTATAAATGAAAATATATTTAATAAGTAATTAATACATGTTATGGTTCACGGGTTGGCCAAGCATGGCTCCTGCTCCCCCTCACCCCCCTCCCCCACCCCATCCTCACCCTCTCCACCCCACTCCTCCACCCCACCCCCTCCCCTTCCATCTCCCTCAACCGTCACCTTCTTTCTGTCCTTTTTTGCCACCCTCACATTTTCCCTCTCCTTCCCCCTTATGCTTTCCTCCACAGTTCGGGTTTTTCCCATATCCTTATCCCCTTCATCCACCACTGCCTCTGCCCTCCCCTCCCCCACCACCTCAGGGGTCTAACCAAGCTCTGCCTAAACAGCCATCTCTTGTACCTGCACCTTTAACCATACCAAGTCCTCCCTCCATTGAAACCTCTCTAAACATCCCTCCTAAACCTCAATCCTTTGTCCTTGGGGGCAGCAAGAGGTCTTTTCATGTTGATGCAAAACTTTTTTCTTTTTCTTTTGATGGGGGGCGGTCTGATTCGTATGTCATTCATGAGACACATAGGAATGTTAAGAGCTCTATTTGGGTTGGACGTAGGGGTATAGAGTGGTTACTTACTTGTCTTGAAGATATACGAGATTGGGTGCCTGGCCATGTTTTACTTTGTAAGAGATTCAGGGAAAATGGGAAGTTGTTAGAGTTTTGTGGAAGATCTAACAAAGCTGGTCTGTTTGTTGTTATTGCTGTATATTTTGGTGGGTCTAGGAGAGGTTGTATTATGATACCAGCAAGCTCTAATAGAGCTGGTTGGTCTTTGTTTCAGAATGAGCTTAGGAATTTTTGCTCTGGTGCTAAACCGGTCTCTCCAGCCAAAGTTTCTGTTTTTAATGGTGGTGGAGGTGGTCAGCTTGCTAGAGATGGCCGGAGTGGGAAGAGTGTTTCTGTTTTTGGTAATCGGCAGAAGTTCAGGAATTTTGAAAAAAATGGAACTAAATGGGGGCAGAACGTGAATCATGGAGTTTCTTTTGAAAATGGTTCAGCTAGAAATGGCAATATTTCAGCTTTATCTGGCAGACCCACGCGGGCTTGTAATTTTAAGTTGACTCCTGCTTTATTGGCTTTGAGGGTGTGCAAGCCTGTGGGAGGCAGACGTATAGTGACTCTTCTGAGTGCTAAGGAGACCAGTTGGCCCAAGGATGTTGGTGCTGGGCCAGAAGTCACTAAACTAAAAGGTGGGCTTGTTGAAGCCCAACCCGTGGTGCAAGTGCCTTCAATTACGAAGCACAGGTTGGTCAAGCCCAGTTCTTTACAAGTATTATCCACTGCTCAGACTTCGTGGGTAATAGGTGAGAGCTCGAGTGGTGTTAGGTGTGGTGATTTCGAGTCGCCAAAGAGCGCAGCGGCGCTGGAATTGGTTCTCAGTGCCTCTGCCCTCAACGGCGACCCGACCCATCGTGCCTCGGTGGCTTCACCGGTTGGCAGGTTGGAGGGAGCTACTCCAGATGTAGCGGTAAGTGTGACGGTGGCTCCAGAATACGAGCTGGAGCTAGATGGGTGCATGCCGATGGTTGTTTTCGGTGCACCGGGGACTGAAGGGGCTTCACCGTCTGCCATTTTGGAGAGAGCCACTCCCGATGTAGAGTTTAGTGCGACGGTGGCTTCAATTTTTGAGCTGGAGCTTGATGCGTGTACTCCGATGGAGGATTCCGGTGCACCGGGGCCTGATATGGTGGTTTCCGACGCTGGCAATGTGGGTTCTTCTCCGGCGAGTACGGCGATGGTGTCTCCAGCTTTGCAAAATGGGTCACAGGCACATCGTCGGCATCAGTGGGTGAAACGGAATCGTTTTTCCCCTTTGTCTAAGCTGGGTAACGACTTGGGTATTGAGTTTGGGGAAGGGGAAGATCGAGATGAGCCTTTGGCACAGCCGAGGTCAGTAACTCCTGTTGGAATTAGTCATAATGATTCTGGGCTTCTTTTCCTGCCGTGGGACAACAGTGGAGCCAATAACTGTGGGAGTGGTAGTGGGGGGAAAGATATTTGTCTTTTGGAGTGTAATCCTTTGACTCGGTGGGATCCCAAGACTCTTGGTGAGGTGGTGTTGGTTCAGGACGATGCAGGAGGGGCTCAGGTGGCTAATATTGAACCAAATTCAAGTTTGGTGTCCCAGCTGATGAAAGATTTTTGTCATATGGTGGGTTTTCCTATTGTGAAACATGAAGCCCAATGTTTGGCTTTGTTTCGCCTTCTTGAACAGGAATGTCTCAAGGTGATCGACGTTGGGGTGCCTAAGCAACCTATAAACGCTTCTCGAGGTTTTAGGGAGCTTAAAGGGCTCATTTCTAATGTTAATTATGAAGGTGTCTCTTCTAAGAGTAGTAGGAGCAGAGCTCTTTCGAATGCAGTGGGGGATGTTGGTAGTTTTTAATGAATTTACGCCTTCTTTCTTGGAACGTAAGGGGGCTTAACAATCCCCGGAAGAGACAGGTTTGTAAGAATTTTCTTAAAGAGTGGAATTGTGATGTTGTTTGTTTTCAAGAAACGAAAGTAGCTTCTATCGACAGTGCTTTTGTTCGAAGTTTATGGGGATGTCCTTTCATTGATTGGGTTGCTTTGGAGGCTGTCCAAACTTCGGGAGGGGTCTTGCTGGTTTGGGATAAGAGGGTTTTTGAAAAGATGGATGTTATTGTTGGTCAGTTTTCTGTCAGTGTTTTATTAAAGAGGGGTAGTGGATGACTTTGTTTGGGCCTGTACTGGTGTTTATGGTCCCAATGAGGATAGTCAGTGGTCTTTTTTGTGGGAGGAGTTGTTACAGGTTCAAGCCAGGTGGCCCATGGCATGGTGTTTAGTTGGGGATTTTAATATTATCAGGTACCCAAGTGAAAGACTTGGCTGTGAGTCGTTCAGCCCTGCCATGTTTGCCTTCTCGGACTTTATAGAGAGTAATTCCTTAGTAGATTTACCGTTGGAGGGAGCTTCCTTTACTTGGTTTAGAGATTCTGGTATCCCTTCTATGTCAAGAATTGATATCCCAACGGGTGCTTCCTCGTGTTATTTCTGATCATTGTCCGCTTTTGTTGGAAGCTGGTGTTGTTCGTCGAGGCCGTAGTGCCTTTAAATTTGAAAACATGTGGCTGCAAGCTGAGGGTTTTGTTGATAGAGTGCAGCAATGGGAGGTGTTTGGTGATTTGGCTTTTAGAAAGAAGAATTTGCTTACTGAACTTATGGGTTTAGATACTAGAGAGGAGTCGGTGGGTCTTTCTAATGAGGATCAGAATCGTCGCATTCAGCTCAAAGGGGACATAGAATATTTGGCTTCTCTTGAGGAAATTTCTTGGAGACAAAAGTCTCGTGCTTTGTATGTGAAAAAGGGAGAAAATAATACTCGTTTATTTCATAGATTAGCAAATTCTCATAGAAATGCTAATCTAATTAAGATGATAGAGGTGGATGGTGTTCTTTATGAGGATGAAGCTGATGTGCGCTCTCAGGTAGTCCTCTTTTACTAGGGTTTGTATAAGGAAACTGAGGTTTGGCGTCCTTCTATGGATGGGTTAGACTTTGCATGCATTGAAGAGGAAGAGAGGTTGTCCTTGGAGAAGGAGTTCTCGAAAGAGGAAGTAATCCAGGTGCTAAGGGAGATGGAGGGTAATAAAGCCCCTGGTCCTGACGGATTCACCATGGCTTTTTTCCACAAATGTTGGAGTGTTGTGGAAAAGGATGTCATGGATTTATTTGACTATTTTCATCGGCACTCTATGTTTGAACGGTCTTTGAATGCTTCGTTTCCCACCCTAATTCCCAAGAAGTGTAATGCTGTTTCCATTAAGGACTTTCGCCCCATTAGTTTGGTGGGTAGTGTGTACAAGCTGCTATCCAAGGTGTTGGCTAATAGGTTGAGGGCGGTTTTGGATAAACTTATCTCTGAGTCTCAAAATTCATTTGTTGGCGGAAGGCAAATTCTGGATTCAGTGCTTATTGCAAATGAATGTTTGGATAGCAGGTTAAAGAGCAATCTTCCGGGTGTGGTTTGCAAGCTTGACATTGAAAAAGCATATGACCATGTGAATTGGGAGGCTTGCTTTATTTGTTGGATCGAATGGGTTTTGGGGTGAAATGGAGGGGGTGGATTAAGGCTTGTGTTACTTCTGTCCGTTTTTCTGTCCTGGTTAATGACTCTCCTGAAGGTTTTTTTGGTAGTTCTCGTGGATTGAGACAAGGGGATCCATTATCCCCGCTGCTGTTTCTTTTGATTATGGAGGTTTTGAGTAGGCTTTTGAAGAAGTCAGAGGAGTGTAATTTTATTCGGGGTTTTCAGGTTGGCTCTGCAAACTCTGTTGGGGTGCGTATATCCCATTTGTTATTTGTTGATGACACTATCCTTTTTTGTGATGCCTCTAGGGAACAGCTTCTGTCCATAAGATTGGTGATGTCTTGTTTTCAGGCTTTTACGGGTTTGAAGGTCAATGTTGGGAAAAGTGAGATTGTCCCTGTTGGGGAGGTGAATAATCTAGACGCTCTGGCCAATATTCTTCAGTGTAGAGTGGGCAGTTTGCCTATGAAATATCTGGGGATGCCGTTGGGGACTTCTTTTAAGACAGCTTCAATTTGGAATCCTATTTTGGAGAAAATGGAGAAGAAGCTATCTGGGTGGAAGTGTCTCTATTTATCCAAGGGTGGTAGGCTCATGTTACTTAAGAGTACTCTCTCAAGCCTCCCAACGTACTTTTTATCTCTCTTTACTATTCCTAAATCTTAAATTTGTGGCTGCTAGATTGGAAAGTATTCAGAGGAACTTTCTTTGGGGGTCTTCTGAGGGGAGTTTCAAACATCCTTTGGTGGCTTGGGAAAAGGTGTGTTTACCCGTTGAAATGGGTGGCTTGGGGATTAGAAGTGTGGTGTCATTTAATCAAGCTTTATTAGGGAAATGGTTGTGGAGATATGGTCGTGAAGATACCCATCTTTGGCGGCGAGTTATCTCCACAAAATATGGTGAGGGTCAAGGGGGGTGGTGTTCTAAAGTGTGTAGGAGGTCTCATGGGTGTGGCCTATGGAGAAGCATTGATGAGGGGTGGAAGAGCTTTTCTAAGCATCTATCTTTCATAGTGGGTGAAGGCACTCGTATCCGCTTTTGGCATGATAGGTGGATTGGTGATAATACTCTAAAAGATCTCTATCCTGATCTCTATGTGTGCTCAGCGGTCAAGGATGCTTGTATTTCTGAGGTTTTGTGGATGCCAGAAGGGGGTACTGTTAGAGTTTGGAATTTAAGGTTTTATAGAGCTTTTGAAGATTGGGAGCTAGCTGCATCTTATTCCCTTCTCCAGTTTATCCAAACTCGTATTCCTCGGGGTGATAGGAGTGATTCTCTTTGTTGGCGATTAAAGGGTGATGGTAATTTTGACACCCGGTCTTATTACCATGCGATTCGGGGTGCTTCGAATTCTTATTTTCCTTGGAAGGGTGTTTGGAAACCAAAGATTCCTAGGCAAGTGGCTTTCTTTTTGTGGACAGCTGCACATGGTCGGATCCTCACTTTGGACAATCTAATGCTTAGGGGCCGCCCGTTGGCTACTTGGTGTTGTATGTGTTGTTGTGATGGGGAGTCGGTAGACCATCTTCTTCTTCATTGCCCTGTTACTCATTCCCTTTGGACTTTTATGCTTCAGGCCTTTGGTATTCATTGGGTTATGCCAGGATCAGTGGCGGGTTTGTTATCTTGTTGGCATCAGTGGCTTGGGAACCATAATTCGGACATTTGGAATTTGGTTCCAGGGTGCTTAATGTGGATTGTGTGGTTGGAACGAAATCGTCGCTCCTTTGAGGATAATGAGAAGACTTTGGACGAGTTAAAGGTTTTATGCCAACGTAGTCTTTTAGAGTGGTCTCGTTGTTGGGGTTTTACTGATTGTTCCTCTCCCTCTGAGTTTATGTTTTCCCTTAGCTTAGTTTCCTGAGTTCTTGTTTTGCTGTGCTGTTTGTTCTTTTTTTTCCTGTTGTTCATCATCATGAACAACTTGTACTTTTCTTTTTTTGTTTTCTCATTTATAATATATTTCTGATTACCTATAAAATAAAAAGTAATTAATACATGTACCCACTGTATCGTATCATAATCTTTCCAGAATTTTCGTATAGTTATATCCCATATTGTACCGTATCTGTACCCGTGCTTCATAGGGTAAATCATGAGATTGAACTTGATATAGTTGGCGCATTTATTTATAGTATTTGATAAATAGATTCATGTAAACATAAGCTGTTAGGGTTTTTTTTTTTTTTTTTTGGGAAGGGGGTGTTAAGTTAGGAATGTGTAATGGTTCTTGAACCCATGGTCTCATCCTCCACGTCTTTACAAGGGGGAGAAGGTGCCCTTTGAGCTAGAGCTCATTTGAGAATTCAAATGAGTTTTGTGCTGTTCATAACTTGGTTTTTTGAGTTCACTGTCAATTTGTGGATTGTTCTAGTACATCAATCGGACTTGTCACCTCCTAAATTTTTGGCAGGTGGGTTGGTAGCATCCTTGAAGCCTTGGAAGCACATGATCATTTCTAGGTCATTTTATCTAGGTAACTTTTTCTTTTCCCGTGTTTTTGATCATAAGTGTCATTTTTCTCTTCTTTTTTTCCTTTCCTCCCAAAAAATAATGAGTCGTTTCTCTATAGCTTTTCCCCAGGATGCAAGCAGACAAAGAGGCAACATGTTCAGGATTATGTCAGCGCCTCATAGACACAAATATCGCAGCTTCTGTGCAAACTAGCTGCAAAACAGAGATTAATCTTTCGCAAGCAGCTTAAGGGAATGGTATAAGACTCTTGGACACCCTGACGAGATCATAATAAATAGGCAAACATTTCTTCTGAGCTTAGTCAAGAGAATATCTGGATATTCTGACAAAGAAAGCTGTCCATTTTCACATCAAACCTGACATCAGCTATGTTGACAATGAATTTGTCTTGCTGCTACTTCACGAACACTGATTACTCGTATAAATTTTTATTAGGTATGAAGTTGTGACTATTGTTTTTGTTCATTTAATAGGATGTGTTACACCTTTGTACATTACATTTTTATAGTGGAAGCTCAATTTATAAGAAAAGAAGCTCTTTTACGCCTTAGCTATTATGCTTCATACTGTGACTCGCTTTACTTTTGCTGTCCAGACCTTCCCAAATGACATATTTGAATCCCTCTTAATTTTTCCAAAATTCAGTGAGATTTAGATCAGGGTTCCTCTTGAATGTCAATTTTGTTTCCATAGATGGCTTGTCTGTCTTGGGAGGCTTTGGCGCTGGTTGGAGAATTCTTTTAGCTCATCTCTCGTTTGGTTTCAAGAGCCTCCCCCTCCCCCATCCTTTACTTGTCTTTTGAAAGCCGTCATCCTGGATTTTCAGGAATTTTCTTCATGAAGGATACCAGAATTGTCTAGTTTATATTCCCAGCCTTGGAAGCTACGGACTGGTAAATAATTGTTGCCATTTCTTGCTATATGTAAGGACAAAAGAATCTTGGTTTGATACAATGATACCTTTGGGTTAAATTCCATATCCTTTAGCTACTAAGAATCTGGTGGTGGATGAAGGTCATATGCTCATGAGTCTCTGAGTTTCTTTCCAATCAGAAAGAAAATATTCTGTGCTTCAAAAGTGAAGGGTTTGGAGTCTGCCTTTAGCATAGGTAGGGATCATTGGACAAATATACAGTTGATCTTCTTCTGTACTTTTGATAAAGTATTGTTAAATTGTTTGGTAATCCTTATTTAGTGGGAGTCTTGGGGTGGGGGGGGGGGGTGGATCGATAAAGTAATGAGTGGTTTTATTAAATAAAAAGGCCGTATTGGGTATTGTAGAATGATTGGAATGCAGAAAAAACTTTATTTGTTCAAGTATTCTACTGATGAGAAAGTGGTATGGGTCCATCATCAGACATGGAGTGCCTGTTGAATGAAAGTAGTTATGGCATGAGTATTGAGTTTGTTCGAAATTGGGAGTGCATCTCATGTGGGTCAGCTAATTTTGATAGATTCAAGCAATTGGGGTTATTACATTATGGTGTGAGTTGCCAGAGTAGAAGATGTAATGAAGATGTAGATATGTGTTATTCGGGTTCTGAGAATTTGATGATATATCTTGGTAGTTTTTCCCTTTTACATTTAGGGTAAATGAGTTTTGGTGTTGCAATTTAAGGCTTGTTTTAGCATGCTCAACATGCTAAATATGTGAGCTGAGGTTTGATGGAAGAGGGGTTAATGCAGAGGAGGAAAGTGCTTAGTTTTTTTCTTTTTCTGTAGTCGATCAGGGAGGTAGTGCATAAATCTTCTGTATAGAGTTCGACTGTCACAACTCGATTGCTTAATGTTTGGTGGTTGTATTTTTGTGTGCACATGTGTGCTAGTAGGATCTCCTTAAGCTTAAGAGTTCTGGGGAAGATTTAAAGTTACATGTCAGGGAGGTTCTCATTATTTTACAAATGAGAGATTCTGTCATCTGTACTTGTGGGCTTGATGTAGATAATTTCCACAACAAAAAAAAGAAAAGAAAAAAAAAAGAGGAAGAAATAACACAGCATGGAATATGATACTAAATAAATAGTTTTTCATTTTTTGAGTTTCTTTTCTCTAGTAGGAGTCAATCCATGACCTTGCAGAAACAATTTGAGCTTAGGTTACAAGTTCCTGGATGGTATGAATTTTTAGAAATTAATGTGTCAGATGGCAATTTATTCTGAGGGGGGAAGTTTCCCTTTAAGGAAAGATGAGATCATGGTCAGTGCTCGTTCTGGTTGGTAGCTTGGAACCATATGCCCAGCTCCCCTTACTGTGGTGAATGTCAATCCTTTGTACCCAACCACATATCCTCCAACCTGCCAGCATCATCATGTTGAAAATTCATTACCTTGTTTACTGCTGCTGGGTAAACTATGGGATCAATTATCTTATATATTTACCTCATTGCCAGAATACCATGGGCGCCAAGTAGTGTTGACCGGTAGATTTAATGTGTTTATGGAGTACCTAGAGGTGGTTACTGAAACTAGGCCATCCATGTCGCCACTGCAGGTTTCATTGACAGATAGTTTAAGGTGCTAGCAATTGTTAGCCTGTATTATATCAACTTACTGTAATATTTAACGGTATAGATTTTTGACTTACAGTCATGGTTCATTTATGGGGATAGAAATTTTAGCAGGATTTTCTCTTGGATAGTATATCTTGAGGGATCACTGGGAAAAAACCATAAAGGCTCATGTAAAGATGAGGGTGTACCTGTACATCCATACACTAATTCCACTTGAAATGATCTGATTTATAGTGGGCAGAACTGTAGTTGGGCTGTCTGTCCATGGAGTACTCCTGCAGGCAGCGCAGAAGCAAAATTAGACATTTATATTGGGTGGCACTTTTAGTTCAAGAAAGATCTTAACTTTGCATATGTGGGACTTGTATTTTTTCATGCTTCGTGACAGGATTATCACTACCAATGTTGTCTAGTGCACGGGTACCACAGATTAGTCACTCATACCTGCAAGCTTCCCATTTTGTAGCTTTTGTATGAAGAGCTGTTTGCACCTCAACAAGATTTAGATATGTATCAACATAATGGTTGGAGCAGGGATCAAAATCGTGGACCTATATAGTGTAAGATTAAAACCATTTCTAGGTTAGTTCTAATTACAAGGCCAGTTAAGTTATGCACATGTCAACTGAATACATAATCACAGATTATTGCCATGAAATTCATGCTTAGTTTATAAGAGCATCAAGTCAAACCTAATTGTATACTTCATGTATATATAATAATATCTGTAGCTATTTCTTTATTATTCTAAATAAATTTTAAATTATTTATAGTTGATTGATGCGTAAAGACTTACAGAACCGCTTGGACCTGACCTAGGCGATGATAAGTTGCAAACTGGAGCATATATGTTAGAAATATCGAGTGCTCCAGCCTCTATGTTTCCTTGAGTTAGATAGTCATGACATGTACTTGAAAAATTACTGGTAGTGAAGTTGCAGTACTTGTGAATTCCTGCATTAGTTTCATCGGAGTTTAAAGCATGTGTCCAGAAATAATCGTATGTGCCCATTTGACCAATACCATCATCTATCCAAGCATTCCCAATCTGCATACATTGACATTTACATGGAAGCCTTAATTAGCATTGAGATACAGGCACGTCTTAGACTGAAGATAAGACTTCACAATATACTCACTGCAATGCCTTTGATGTTGATTACTGTTTGGTTTTTGTCCTTGTTCTTTGAGAGAATTGTGCGAGCAAGTTGAGGTACATAATGACCAGCATAGCTTTCTCCAGTTATAAAGAAATCTCGGTTTTTATATTGTGGGAATCTCTCAAGCCAGTTCACTAGAAAAGTGTAAGAGTCCTCCGCTGTTCTTTTGTCACCGTTTTTTATGTAATCTGAGGAGGTGTTCGAATATGAAAACCCAATTCCAGCAGGGGACTCCAAAAAGATAACATTTGCCACTGCGAAAATTTTTAACAGGTATTAGTTTTACTAAAGGAGAAAAAGATTCAGATAAGATGTCCAGATAAAGCTCTACAGCTTTACTCTATCATTTGAAAGTGAAATTAGAATCTGCTTACCTGTGTTCCATGCATAATCATTTCGGTGAAGTGTTTTTCCATCACTCTTGACTCTGAAAGGTCCCAGTTCTTCCATGGCTCCATATCCAAAAGAAGAGCATCCCGGGCCTGTAAATGTCAGTATCCTTTTATTAATCTCTTCGTAGTTGCTAACTTGCTATGAACTAGTATAATGGAAACGATGGAGGTGGCATCGAGGTGAGCACCTCGTCTCTTTCTCAAAATAGAGAAGTAGTTAAGCGTAATGTCTCATTGCCAATGGTAGGAAAAGACCATATGTTGGGCTCACCTGGTCCTCTCTCTCTCTTTCTCAAATTAGAGAAGTAGTTAAGCGTAATGTCTCATTGCCAATGGTAGGAAAAGACCATATGTTGGGGTAAGCGATGTTTTTTTATTTTTATTTTTATTTTTTATTTTAAAATTTTAAAATTTATTTTGTATTGTTGTTGTTGTCATGAAAAAGGTTTAGAATTTTTTATTTTTTTGAGAAACAAAAGGTTTAGAACCTAAGTAAATCAGTAATGCAATAAAATTATGCGGTCCATCTTATCTTATTTCAGACTTCAGAAATATGAGAGAGAGAGAGAGAGAGAGAGAGCAAATCTAAGTGAGTTTATGGAAGCTGGAAATTTGGAATGTGCATGTTTATAATACAGAAGGAGATTGTGTTATTTTTAATAGATCACTAGTTGCAACTCGCGATATGCGTGAGAATTATTTTTTTTTATAATTTTTAAATTTTTTGAAGAGTTTCAACTTATAGCGTAACCATTAGAGACTTTATTAATTGAGCTAATTAGAACTTACGCGTGAGAAAATTGACATGGTATTAAAAAGTAAAGGATCAAATTGAAATATGGTATATAGGATAGAGACAAAAAAAAGTAGTTTATCCTATAATTTATTAATTCTTGTATTATTGAAACTTGGATTTTAAGTTTATTTTTTGAATATTTATCATTTTTATTGCCTTTTTATGATCTATATTTTTAATTTCTAATGCCTATTTTGTTTATATTTTTAAGTTCAAAATTAAAGAGTTTGACCCAAGTAGGATAGCATTTCAAAAATTTTAACACAATAATTAAGGAAAAAAAGGAAAGAAATTTTGAGCCCAAAATTGAAAAAGCAACTTGTAAAATAGAATCAAGACCCAGTTAGTCTAAAATGGACCAACATGGACCGAATTGGATAGAATGTGACCAAAATGGACTGTTATGGACCAAATGGGACTAATAGGATCGAATTGGGATATTTTGGACCGAAATGGACCAAATAGACGGAATTGGACCGAATAGCACTGAAGTGGATTGAAATGGACCAAACAAGACTGAAGTGGACCGAAATAGATCAAATGGACCGAATAGACCAAAGTGGACCAAATAGACCAAAATAGACCGAATGGACTGTAGTAGACCGAATGAATTGAAATGCTACGCTGATGTGGCTTAATAGGAGTGTAGCAATAATAAATGCTACGTTTCAACTTTTAGATACAAGGGTTTTCTTTTCCTTCAATCAATTTGTCATCATAGATTATGCAAAGGATAGTTTCCTCTTAGATTTTTATAATAATCAATGCCCTTCAAGAAATGTCAAAATTTGGGTGAGGCAAGTCATTGTATGCACTGAAAGGAAAAAAAACAGTTGATATGCATAGCACTCATTAGGTTGATGATACGTGTCATGTGGACAACATGATGACCACATGGAAGGAGATCAAGTAGAAAATATCTTCAAATTTACATTTTCTAGTTGTTGCTAATGTTAGGTGGGAAGTAGTACTATGAAGATTCCTCATGCCATGCCTTATACACGGATGGGATATATATAAAGTTGGCTTCAAATTATACTTGGTGTAATTCTAAATAATGTTATACTACCCAATAGCTTGTAATAATTTTACATATATTTTGAAAATTCTACCGTTGAATTACATGTTCTATATATGTTTTTAGCACTCATGCCAAATTATATGTCAATTAGATATTATTTACCATTCAATCCATAAACTCATCTATTATGTATTATTTTAAACTACAAAAACTTGAATTTAAACAATTGATTGATGACATGACTATTAATCTTTGATCACTTTGAAATTTTACAAGTATGAAGAATATACGAAAATAATGTAATCTAATGGTATATTTGTCAAAATTTACGTCCAATTAAAAAATATTGAGTGGTGTAACATTGCTTAAAGTTACACCAGGTGTAACATGAACCCCATATATATATATATAGAGAGAGAGAGAGAGAGAGAGAGAGAGAGAGAGATATCAAATTATTAATTGTAAATAATTAGTAATGTTAATATTTAATCTCATATATATCATTTTTAAAAATATAAAATTGACGACTCTAATTTTTGTCAGTTCATTCAACTAATATCATTGTATCTAATTAATTCAAAAAAATACAATTTAGTTAATAATTATTAGTTTAGATTTTTGTGAAGTGGCAATTTTTTTAAAATAATAAAATTGAGTTAATAATTATTAGTATAGATTTTTGTGAAGTGGTAAAATTTTTTAGTGGTGTTGTTTATTATCATATATGCGAAAACAGTAAGTTGATGAGTAACTTGTAAATAAGTCTGAACTTATACGACAAGAAAACAAATCAAGCCTAAACATATAATTTAATTTAGTGATGAACTTGAACTATACTCTTATTGAAGTAAAATTAAATAAATGAAATACTTTTTGAACTTTTGTCACTCAATTAAGCTTGTTCACACCTGTATATATTTGGTACATGAAGATATGTATGATAGGGTCATAGTAATGCCACTGAAGAATAAGAATATTGTGCGTGTATTTGCTTGGCCTCATAATAGTTTGTCCTGTAAACTTTTTGAGATCTCACAGTTTTACATGTCATTATTCTAATATGTATATAAATTTTTTAATTAAATTTAAATTTTATTTTATATTTAAACCAGCCATTACAATCTTGGCACATCATATTTATAATTCTATTTATAAACATAGTTATAATAATGTCTAATTATAAATTATTTAATTTCATATACAACCTCAATCATAATTATTTCCTAATAATATTTATTATAATGATCAAATTTCATATTTAGACAAAACAAAAAAATTATATTATATTTATTTTTTTGTGTATTGCACATATTACCCATTAATGTATGTGTGTATATATATATATTATGGAGTAATATTAGGTTATGATTACATTTTGACTTGTTAATTAATATATAATAATTTACATATTCTTAAGATAAGTAATGCTACAATTGCAAATTATCTTACAACTTTTTTACAAACCGTTAATATGAAAAATTCTTATTGAGTTGCATCTAGGCCCATCATTGACATTATTTTTTTATACAACTACTTACTAAATCAGTAATTTGTAAAAAAAAAAAAAAAAAAAAAAATTTATAAAATAGTTTGGACCTTTAGCATTAATTTTCTTCTAAAGATATATTATTTCTGCATATATTGGAAGTGGGCATGGCTACTCCTCATTTCCCACACTAATAAGAGCATTAGTATTAGCTCATTTAAAATTTTCTGTCTATTTTACGCATAAGAGTCTACTTTTTCTATTTTGTACTATCATTTTACAAAACACCTACATTAGACTATCTATTATACACACTATTTTATTTAAATAATATTTTTTATTCTTTTGTTTATTATTATTTTATTAACATTACCCCATCTCTCTTCCTTTCATTCTCTCCATCTCCTTTCTCGACTCTCTGCCTCTCTCATATCCCAAACCCACACACTCACACATGGAGGCGAGGAGATCCGACGAAAATCGCAGCAAAGATTACGACAGTAGATCCGACAATAATGACGGCAACTTTGATGTATATCGGCGGCAACTCCGACGGTTTGGTTTTGATTTGTTTTGGGTTTTTTTCTAATGGGATTTTCGGTGGTTTGGTTTTGATTTGTTTTGGGTTTTTCTAATGGGATTTCTGGCGGTTTGGTTTTGATTTGTTTTTGGTTTGGATTGATTTTGAGTGGAGTTTAGAATGGGTTTTCTGGTGGGTTTGGGTTTATTTTAAGTTGGGTTTGGGATGAGTTTTCTGAAGAGTTTGAATTGATTTTGGTTTGGATTGATTTTGAGTTGAGTTTGAGATTGATTTCCAATGGTTGTGTTTGGATTTTCAATTGTTGAAGTGGGTTGGTAGTGCTGGATTGCAGTGGTGCTGGTGGTTGTTGGTGATTGGCCCAACTCTGGCGAAAGCTCTGGGCCCGGTCAGAGTAGAGGTGAGAGAAAAAATTAATAAAATAAGAATATACATAGTTACAGTAACTATGCATATTTACATAATTATTATAACAAATTTGTATATTTACACAATAATAGAAGGATTGATGCAGAGCAAATTTAAAAAATATTGCGTAAATTTTGCATCTTTTTCTATTTTGTACATCTTTACACCCATTGATGTGAATGCTCTAATGACAACTTCTATTATCACACTGAAACAAATAAAGTATTTTTTTGGATAATTTATTTGGGGAGGAGGGATATGGATTTTGGATTTTCCTTTAAAAATACTAGGAAGTGCCAAGAAAGTAAGTTGAGGGAGTAAAATATGATAGTTGGCATGCGGGGCATAACTGCATAAGCCGAGAATTCCCACGTAAATACTAGTGTTTTATTGTGTAGAGAATATATTAGCATTGGATAAATACTTACGTTTTATCATCAGCGTCGTTGTTTCTCTTGTTGTTTTTTTGACTGAAAAGATAGAAGTATATTGTTCTTCTTGTTACTAGCTAGGAATTGCATATATTATTACTTGATTGGCACAGCCTATGAAGCAAGACTAATCTAGTGGTTATTTTCTACATTAATTCTTTGTGCCTATACTAGTTCATACAAATGAAAGATATGGTACTATCTTTACCTCCATTTAACCACAAGACAAGAGGTTTGGTGGCAGAATTCTGAGGTGACTCCACAAAGTAATAAAACAATGCTCTCCCAGCTTTAGGGTCAACAGTAATATAGCCAGCATACTGATCGAAATCTACTCCTGGTTGTCCTGGCAAGGCATTGATCTTGTCAGCTTTCATCAACCCATCTTGGGCTCCAATATACACTGGAGAAAAATGGCTATCTTCATCTTCTAGTCCAATCCATAGTTCAGTATTTGGAGGATTTTGGGATTTTTGAGATTTAAGCAACTTGTAAAGGCTGTCAATCTGGCTGGCTTTGCAAAGGATGATAAAAGCTAAATGGTGAAAAGAGAGGAGAATAAGAAACCTTGTGAGGAATGAAAGCTTCATGACTCTTGTTGTTCCTTATTGCAAGTTAACTTAGTTCTATCAAGGCCAAGGGCTTAATTTTGGTGTCTATTTATATGGTAATACAAGTCTGAGTGACACAAATTTTCACATTTATTTTCATATCTGTTAAATTGGTATGTTGTGATTGATATTTATAAAAATTATGTAAATGGTGGATTCATGTGATCACAGATTCACACTTAGGCTGTATTTGTTTTGGCGTAAAACCTTTTCAGGAAATGATTTTACACCTCACTGTGTGCTTGGTTGCGTATGGAAAATAAAATTTTCCGGAAAAAATTTCCTTTGACCATGTGTTTTATGGTTTTGACCCGAAAATTGGTTTACATTTCTATTTTCACTACAAACCATTTTCGGGTCTCAGACATGGAGAGAGAGAGAGAGAGAGAGAGAGAGAGAGAGAGAGAGAGAGAGAGAGAGAGAGAGAGAGAGAGAGAGAGAGAGAGAGAGAGAGAGAGAGAGAGAGAGAGAGAGAGAGAGAGAGATCTCATCACTCACTCCTCTCTCACACGGTACTCTCCATCCTCTCTCACACGCACTCCTTTTCGATCGCACATCCAAGCACCGGCGAGTCGCACCCCAGCACTAGCGAGATCGTGCCACAAACCCACCTACCAATCGACCCACCTCATCCACCGGCGAGATCGCACCATGAACTCACGAACTGATCAACCCACCCAGTGAGTGACCCACTCCTAGATCGGCCCACCACCTTCAGATCGACCCACCTCGTCCACCGGCGAGTCGCACCCATGAACCGATCTCTCTCTGTCCCTCTCTCATGATTGGTCTTGTGATTTTGATTTTTTTGTTTTGATTTTTGTTTCTTGTGTTGTTTATATATTTTAATTCTCTGTAATAATATTTGTTTGGATCCTAAGAAAATGTGAGAAACATGATAAAAATGAGTTTTCTAAAGCATTTTCAGCAACACAACCAAACACTAGAAAATATTTTCCAAAACATTTTTTGGAATGCAACAAAACACTTGAAAATATTTTCCTTTCCCGAAAATAATTTTACTTGAAAATATTTTAAATTCAACCAAACACCCTTAGTCACGTCAACAGTTGCAATAAAAATTTCAATACTTTCAATACAAGTCGACTGATAGAATAAATTTCACAATTTTTTTGCTAATTGTTAAATTGGCATGTTATGATGAATGTTGATAACAATTCTAATGTGTTTAGATGACATGATTTTGACAATTAGATTTAAATTTGAGTGATTAAAAAATCTAAATAATTTATTTAAAAAGTTCAAAAAAAGGTTAAAAGTTTAGATTTGACAAATCTACCCAACATTTCAAAATTTTAAAATACTTTAATTTAAAATAACTCATAAAATTAATGAATTTAAAACCCCTTGATTTAAAATTCCTTGGTTTCAGGGTCCAAACGCAACCTTCATATAATCGGTGGATTCACGTTATCACCGTTGGCCAACGTGAACAGTTCTATAAAGATCACGAAAAAATTGTGTCAAGTCAGTGTTTATATGGTCCAAAGTGAACGATTCAGTGCGGACGATTCAGTGCTAGGGTCCAGTCATAGGCAGCATATTATTTAAGAAAAGACCGATCATGTTTTGTCAACACGTTAAGAGTGTGGCTGTAAAAAAAAAAGACAAAAGTAAAGAGCGTGTAAAACGGAGTCTTCTATGGCAAATACATGCGTGGTACACGTACATGATTGGACTCCTATAGCGTCTGTAGTGTTTACTCTTTAGATTGCATTGGACCTTTTGACTGACAATATTGACAAGACAGATGTCCAGATCTATGTAAAAAGTAAAAACACGATTTATAGAGGTTTAATTATTTTAATTTTAAATTGGATTTTCATTGCCAACAAATGAAATATGGTACAAATGAAACGGCCAAATTAGCAAAATGATAGTATTATTTTACTTCTAAAAAATTGTATTGTTTTAAAGTTATTTTTGTTAAAATTGTATTTCAAAATTACAAATTTTCTTCAAATTTTTGCTTAAAAAAATATTCACATTGAAATTGTGTTTTTAAAACATGATTTTTATAATATTTTAGAATCCCAATTTTATTAAGGGTCCGATTAATGTGTATTTTTAGGACACACATTAACAAATTTATTTTTGAAAAAGTTTATTCCAAATTAAAAAAATTGTTAATATTTTTTTAATTTCTAATAAATTTTTTTCAAAATTAATTTATTATTGTGTGCCCGACACTAAAATCCCTTTATCGAATCAAAATTTACTCTCACATCTAATCACATCAACCACTTTCTAATTGCTCCCCACAATTTCACACTTTCTCAATCTCTCTCCCATTTCTCACTTCATTGACGATCTCTGAGGTTTTTGTTCCCTAGTTGTGACACCACTGTCGTCACTTGTAGTGACCTGAGTTGTCCTATACAACTTTTGGATGACGACTTGAGCTCCACCATCAAATCTCTCTCCTCCAAGAATTCTCATATTAATTGGAAAAAAAAAAAATTAAAGGAAAATTTGATTCTCAAAGATTTGAGAACCTTTTGTCGTATCTTGTGAAAATTGGACATGATTATATCATTAAGTTCAGCATTAATGACCGGCTAATTGTCATGAAACTTTAGCACATCGGACATGAGGAATCAAGTGTTGGACTTGGAATCATGCGTGTCTTCTTTCCCTTTTTTTTTTTTTTTTAAAGGAGGAAAGCTATGTAAGGATATATATGGAAAATTTTCTGTAGCAAACCAGCAGTGATTGATCATTTACAATTTGTCATTTGTATAAGTATACCTCTCCAACGAGTTAGCTACAAAAGGTTGGAATCCTAGAAACGTATATCATCTCTACTCACTTTAAATATACCTCTACGTGGCCTTTGGAAAAGCAAGTCCCAGTTGGAAATTCTGCGAAAATTATATTGGTTTAACAAAGAGACAGTGAGACAGCATTGTCCCATACAAAATCATTTAGGTCCAATGGATCCGTGTTCCATTATTGCTGCAATTGCAGATAATGGACGACTTGGTTGCCCGTCAGTCATACCAGCTGATTTTTATGGGAAAAACATGATTATAATTATAAAATGAGTTATGACAATAATTAAATGTTTCCAGCCTTATTGCCATACAAAGTATAGAATGTCCATGTGCATTAAATCCATTGAGCTCTGACACAAGGGAAAAAAGAAAAAAAAGGGTTAATGCTCGCTCTATAAAAAATTTGACATTTAACATATTTCAAGTACTGGGCAAATTCCAATCCACCAGGCTGTCTTGGGGGTTGATGCTTTTTTTTTTTTTTTTTTTTTTGAGAATTTTCTTGGGGGTTGACGTGATTCTCAAATATATAATGAAAAATTATTAGTTTACATGAATAGTATTGTGTAAAGTGTATATTGTATGCAAAAATATGGCTAACATTTGCCACATTGGGAGAAAGTGGCAAACATTATGTGTGTGTGCACGTGCTCAAACATGTCAATGCCTCAACTGGTGAAATACTGAAATACCTTTAACAATTCCTCAATAGTGATTTTAATTTTTTATTTATTTATAAATCACCAATAAAGCCTTCTATAGGACTTATTGTGTATTGCGGAATGATTGGAATATGGAAAACTTTATTTTTTCAAGTATCTACGGATCTACCTATGAGAAAGTGGTACAGGTCTTTCATCGGACATGGAGTGTCTGTTGTATGAAAGTAGCTATGGCATGAGTATTGAGCTAGTTGGAAGTTGAGAGATTTGAGCAACTGTGACTAGGGGGTTACATTATGGTGTGAAGGCAGAGCTAGGTCTTGATGGTAATGAAGATGTAGGAATGTGTCAATTGAGTTTAGAGAATTTGGTGATTTATCTTGGACAAAATGGGCTTCTGCCCTTTTCGGGCAAATTAATTAGCTTTATACCCTCTTTCCTAAACTAAATAGGGAAATGTTATTCTTTTAAAACTCGATTTATGATAAATCGAGTTAGAAAAAAAAAATTTCTGAAACCCTTTAGTGGCGTTTTAATGAGCCTATAGTGACATTTTTAAGACCTATAGTGACGTTTTTTTAACTCAACTTCAATAAAATCGAGTTATAGGCAATTTTTTTACCTATAACTCGATTTCATTGAGGTCGAGTTAAAAAACGTCACTATAGGTTCCTTAAAACGTCACTATAGGGTCTAACTCGATTTATCATAAATTAAGTTTTGAAAAAGGGGCATTTCCTTAAATAAATCGAGTTTTAAATGAGGGACATTTCCTTATTTAGTTTGGGAAAGAGAGTATAAAGCTAATTAATTTGCCCGAAAAGGGCAAAAGCCCATTTTGTCCGATATATCTTGGGAGTTTGGTCCCTCGTAGAGTGAGGGTAATTGAATTTTGGTGTTGCAATTTAAGGCTCGTTTTGACTTGATCAACATGCTAAAATATGTGAGCTGAGATTTGATGGAATATGGGTTACAGGCTTACGGCAGAGGAGTAAATTGCTTAGTTTACTTTCTGAGGTCAATCAGGGAAGTAGTGCATGAGTGAAAAATCTTTAGTGTAGAGAATGACTGTCAAAACTTTATTGCTTAATGTTAGGTAGTTGTATTTTTGGGTGCTAGTAGTATCTCCTTATTAGGCTTAAGAGTTTTGGGGGAGGTTCTCATTATTTTACAAATGGGAGAGGCTGAGTCAAATTAATGGTAGGATCTAGTTGTCTTGATGTTGCTTAAATTGTACCTGAATCTTGAGAATATATTGGATTTAGTTTGTGTAAGAGAAGGTTTGTTCTCTGTACTTGTTGATGTGGTCTTGCTTTTGATTATTTCACCAAAAGAAGAAAAAAGAAAAAAAAAGGAAGACATAACACATCATGGAATTCAATGCTAAAAATAAATACTATTTAAGTTGACATATTAGTTTTGATATCAAACATCTACTTTTAAGGTAAAAAATTCAATTTTATTCATATTATTTAGAAATTGTGTCTTAAAAACACGATTTGAGTTTTACATATCTATTGGATATCAGTAAGGTCAATTTGGATATATCTAAGGAAAAAATTCAATAGAATTCATGCTAAATAGAAATCATGTAATAAAAATACTATTTCAATTCTACATATCAATTTGGATATGAGACATCCTAAGAAAAAAAAAAAAAAAGAATTCATGTTATACAGAAATTGTGTCTTAGAAATACTATTTCAGTATTATATATCAGTTTGGATATCAGATCCAAACCTTAAAGTTGTGGATATATACAAGGCAAAAATTTAAATAGTATTCATTTTATACCAAAATAGTGTGTGAGAAATGCTATTTTAGTTCACATATCAGTTTAGATATCAAACATTTACCTCTAAGGCAAAAATTCAATCTTATTCATGTTATTTAGAAACCGTGTCTTAAAAACATGATTTCAGATTGATGCAGCATAAGTGTGTAGAAGCAGAATTTGTAACATACAATTACTACTACTACTCTTTCTCGAAATCTAAGTTCTACAAGAACACTAGGCTAGTAGGCAAAATAATAGAGAGAACCTCTCTAGCAAACTTTTATTAATAAACACATAATATTAATCAACCTCTCTATAAAGAGTATTTAGAGGAATGAAATTTCTCCTACTCCTTTTAGAAAAAGAAATAATAAACTTACTTCTACTTGAGAAAGAAAAAAAAATTTAACTATGAAAAGAAAAACAATTAAAATCTTAATTCATTAAGGAAAAGGATTTTAATTGAACTTGTAAAAGCAAATAAATCCTAATTCCTCTAGGAAAAAGAAAACAATATAAAATATTAAAATATTTTATTCTCCATTAACCAATCTGTATCACAAATCTACATATTAGTATGGATATTAGACATCCAAACCTTTAACGTTTGGATATCTCTTTGGAAAATATTTAATAGTATTCATGCTATACATAAATCATGTCATATAAAGACTATTCTAGTCTATATATCAGTTTGGATATCTTTAAGGCAAAAATTCAAATGTTATTCATTTCATACCGAAATCTTGTCTTAGAAACAAAATTTAATTTCACATATGAGTTTGGATATCAAACATCAACCTTTAAGGTAAAAATCCAATCTTATTCATGTTATTTAAAAATCCTTTTCTCCAGTAGGAGTCAATCCATGACATTGCAGAAACTATTTGAGCTTAGGTTACAAGTAACTGGATAATATAATTTTTTAGAAATTACTGTGTCAGAGAGCAATTTATTCTGATGGGGGTGTTAGAGATATATTAGCCCATTAGTATAGGCCCAAGCCTAATTCTACTTTGTGTGCAAGCCAAGTCTCCTACTTGTACTAGAAGTCTATTAGTCTAGGGTTTAGTCTACTATATATACACATGTTATGATTCATTGTAACACAGGATTTGTACTACACTATAATATATTATTGATATAGCCATTTAGGGTTTCCTCCGTGGATGTAAGCCGTTAGGCTGAACCACGTAACCCTCATGTGTTATTGTGTTCTATACTTTATGCTTTCGCTTCCGCATCTATACTAGCATATTCAACATGGTGTATTAATGCTAATATTTAACAGGGGGAAAGCTTCCGTATAAGGAAAAATGAGATCATGGTCTGTGCTCGTTTTGGTTTGTAGCTTGGAACCATATGAATTTATTGTGATGGGGGAAGTTTCAACGTAAGGAAAGATGAGATCACTAACCCTCATGTGTTATTGTGTTCTATACTTTATGCTTTCGCTTCCGCATCTATACTAGCATATTCAACATGGTGTATTAATGCTAATATTTAACAGGGGGAAAGCTTCCGTATAAGGAAAAATGAGATCATGGTCTGTGCTCGTTTTGGTTTGTAGCTTGGAACCATATGAATTTATTGTGATGGGGGAAGTTTCACCGTAAGGAAAGATGAGATCATGGTCAGTGCTCGTTCTGGTTGGTAGCTTGGTACCATATGCCCAGCTCCCCTTACTGTGGTGAATGTCATTCCTTTGTACCTAACCACATATCCTCCAACCTGCTACCATCGACATGTTGAAAATTCATAACCCTGTTTAATGTTGGGTAAACTATGGGATCAATTATCTTAAATATTTACCTCGTTGTCAAAATACCATGGGCCCCAAGCAGTGGTGACCGGTAGTTTTAGTGTGTTTATGGAGTACCTAGAGGAGGTTACTGGAACTACGCTATCTATGTCGCCATTGCAGGTTTCATTGAGAGAGAGTTAAAGGTGTTAGCAATTGGTAGCCTGTATTATAGTTACATTAGTTTTTTTTTTTGGTTGTGCACACAGCCTTAGAAACACGATTTCACAATTTAAATCAAATTGTGTTTTTAGCTTCCTCAAAAAAAAAAAAAAAAAAAAAAATCAAATTGTGTTTTGAAAACATAATTTCAATTGAAATGCCGCACATGCTCCATACATACTAGTGTGTAGTAATCAGTGCTCTTATATCTAATTACTGTAATAGACTAACAGCTTTGGTTCATTTGTGAAGAGAGAAATTTTGATAGGATTTTCTCTTTAATAAGAAATATCAGAGGGATCATTCGAAAAAAAAAAAAACCAAAAAGCTCATGGAAAGATGAGGAGCTACGTAGCTGTATATCCATACGCTAATTCCACTTGTAATGAGCTCAATTACAGTGGGCAGAATTGTCGTTGGACTCTCTGTCCATGCAAAATGTCTGCAGGCAGCACAGTAGAAAAATTTGTAATTTACATTTGGTGGCAGAACGATCTTAGCTTTGCCTGTATGGTTGTTATACGTGAGAATGTCCTGTTTTTCGCGGAATATTGGGATTAATGGTAATATTTTATTTACATGTTAATGTTAGCGGATAAAGTTATATGAAGGAGGAAACTTATATATATAAGGATACGCAATATATTGTCTAATCCCAAGTGGTGAAGTTATTTTATTTTTTCCACCAAAGGGAGGAAAGTTGTAAAACTAAGTACACGTAAATTTTCATTAGTATAATTGTATTAGGCGTACCACTCCAAGCAGTTAGCAACAAAAGGATGGAAGCTTGGGAATTTTATATTATAATATTTTCATAACAAATTATAGATGATGGTAAATTGTTACTGGTTCTAATTTAAACTTACTATTTAAATAAAAAAAATATTCATTTTCCAAAAACCAAAAAATATGTTGTACAGGCACTGATAATAGTTTCTTCCAATTTTGAAATACAACATAGGAAGTTATTACATGTAAAAAACCAATGTAAATTCTAGGAAGCATGGAAACTCCACTTTTCCTCAACTACCCGTGTTCGATGCGTATTGTACCTGATTCCTCTAGAATGCCATTGCATGTCTCAACATTTTTTTTAAAAAAAAGTGACAATACGCACATCTAGGATATGCCTTTAATATGGCTCGGATAATGTTGAGGAGGTGTCAAGATTGCGATAAGAAAAAAAGCTTGGAAGCTCGATAGATAAGCTAGGTGTCGAGAAGCCTCAATTGTTGACCGGTTAATATGCTTTCACACTAAGCCTCAATTGTTGACCGATTAATATGCATTCACACTAAGCCTCAATTGTTGACCGGTTATTATGCATTCACACTAGTCCAGCCATGTACTAGATTTTGGGTCTTTGGGTTGATAATTACAATATTATAATAAAAATTGTTTATATAGTCGTATGGTTTAGGCTTTGAAAATTTGATTATGTATGAATAGTATGTATAGTCATATGGACCTTTATTGGCTCTAAGATTGATTTGGCAGAACTATATTATTGCACTAGCTATCTTTTAGCTATATTGAAGTTTCATGAATATCTATGATTACGTTAATAGAAAAATCTGATTAGGCAGCAATATATATAAGTCCAAAAATCTGATCAAAGCTGAAAGTAAATTGGATAGTTAGGTGAATAAATGGAGAATTTTGGATATATCAATATTGTCTAGGATAAAACCGTTTAAGTGTGAAAATAGATTTTTAAGTGGGAAATTGTGTATTGATGAACCTATTTTTGGTGTTGCTAGGTTCTAATTCTACTGAATTGTTGTGATTCAAGGGAGGTTGATTTCTTTTATTTATTTTTGCAACGAAGAGGTAAGTGGGGTTTACTAATTTTGGGGGTTTTCCCAAAATAGTGTTGATTATTAAACTATTTCTCATATCAAGAAATATGTTGATATTCTATATATAAATTGATATTTTATAAATGTTTAATGTGCACATTGACTATTCGTTTTATGAAAAACTTGTGGGACAACCTAATTTATTTAAACTTGTACGTGTGAATATGTCTTTATATTTTGAGAATTATGAATGGATTATTTTGTGAGCATATTGAATATGTTTTGAAAACCTATGACAAATCATGATTAGAAGCTCAGTATGGTATTTAATCCTTAGTAAGGGACAATCATACTGTAGCTAGTCCTTAGCAAAAGACGGTCCCAGAAAAGGGGATAGTGCACTTTTGATAGCTTTTTAGCAAGAGAGTGTACTATTGAGGATCCAAAAAGGAAGCTCTTTAGCAAGGGAGTGCACCTTTAGGTTCCAAATGAGCATTCCTTAAGAAAAAGGTATGGAAAGGAGGTTCTAGTCCTAAAAGAGGACAACACAACCCTATCAATGGGGCGTAAACGTTGACCATGAGAAAAGCCTAGGAAATTTTTTATATGATGGTATATATTATGATGGTTCACAATATTATTTTTTTATGTGAAATATTTGATGACAAAATATTGATGAATTACAAGTTATGAATTTGTTGAAAGAATTATTTATTTGAAAGGTTTGTTTCCACACCCCAATGTTAGTGAATTCCACTTATTGAGTTATCTCACCCCCCTTTATTTCCCATTACAGATACATTAGAGGGATTTTTGGAGTAGAGATTCTTAAGAGACAGCAGTTACGAATTATTTTGTGGAACTGAGGATTTTATTATTATTTTATGGCATTAAAAATTGTATTGGAGAATTATTTTGATGATGTTTTGAATTTGGTGAATTAGAGCTCTGACTTTTGTGATGAGATACAAGGTTGCTGGTTTCTTTTATTTAATATTTTTATAGATTATTCAAATTAAATAGAGTTTTATTGCTTATGATTCTGGGGCGTTACAGTTGTGGTATCAAAGCTTAGGATATGATTCCGTAGACACTTGAAAACTAGGTTATGATTTTATAGACACTTGAAAACTAGGTTATGATCCTGTAGACACTTGAAACTAGGTTATGATCTTGATTTTTTTTGTCAGAGCATTTGGTTAGGTTATGTTTGATGAGATATTTTAAATAATTTTGGCAATGTTACTTCTTATGTGTAGTAATAATAATTGTTGCACCGTCTATATTTCTTGATTTCTTTGTTAACTAGGTATCATGCCACCCAAAAAGATGAGAGTAGCTAATTCCAATAGCGAGGAACCTATTGTTAATTTGCGAAGGCCAACCAAAGCAAGGGTTGATACTGAGGCTGAAGTCACTCAAGACGTGAGAAATAATGAACGTCCTAGGGTGACACGCACTAATCCTTTGGATGAAGCTACTGCCTGATTGTTGGATAGGTTGGCCCATGTTGCTCATAGAGGCGTAGGTAGAGTAAAGGCAAGGGCTGGTTGCTCTTTTGAAACTTTTATGAAGCAGAATCCCTTTTCTTTTGATGGGAAGCCAAATCTCACAGAAGTTGAGAATTGGTTCTTGTAGATGGAGAAGTTGTTAGAAGCTTTAGATTGCACTGACTCTCAGAAGGTGCAGTTTGCAACTTTCAAGTTGATTGGGGAAGTTGAGCATTGGTGGAGATCCACTAAGGCCATTTTGGAGGGAATGGATACTGAGAGAAACCCCATCACTTGAGAGAAATTTAAAGGGGTTTTCTATGATAACTACTTCCTTGAGGTGGTTCGGGAACGAAAAGAGAGGGAATTTGCTGATTTGGTACAAGGAAGTATGACTGTTGAGCAATATGCAGCTAAATTCATCGAGTTATCTTGCTTTGGACCCCACTCGATCCTTACTGAGGCAAAGAAAGCAAGCGGATTTCAAAAGGGGTTGGATGAGAGACTTCGACACCATCTGATTGCATTAGGGGTTGATAATTATGCAGAGTCAGTTAAGATAGCTATAAGACTGGAGGAAGATTTCAAGAACAATGTTAGGAAGGAGAACCCACCTAGAAACACTGGATAGACAGGCTTTCGACAAGGTAGTGCTTAAGGTCATTGGAATAAGAAATGATATTTTGGGAGGTCTGGGAATAATTCATCATCAAATAAGCCAGAAAATAAGAATCCACCCCAGAATGCTCAAGGTAGAAGTTCGAATGCTTACCCTACATGTGGAAGGTTTCATGGAGATAAGCCGTGTTTCTTTGAAGGAAAGGCTTGTTATAATTGTGGGAAGACAGGACACTTATCTAGAAGCTGTACATCTCCTCAACAAAACTCAATGGCACAACCTGGAAAGAATGATCAAAGGAGGAAAGCACAAGGGAGAGTGTTTGCACTCACACCACAAGACGTTCAAGCTTCGGATACTGTGGTTACAGGTATCCTCCCATTATTCTCAAACTTTGCTAAAACTCTATTTGATTCTGGATCTACACACTCTTTCATCTCCTCTCGATATGCTATGTTATGTGATAAGAAACCTGGACTTATGGATTATGACTTGTCTGTGGCCATACCTATGGGTGATTCTTTGGTGTGTAATTCTATGCTTAAGTCTTGTGTCATCCAAATTGAGGAGAGGGAAATGTTAGTAGATTTGATTTTGATGGACATGTATGACTATGATGTAATTTTGGGAATGGATTGGTTGGCGGCTTATCATGCTAGTGTAGATTGTTTTAGAAAAGAAGTGGTGTTTCGGCGTCTAGGAGAACTTGAATTTCGGTTTAAGGGCTCCAGGATGCATGCTTTATCTAGGGTGATATCAGCCCTTCGAGCTAAGCGTCTATTACGGAAAGGATGCCAAGGGTACCTAGCTCATGTGGTGGACACTAGGAAAGAGGTATTAAAGTTGGATGATATCCCTGTTGTAAGGGAGTTTCTTGATGGCTTTCCTGAAGACCTACCAGGGATACCTATAGATAGGGAGATTGAATTCTCTATTGATTTGCTCCCTGGAGCTTCTCCTATTTCGAAAGCACCATATCGGATGGCACCAACTGAACTTAAGGAACTCAAGGAACAGTTAAAAGAACTCCTTGATAAGGGGTTCATCAGACCAAGTGCATCTCCTTGTGGTGCAGCAGTTTTATTTATGAAGAAGAAAGATGGGACTATGAGGTTGTGTATTGACTACCATGAGTTGAATTGGGTTACTGTGAGAAACAAATACCCTCTCCCTCGTATTGATGACCTATTTGATCAATTACAAGGGGCACAAGTCTTCTCTAAGATTGACCTTCGTTCTAGGCATCACTAGTTGAAAATCAAGGGTAAAGACATACCCAAGACAACTTTCAGGACTAGGTATGGACACTATGAATTCTTGGTAATGCCTTTTGGATTGACTAATGCTCCTGCTGTATTTATGGACTTGATGAATAGGGTGTTTCATGAGTACTTAGACTGCTTTGTTATTGTCTTTATTGATGACATTCTAATCTTCTCCAAAAGCATGGAAGAACATGAAGAGCACTTGAGAATTATTGTTCAAATTTTGAGGGAGAAGAAGCTATATGCCAAGTTTAAGAAGTGTGAATTTTGGCTTGACCAAGTGGTGTTCCTAGGGCATGTGATATCTAAGGTAGATATTTTTGTAGACCGTAGTAAGGTTGAAGCTGTGGTTGATTGGGTAAGATCGATGAATGTGAGTGAGATTAGAAGCTTTTTAGGCCTTGTTGGCTATTATAGGAGGTTTGTGGAGGGATTTTCCCGTATTTCAGCCCCTTTGACTCAACTAACTCGTAAGAATGCCAAGTTTGTGTGGACAAAAGAATGTGAGAAGAGTTTTCAAGAACTTAAGCAAAGGTTGGTTACTGCACCAATATTAACCATCCCTAGCAACTTGGGAGGCTTTGTCATTTATAGTGATGTTTTAAGAAAAGGGCTTGGTTGTGTGTTGATGTAGCATGGTAAAGTCATAGCTTATGCATCCTACCAATTAAAAAGTTACGAACAAAATTATCCCACTCATGATTTGGAGTTGGTTGCAGTGGTGTTTGCATTGAAGATTTGGAGACATTATTTGTATGGTGAAAGGTGTGAAATTTATACAGATCATAAGAGCTTGGAGTACTTCTTTACTCAGAAAGAATTGAATATGAGACAATGAAGGTGGCTTGAGTTGCTTAAAGATTGTGATTGCTCAATCAATTACCATCCATGCAAGGCTAATGTGGTAGCTGATGCACTTAGTCAAAAGTCTTCCGGTTTCTCAGCTGCCTTGTTAACTACTCAAAAGGAGATTATTAAGGACTTGGAGAGGATGGGAATTGAAATTGTCATGGGTGAATCCCAAGTCTTTATGGCCAGTTTGACAATACAACCCACTTTGATTGAAAAGATTAAGAGTTCACAGGTTAATGATGCACAAATTGTAAAGATCATAGAAGAAGTACAAGAAGTGAAGAGACCAAGATTTAATGTGTCTAATGATGGTGTTTTGAGGTTTGGAAATAGACTTTGTGGGCCAAATGATTTTGCATTAAAGAAGGAGATTATGGAAGAAGCCCATCGTACCCCATACTTAGTGCAACCTGGTAGCACTAAAATGTATCGTGACATTCGAGAAACTTATTGGTGGAATAACATCAAGAGAGAGATAGCTCAGTTTGTGGAGCAATGCTTGACTTGTTAACAAATTAAGGCACTACACTAGAAACCTTCAGGATTGTTGCAACCACTTCCCATTCTTGAGTGGAAGTGGGAGCGTATATGTATGGATTTTGTGACTAGTTTGCCAAGATCTCCTAAGGGACATGAGGTCATTTGGGTAATTGTGGATAGGATGATAAAAACAGCACATTTTATTCCAGTTAAGATGACTTACTCACTTGATTAGCTGGCACAGATATATATTGATGAGATTGTGAGTCTTCACGGAGTTCCAGCATCAATTGTGTCTGATCGAGACCCAAGATTCACCTCAAAGTTTTGGGAAAGCCTACATAAAGTTTTGGGTACTAATTGATGTGCATGAAATATATACAATAAAGTACTCACATATCCACATATTTAACCTTACTTTTATGTTATTTTGTGATTGATTATATAATATTTTTGTATTGCAGGTAACAAGGGCTTTACATGCAAAGTGGGGCTAGGTCAATTGAATCAAGCCAACTTACATCTAGCCAGGAATGAATTCAAGAGAAGACCAACCCAATTAAATTTAAGTCCAATTAGAGTAAGGAATCAAAGGAAACTTGCACCAAATCCAAGTCCAATTCGGATTAAGATTCCAGCCTGCACATTAGTTAGTATTTTCGGCATAAATTTTGGTTCAAATGTCCAATTGAGATGATTCAAGTTGGGCTGGAAATTTAACTTAAAGGGCTACAACTTTGTAGTTTACCAAAAGTCCGAATTCAGACATTAAATGGGCTGAAAACGTCGGTTAAGTGAAGGCTAGTGCTAGGGTTGAAGGCCGAATGTATAGAGAGTGTGGCTACTTCTTTGGTTTTCTTCCATGACAGTTAGTTTTATTTTATTTGTCTAGTTTAATGTTTAGTATTTTATGTTTGTGTTTTCTTTCAATTACTATGAGTAGCTAAATTTATAATTAGGGTTGAGGATGAAACCTTATTAAGGATTATTAGTAATATTTATGTGATTTGATTTTTCCCACAATAGTTATTCTTTAATGATTTAAATTGTTCTTGTTTCATATCAATTGACTAAGATGAGATTCTAGATATGAGTTCAATCATGTTTTTCTCATGATTTAGGATTTGTCTTAATTAATTGAGTGCTTGGTTTATTAATTCTTGATTATAAAATTGGATATCGCTTGTGATTTGTCTGTCAATGGATACAATTTATGATTTGATTTTTAGAATTGGATATATCTTGTGATTTGTTTGGCTACGGATACAATTGATGATTTGATTTTATACTTAAGAAGCGAAGACGAACATGCTTTTGATTTTTAAAATAAGGATTTTAATGAGAATATTTTCCAGGATAGCAAGATTGATTTCTAGATTATCATGTAGTGAGTTGGGAAAAATTAATGATCATAAATATATGCAAATATGAATTAACAAGGCGGATTCCAAAACCTCATTTTCTTTTACTTGATTGTTTACATCTTTTTATTGTTTTATATCTTTTGCTTAGTTTAACTATTTGCTTAATTTTATTATTTGCTTAGTTTATTTAATCTCAGAAAAACCAATTTTCATTAAACTAGATTAGGATTAATTTGTTTAAGGATTAATTGATTTTCCTACGTTCATTCAAGTCCCTGTGGGTTCGACCTCGTTCTTGTCCAACTATATTTTGGTACGGTTCGTACACTTGCGAGTATTTTAAAATTTCACAACACTAATCTTAGCTTTAGTACAGCCTTCCACCCACAAACAGATGGATTATTAGAAAGGACTATTCGTACTTTGGAGGATATGTTAAGGGCTTGTGTATTGGATTTCAAAGGGAGTTAGAAAAAATACTTGTCTTTAGTGGAATTTGCCTATAATAATAGCTACCACTCTAGTATTGAGATGGCTCCCTATGAGGCTTTGTATGGTAGAAAATGTAGGTCTCCATTGTGTTGGTAAAAGGTTGGTGAGAGAAAATTGTTGGGACCAGAAATTATTCAGATGACATCTGAGAAGATTGATCTGATTCATAAAAGATTGCAAACAGCAGAAAGTCGACAGAAGAGTTATTATGACAACTCAAGAAAGAAAGTAGAATTTGAAGTTGGAGATATGGTATTTTTGAAAGTCTCCCCAATGAAGGGTGTGATGAGATTTGGGAAGAAGGGGAAGTTGAGTCCCAGATTTATTGGTCCATTTGAGATCCTGAAACGTATTGGTAAAGTTGCATACTAGTTGGCCTTATTGTCTACACTTGCAGGAGTGCATAATGTGTTTCATGTTTCCATGCTGAGGAAGTACATCTCGGATCCTTCATATGTCTTGAACTATGAGCCACTCAAGATTAAAGACAACTTGACTTATGAGGAAGTTCCAATCCAAATACTTGATCGCAAGGATCATGTGCTACGCACCAAGGCCATATCATTGGTTAAGGTTCTTTGGAAGAATCACATAGTGGAGGAGGCATCTTGGGAGCTAGAAGATGAGATGAAATCAAAGTATCTAGAGTTGTTCGTTAACGAAGGTATGTACAATTTCGAGGACGAATTTTTTTTTTAAGGGGGGAAGGATGTAACACCCCATAATTTTGATACCAATTAGATTATTATATGTAAATTATAAAGGAGGCCTACAATTAAATGGATTAAATTGATTGGGCCTAAGATGTAAAAAATAAGATAAATGTTGTGGGATATGAAGCCCAAGTGAGGTGGCATAAGTAAAAAAAAAAAAGGGCATTGATAACCCTAGCATTTTACCTTTTGTGTTACATGTGTATCCTTTTTGTTTTCAGCCGCAACACACTAGGGAGCTGTTTCTTTTCTTCTCTACGGCTATTGCACAAGTAGTTCAGGTATGGTTTGTCTTGCTCCAAATTTAAGAAGTTTGAATAGTTAATAGCTAGCAATTGTCATGAGCCTAGACTATCATTATACTAATAGAAAAAAAAAGGGCTTCTAGAATTGTTATTATATTTGATTAAGAATGGTAATATGGATGTATGTCAGGAAGACTTTGAGTTGAACCAAATAGAGTAATAGGCTTGGACCTTGTCACCATGTTAAAGGGAAAAGAGTGTTTGTGGTTAATATGCTTTAACACTAAGCCTCAATTGTTGACCGGTTAATATACATTCACACTAAGCCTCAATTGTTGACCGGTTATTATGCATTTACGCTAGTCCAGTCGTGTACTAGATTTTGGGTCTTTGGGTTGATAATTACAATGTTATAATAAGAATTGTTTATATAGCCGTATGGTCCAAGCTTTGAAATTTGATTATGTATGAATAGTATGTATAGTCATATGGACCTCTATTGGCTCTAAGATTGATTTGGTAGAACTATATTATTACCCTAGTTATCTTTTAGCGATATTGAAGTTTCATGAATATCTATGATTACGTTAATAGAAAAATCTGATTAGGCAGCAATATTTATAAGCCCAAAAATCTGATCAAAGCTGAAAGTAAATTGGATAGTTAGGTGAATAAATGGAGAATTTTGGATATATCAACATTGTCTAGGATAAAACCGTTTAAGTGTGAAAATAGATTTTTAAGTGGGAAATTGTGTATTGATGAACCTATTTTTGGTGTTGCTAGGTTCTAATTCTACTGAATTGTTGTGATTCAAGGGAGGTTGATTTCTTTTATTTTTTTTTGCAACTAAGAGGTAAGTGGTGTTTACTAATTTTGGGGGTTTTCCCAAAATAGTGTTGATTATCAAACTATTTCTCATATCAAGAAATATGTTGATATTCTATATATAAATTGATATTTTATAAATGTTTGATGTGCACATTGACTATTCGTTTTATGAAAAGCTTGTGGGACAACCTAAATTTATATAAACTTGTACGTGTGAATATGTCTTTATATTTTGAGAATTATGAATGGATTAATTTGTGAGCATATTGAATATGTTTTGAAAACCTATGGCAAATCGTGATTAGAAGCTCAGTATGGTATTTAGTTCTTAGCAAGGGACAATCATACTGCAGCTAGTCCTTAGTAAGGGACGGTCCTAGAAAAGGGGATAATGCACTTTTGATAGCTCCTTAGCAAGAGAGTATATAATTGAGGATCTAAAAAGGAAGCTCCTTAGCAAGTGAGTGTACCTTTAGGTTCCAAAGGAGCATTCCTTAAGAAAAAGGGATGGAAATGAGGTTCTAGTCCTAAAAGGGGATAGCACAACCCTGTCAACGGGATGTAAATGTTGACCACGAGAAAAGCCTAGGAAATTGTTTATATGATGGTATATATATTATGATGGCTCACAATATTATTTTTTTATGTGAAATATTTGATGACAAAATATTGATGAGTTACAAGTTATGAATTTATTGAAAGAATTATTTATTTGAAAGGTTTGTTCTCACATCCCAATGTTAGTGAATTCCACTTATTAAGTTATCTCACTCCCCTTTATTTTCCATTACAGATACATTAGAGGGATTTTTGGAGTAGAGATTCTTAGGAGACAGCAGTTACGAACTATTTTGTGGAACTGAGGATTTTATTATTATTTTATGGCATTAAACATTATATTGGAGAATTATTTTGAGGATGTTTTGAATTTGGTGAATTAGAGCTCTGACTTTTGTGATGAGATTCAAGGTTGTTGGTTTCTTTTATTTAATATTTTTATGGATTATTTAGATTAAATATAGTTTTATTGCTTATGATTTTGGGGTGTTACACTTGAAGTATTAAACACATCCTAAATTTATCCAAATACAAGTAAAGTGCGTTTTATCAAAGAATTAGTCAATTTCATAAAATAGTGATATATGTTCCTAACAAGTGAATCACATATATCCTAGCAATATCATATATGTACCATCATCTCCTTATTGGGAGAGGTGTTGATCTCGAAGTATCCTATTTCTTTATAAAACTGTATTTTGCTGTTGATTGAAGTGTTAAGCTTACTTCCAAAATCTAAAATAAGTCATATTTGTGGGTTGTAATAGAAATTGAGCTCGGCTCAATTTGAAGAATAATTTTATTTATGTTATTATTGGGAAAATGAATTGAATTTACATTCAAATTTAGGCTTGAAGATAAAATAAGTGAAACTAAAAAATAATAATGAGTTTGTGAATAAACTCTTGAATATAAAACTCCATTTGGGTGTATATAATATCCCATGTTTATGTGCATATCTATTTTTTATTTTATTATGTTTATATGTATAACTTATAAAGAATTGATATTGGATTTTGTAAGTTTGCAAATAATTTTATAAGATCTCAAATTGTTATTTGGAATTAATTATTAATATTAATAGAAAATCTCATATGTATAATTTTTAATAACATAAAGTTGGTGGATCTAACTTTATAAGTTCATTAAAAAAAAAAAAAAAATTCTATCTAATTAATTCAAACACAATTTTTTAATTATTATTTATTTGTTAATTACTCATTTAGGCTTGTGAAGGAGTAAAATTTTTTAGTGGTGGTTTTTATCATATCTAAGGAAAGAGTAAGTTGATGAATAACTCGTGACTAAGTTTGAACTTCTACCCAAAAAAAAAAAAAAAAAAATCAAATTTGAACATATAATCTAGCTTAATATGATAAGCTTGAGTTTGATTCATATTTGAAATGAAATTAAATAGATCAATAAGCCACTTTGCAACAGTATATATTTGGTACACGAGGATATGAGAGTGATGTGGTAGTAGTGCGATTTCAGAATAAGAAAGATTAAGTGACTTGAGTGATTAATATCTATAAATTCGATATTTTAAGATTGTTATTTCTATATATAGGTTAGGGAGTAAGTTGAGCAAGTAGCTAGAACTTGACAGCTGGCATGCGGGGAAATAGGCCAAGAATTCCTACGTAAATAATTTGTGTTTGATTGTGTGGACATATTAGGATTATAATCTAATATTCTTTTTTCTATTGTGCATGGATGTTCATATAATATAAGAGTGTCCGTATTATATATTATGAATAATATTATCATTGGAGTCGCTGTTGTTATTGTTATTATTACTACTAGGAAGTATATATAATATGTTATCATTTAATTGTCACAGCCTATGAGATCTGATTAATCTTTTTTTGTGTGTATTTTCTACATTTTTTGTGTGTGCCTATACTAGTTCATATAAATGAAATTGAAATATGTGGTACTGTAATTACCTCCATTTAACCACAAGACGAGAGGGTTGGTTGTAGAATTCTGAGGTGACTCCACAAAGTAATAGAACAGTTCTTTCCCAGCATTCGGGTCTACGGTAATATAGCCAGCATACTGATCGAAATCTACTCCTTGTGGTTGTCCAGGCAAAGCATCGATCTTATCAGCTTCTTTCAACCCATCTTGGGGTCCAATATACACTGGAGAATAATTACTATCATCATTGTGTAATCCAACCCATAGTTCAGCATTTGGAGGATTTTGAGATTTTCGAGATTTAAGAAACTCGAAAAGGTTGTCAGTCTGGCTGGCATTGCAAAATATGGGAAAAACAAAATGGTGAAAAGAGAGGAGCAGTAGAAAGCTTGTGAGAAATGAAAGCTTCATGGCTCTTGTTGTTGCTTATTGCAAATTACGTACTTTAGTTTCGTCAAGGGCTTTTGGTGTCTATTTATATAGCAGTAAGTGGAGGGATACAAAAATATTCAGTTATTGAGTCGGCATTTTGTGATTGGTGCTACTCCAATCACAATTGTTCTTGTCAACCATTGTAACAAAAATTGTGAAAATTATTGTGTCATT
The DNA here is from genome assembly GCA_029955455.1 of Quercus agrifolia. NCBI lineage: Eukaryota > Viridiplantae > Streptophyta > Magnoliopsida > Fagales > Fagaceae > Quercus > Quercus agrifolia. The sequence goes on along the minus strand of JARQAD010000001.1, from coordinate 87,757,528 downwards.
AGTATTAGTGTTAACATAGGCCAAGGCGAAGTAAATGATGCAGTGCCGAAAAGAACATTCTCTAGCTAGGGACCATTCATAGGCAGCATATATAATTGGCTTGTAGCAAGCAGCAGGCCGCATAGAAATCTCAGAATGCAAAGCTTTGCCTTTGAAAAGGCGCATAGAAATCTCAGGATGCAAAAAGCTTTACTTTTTGACTTTGAAAGGTAATTTGAGAAGCACCGAATTTTTGCCTGCATGGTTGTTGTTGTGCAGATAGCACCCCAGGACTCAAATCAATAACAGTAAATAAACGGAAATTAAATAACAAGCACACACAAAGAACACAAAAATTTACGTGGTTCGGCAAACTGCCTACCTCCACGGAGACGACGGAGAAATTTCACTACAAAAAATAAGGAGATACAATAGTGCACAAGAACACTCTCAAAAAACCCAAATCCCAATACACCCTAACTCTCTCTCACCCACAAGACAAGAAAACTCTATTCTTCTTCTTATGCGGCTGCTGCTCACTAGGTTAATTGGAATAATCTCTATATTCTCTCTCTTGTGTATTGCCCTTCAACACAAACCTAATATATATATATATATATATATATATATATTATAGGTCGGCTATACTAGGAATTATATTCCTAGGTGAACTTGGTTTCCTAATACTACTTGACTTGGGCTTGTGGCAATTCAAGCCACACACACGGCCCACTTCAACAAATCTCCACCTTGGCTTTAATTGATTAAGCTACACTAGCAAACTCCTCCATCGCCTCCACCTTAGCCCTTAAGGGCTTATAAGCTGCAAACACCAATCAAGTCCAAGCAGTGCTTGAACTTGTCTGTTGGAACTGTCTTTGTCAACATACTAGATGATTCCCAAATCTTATTCTTCTGTAGTGAGCCCATCTCTTCTACATCCTTGTAAGACAATGGATCTCCACTGCTAGTTATGAGAGCAAAGCTAACCATGTCTTCAAAGCCATATCTCTGTGGTGCTTTATGAACCCGCTTCTCTCTACCTTTAGCAATTGAATAAGACTCTTCTTGTTGCTGTGTGGATCAATCTCAACATCACCCTTATCACTAGGTGAACTATTCTCGTCAAGCTCCACCTCAACAGTTAATTTCTCCTGTGGACTATCATCACATGTCTCTGCTTCATTCTGTTTTAACATAAAGGCTTCATCAAATATGACATCTCTGCTAGTCACCGTTTTCTTTGAGATTGGATCCCAAAGTCTGTAGCCTTTAACACATTTTTCAAAACCAAGAAATACACATTTTCTTGACTTCGAATCCAATTTAGAACGCTCTCCACTCTGCACATGCACATAAGCTGGACAACCAAAGATTTTTAGACTCGAATAATCAATTGGTCTACCTGACCAAACCTCTTCTGGAATCTTGAAATCTATGGCTGATGATGGAGATCTATTAATAATGAAGCTTGCTGTGTTAACTGTCTCTGCCCAGAACACCTTAGGCAACCCTGCATTCAATCTCATGCATCTGGCTCTTTCTGCTAAGGTTCTGTTCATTCTCTCCGCAACCCCATTTTGCTGTGGAGTTCCTTTAATTGTGAAGTGACGAGTAATGCCTTCTAATTCACAAAATCTTATGAATTCTTTATCTCTATACTCCAGTCCATTATCTGTTCTAAGGTATTTTATTTTTCTGCTAGTCTGATTCTCAACTTGTGCTTTCCACTTTTTAAATATGCCAAACACATCAGACTTATGCTTCATAAAATAAATCCATACCTTTCTAGAGTAATCATCAATGAAACTAACGAAGTATTGAGCACCGCTATGAGAAGAAATTGATACAGGGCCCCAAACATCTGAATGAATGTAGTCAAGAACACCCTTACTTGTGTGAGAGCCTGTCTTAAAACTGACTCTATGCTGCTTCCCATACACACAATACTTGCAGAAGTCTAGCTTGCATGTCTTCACCCCTTTCAATAAATTTCTCTTGTGCAGCTCTAACATACCACGTTCACCAATATGGCCAAGTCGCATATGCCATAATTTTGTGTCGTCAGTGCTGGACTCCACCGGAGTGGTGACTGCAACTCTTCCTGCAACTGTGTTCCCAATCAACCTGTAAAGTGTGTTTATTTTCTGTCCCTTCATCACCATCAAAGCACCTTTGGTAATCTTCATGATTCCACCCTTTGATGAGTATGAATAGCCCAAATCATCCAATACTCCTAAAGAAATTAAATTCTTTCTAAGATCTGGAACATGTCTGACATTACTAAGAACTCTCACAACTCCATCAAACATCTTGATCTTCACGGTACCAATCCCAATAACCGAGCATGTAGCATCATTACCCATTTGGACCATACCACCGTTGTAAGGCTTATACATGTCAAACCAATCTTTCTTTGGAGTCATATGATATGAGCATGCTGAATCTAAAACCCAAGATTCCAATAGAACATTATTACCTGAAGAGACTGAAAGTAAATCTGCACCAACTTCACTGTCATCTGATGTTTCTTCAGCAACACTAGCTGATTCTAGGGGCTTCTTTCCATTCTTCTTCTCCTCTAAATGCTCTTTCAACTCTTTACACTGATTCTTGTAGTGCCCTTTCTTGTGACAATAAAAGCACTCTACGTCTTTCTTTGCACGTGATTTAGATTGTGATCTATTCATTTTGGAGTTTCGTCCTCTTGACCTGCTTCTACCCCTATTGCTTGACTCAGACTTTACAATAAGTCCATCAGCCTGAGAACCATCGCAATCTTGCTTCATCTTTATATGTGACAAGAGAGCATTAGTCACCTCCTCGAGTACTATAGTCTCTTTCCCGTACATCAATGTAGTCACTAGATAATCAAAAGAAGTAGGAAGCGACGCTAATAAGAGTAATGCTTTATCTTCATCCTCATAATTCACCCCAAAACTTGACAGTTGGGTGTTCAACATGTTAAACGTGTTGAGATGCTCCAACAGATCAGAACCCTCCTTCATATGCAAACTATATAGTTGCTTCTTCACGTACAACTTGTTTGTCAGATTCTTTCTCATATAAAGACCTTCTAGTTTTTCCCAAACCTCCTTTGCGGTCTTTGCTTCTAGGATGTTGTGAATGACCTCATCACCTAGGTTGAGACGAATAGCGCTAGCTGCTTTCTCATCCATCTCTACCCATTCCACATCCTTCATTGTTTCCAGTTTCTTCTCCTTCCCAAGTAAGGCCTTGTGAACTCCTTGTTGAATTAGGAGATCCTTCATCCGCCTTTGCCAAAGAGAAAAATTTCCCTTACCACAAAATTTCTCTACATCGTACTTTGTGCTTGACATCTTTACTGTATTCAAAAGATTGAATCCTAACCTGGCTCTGATACCACTTGTTATGCAGATAGCACCCCAGGACTCAAATCAATAACAATAAATAAGCGGAAATTAAATAACAAGCACACACAAAGAACACAAGAATTTACGTGGTTCGGCAAACTGCCTACCTCCACGGAGACGACGGAGAAATTTCACTACAAAAAATAGGGAGATACAATAGTGCACAAGAACACTCTCAAGAAACCCAAATCCCAATACACCCTAACTCTCTCTCACCCACAAGACAAGAAAACTCTATTCTTCTTCTTATGCGGCTGCTGCTCACTAGGTTAATTGGAATAATCTCTATATTCTCTCTCTTGTGTATTGCCCTTCAACACAAACCTAATATATATATATATATATATATATATATATATATATGAGCAAGACTTAGGTACAGTACTTAGGTGCTGTTCCTTAGGTACCCTTTTTAAGATTCTGCCATGTGGATTTTTCCTCATGGGATGAAAGTGTATTTTTTAATTAACTAGCCACATGGCTAAATCTTAAAAGGGGAACCTAAGGAACAGCACCTAAGGTATTGTACCTAAGTTTTGTCCTATATATATATTATAGGTCGGCTATACTAGGAATTATATTCCTAGGTGAACTTGGTTTCCTAATACTACTTGACTTGGGCTTGTGGCAATTCAAGCCACATACACGGCCCACTTCAACAGTTATTATACATGAGAATGTCCTGTTTTTAGCGGAATATTGGGATTAATGGTAATGTTTTATCTACATGTTAATGTTAGCGCCCGGATAAAGTTATATGAAGGAGGAAAGTAATATAAGGATACGCAATATATTGTCTAATCCTAAGTGGTGAAGTTATTTTGTCTTTTCCCCCAAGGGAGGAAAGTTGTAAAACTAAGTACACGTAAATTTTCGTTAGTATAATTGTATTAGGCGTACCTCTCCAAGCAGTTAGCAACAAAAGGTTGGAATCCTGGGAATTTATATCATCTCTACTCACTTTAAATAGTTCTAAGTGGCATTTGGAAATTATAGATGATGATAAATTATTACTGGTTCTAATTTGAACCTACTATTTAAATAAAAATAAAAAACTCATTTTCCAAAAACCGAAAAATATGTTGTACAGGCACTGATAATAGTTTCTTCCAATTTTGAAGTACAACATAGGAATTTATTATATGTAAAGACCATGGTGACTTCTAAGAGGCATGTATGCTCCATTTTTCCTCAACTACCGGTGTCCAATACGTATCGTACTGGATTCCTCTAGAATGCCTTTGCATGTGTCTCATAACATTTTTTTGGAAAAAAGTGATGATACACACGTCTAGGATATGCCTGTAATATAGCTCGGATAAAGTTGCGACCCAACCCCCTAGATAGCCCAAACTTGTAAGGAATTTTATTTATATTTTTTAGATTTTTTTGTTGAACACTTATTTTAGCTAGTTATCTTTTATTTGCTATTTTCGATCTTGGTTTGTATTCAAAGCATCATTTAGTGGCCATGAATTCACTTTATTTTCCATTATTACTTTTAAATTGATATATGTTTAACAATATGAAAAATAAATTCTTTTCAATAAAAAAAAAAAATATATATATATATATATATATATATTTAACAATTAATTAGTACATGTAACCCCGTCCTATCGTATCATAATTTTTCAAGAATTTCTAAGTCATTTTATCTAGGTAACTTCCTTTTCTACTATTTTTTATTCTAAGTGTCATTTTTCTTCTCGTTTTTTCCTTTCCTCACATAAAATAATGAGTTGTTTCTCCCTTAAGTGAGAGCCCAAAGCACTACTCCGGGACTATATAAGTATTTTCAGCAAAAAAAAACAGTGATTAATCTTTCGCAAGCAGCTTAAGGGAATGGTATTATACCCTTGGAAACCCTGACGAGATCATATCAAATAGGCAGACATTTCTTCTTAGGTTAGTCAAGAGGATATATCCGGATATTCTTACAAGGAATGCTGTCCATTTTCACATCAAATTACCTGACTTTAGCCATGCAACTCTATTGACAATGAATTGGTCTTGCTGCTACTTCATGAACACTAATTATTCGTATAAATTTTTGTTAGGTATGAAGTTGTGACTTTTTTTTTTTGTTTTTAAATATATAATAGGATGTGTCACACATTTGTACATTAAACTTTTTATGGTGGAAGCTCAATTTATAAGAAAATTGATCTTTTACGCCTTAGCTATTATGCTTCACTATTCACAGACTAACGCGATGCGTGAGAATATATAATTATTTTGAGATATAGTATAATATATAATTTCTTCTCTAAATTTTATTTTAGATACTTTTTTCTTCCTAAAAATAAAAAAAAATTCTAAAATTTTTTTTCATTAATTACACAATTTTTACAAATATTTATTTCTATCATTTTTTGGTGTTGTTTTATTGATATTATTCTTTTTTGAAATAGTCCATATTCTTCTAAGTTTTAACTATTATTATTATGCAATATATTTTCTTAATTTCTTTTGGTACAACTAAATTTTTTAAGTATCAAATTTATTACTCAAATTCTCATTCTCTTGATGAAATTATTATGATAAATCAAAATTATCATATAATTACAATTGATATTACTCAAATAATTGATAATACTCTCCACCCAAACTTATTTTTTCCCATTCTTAAGTTGGTGCACTGAATTGGACCGAAGTTGACTTAAATGGACCAAATTGGACTGAAGTGGACCGAATGGACCAAATTGGATGGAATAGACCAAAGTGGATGAAATGGACTGAATTGGACCTAAGTGAACTGAATTGGACCGAAGTAGACGTTATGGACTGAAATAGATTGAAGTGGAACGAAGTGGACCAATGGACATAATGGACCAAAATGAACCGAATAGACCAAATTGCAGCAAAGTGGACCTAATAGACCGAAGTGGACTTAATGGACTGAATTGAGAAAAGATAGACCAAAGTGGACTGAATTGGACTAATGTAGGCTGAAGTAACTGAACTAGACCAAGTAGACCGAAGTGGACTTAAATGGACCTAATGCCAATATGTAATTAACAAACCTAACTAAAAATAATAATTATAATTATAATTAGAAAGTATTGTAAAACCTGGCATTGACTACTAAATTAACATACGAATATGAATATAGCGGTGGAATGAGATTTTCTTTCGGGTGAGTATAAACCAAAAATAAATAAATGGTGTAAATTTATGATAGTGAAAAGTTACGGTCATATCATGATTGATAAGTTATAATTAGTTTTGAAAATAATTAAAGGCATAATGCATTATTAAACACATTAATATTTATATACATATTTTTTTTAAAGAAAAAATGGAAAGGAAATGATGAGGTGACCACTGATTTGGCTCAACAAAGCATAGCAACAATGAATGTCACACTTCAATTTTTATATATATATATATAAATATATATATATATATATATTTATATATGAGATGGGTTCAAGTTACACCTGGTGTAACTCTAAAGAGTTACATTTTTTTTAAACCATTGGATTTAAGTAGATCCAACGGTAAAAAAAAATCTCTCATTAATGCTAATATTCTGATTAGGATCTCATTAATTATCCCTCATTTATTGTATTTTATATCTACCTCTAAACCCAAAAAAAAATGTTATATTTGACTCTCTCTCTCTCTAAGTTTCTCTCTCTATCTCTTTCTCCTCCAACATTGTTGATAGATTGCTAGCAGAAGAAGGAAAAAAAAATATAAAAAAATAACTGCAAAACACTACATTAGAGGTTTGTGAGAAGGAAAACAAAAATGAAACAAAGAGAAAGAGATAGAGAAGGAAAACAAGTAAATGCAAACAGAAAGCAAGAACTTGCATTAATCAATAGAAAAGTTTCAACAGATTCTGACAAATGCGCAACTTTTCATGATTTTTCCCTTGGAACCCTTGAAGATTTCTTATATTTTCGTGCCCTGAATGTTGGCCAAACAGTTCTTCAACACAAGTTGTGCTATGCTAGTACAATTATTTGTGATGTTGTAAAACTTTGTCCCTCTTGTCAATACTCATGACCAAAATGGCATAAATACAGTTTTAAAATCGTGATTTTTGGAAGGTGTAGAGATGGTGAATTTTGATATCTGGAGATCCAAAATCATATCTTAAATTTTTGATATGGTGATCCAAATCACCATCAAATTAGATATTTTTGATATCTGGTGTAATTGTAAATCCGAGTATATTCTCTAAAGATGTGCAGAGAAGGTGCAGGTGTACAGTTTTAAAATCGTGATTTTGAGGAAGGTGCAGAGACGGTGATTTTTGGAGTGATTGTCAAGTTTTTGAAAATACCCGGAGTTAAGTTTAAGAGCACTCTAATTCTTGTTGTGAATTGCAAGATGGTACAGGTCTAGTCAAGAAATTCTCAAGCCTTAAGACTCTCATGGAAGGAGACCTGTTTCAAAGATATTTTCGTTAGACTCAAAAATTAAAAAAACTCTGTAATATTTTTATTTTCAATGATCTCAATGGAATGGCCAAGTCTGGCACTTTTTCTAGAGGGGTTGTACCGTGGTAGTGGGAAGGCGATTGAGGGATGTTGGGCAATAAATGTGAGAAAATTCAGTAAAAGTAGTTGACTTGGCATACAATAATTCTACATTAATGAGATAGCAAGTAGTAATTTATCACTGTTAGATCTAATAAGAATCTACAGTCTAAACATGGTGCGTAACTTGAACCCATCTCTTTATATATATATATATATATATATATATGTTGTGACTTGCCTTACTTTTGCTGTCTAGACCTTTCTAGTTCCCAAATGGCATATTTCCCACTTAATTTTTCCATGAGATTTAGAGCAGGGTTCATCTTGGATGTCAATTTTGTTTCCATAGATGGCTTGTCTTTGTCTTGGGAGGCTTTAATAAATAACAAGTGATTTTATTAAAGAAAGGATTGGGTATTGCGGAATGATTGGAATATGGAAAATATTATTTGTTCAAGTATCTGCCGATGAGAAAGTGGCATAGGTCTGTTATCAGATGTGGATTGCCTGTTGTTTGAAGTAGTTATAGCGTGAGTATTGAGTTAGTTGGAAGTTGAGAGTACATCTCATGTGGGCAGCTAATTTTGATAGATTGGAGCGATTGGGGGTTATATTATGGTGTGAGGAACTAGAGCTAGGTCTTGTGGTAATGAAGATGTAGATATGTGTTATTGGGGTTCTGAGAATTTGGTGATATATCTTGGTAGTTTGGTCCCTCGTTGAGTGAGGGTAAACGAGTTTTGGTGTGGCAATTTCAGGCTTGTTTTGACTTGCTCAACATGCTAAAATATGTGAGCAGAGGTTTGATGAAAGAGGGGTTAAAGCAGAGGAGGAAAGTGCTTAGTTTACTTTCTGGACTATCAGGGAGGTAGTGCACGTTCTGGGGGAGGTTCTCATTATTTTACAAATGAGAAAGGCTAGCTAAGTCAAAAGGTAGGATCTAGTTGTCTCGATGTTGCCTAAATTTTACTTAAATCTTGGGAATATATTGGATTTAGATTGTATAAGAGAAGTTCTGTCATCTGTACTCTTGATGTTGTCTCGCTGTTGATTAATTCTACAAAAGAAGAAAAGACAAAGGAAGACATAACACATCATGGAATTCAATGCTAAAAATAGGATATCAGACCTCCAAACCATAAAGGTGTGGGTACATCTAAGGCAAATAAAAATTCAATAGAATTCATGCTAATTAGAAATCATGTCTTAGAAACTCTATTTCGCTTCTACACATCAATTTGGATATTAGACATCCTAAGAAAAAAATTCAATAGAATTCATGTTATACAGAAATTGTGCCTTAGAAACATTGTTTTAGTTTTGTATATCCGTTTGGATATCAACAGTGGTGGAGCTAGAATTTGAGTTGAGGGGGGGCAAAACTTGTATAAGATATATGCATTTTATGCACATATATCTTATGTATTTAAAAAGAAAAAAAAAAATAGAAACAACAAATATGTTAAGTAGCTAAGGTGATTTTGTTCCATTAATGATTAGGAAAACAAGTATAAAATATATATACATATATTTCATTTTTCATAACTTCATCAGCAACCAAAACGAGTCAATTAAAAAAAAAAAAAAACCAACAACTGTTCTCACCTTAAAAATTGAAAATAAAAATGATAGTATCAAAAAAAAAAAAAATTGGGTGGGCCGGGGGGGGGGGGGGGGGGGGGCAGCAGCCCCCGCTCGACCCCCCCGGCTCCGCCTCTGGATATCAAACATATATTTCCATGGCAAAAATTTTAATAGTATCCATTTTATACCAAAATCGTGTGTGAGAAACACTAATTCAATTCACATATCAGTTTGGATATTAAACATCCACCTTTAAGGCAAAAATTCAATCTTATTCATGCTATTTGGAAATCATGTTCTAAAAACATGATGTCAATTCTACAACTCGGTTTGGATATCAGACATCCAAACTTTTAAGGTTTGGATATCTTTAAGACAAAAATTCAATAGTATTCATGCTATGCAAAAATTGTGTCATAGAAAGATTATTTCAGTTCTACGTATCAATTTGGATATCTCTAAGGTAGAAAATTGAAATAGTATTAATTTTATACCGCAATCGAGTATTACAAATACAGTTTCGCTTCACATACGAGCTTGGATATCAAACATCCACCTTTAAGGCAAAAATCCAATCTTATTCATGTTTTTTAGAAATCTTTTTCTCCAGTAGGAGCCAATCCATGACATTGTAGAAACTATTTGAGCTTAGGTTACAAGTAACTGGATAATATAAATTTTTAGAAATTACTGTGCCAAAGGGCAATTTATTCTGATGGAGGGAGTTTCCACGTAAGGAAAGATAAGATCATGGTCAGTGCTCGTTCTGGTTGATAGCTTGGAACCATAAGATATTATTAAGATGGGGGAAGTTTCCCTGTAAGGAAAGATGAAATCATGGTTATTGCTCGTTCTGGTTGGTAGCTTGGAACTTCATGCCCAGCTCCCCTTACTGTGGCGAATGTCACTCCTTTGTACCCAACCACATATCCTCCAACCTGCCAGAATCAACATGTTGGAAATTCATAACTTTGTTTAATGTTGGGTAAACTATGGGATCAATTATCTTATATATTTACCTCATTGTCGAAATACCATGGGCGCCAAGCAGTGGTGACTGGTAGTTGTAGTGTGTTTATGGAGTACCTAGAGGAGGTTACTGGAATTACGCTATCTATGTCGCCACTGCAGGTTTCATTGAGAGAAAGTTACACGTGTTAGCAATTGGTAGGCTGTATTATATTTAAATTATTTTATATATATATATATATTTTTCACACAGCCTTACAAACACGATTTCACAATTTAACTCAAACCGCGTTTTGAAAACACAATTTCAACTGACATAGTGCACACGCTCCATACATGCACACGCTCCGTACAGACTAGTGTGTAGTAATCAGTGCTCTTATATCTAATTACTGTAATAGACTTACAATTTTGGTTCATTTATGAAGAGAGAAATTTTGATTGGATTTTCTCTTGAATAAGAAATATCGGAGGGATCATTCGAAAAAAAAAAAAAACCAAAAAGCTCATGGAAAGATGAGGGGCTACCTGTATATCCATACTCTAATTCCACTTGAAATGAGCTCATTTATAGTGGGTAGAATTGTCGTTGGACTGTCTGTCCATACAAAACCACTGCAGGCAGTGTAGAAGAAAATTAGTAATTTATATTCGGTGGCAGAGAGATCTTAACTTTGCATATGCGGGAGTTTTATCTTTTCATGCTTTGTGACAAGATCTTCACTGCCAATGTTGTCTAGTCCACAGGTATCACAGGCTCATACCTGCAAGCTTCCCATTTTGTAGCTTTTGCATGTAGAGCTGTTTGCACTTTGGCAAGATTTAGATAGGCAGAGACATAATTGTCGGAGCAGGGATCAAAATCGTGGACCTATATAGTGAAAGATTACAATCATTTAATTTCTTGCGTAGTTCTAATTACAAGGCCAGTAAAGTTATTTAAATGCACTTGTCAACTGAATACAGAATTACAAGTCATTGTGACCAAACTCATGCTTAGTTTATAAGATCATCAACTGGAACCCAATTGTATGCGTCTTGTATATATAATAATCTTCATTGCTATTTCTTTTTTTTTTTTTTTTTTTTTTATCCTAATTAGATTTGAAATTATTTATAACAAACTATTTTGATTGATTCATTAAGACTTACAGAACCGCTTGGGCCTGACTTGGGTCCTGATGATTTGCAAAGTGGAGCATATATGTTGTAAAAGTCAAGGTTTCCGGCCTCTGCATATCCCTGACTTAGATAGTCAACACACTTGCTTGAAAAATTACCCGTAACGAAGTTGCAGTACTGGTGAATTCCTGCATTAGTTTCGTCTGAGTTTAAAGCATGTGTCCAGTAATAATCATACGTGCCCATTATATCAGTATTATAATCTATCCAAGCATTCCCAATCTGCATCCATTGACATTAACAGAGAAGAATAATCAGTTTTTTAGTATGGAGATTGAAATACAGGCACATATCATAGACTGAAGAAAGACTTCACAATGTACTCACTGCAATGCCTTTGAGGTTGATTACTGTTTGGTTTGTGTTATTGTTCTTTAAGAGAATTCTATGAGCAAGTTGAGGTACATAATGACCAGCGTAGCTTTCTCCAGTTATAAAGAAATCTCGGGTTTTATATTGAGGGAATCTCTCAAGCCAGTTCACTAGAAAAGTGTAAGAGTCCTCCGCTGTTCTTTTGTCGCCGCTTTTGCTGTAATCCGTGGACGTGTTCTAATATGAAAACCCAACTCCAGCTGGGGACTCCAAAAAGATAACATTTGCCACTGCCAATATTATTTTAAACAGGTATTAGTTTTTACTTTAGGAGAAAAAAATTCTGATAAGATTTCCAGTACTTAAGCTCTACAACCTAGTCTATCATTTGAAGGTGAAATTACTAGAATCTGCTTACCAGAGTTCCATGCATAATCATTTCGGAATAGTGTTTTTCGATCACTGTTGACTCTGAATGGTCCCAGTTCCTCGAAGGCTCCATATCCAAGAGAAGAGCATCCAGGGCCTGTAAATCTCAGTATGGTTTTATTAATATCTTCCGTAATTGCTTTGAACTATATAATGGAAATACTGGTGGTGGCATCGTAGTGAGCATCTATGTTTTTAATGCCTGTTTTGTTTATGTTTTAAGCCCAAAAGTAAAGAGTTTGGCTTAAATAGAAAAAAATTTCATACTTTTCAATCCAAAAATTAAAAAAAAAGAAAAGAGTTTTTGAGCCTAAAACTAAAAGGCAACTTACAAAAAAAATCAATTTAAGACCCGATTAATTCAAAATAGACTGAAGTGGACAAAATGGGACCAAAGTGGACTGATATGAACCGACTAGACTATTATGGACCAATTTAACTGACTTGGACCGAAGTGGACCTCTTGGAGCGAGTGGGACCTAGGTGGACTGAAATGGACTGCAGTGGATCGGATAGACCAAAATGGATAAAATGGACTGTAATGGATCAAATGGACCAAAGTGGACTGAAATAAACCGTATAGACCGAATCGGATCAAATAGACTGAATGGGACTGAATAGATTAATCTAGTGTATATTTTCTACATTCTTTGTGCCTATACTAGTTCATACAAATGAAATTGAAACATCTGGAACTGTATTTACCTCCATTTAGCCACAAGACGAGAGGGTTTGTTGTAGAATTCTGAGGTGACTCCACAAAGTAATAGAACAGTTCTCTCCCAGCATTCGGGTCTACGGTAATATAGCCAGCATACTGATCGAAATCTACTCCTTGTGGCTGTCCAGGCAAAGCATCGATCTTATCAGCTTCCTTCAACCCATCTTGGGGTCCAATATACACTGGAGAATAATTGCTATCATCGTTGTGTAATCCAACCCATAGTTCGGTATTTGGAGGATTTTGGGATTTTCGAGATTCAAGCAACTCGGAAAGGTTGTCAGTCTGGCTGGCATTGCAGTAGATGGGAAAAACCAAATGGTGAAAAGAGAGGAGCAGCAGAAACCTTGTGAGAAATGAAACCTTCATGGCTCTTGTTGTTGCTTATTGCAAATTACTTTATTTTCGTCAAGGGCTTTTTGGTGTCTATTTATATAGCAGTAAGTGGAGGGATACAAAAAGTTTTACAGCTATCGAGTTGGCATTTTGTGATTGGTGTAACTCCAATCACAATTGTTCTTGTCAACCATTGTAAACAAATATTGTGAAATTATTGCGTCGCTAGTATCAGTGTTAACATAGGCCAAGGCAAAGTAAATGATGCAGTGCTGAAAAGAACATTGAGATAACCACATTCTCTAGCGAGGGACCATTCATAAGCGGCATATATAATCGGCTTGTAGCAAGCAGCTGGCGCATTGAAATCTCAGGATACAAAGCTTTGCCTTTGAATTAAAAGGCGCATAGAAATCTCAGGATGCAAAAATCTTTTACTTTGACTTTCAAAGGTAATCTGGCAAGCACCCTCTTTCTTGCCTGTATGGTTGTTATACGTGAGGTTGTCCTGTTTTTGGCGGAATATTAGCTAATACATTGTCTACCCCAAGTGGTGAAGTCATTTTGTTTTTTCCTCAAGGGAAGAAAATTATAAAAGTATTCTTAAAATTTTCATTTAGAAATTAATTTTCATTTGTATTAGGCATACCTCTCCAACCAGTTAGCAACAAAAGGTTGGAATCCTGTGAATTTATATCATCTCTACTCATTTTAAATAGTTCTAAGTAGCCTTAGTTTGGAAAAACGAGAATGCTATGTTCACAATATTTCACAAAAAATTATAAATAGTAAGTTGTTATTGGCTCTAATTTGAATCTATCACTTAAATAAAAATTAAAAAACCCATTTTTAAAAAACTGAAAAATTTGTTGCGCAGGCACTAATGGTAGTTTCTTCTAATTTTGAAATAGAAGTTATTACATCTAAAAACAATGGTAAATCCTAGGAAGTATGGATACTCCATTTTTACTCAACTACCAGTATCTAATATGCATTGTATTGGATTCCTCTATAATGCCTCTGCGTGCATGTGTGTCCCAACCTTTTTCTGAAAAAAAGTAATAATACGTCTAGGATATGCCTGTAATACGGCTCGGATAAAGTTACAACCCAACCTCCTGAGATAGCCCAAACTTGTGAGAATTTATATTTATATTTTATATATATTGGTTTTAATATTGAATACCTATCTAGTTATCTTTTTATTTATTCTTTTGGATCTTGGTTTGTATTCTAAACATTATTTAATGGCCATAGATTCACTTTATATATCATTATTGCTTTTAAATTGATATATGCTTAACATATATATATATATAAAATAAAAATATATTTAAATATATGTGTAACATTATTTAGTCATAAAAAATGATTTTTTTGGATGGTAGAGATTTTTCCAAACCGGATTGGAGGATATTCAATAGCTTATGGTTGGATCAGTTTAGCCATGAGTTCCAGGGTTTAGAAAACAAAACAAGGAATTCGATCAGGATCGCTAATGCCAAAATTAATTCATCTAAAAAAATTAAGGTTATTTTCGTTCTAGAGCCTTGCTGGGTGGCTCAACTATTAACTTATTGGAAAAATGATGCCTAACCCATAATTTAGCTCAAGAATAACAGAACTCATTTTTGCGTATCCCCTAATCTAAAGTCTATTCTACTTTACATTTTTGCTCTTGGAGAAATTATAAAGTCCTCTGGTGGACCACGTCACTTGGAGAAAATAAGTCTAATGCTATGTGGAAAGTAGCATGAAAGATTCTTCAGGCCCTTTCTTCCACACGGATTAGACTACAGAAAAGGTAACTTTTTTTTTTTAATTAAAAAAAAGTAATTTTTCTTTGTCTATTTTTGAGAGAAAATCTATCATATGTATACGATACATATATCATATATGTAATATCATCTCGTTTTCTGGACGGGTGTTGATCTCGAAGTATCATATTTCTTTGAAGAACTATATTTTGCTACCGATTGAAGTGTTAAGCTTACTTCCAAAATTTAAAATAAGTCAATATTTGTAGATTGTAAAAGAAATTGAACTCGACTCAATTCAAGAAAATTTTAATTTATGTAGTTATTTGGAAAGTGAATTGAGTTCACATTCAAATTTAGGCTCAAAGATTAAATAAGTCAAATTAAAAAATAATAATAAGTTCATGAATAAACTCTAGAATATAAACTCAATTTGGGTGTATATAATGATGTAGGACAGAATCTACTATTTAATTTTGCTATTTTTATGTAATTTTCATTATTTGAAATTTAGACTATTTATTTCCTTATTTTTAGGTGCTTTTAATGCTTTTTAGGTCAAATTTGGTTCCTATTATGATTAGACCAGATTTTGTAAGGTTGTAAATAATTTTAGAGATCTCAAATTATTATATTGAATTAATTATTAATGTTGATAGTAAATCTCATATGTATAGTTTTTAATAATATAAAGTTGGTGGATCTAACTTTTATAAAAGTTCATTAATAAAAATTATTTTATCTAATTAATTCAAACACAATTTTTTTAATTATAATTTATTTATTAATTACTCATATAGGTTTGTGAAGGAGTAAAATTTTTTAGTGGTGGTTTTTATCATTGGAGGAAAGAGTAAGTTGATGAATAGCTCGTTAATAAGCTTAAACTTCTTTAACAAAAAAAAAAACATCAAACTTGAACATGCAATCTAACTTAATATGATGAGCTTGAGTTTGGCTCGTATTTGAAATAATTAAAATTAAACAGATAAACCACTTTACAACGGTACATATTTGGTACAAGAGGATATGAGAGTGATGTGGTAGTAATGCGATTTCAAAATAAGAAAGATTAAGTGACTTGATCGATTAATATCTAATTTTGATATTTTAAGACATATTATTTCTATATATAACTTGGGAAGTAATTTTAGCAAGTAGCTAGAACTTGAAAACTGGCATGCGGGGCATAGACCAAGAATTCCTACGTAAATAACTTGTGTTTGATTGTGAGGACATATTAGGATCACCTAATTTTCTCTTTTTTATTGTGTGTGAATGGATATTCATATAATATAAGTGTCCATACATATTATGAATAATATTATCATTGGAATCATTGTTGTTATTTTTTTTCCATTCTTAAGTAAGTACATCGAATTGGACAGAAGTGAACTAAAATGGATCAAATTGAACCGAAGTAGACCAAATGGATTGAAGTGGACTGAACGGACCAGATAGATCAAAGTGGTTGAAATAGACTGAATAGACCAAATGGACCGAAGTGGACTGAGTGGACCAAATTGGACCGAAGTGACTGAAGTGGATGAAATGGACGAAATAGACCAAAGAGACTATAATAGACCAAATTGGACTGAAGTATATCATATGGACCGAAGTGGACTTAATAGACGAAATTGAACCGAAATAGACCTAACTGGACTGAATTGACCTAAGTAGACCTTGTGGACCGAAATAGACCTAAATATACCAAATGGGTTGAATAGACCGAAGTAGACTGAATGGATCGAATAGGACGGAACTAACAAAGTTAGACTGAATTGGACTGAAGTAAACCGAATTGGACCAAATAGACCGAAATTGACCTATAATATATTATCATTTAATTGTCACAATCCTATCTATGAGATAAGATAAATCTAGTTAGTGTGTTTTTTCTGCAATCATTATGCCTATACTAGTTCATACAAATGAAATTAAAAAATGTTGTACTATACTTACCTCCATTTAACCACAAGACGAGAGGTTTGGTTGCAGAATTATGAGGTGACTCCACAAAGTAATAGAACAGTGCTCTCCCAGCTTTCGGGTCTACAGTAATATAGCCAGCATACTGATCGAAATCTACTCCTTTTGGTTGTCCTGGCAAGGCATTGATCTTGTCAGCTTTCTTGAACCCATCTTGGGGTCCAATATACACGGGAGAAAAACTGTTATTGTTGTCTGATTCAACCAATAGTTTGGTATTTGGAGGATTTTGTGATTTTCGAGATTTAAGCAACTCGAAAAGGTTGTTAGTCTGGCTGGAGTTGCAAAAGATGGGAAAAACAAAATGGTGAAAAGAGAGGATTACCAGAAACCTTGTGGAAATGAAAGCTTCATGGCTATTGCGGTTGCTTATTGCAAATTACTTTAATTCCCTCAAGGGCTTTTGGTGTCTATTTATATAGTAGTAAGGGGAAAGAGACAAAAATTTTCACAATGGCTGAGTTGACATTTTGTGATTGGTGTTAATAAAATTAATGTAAATAATGGTTTCATGTGAAAATTAGGCTGTGTTTGGTTCGCGTAAAACTATTTCCGGAAAATATTCTATTTTCCGGAAATGCTATTTTCTGGAAAGGAAAACGTTTTCATGTGTTTGGCTGTCACAAAATTCATTTTACGGAAAATTAATTTTGGTGTTTGGTTCATTTAAACGTTTTACCAGAAAATGCATCAAATCCGGCAAAACGCTCGTCCGACGATCAGAGAGAGAAGAAAGAAGAGAGAGCCCAGATCAGAGAGAGAGAGGGACGATCGCGCCTTGCCGCGCCGACGAGCGGCGCGATCGTCGATCGAGAGGTGCGATCGACGAGCGCGCTCGTCGGACGATCGCGCCGCTCGTCGATCGACGAGCACGCTCGTCGGACGCGCATCGCTCGTCGAACGACGAGCGGCGCGATCGTCCGACGAGAGACGAGCGCGCTCGTCGATCGCGCCGCTCGATCGACAATCGCGATCGTGCATCGCGCCGCTCGTCGGCGCGGTGCGATCGATGATCGAGCTGCTCGTCGGCGCGGCGAGGCGCGATCGTACCTCTCTCTCTGATCTGGGCTCTCTCTTCTCTCTTCTCTCTCTCTCTCTCTCTCTCTCTCTCTCTCTCTCTCTCTCTCTCTCTCTCTCTCTCTCTCTCTTTCCGGAAGTGAATTGAAGTGAAAATGAGGGGAGAAATTCATTTCCGGGTCAAAGGTGAGATTTGTGGTCAACCGGAAATCATTTTCCGGAAAATAATGTTTTCCGTGACAGCCAAACGCATGGATTTTCCAGAAATTGATTTTTGAAATTGGTTTTCACCCGATTCAAACGCAGCCTTAGTGATACTATCCAATCACAATTGTTCGTTTCAACTGTGGTAATAAAGATTGTAAAAACTATTGCGTGGCTAGCATTAGTGTTTATAGAGGTCAAGGAGAAGTAAAGGATGCAGTGTAGAAAAGAACATTGAGATAACAACATTCTCTAGCTAGGGACCATAGGCGACATAAATATAATTGACTTGTGAGTTGTGGCAAAGCAGGCGCCTATAGAAATCTCAGGATGCAAAGCTAATTTGCTTTTGACTTTCAAAGGTCCCTAGTCAATATATATATATATATAACCGAAACTTTTCAACTCTCCACAATTTTCCACGTCAGCATTTTTTTTAATTTTTAAATCTGATTTATTTCTTTTTATTAAATATATATACTCTCCTTTCTCAAACCAAATACCCTTCTCGATATAATTCTGAAACCAAACGCAGAACGGCAAAACCTAAAGCAACAGTGCAAGGGCAGAACAACAAAACCTCTCCTTTTGACAAAACCAAACCCAGCACCTCTCCTTTCGACATTACTCACCAAACACAGAACATCTACACTCTCTCAAACACAGATCCGAGCTATTTCGCAGAAAGCTTGCAAGGGCACAACCATGGGAGCCAACGTTTTCAATCTCCGACCCAGCCTCCGTATCAGAGCATTCTCTCTTGGTATCTCTCAATTAATCTATGAATAATCCCTTTTCCTATAATCTTTAATTAGGGTTTTCTATCAATTTAAGGATTTCGTCTCTAATTAGGTTTTTTTTTTTCAAACCTTCTATCTCTTCTGTACAAGTTCATGTCTTTTTTGTTTTGTTCTGTCTCTGATTATAAAATGTAGGAAGAAATTTTATGTTCTCAGTTGGGTTGTAGTTATAGTGTATACAAGACTAACACAGTTTGAATGTTAATGTTTTGATTAGAAATCAGTCGTTTTTTTTTTTTTTTTTTTTCATTTATTTTTGTAGATAATCAGTGGTTTTGATTAGGACTCTATAACCATTATCTTATAAATAGTTCTTGCGATAATGTTTATTCTATTTTTTTAATATATATATTTTCTGTGCACCAAACCAATTCACGACTGTTCAATTTATAATTCTTTGTACATTTGTGTTGTTCCTTCCCTGCAACAGATTTAAAATAGCAGATTTCAATAAAAACCAAACAGCAATAGATTTAATTCTTTGTACATTCGTTTGTTGTTTTAAAGCATGTTTCATTCTTAATTTTTGTTCTTCCATTCACTTTTATTTAGATTTAATATTCCTGATTAATTTCTGCTTTTTTATTGCCTTTCTCTTCAATCTTTTCCTCCATTTGAATCAAGGTTAAAGGTCTGAATTTTTTTTTAGTATAGAGTTAAAAAAAGAAAATTTACATCAAAGTTAAAAGCCTAAAAAAGGCAGTGTAATTTCTCAGAAAGGCTTGAGCATCTAACACTGAAAGCACAATTGGTATCAAGGCCAATTTGTGCAATTCATTGCAGCCTAACTAAGGAAGCTACCTAAACAACTTTTGGAGTTTTAAAATAAATGGGTGTCAAATTGCTTCCTACTTTAGGATCCCCTCAAATTGATGCAGTATTAAATAATAATTGAATGAGATCAAAGTATGAATACCTTTACTGTTTATATATATATATATGTGTGTGTGTGTGTGTGTGTGTATGTATATAATGTATTGTGTAATGCTTGAGTTCTAAAGATCTAAGGTATGTTATTCTAATACGTGAGAGATTTGCCAAGGCCCACTTGCTTTATTATAATTTTGTATAGATTATAAACCACCAGCTTCTTGCTTTAACTTCCTTATTATCTGAATCAGATCAGGTATTGTATTTATAACTTTTAAATTGCATCTTTAATAGCTCTGGACTCTTACTGTGTTAGTCTTGACTGTTTCATTTGACTTGAATTGTCTTTTACGTTGCTTTAAATACAAATTTTGTATTTGTAGAACCAATTTTGTATTCAACATATGATCTTTGAGTTAATTACAGTTTAATTGGACTGTAGTGAAAATTGGAGTTCTTATAAAATAAAAAGAATAGAAGAAGAAAAACATTTTGAACTGGACTATGCTGAAAAAATTGGTCAAAAATGAGAGATGGACTAGGGATGCAAGGTGTTTTGAAGCTAAAAATAGGATTTTAATACAGTGACCAGTTTTGCTATTATGATTATCGTTTTTTATGTAGTTGAATAATTGAGTGGCAAAAAGATCACACTCCTCTTGAAATTCAAATTAGGGTAAGTATCCTATTGATCACTGTGTGTGATAGATCTCTCAATTGAATTGGCTTTTACATGTAATTTCTTCCTTCTAATTTGATATATAATTTAAAGAATCTATGTGCAAAAAGTGCCTGAGACTATCATGGGTTCTGTGCTTTTGTTGTTGGAATAACATGGGTTCCAAAATAGCTGCCTAGGATTAACTTAAGGATAGTGTGTGCTAGGTTGGATAATTGATTGATTGGTGTTATTGTTGCTTTCATATGCCTCTTATATCTATGGCTGAATTCATAGATAGCTTACCTTCTTCCATTAAGAACTTTCCAATTTTGTTATTACAACTTGAGCTATGCATTTTTTGCTTGCTTATAGAAAAGGATATAAGTGCAATTTATGAAAGTTAGTATAACAGTTTGTTATCATTTTTCTTTATTAAATGAAGATCGAAGAAAATTTGTTATATATTTTTTAGTTTTTCATAGATACGTGTTTGTATATGAGTTTGTTTAATTTTATATTTTTGTCTAATTTATTGGTCTTTGTGATGTTTCTAGCAAGATGGTTTTCCCTTTTTGGTGACTTTCATTGGCTTTACTTACACTTAAGTGTTGTTTGTATTAATCAATTAGTTCGATGAAAGCGATAGATATAAGTGCAATTTATGAAAGTTAGAATAACAGTTTCTTATCATTTTCTTTATTAAATGAAGATAGAAGAAAATTTGTTATATATTTTTGAGTTTTCATAGATACATGTTGGAAATGAGTTTGTTTGATTTTATATTTCTGTCTAATTTATTGGTCTTTGTTATGTTTCCAGCAAAATGGTTTTCCTTTTT
The DNA here is from genome assembly GCA_029955455.1 of Quercus agrifolia. Classification (NCBI taxonomy): domain Eukaryota; kingdom Viridiplantae; phylum Streptophyta; class Magnoliopsida; order Fagales; family Fagaceae; genus Quercus; species Quercus agrifolia. The sequence goes on along the minus strand of JARQAD010000001.1, from coordinate 87,735,989 downwards.
TGGTAATTTTTATTGGCTTTACTTACACTAAGTGATGTTTGTATGCCTGTTAATCAAATAGTTCGATGAAAGTGATAACAATTTAAATAGAATTTCATAGTGGGTTTGTGTGTTTGAGTCTAAAATTGTAATTTTAAGATAGATTTGTTTGATTTTGATTGCTCGAATTTATTTGTCCTAAAGTAAATGTATCACAACAATACTTTTTAGGTTATTGATATTGTTGGGTTCTTTAGAATAATGGTTAGAACTCTAAGCCATATGGTTATGGTTGTAAGAAAATGTTTGCTCTACTCTCTGCCCTCTATAACACTCTAATATGTAACATTGGTTACACATTTTTGGATTGGATATTAGCTTTTGGATGTAGATTATAATGACAGAATTTTGTATAACCTTATACACATTTTTATGCAGTGACCACATGACACTTTTTAAAGCTTTTGAAGGATAGAAGGATGCAAACCGTAATGAAAAGAGTCCTGTCACTTTGCAAATGACAGAGGATATGAGAATGCAATTTGTAGATCTATTTAGCATTGACTTTGTAAACAAATTGATGAGTGCTAATGTAAGTTCTTTAAGATTTTCAAATTTTAAAGTATTTAATTTGCTAAAATCTTATAGTTACTAAAAACTTTCCCGTGCATCGCACGGGTTAGCGACTAGTTATTATATAAAATGCATAATTTTGTATATTTGACCTTATATATAATATCTTTAATTAAAATGATTAATAAAAACTTTTTTAATTATTTTTTTAATTCCTAATTTATTAATGAAGAAAGTGATTTGAACTCAAGCAAATGAATCTTTTCTAATAGTTGCATAAATAAAGTTATTCTAAAATAATTAATTCCGAACTTAAGATTAAAAAATCAATTGTATTTGTACACCTAAAAGAAATTTCATTTTTAGGTCTTATTTTGATATTTAAATCATATGTGTAAAGTTGTGATTTTCAACTATATTTTGTTGGCTTTAATTCCGTGTTAAATTTGATTATATATTAGTCAATCATTTCCCTGAATGTTTGTGGGATTTAATGTAAGGGTTGAGTGTGAAAGTTTGGTGAATATTTGTGAAAAATAGTGAAGTTCGTGACTTGCTCGCTGATAGGCCAAAAATGTATTGACCTCTTTGGTAAATCAATCAATTAATTAACCAAGTGAATTAATTAGATTCAATTACATGCAATAAACGTGGTAAAACAAACAAATTACCAACTAAGTTAAATGCAGCAGAAAATAAATTTGACACAGGTGATTTGTTTACAAATGGGGAAAACTACTGAGGCAAAACTCTATCAAGTGAATTTAAGGTCACCACTCCTGAGAATCTGCTATTATCAAAACTAGCGGTTAAAAGTAAAAGGAATCCTAGTACTTAATACCAACCTATAGTTGAACCCTTACCCCAATACCCAATTGGACTTGTATTGTAGCGGAAATATCTCCTTTCAATGCACGGCTCCCAGTACGTGATTAACCAATGATGCATGAATTCTAATACGTGACTAACACTCCAACTTGAGGAAGTTTTTGGCTGCAAAGTTCTTCTGCTCATCCAACAATGAAGATTAGGAAGCTCCTTGGTCACAAAACCTTTGGCGCAAAGACGTGGTAGCTTCTATAGAAAGAAAAATGAACTAGGGCAACTTTTGTCTCCGGTCACAATATGCGTGTATATTCACTTTGCATCACTTAAGACATCCCTTAAAATAATCCTTATATCTGTCTAGAGTTGTGAGAAAAGAAACCCTACACATATACACATGGATATATATGAAATCATATCTGGAATTTCTAATTTTGTAATTCTCAACAGATTTAGCTTTTGTCGAGCTTCAACATTAAACCTTGATAGAAAGGATTTTGTCGAGTTTTAATAAACAACACTTCTTCACTTGTTTCTTGGTCAGACTTGCATGGCTTCAATACTAAACTTGAATACTTGTTTCTTGAAGTACTAAACCCATCCCAGATCTACCCAATTACAAGTAAAGTGAGTTTTGTCAAAGGATTAGCCAATTACATCAAATATGTCCCAAAAATCTCACATATGTCCTAACACTCGTAACTGTCTTGCGAGTGGACAACTCGTGAAAGGTCATGTGAGAAGCATATGCTGGAAGCTGAATAGTCAAGTGCCAGGAGGAATTTTGCGAGTCATTTTGCGATTGGACCAACTCGTGAATGACCTGCGAAACTCTTTACCCACACTATATAAGCTCACATTACCTACGACATTGTAAGGAGACTTTCAGAGAGAAAACCCTAGAAATACACTTGAAAGTTAGAGATTGTAAACCCACAATTATCTACACAATTTCTCTTAGTTTCGCTTTACTCTTACCTCTCCAAATAGTCTAAAAAAACTATTTAGACCATCTAGCATCTATAACATGTCTTTATGCTGTGTTTATACTCTTTTAACTTAGGTTTTAGAGTTTTTATGCTCTTTTAACTTAGGTTTTAGAGTGTTTGTGCTTGATTTTTGTACTAACTTGCATTTAATCAAGTTTGTTGTCATTTGGTGTATGGTTTTTGTTTGTGTGGCCATCTTGTAGATGTCTCAATGGTTTTCACGTGGGAAAGCACCTGTAATTGATCTCACATCTTCTCTAGTGTCAAAAAGGACTCGACAGGCATTAGTTACCTTTGATAGAAGGAGATTCAAGACATTGTTGGACTTCCAATCCTACAACAATCTTTTCAAGAATGCATCAATTGTGGTGGAAAGACTGTGAAGTTTGACAAGTTGGGATCAACATTCATCCCACAAATCTTTGCTGACAAAGATTGGGGAACTTATTTAGGATATTTGAAGAACCGGTTGAGGAGCTCATCAAGGAATTCTACTCAAATGCTTTGTTCACTAGACCTAAGTTGAAGTGTTAGGTTTAGGGAAAAGACTTCATCATCACAGCGGACTACTTAGCCAAAATTCTCCAAATGAATCGTTCGGTGGATCTTGACACAACTCCTTATGATGATAGATTGGGACCTCTTAATCTCATTCTTGAAACTCTAGGAGTTGATCTTGAAGTCTCCTCCACTGGTACATCCATTGGCACCACAAGGTTCTCTCCTGAAATCAAGACCTTTGCATTGATCATGTACTCAAATATGTACCCATTGACTAACATGGGCTTCATCAACCTTGGAAGAGCAAGATTATTTTGTGATCTTATAAATGGAGCTTAAATCGACATCTGTGCACACATTTTCCATATTTTGGGAAAGACGGCAAGCAAATTAGCGACTTGTCTTCCATTTTGTAGTCTCATTATGAAGATTCTACTACGTAAGGGAATTCACCCTCCCAAGGATGGAATAGTCCTGCCTTGCCAAGGTCCAATTTCCTTGCAATCATTGAAAAGTAGCAAGTTTCACTCATTTGCAGAGAGGGCAAAGAATAATGTCACTAAACCTCCAAAGAGTGAATTAAAAACTCTTTCTCTTTCATCTCTTATTAGGAAATGCACTACTACTCCTAGCTCCTCTCAACAACTTGAAGCTGAAGCAACAACTCCTCATTCTACAGAGCCTCAGCCATCTCAAACTTAGTCTCCTTCTCAGTCATCCATTATGTCTATGATGGAAGGATTGAATTACCGCCTATCTGGGATATCGTCTATCATGTATGTGTTAGGATTAGTGCCCTTAAATCCTATTGTATGATGCTATGAATGTTATTATGTATGACATTATGTATGACTTAATGTTGTGATTAATAAAGTTTCTTTATTATTATTATCTAAAATAATGGTAACATGAATATTTGGACATTATCATATAGTCCATGAGATGCATAGTATGTGATTTATGTGATTTAGTCACAGAAGATATAGATCACAAGTTCTTTGTAAACTCATAATTTTGGTTCGTAGTCGGTGATGAAATTGGGCATTTCATCTGTGAAGACTATAACATATCAACTAAGATGATTTGTCTTGATCATGGAAGTGGAGACTTCTAGTTGATACGTTGATGTGTTTTAAGAGTTAAGACATATTGAACTGGACCGCTGTGAGATTTATTATTCTCCTAACGACTGTCAAATGAATAATAAATCTCACGACTCCTATTTGCATGAACTCTTAATCCCGAGAGAATAATGGACCTGATCATGAGGTATAGGTTGCTTTGATATATCAGGAGTGAGATCTAAAGGCACGATCAAAACCTCAGTATGTTGGGCAACCACATTTAGTGTTGATGGAACATATATTCTCAAGATGGAATTCATAGTCTCTTAACGGAGATATAAAATATTCCCTTGAGATAAGTTTAATGGTTTTGGTTATTCAGAGAGTTAGGCCTAACCACTTTAGTAAGAAATTACTAAAGTATATATTTATGAAATTGGATTTCATAAATATATGATGAATAACTTTAAGGATTAAACCGAGTACTCAAGGATTAAGATGTAGTAATTTTCAAAGTGGCAGTCTACATTCATGACTTTGTATTACTACGAATATTTTATGAAGGGGTTGCGTGTATAATAAAGTCTTGGGATATAATTTATAAATAAGACCTAGAGTGCAATTATATTTATATAGTGGTATTAAATATAATTAATGGTAACTTTGGACTTGTCAAGAGTTGACAGAAAAGCCCAAGGCCCATTGGAGCTAGTGTCTTATTGTCCCTTTTGGTCCCACTCCAAGCCACACATTAAAGCCCAATTGGAAAGGCTCAATAGGCCGGCCCAATTAGATAATCAGTTAGTTATAAAAGGGAGAAACATGCAGAAATTTATTTTAAGAAAGAGAATCATAATTGTGAAGTGGTGTGTATGTGCAAGTGAAACCACTCGATTATTCTCCCTTAAAAACTGATTGAGAGACCACACTTCTTGGGTGAAAAGTGGAATTGGAGTGAAGATTAAAAGTGTTCCCAAGAACTTCTAATCTTTTGTTTTGAATTTCACCGCACCAAGGTACGCTATCTTGTTCTCAAATTCTCAAAATCACATAGTGCATGTTATCAATCATAATGAAATAGATCCATGAATGTCGCTTCCGCTGTGAGTTTTGTATGGGATACAAAACCAGATTTTCCTTCAGTATGTTCACAACAATCAAGTTCAACTTCGCTTAACTGAACTTGAGATGTAGTTGGATCAAATTCAGCACAAGCTTGAATTAGATCTTTAGCTATTCGTGCCAAAAAGGGGGAGAAAGCTTTTGTTGTGAATATATGTCAAGTTTAGCATACAGTAAGGGGGAGAGCATATGGAAAGGGGGAGCACAGTGGGTATACAAAGGAAGTTAACATATAGCCACACAAGATAAAAGTTCTAACTTCTAATCGTCTTTTGTAGTTGTTTACTTAGCTTTATTTAAGTTTTCAGTACTTTAGTTTAAAAAACTCAGTTTTCTTTAGTATTTTTGTACCTTGGTTTTATAACCTTTATGATGCATTTAGTATCTATTGTCTCTTGCTTTAGTTTTCTTTATTGTATCATATGCCTTGGTGGACATGCAATTAGTTTTTGCATTGCACTTAATTGCTTGCTTGTCCAAATGTTCATTTACATGATAAATATTCATTGTAGTCATTTCTTAATAATTGTTCATGTTTGATCAAGTTATGTTATATATTTATATTTCAATTGGTTTTTACTTGATCACATTTTACTTGTTCTATATACATGCCTTGATTTCTACTTGTCTCAAACTTAATGAAGTTATTTGTACTTGTATCAAGTTATAGGTATAATTGGTACATGTTCTTCACAGGTTTTAGATTTAGGTGTGAGTGAGTTTTGCCTCTATTCCCAAACTCACGTTTTAAGTCTAGAGTCTTTTTAAGGGTTTTGTCACAGAATAGCCAAATGGGAAGATTGTAAAGTTATGATTTCAATTATATTTCATTGGCTTTAACTTTGTGTCAAATTTTATTGTATTTTAGTCAATCATTTTCCTATATGTTTGTGGGATTTAATGTAAGGGTTGAGTGTGAGAGTTTGGTGAAGATTTGTGAAGAACAGTGAAGTTTGCAACTTGCTCACAACTATCTCTTGAGTGGACAACCTGCGAAAGGTCACATGAGAAGCACATGCTGGAAGCTGAATAATTAAGTGCCAGGAGGAATTTCCCGAGTTATTTCGCGATTGGACTAACTCAAGAACGACCCACAAAACTTTCTACTTGGATGTTTTTTAAGTGTGCTTTCCTCACTTCTTTACCCACACTATATAAGCCTACATTACCCATGAAATTGTAAGGAGATTTTCAACGAGAAAACCTAGAAATATACTTGAGAGTTAGAGATTGTAAACCCATAATCATCTACACAATTTCTCTTAGTTTTTCTCTACTCCAACCTCTCCAATTATAAATCCTTGAGAGGTTCTTAGCCCAAATACATACCTCACCCAATCTAAGTGTGGTGAGTTGTTTTGGTGCATGTGGGAAGTATTGGAAGAAGCCATTGATTGGCGGATGCAATTTAGAGCTGATTGCGGAATTCGAATAACTAGTGAAGACGTGACTCGGTGAAGTCTGTTGGGAGTTGGAACTCAGAGGGTTCAAGTACATTGGCTAGATTAGGCTTGAAGGGTCTTTTTGATATCCTTGTACTCCAACTTTATTCACTAGTGGATCATTTCGGTTTGGAGGGCCGTGTAGAGGATTTTCACCGAGTACTTCGGTTTCCTCTTTGATAACACATCTCGGTGTTATCTTGTGTTTGTATCTCTCTTTCTTTACTCTTTATGCTTTCCATTTACTGTTTATTGTGTTTGATCATGCACTAGAGTATTGATTTGGTTTATTGCGTTTCATTTACTCTTATTCCACACATAAATAAGTAGAGTAAAAGTAATTTAGCCATAAGTTTAAAATTGGGAATCTAAACAAGTTATAATGTTTTACACTATCGAGCTTTCAATTTGTTTTAGTGTTGATTTTATTCAAATGGTTAACACCCTAACTTATACAGCTTGAGTAATGTCTCCAATTATATTGTGCTCTAGCCTTTAAGAACACATATTAATATTGCACATGAAAAAATAATAAATTTAATAATTTAAACAATTGTAAAAAAAAATTAAATGGGTGTCCCTTGTTTTGTTTCTTTATTGTAGACTTCCTTTGACATAATATCCATACATGAAAAATTAGAAACAAATAACAATAAGTAAAATGAATTTATTTAATCAAAACTATCATATACAAATACATATGCATAAGTTGCAACTTGAAAAAATAAAAAAATAAACAAAAATGTGGAGTACAAGAAAGATTCTATGGAAAGACCATTGGTGAATATATATATATATATATATATATATATATATATATATTAGTTTTGAAATTTTGATGATAGATTTTAGTTGGAGTAGGATTTAAATTTCTAAAACTTAGATGATAAAGTTTTAAATAAATTAAATTATAATTAAATCTTTTCCCTTGATTCGATGAAATATATCCTTACAATTAATAGAATAATTTTTTTAAAAATAATTAATAAAACATTAGATGCAACTTGAAGGGGAGAAAAGCATGGGTTGTTGTGTATGATTCTAGATTTCAGTTTAGAGTTTTTTTTAATAATTATTTTTGTAAAGTTGTGATTTCCAATTAGCTTTTGTTGGCTTTAATTCCGTGCCAAATTTTATTTTAATTTCTTCAATCATTTTCCTGTATTTATGTAGGTTTATTTGTAAGGGATGAGTGTGAGAGATTGGTAAAGAATCAAGCGTCAAAGAAGAATCAGTGCAATTCGCGACTAGCTCGCGAGAAAGCAACCCACAAAAAGGCCACGCGTGAAACACATGACTAGAAGCTGAAGAGTCATGCCAGCCTATCATTTCCCAAGTAATTCGCAAGAAAGACTATCTCGTGAGGTACTTGCGAAACATTCTGTTGGGCAAAAAGTTAAGTTGGTTTGCCAAATTCTTTACCCACACTATATATACCCTCATTACCCATGAATTGTAAAGAGTGCTTTTCAAAGAGAAAACCCTAGCAAATACACTTGAGAGTTAGAGATTTTTATACCCACAATCCTTTACACATTTCCTCTTAGTTTTCCTCTACTCCTACCTCTCCATCTCTACATCATTGAGAGAATCTTAGCCCAAACACTTACCACACCCAATCTGAATGTTAAGTGAGGTTTTGGTACTGTTGGGAAGCATTAGAAGGAGTCATTTAGTGGCAAGTGCAATTGGGCTGAATTGCAGGATTCGTAAAGTTAGAGAAGACAAGACTTCGAGAAGTCCGTTAGTAGCAGGTGCTTGGAGGGCTTAAGTACATGGGGTAAACTAGGCTTGGAGACCTTTTGTTATTTGTGTATTCCAACTATATTCTCTAGTGGATCAATTTCAACTTGGAAGGTCACAAAGAGGTTTTTTCGCCGAGTTCTTCGATTTCCTCTTCGATAACACATCTTGGTGTTATCTTGTGTTTGCATCTCTCTTCCTTACTCTTTAAGTTTTCATTTTAGTACTATTCATTGTCGATGGATATGGCTTAGAGTAGTGTTATTAGCATATTGCGCTTATTTACTCTTATTCTGCACTTTGATAAGTTAGGGTAAAAGCAATCTAGCCGCATTTTTTTTGGGTCTAAACAAGCTCTAGTGTTTCACACTAATTTGAGCTTTCAATTGTCTAGGGAAGGAATTAAGTTAAAAAAAATTATAATAGACTTTTAGTTTGAATAAAATTTAAATTTGTTAAAATTTAAATGATATATTTTTATGTAAATTAAACTATTGTTAATTTTATCCCTTAATTTGAGGAAATATATCCTAACAGTTAATAAAAAATTAATTTAATAATTAATGAAAGTAGTTGTTTATTAGGAAACAAATTGTTAGAAAGAAAGAGAGAGAGAAAGAGTAAAATATAAATTTATCAATTCCTCCTATGAATCTATGCAACATGTATATCCTTCCAATAAAAATACATATGCGTAAGTTGCAACTCGAAAAAAACATAAAACAAAACAAAAATGTGGGGTGCAAGAGAGATTCTATGGAAAGACCATTGGTGAATATATATAAGCTTTGAAATTTTGATAATAGATTTTTAATTGGAGTATAATTTAAATTTCTGAAACTTAGATGCATGTTTTGTTAAAACACTTGTTGTTACTTTATCTAAAGAAATTGAGAGGAACAAATAATTTGTTGTCTCTATCAACTAAAACTTAGATATATGTTACATGTTTTGTTAAAACACTTATTATTATTTTATTTAAATAAATTTGTAAAAACAAATAAGTTGTTGACTCTATCAACTAAAACTTAGATGCATGTTGCATGCTTTTTTTATTTTATTTTTTTAACATTTATTATTATTTTATCTAAATGCATGTTACATATTTTGTTAAAACACTTTTTCTTACTTTATCTAAAGAAATTGATAAGAACATATAAGTTGTTATCTATATCAACTAAAACTTAAATGCATAGTGCATGTTTTGTTAAAACACTTATTGTACCCATTTGGATTGCGCCTTTTGCGCATCTACGTTCAGCGTTTTGGGTTTTTTTTTTTTTTTTTTTTTTTTTTTTTCAGCGCATGAACAGTAAAATCACATGAATTTACTGTGCAAGAGACAAAAATTACTGTTCATGCACTGTAGCAATACTGTTCATGTATTTTAAAATGGGTCACATGACACTATTCACACATTTAAAAATTATTTTACTACAGTGTTTTCAGTTTTCAGTTTCAGTAAAAATAAGTTCAATCCAAATGGACCCAATATTGTTATTTTATCTAAATGAATTGATAAGAATAAATAAGTTATTATCTCTATCTAAAAATTGTTTTTATAAAAAGTATTATAGTAATTTGGTGAAGTCACTTGGCGCAATCATGACTTCTAAACTCAAATTTTATTATATAGTATATAATATGATTTTCGAAGCACCCCTCTTTCCTGGCTGTATGGTTTTTATACGTGAGAGTATTAAGATTAATCAGTGGCGGAGTCAGAAATTTTTTCTAGGAGGGCCAAACCAAATACGAGAAATTAACTTTAACTCATCAAAATTTTATCATATATTCTTTATAGTATTAAAATTATTTATAAATTAAAGTAATTTTGTAGTTATTACCTCAATACTTCAATAAGCTTTATTTTTGGTTGTTGGCAGTTTGATATTATAAATGAGCATAAATGCGTACTCCCCACTCTCACATAAATGGTGGGTTCCACCATGAATTTAATTAGTAGGACCCACCATTTATGTGAGAGGAGGGAGTACACAATAATTTCCCATTAATGGGGGTGTGAGAATATGATTATTGAAACATTAAGAGGTGTTAGAAGACTCTTGGCTATATTATTTTCTTTCCTATGGGTATCGAGTATCGATTCTTATCTATACTTCAATAAATAATTACACATATTTCTAATATTAAATAAAAATATATTATTATTATTATTATTTTGATACAAGATAGAATTTCTACTCTAGCCTAATCTAAGTATATATGTGTGTGAAGCTCCCTCCTGAAGACTTGAACTCCGACCCTTGCCCCCCACACCTCACAAGCATTTATACTTGTGGAGTGACCACTGTACCAAGGGTGTGCGGTGGTAAATAAAAATATATTATAAACAAGCATATAAGTATAACAAATAACTTCATTTAATCATTTGAATCACAAATAGATAATAGTATAGTGATATCAACGTATTAAATATAATATAAAATAATGGAGTATTAAAAGTGCGTTGCAAACCACATATTTAAACCAACTACAAAACATTTTCTCTTTTCTCAATTGTAAACCATAAAACAGAGAGCACAACTATCAAAGTTAAGAACAAAATAAAATATATAATAGAATTGTACAATATGGAAGCAAGCTGTAAACCATAAAATATTTAGTCAAAGGAATCAAACCTTAATATACACTAGCATTTCTGCTGCTTTATTTAAATGGCTTGTCTCAGCAGAATACCACTGCACACAGAATCTCAGGCTGGGATTAGCGAGTGGTGGAGGAGTTGCAAGGTTGTGGCCCGACGGCGTAAGGGATTTTACTAATCTGATTTGGGTTTTTTACTATTCTGAATTTTTCTTTTTTGGCTATTTATTTATGCTATATATAATTCAACTAGACTTTTATGTGGTTTAAAAATAACTTTATTAATGAAGGGTAACTTCATTTAGAAATAAAGTCATAAATATCAAATAATATATTTCATTTTGAATTCAAAAAAAGAACTCTTAAAATTTAGGATTTTTTTCCCTTCACGTTCAAAAATTACATTTATTGCTAATCTCTAAAGTTTATTATTTTTATTTGTTTGAAAAATAAAAAATATATATTTCTAAATTATAATAAATGTAAATTATTAACCTTTACAAAAAAATAAATAAATAAAAGAGTATCTGAGCATGCACTGAGGCTAGTTTGTTAATAAGTTATTGATTGGTGAATGCAAGAAATTAAATGTTAAGAAGATGTCTCTTGAAAAAGAGTGATTAGAATTCCGAATTAACTTGAAAAATTAAAAAGAACTGAATTTTAATGATAATGGTATTTTTTTGTGGTGTGTTATATCTATAGTTTGGAGTTTGAACTCCAATACTTTCTCTCCAATACATTGTAAATTAGACAAATATTTTTATTAAAACCAATTTAAAATAAAGTTAAATGCAATTTAGTTGCTATTCGCTTGTAACTTATAAGAGCACTCCTGACTTATTAATTTATTTCTTTGATAAAGAATTTTGGTTTACATAATATTTCTAATTTGGGTTTTGTGAAAATTGTATTGTTTTTTGTATCCATTTGGAGGGGTTATGGGCAATGGGCTAAAAGCCTAAATGCTATGTTTTTTTTTTTTTTTTTTGGGTTTCCTGAATCATTTTGTTTGTGGGTTTTTTTTTGAACTAATTTTACAATTTGAGTGAAGCCCAGATGAATTTCAAAAGAAACCAGTAATATTTTTTCGCCTAAAAGACCTAGGGGGTGGCCAGTAAAGTATATTTGCATGTAATTTTAAGATTCTTTGTAATAATATATTAACACTATAAATGAAAATTTTGAAAAGCTAGTTAATGAGAATTTTGAAAAGCTAGGGGGGGAGGGGTGGGGGGTTTCAAATTAAATTATTAAATAAATATAAATAATAAATTATCAAATAAGTAAATAATAATAATAAAAATTACATTAAATTCTGATTGTTTAGAGTTTAGACTTTAGTGATGTTTTTTTTTGTTTTTTTATTTTAAATTTCTCTTTGGACTTTGTGTTAATTTTTTAATATGAAATATGAAATGAGTTTGATCATTCCTATTTAGGTTATGTTTAATCTATGCCCAAGTCAATACAAACAATAATAAAAAAAATAGTTTCCCAATACCGATTCTTCCCCTAGTGATAGTCTAATTGAAAAAATCAACACACTCACAAATTAAATACAATAACCAAAACTGAAAATCAAAAGAACAATAAGTAATATGAATTTATTAGATTAAAATATATGTGCAAGTTGCATTTTGAGAAAAAAAATACAATAATGTGGGGTGTATTGTGTGAGATTTAATTATAGAATGACTTATTGGTTAAGAGGATTGTATCGAAAAGCCTTGGTTGAATATATATAAATTCTAAAAAAATTTATAATAAATTTTAGTTGGAGTAGAATTAAAATTTCTAAAACTTAGATGATAAAGTTTTATCTAAATTAAATTATTATTAAATATTATCATTTAGTCAAGAGCTTTGTAGCTTAATATCCTAATAAAATATTAATTTAATAAGATGTAATTTGAGGAAAAAAACTAAAACAAAAGTATAGGATTTAAGTTTAGAAATTTTTTATAATATACTTTTATTTTGAATAGAATTTAAATTTGTCTTAAATTATTGTTAAATCATGCAACTTGAGGGAAAAAAATGTGGGTTGTGGGGGATTTAAGTTTAAAATTTTTTGATAATAAACTTTTAGTTTGAATAGAATTTAAATTTGTTTTACATTATTGTTAAATATTATCCCTTAGTCAAAACATGGGTTGTTTTCTTTTTAGTAAGAAAAAACGTGGGTTGTTATGTGAGATTTAAGTTTAGAAATTTTTATAATAGACTTTAGTTTGAATAGAATTTAAATTTATTTTAAAAGATGTTGAATCATGCAACTTGAGAAAAGAAAAAAAGAAAAAAAAAAAAGAGGGTTATGTGATATTTAAGTTTAGAAAATTTTGATAATAAACTTTTAGTTTGAATGAAATATGATAAGGATAAAATTGTGAATGTGAATACTCATGAATATAGTATCATGAAGCGATGTTCAAAATAGACCCGTTGGCCTCACTTGTCATAAATGACAGTTAAACAGCTTTAGGACATCTACAGCTTTAGGAAGACGAGGTTAACTTGTCATAAATGGAAAGCTGACACTACTAAGCTGAAGGGAATAGGCAAAAACTGACGACCCCAACGAGGGAGTAGATGAAGCTGACGACCCCAACGAGGGAGTAGGCGAAACTGACGACCCTGACGAGGTAGTAGGCGAAGCTGATGACCTTGACATGGCTTTGCTTGGTCTCCATGTTTGCATATATAAAGAAATATCTTGCGCCCCACACTTGGTGTTAATCAAAAAGACTCCTACAAGGAAAGGATTTTGAAAAATATGCTCATGAGGATTCCTATAAGGAAAAGAACTCTACACCAAGGAAGAGAGGTCAACCCTTTACTACCATAAAAAGCCCCAATACCCTTACAAACCAAGGTACGCATAATTTATCCCGCTCTGGCACTCTAGAGTTGTGAGAAGTTCTAACTTGACCTTCGGAGGGTACTTGGCTGGCACCACACCGGTGCTCTCTGTTAGGTCTTCTACTTTTGTTGTGCAGGTGTTGTTTCAAGTGTACGAGTACCGTGTGGCTTACTGGTGATTTTTTCAGCAACATCAATTGGCGCCGTTTGTGGGAAATACGCTTTAGCCATACCGTCGCTTCCCGGACAAAAAGTTGCATGGTACTTACTCGCTTAATGGCAACCACTAACAACGTTTAGGGAGACGAGCCGCGACCTATTGCCCTAGAGAGGCAAGTCTAAACCCTCACAGCTGCCATAGAATGCCTCACCAAACAGAATCAAGACCTAGAAGAACAGCTACGGCAGAAGAACGCCGCAATAGGTACCTAAGAGGAAGATCAAGAAGGTACTAGTGTAGAGAAGAGATCGAGAGGGGCCGGAGGGTAATAACGTCCCAAGCAGGCCGGAACGACCAAACATGAGCCGCCCATCCATTACTAATACGGCTCCACCCTACATTGTCGCGAAGATGCAGATGATGAAAGAATGGATGGATTTAATGATGAATGCCCTTAAAGGACAGGTATCCAATGACCTTGACGATCTGGTCCATCGAACTGATTCGCCGTTTACCACATCTGTCAACTCCTTCCTCCTTCCACCAAAGTTTCGTATGCTGTAGGTGGAAAACTACGACGGAAACAAAGACCCTCTAGATCATTTGGAGTCCTTCAAGACCCTGATGCACCTTCAGGGGGTACCAGACGAGATCATGTGCAGAGCTTTCCCCACTATGCTGAAAGGTCCCGTAAGGATATGGTTTAGCAGGCTGACGCCTAACTCCATCAGTACTTTCAAGGAGCTAAGCGCCCAGTTTGCTTCGCACTTCATCGAGCGACACAGGTATAAGAAGTCTACAGCATGCTTGATAAGCATTAAGCAGCGAAAAGATGAGACGCTAAGGTCTTACATAGCACGCTTTAACAAAGAGGCGTTTTCAATCGATGAAGCTGACAACAAGATACTTGTAGCCGCTTTCACAAATGGGCTGTAGAAGGGTAAGTTCCTATTTTCATTATACAAGAACGACCTGAAAACTATGTTGGACGTGCTTTACAGGGCAACCAAGTACATGAATGTTGAAGACGCGCTTCTGACTCGAAAGAAGAGAGAAAGGCAAGAGGATACACGACAGGACAGAGGGCGGAAGATGGCAAAAACTGGAGACGCTAGACGGACAGAAGCTACACCACCCGTGGAACACCAAGCACCTATGGAAGTACTACTAGTAAAAAGGATGGCATAAAGAGCAGTACCCCTTTATTTCTAGTTTACCTTAGTGAATTTTAGCTATACTCCTTAGTTTTTCTATTTATTTTAGTTTTTGCTACAATAACTCTTTTAAAGCCCAAAGGGCAGGTCTTCGTTTTCTTTTTAAGAACTACTTTTTCTACGAATGCATGGTTTATTATAATAAGAGAAGTTTATTCAGACATTGCTAAAGTCGCCTACGAGTGGACGGTCACTACGTTAAGTCACCTACGGGTAGACACATGCGCGTGGCCAAAGTCGCCTACGGGTGGACGGTTACTACGTTAAGTCACCTATGGGTAGATGCATGGCCAAAGTCGTCTACGGGTGGATGGTCACTACGTTAAGTCACCTACGGGTAGACGCATGACCAAAGTCGACTATGGGTGGATGATCACCATACTAAATTGCCTTCAAGTAGACGACCAAAAAGGTGATGAGACACCAAAATTTAGTCACCTCAATTAGTCCACGACCCCAAATGGACGACTCACAAGGTGACGAAGTACCAACACTTAGTCACCTCAATAAGTCCACAAAATGGAGGAATCCAAGTCTACAAAGTAGTCAACCCTAATATGTAGTCCATCAAGTGGACGACCTCATCTCAAAAGGATGAAATGTTATCAAGTCCATAAATGGACAAGCTTATTAAGTCCACAAGATGGACGATTTCATCCCAGGAGGATGAAAAAATTATGAATTCCATAAAATGGATACAAAGTGGACAACCATGTGTTATAAAGTCCACAATCTGGACGACCTTATTAAGTCCACAAGGTGGATGACCCTATTAAATCCACAAAGTGGACGGCATTGATAAGTCCAAAGTGGACGACCTCATCCTAAGAGAATGAAAAATTATTAAATCCACAAAGTGGACGAGTTTATCATTAAGTATACAGATTGGACGAGTCAGTTAGTAATACCCACGAAATGGACGATTGTGCCAAGTCCCCAAAGCGGAGGAGCCCATAAAGCTGACGAGTTCGTCCACCAGAGGATATGACTAATATTACAAGACAACAATTTTAACATAAAAGATAACGAGATGAACAAGCCTACTGAAGAGACGAGTTGGAATTGTCCAAATGAAAAGGACTTAAACTCCATAAACCTGTCAGTTTAAGCTGACGAGATCATGGAGTGGGGGGCAGCTAATAAAGGTAAAATTGTGAATGTGAATACTCATGAATATAGTATCATGAAGCGACGTTCAAAATAGACCCGTTGGCCTCACTTGTCATAAATGGCAGTTAAACAGCTTTAGGACGTCTACAGCTTTAGGAAAACAAGGTTAACTTGTCATAAATGGAAAGCTGACACTACTAAGCTGAAAGGAATAGGCGAAAGCTGACGACCCCGACTAGGAAGTAGGCGATGCATAACTTGATAAAGACTCATATGTAAGCTAATTTTTTTTAAAATAAATAATTAAATAAATAGTATTAATAAATTAAAATATGTAAATAATCTTATTCAAAAAATTGTCTTAAGTTTTGGTTGTTTAGAGTTTGGTCTTTAACTTAAATGAGTATCCATTGTTTTGCTTTTTTATAGTAAACTTCTTTTGGTATAATAATTTTGTACGTAAATTCAAAAATAAAGAACAATAAGTAAGATGAATTTATTAGATTAAAAGATAAGTGTAAGTTGCATCTTGAGGAAAAAAATGAAAAAAATATAACAACGTGGGGTGTATTGTCTGGGATTTAATTATAGGGATGACTTTAATGATTAAGAGAGATTATATAAAAAAAACATGGCTTTATATATATATATATCGTCCTTCACCCCTTTCCCTATAATAAAGTGTAGGCCCCCGTAGATAGATGTCCCATATAGCCCCTCCTCCCCCGGGGTTGGGTCGAAAAAAGAATCGAATTGGGTTGAGAGAACTTTATGAATTGAGTGAAAATGAAAAAGAAAAAGAAAAATCGTAAAAAAAAAAAAGAAAAAAAAAAGAAAAAAGAAAAAAAGGCAGGTGCGGTTGCTTATTTTTATTATAAACTACCAAAAATATGAAGAAGAACTAAGGCACTTGCTTCAGCGAAACCTTTCTCTGTCATTACGGAGTTCTTCTGCTCTAATCTTTGAAATCGAAGATCAGCTGACTAAGTGTGTATATATATATATATGAAAATTCCGATAATAGACTATTAGTTGGAGTAGAATTTAAATTTCTAAAACTTAGATGATAAAGTTTTATCTAAATTAAATTATTGTTAAATTTTATCCCTTAGTTAGGAGTCTTGTAGCTTAATATCCTAATAAATTATTAATTTAATAAGATTCAACTTGAGGAAAAAAACAAAAACAAAAACATGAGTTGTAAGGGATTTAAATTTAGAAAATTTTTAGTTTTATTTAAATTAAATAGTTTGTACATTTTTAGACCCCTTAAACACAAGTTGTTTAACCTAATATTAAGCCAAGTTAATTAACAAGTTCATTAATAAGATCTAGGTTAAACACATTCAAATCATATCATGTATGTAAAGTTGTTATTTACAACATTGTGTTTTGTTGGCTTATATTCCGTGCCAAATTTGATTGTAATGTTATTCAATTTTTTGTACCCTATATTTATTGTGGGATTTCATTTTAAGGGTTGTGTGTTAGAGAGAGAGAGAGTGTGTGAAGACTTAAGAAACTGAAGACTGAAGAGATTTCGCGGATAGCTCGCGACTAAGCATCCCGCGAAAGGAAGCATGTGCCTTGCACATGACTGGAATGCGAAGAGTCAAGCCAGATGGAGACAGCTATGTCTCACGAGTATCTCGCGAGTAAGGCCTTCCCGCGAGACACCCGCGAGACATTCTATTCTGCCAGCCTGTCCAGTCTGATTCACACTTTCTATGCCTACACTACTTATACCTACATTACCCATAAATATAGAGGAGAGCTTCTAAGAGAAAACCCTAGCCAAACAACTTGAGAGTTATAGATTGTCATACCTATAATTCTCTACATATTTGTTTTGGGAATATCCTCATCTCCTACCTCTCCATTTCCATACCATTTAGAGGTTGATAGCCCAAACACTTACCACACCCTTTGAGAGTGTCAAGTAAGGTCTTGGTGCCGCTGGCAAGCATTGGAAGAAGCCAAGGATGATAGATGCAACATAAAGCTTGTTGCGGAATCTGGAAAGCTAGACAAGACACGGTTCCAAGAAGCCTTGTTGGAGTAGGAACTTGTAGGTCTTAGGTACAAAGGGTAGATTAGGCTTGGAGGGTCTCTTGCTAACCCATGTATCCCACCTGATTGTCTAGTAGATCGATTTCCACTTGGAGGGCGGCGAAGAGGTTTTTCGTTGAGTTCTTCGGTTTCCTCTTCGATAACACATCGACGTGTTATCTTGTGTTTGCATCTTTCTTCCCTACTCTTTTATATTCTATTTTACTGCTGTGTTGCTTTATTTATGGATTAGAGTAGTGTGTTTGTTTGTCTGCTCGCATTTATACTATTCCGCCCTTAGTATTAAGTTAGTGTAAAATTTATCGAGCCGTAACTTTTAATTGGGGGTCTAAACAGCTCTTGTGTTTTCAACACATTTTTGAGCTTTCAATGTAAATAGTGCAGAAATATAAAGAATACACGATATAATAACCCAGGAAAACCAAACCCATAAAAAACCTAGGGAGGATTTAATCGAGCTATTCTCAAGGTAAAACAGATCCACTATAAAAGAATTGAAATTTGTACAATAGAACTTAGACCACTAACATTCTATTGTTACCTCGAGTAGAAAACTTACTATCACGACCACGTGACAGCTCCGAGTCCATGAACTACTTCTTTCTTTGATCCACAGCAACCACACGTTCTCCTACTTGTGTTTTTCTTTAAGCTCTTGAAACAACAACTGAAGAGATCACCAAGTTCTTGACATCAATCTTGACCTTGATAACCTTAAGTGTGTATGAACGTAAACACCTCTAGATCTCACAGAAGATTCACACACACAACATATCAACCACCACTAAAATGCGGTTAGGGTTTTTCTTTTTATACTTGAAGTAAAACATAAAACCCTACATGTCATATGGGCTTGGTTTGAGTTGGAAATTCTGTAAAAAAAAATAATCTGCACGAGGTTCGATCGATCGAGTCTAATTTTCAATCGATTGAGCCTTACAGATTCAGTCCAGTAAATTCTACAATCACTCGATTCCAATTTTACACATAAACACACTTTGAGCAGCCTAAATATAGACTCTAAGTTTTGATCATGGTTTGCCAACACATTACACATTGAAATTCTAATACATTTAGTTCGTAAAGTCTTAGAACCTAACACATTTGTTAAATGTTATCCCTTAATTTGAGGAAATATATCATAAAAAAATAATATAAAATTAATTTACAAATTAGTTGTTCTTACAATGTTGATAATAGACTTTTAGTTGAAGTAGAAGACAAAATATTGTTTTTTTTAGAAAGAAAATGCAAGTTATTGTTTGGAATTTAAGTTTAAAATTTTTTATAATAGACTTTTAGTTTTAATAGCATTTAAATTTTCTGAAATATTTATGTTTAGAAAATTTTGATTGTAGACTTTTAGTTTGAATAGAATTTAAATTTGTTGAAGTTTAAATGATAAAGTTTTATCTATATTAAAAAATTGTTAAATATTATCCCTTAATTTTAGGAGATATATCATAACAAATAATATAAAATTAATTTACTAATTAGTTGTTCTTAAAATATTGATAATAGACTTTTAGTTGGAGTAGAAGTCAAAATGTGAGTTTTTTTTTTTTTTAATTTTTTTTTTATAGAAAGAAAACTTTGGTTATTGTTTGAGATTTAAGTTTAGAATTTTTTATATATAGACTTTTAGTTTGAATAGAAATAAAATTTATTGAAATTTAAATAATAAAATTGACCTAAATTAAACAATTATTAAATATTATCCCTTAAATTGAGGAAGTATATCCTAATAAATAATATAGAATTAATTTACTAATTAGTGAAAGTGGCAATTTGGCGTAATCACGGCTTCTAAGCTCAACTTTTTATAGTAAACTTCTTTTGGTATAATAATTTTGTACGTAAATTCAAAAATAAAGAAAAATAAATAAGATGAATTTATTAGATTAAAAGATAAGTGTAAGTTGCATCTTGAGAAAAAAAAAAAAAAAAAAAAAAAACGAAAACAATATAACAACGTGTGGTGTATTGTGTGGGATTTAATTATAGAGATGACTTTAATGATTAAGAGAGATTATATTGAAAAACCATGGCTTAATATATATATATATATATATATATATATATATGAAAATTTTGATAATATACTATTAGTTGGAGTAGAATTTAAATTTCTAAAACTTAGATGATAAAGTTTTATCTAAATTAAATTATTGTTAAATTTTATCCCTTAGTCAAGAGTCTTGTAGCTTAATATCCTAATAAAATATTGATTTAATAAGATTCAACTTGAGGAAAAAAAACAAAAACAAAAATGTGAGTTGTGAGGGATTTAAATTTAGAAAATTTTGATGATAGACTTTTAGTTTTATCTAAATTAAAAAATTGTTAAATATTATCCCTTAATTTTAGGAAATATATCATAACAAGTAATATAAAATTAATTTACTAATTAGTTGTTCTTAAAATATTGATAATAGACTTGTAGTTGGAGTAGAAGTCAAAATGTGAGTTTTTATTTTTTAATTATTTTTTTATAGAAAGAAAACTTGGGTTATTGTTTAGATTTAAGTTTAGAAGTTTTTATATATGGACTTTTAGTTTGAATAGAAATTAAATTTATTGAAATTTAAATAATAAAATTTTAAATAATTTATATAGTATATGATATGATATGAAATGATTTGAGAAGCACCTGCACTTTCTTCGCTGTAAGAGTATCAGGATTAATGGTAATGTTTTGTCTACATGATGATGTCAACGGATATATTAGTTATATCAAAGAGGAAAGATCTATGTGGATACGCAATACGTTGTCTACCCCAAGTGTTGAACTCATTTTGTTTTTCCCTCAAGGGAGGAAAGTTATAAAAGTAAAATTTTTCATTTAGAAATTTTCATTGGTATCAGGCGTACCTCTCCACCAGTTAGCAACAAAAGGTTGGAATTCTGAGAATTTACATTATCTCTATTTGGGACAAAACCAAGAATTTTTGTTTGGGGAGCCAAATTATGATACTAATATTAGGTAAGACAAACCCACACACACATTCACAAACACATTTATACTTATAAAAACCTTAATGTTTTAATATTAGAGGAAGTTATAATTCATAAATATATTGTACATACAATTATCCACCTTTACGTAAATGCTTGCTAAATAGTTTTTTAGGAGAACTTATTATCTTTTGACTTCCAATAAGTATACAAAAGTTGTATAATTTGATCATAGACATGTACACACTACAAAAAGCGGGGGTCTAAGGCTGCGTCTTTTTAGGCCGCGTTTTTACAAACGCGGTCCCAGACGGACTAAAGCTGCGTTTTATTCGTGGGGCCATAGAACGCATCTAAAGCTGCATTTTTTTGAGCTATAGCTGCATTTTTAGGGGTGGAGCTACAGCCGCGTTTAAAAATGCAGCCATAGTACTTGTGCGTATTTTTTTTTACATTCGTTTATATCCATTATTTTACATGAATATATAATTGATATTGAAATGTTTATATATCATAAGTGGATGAAAAAATATATGTGAGAGAATAAATGCCTCTATATAGAACTCTCCCATTGTTGAAAGAAAAAAGTCCAACTTGATTAAAAAATAGTAATAATATATATAAACTTTCAACTTTGCTTGCCTTGTGGTTGGCTTATTGCTGCCAGTGGAGGAATCAAAGCGGCAAATGGATGAATGTCTGGCGGGCGTGAAAGCCATGTTACAAGGATTTGGGGAGTATATGCCCATTACACAAATTATGCAGGTACTAAAAATGTTGCCTTTAATATATTTCCAGTTGCATGTTTATTGCAATGCATTGTTATGTACCACTAATACGATGTCTATAATATACTCAGGATAGCGCTGCTAGATAGAGTGGGACTCTTCGTGGACATTTTGAAGATGGAAAATATGTTGTATTTGGACAATGTTTATTTGGAATATTGTACACATGAAGTTTATTTGGACAATATCTGTTGTGAAAATACATTTAAGTTTACTTGATCAATATGTTAAGTACTTTTTTATGATACTCAAACATTTGTGTACTTATGTTGCTGTATTGAACTTTCCTTAAACATTTGAACTTCCTCAAATTTTGTTAAAGATATTGATTGAAATTGTGACAAGTTTGAGAAGCAAGCTTGATATTTCTTTGAAATTGCCGTTTGTGTGTGTGACAGGTTTTGTTGCTGTATTGATTGAAATTGTGACAGGTTTTTTGTGTTGTAAATTCTAACTTGATAGGTTTTCTGGCCTAGAAAGGGAAAAAAAAAAAAAAAAACATAAACTATAGCCGCGTTTAAATGTGGCTATAGCCACGTTTCTAATGTGGCCAAAAAGTAGTGTCTCAGCTATCTATGGGGAGCCTATGGCCGTGCTTAATGTTATGGTCTTAGGCTGCATTTTAAACGCGGCCTAAGGTTTGAACTGTAGCTGCGTTTAATAAGTGAGGCTATATCCCGATATATTAGGCCGCGTTTTAAGGCTGACATGTAAGACCGCGTGTAAAATGCGACCTAAGATATACATCTTCGGCCACGTTTAAAACGCGGCTAAAGTACTGACCTTAGGCCGCATTTTACACGCGGCTATAGGACCTGGTCTTGGGCCGCGGTTAAAAAGTGCGGCCTTAGACCAACCAGGCCTATAGTCGCACATTTTAGGCCGCTTTATAAAACGCGGCCTAAAAAAACGCGGACTAAGGCCTAAAAAAACGCGGACTAAGTTATAATGAAAAACGCGGCCTCAGAACCTTTTTTTTGTAGTGACACAAATATTTAATTAAGAAAAACTTAGTATCTCCGATCAAGATTATGCTCAAAGAAAATTTTTTATAGAATAAAATTCTTTTTTTAGCATCTCCATTCTCCATAGTGAAATTATGAAATTATTCATTTTCATTATAAAATACTGATTATCTATCAAAGTGGTTAACAAAATTTTAAAGAAACCAATGAAGTACCAAAGCATCAATGATGTAAAACTTTAATAGAAGTAGAAGAGCAAGTTTTACAATTAAAAAAAAAATGAAATTGAGATGGAAAATTAAAAAAATTACATTATCTCCATGAATATTGAACCAATTGACTAATTCCTTTTTGATAAATTTCATTTTAAGCATGTAACAAATTAAATTATATAGTTTTGAGATTAACATATTAAAATGTGAGGTTTTAAAAAGCAAAAATTAAACCCTATATGTTTTATGTTGGCTTTATTCCATGACAAAAAATGTTGTAATTGCAATAAATTTTTTCCTTGTATTTTGTAGGATTTTATTAGATTGGGTTTAGTATTAAGTTGGTGAAGAATCAAGCATACAATGAAAATCAGTGCAGTTTCGTGACTAGCTCGCAAGAAGTTTGCAAGTAAAGGTTCCCGTGAAAAGGTCATGTGAGAAGCACATGTTGGAAATTGAAGAGTCAAGTGTTAGGCTGCATTTCATGAGTACTTCGCGAGATGTCTACCTGGAGGATTTTAAGTGTGACTCTTATACCCTTCACCTAGACTATATATACCCTTATTACCCATAAAAGTAAAATGGGCTATTTATAGAGAAAACCCTAGATAGGTTTCTACAACACAACACACCCACCTTTTAGAGAGAGTGCTACTCATCCTTGATTGAGAAATCCTTGTAGTCTCTTCTCCTTCCTTCTCCCATTGTCATACCTTGAGAGGAGATTTGTACCCAAACACAACCCACACTTATTCAGAGTATAAAGAGTATTTTGGAGCTTGGGAAGTTTTGGGGATATGCCAAAAGAAGCCGGTGAGGGTTGGCAGATGCAATTGGGTGGTATTGCAGGATTCAAAAAGTTAGTGAAAATAAGACTTCAAGAAGTCCGTTGGTAGCAGGAGTTTGGAGGGCTCAAGTACACTAGATAGACTAGGCTTGGAAGGTCTTTTGTTATTTGTGTACTCCAACTTATTTACTAGTGGATCAATTTCAACTTGGAGGGTCGCGGAGAGGTTTTTCGCCGAGTTCTTCGATTTCTTCTTCAATAACACGTTTTGGTGTTATCTTGTGTTTGCATCTCTCTTCCTTTACTCTTTAAGCTTTATATTTATTGTTGCTTGCTTGCTTATGGCTTAGAAAGTAGTTCTGGCGATTGCGCTTCATTTACTCTTGTTCCACACTTATATAAGTTAGAGTGAAAGCAATTAGGCCGTAATTTAAAATTGGGGGTCTAAACAAGTATTAGTGTTCCACACTAATTTGAGCTTTCACTTATAATTTCAAAATGTAATATATTCAAACTTAAGGTTTCAAAAACTAACAAATTAAACCCTAACCTACATTTTACCTCAAACACTATGGGATTAAGTCTAATTTGTTATTTTTAGAAATGGAGGTTTATTTTGCCACTTTTGAAATTATAGAGTAATTTCACTAATTTGTTACTATAAAACTAGAATGTTAATTAGTTACACCACTTAAATTTTATGGTTATATATATATATATATATATATATATATATATATATATATATATATAAAACCATGTAAGTCATAGGAAGCATGGATACTCCATTTTTCCTCAACTACCCATGTTTTCCCAACATTTTTTTTGAAAAAAAGTAACGATACGTGCTTCTAGGATATGCCCATAATATGGCTTAGATAAAGTTGCAACTCCACCAACAAGGTAGCCCAAACTTGAAAGGAAGTTAAGATATATTTTTATATATAGGTTTTATTGTTGAACACTTATTTAGTTATCTTTTATTTACTCATTTGGATCTGGTTTGTATTCAAAACATCATTTAGTTGTAGATTCACTTTATTTTCCATTATTGCTTTTAAATTAATATATATTTGTTGAGGACAAATTTTTCACACCACATGGAATTTATTTCATTGGCAACTCGCACCACATCAACAAATTATGGATTTTGGAAAAACCTCTTTTAAAGCCCAAAAGAGCCCATATTCACAAAATGACACCAAACCCCGTGGTCCAAAACCCATGGCAATATTATCTCATCAAAGCTCATAGTTCAAGCTCTTGGCACAACATCTCATTTTCAGCTCATGATCCAAGCTCATGAGTCTCATTGGGGGAATTTTGGGAGTCGTGGTTTGGAGGGCCAAGAAGTATGTTTAGTAAAGCTCGAATGGTTCAAAGTTGATAAAGGAAAACATGTTGCTTGGCATGTTTTCCCCAATTCCCTGAACTCTGATGAGTCAGTGTGCAATAGGTCGCATCTGGTAAACCTCTCATATCATATAACACTTAAAATGATAAAACTCCCCATTCTCTTTACATAAAAATTAATGTTCATTATATAATATAAGTTTAAAAATGTAATTATATTATATCATATAAATTATGTTATTATTTAAATCAATCCCAAGCACATGGCTAAATATATATTAATATCTCATATCTAGCATTAAATGCTCTCCTTGCTCTCCAAGATTTGGTCAAAACACAAAGAGGTCATAATTACATCTCTAAAACTTCATCAAATATCAACCAACTAGTCTATTACTTACCAAAATTATACTGTAATAAAACCATGAACTAAACATATAATTTTCCAAAAGAGGCAACTTAGCCAAAAAATTCCAGCAATAATTCCAGCAGAAACTGCCCTAACTCTATCAGAAGCTGCAACAGCTCCAGCAGCTGCTGTAATTGCTCCAGCAGTAGCTTAGGCAATTGACACATGTCCAAAGTGACATCATTAACCCTTTAATGCCCATTCCCAGCAGCTTGCTGCTGAACCCAAAGAAGCAAATATCCTATAAAAGAAGTCCTAGCATTATAAGCTAAGATCCTTAGCCTTCAATTGCAATACCAGAAATAGGAAGATCCCATAAAAGTTATCTTACCATTTTTAACCAAACCCATGAATTTAATGCAAAATATTTTCTCCAGCGAAAGACCTCACGCAATTGACATCCTCTAGCTGTGTTAGAATAGCTACTGCTGTAGAGCTATTAGCTGCAGTAACTACTGTTGTACTGCTATGTTAGCTGCTGTATAGTTGCAGTAGCAGCCTTAAAGTTTCAAACTTTCTTCTTTTAGTTAAAAACCAAAAACTCACTAATTAAATCACTTACTTTGTCAAAGATTTTTCCTTATTAGCTAAATTTTCCTTCAACTAATTCTAATCTAGTTACATACTTGGCTCTATATAAAGAGGACTAAGCCACACACTAACACCATTAACCACTATCCATCTCTCTCTCACTCTCTTGTTTTGAAACTTCATCATCTTGCTGCCCATATCTCTAAACATTTCCATACTCCTCCATCTCTCTTACAAAATCTCTCTTCTTAGATAACCACACAACACACATATTACAAGACTACTACCCATCTCTCCCACACCCTATTATTCTAAAATATCATCATTTTGCTGCTCATAAACACATCTCTGTCTCTTTCTCCGTTTCTCTTACAATACCTCTCTTCTTAGAAAGCAACATAACCGATGACATAACACAAAAAACCACTCCAGCAGTAGCTATAAGCTCATTTATTTACTATATTTAACCTTCATATTATCTATGTCACACTTCCATATATTTTACAAACACATTCCTCACAAACTATCCATACATACTTCTCACATATATATTTCTAATCTATCTTACAAACACCATATCTCACAAAACATATATATTTCTTTCTATCTCCATACATCTTAAAAGATACCAAACACCCTTCCAAGAACATATTATAAAAACCCTTCTCATGGAAGGCAATATCACTTATATCTTACTAAAAACTAAAAGAGCATCATCACGGGGAATTTCATTTAAGTGCATGATAATGAGGACAAACTTAACCAATATTTGCACACGGTTGGACATATTCTCTCTCTCTCCAGTTGCACTCATATTTCCCCTTCAATCATGAGGTTATCATGAAAGGACTCATAATATCATACCGAACCCCTGGACTCATTTAATCATGCAACTGAAATATTATAAATTTACTGATGTTATACGACTAGAGCCACAAACTATGAAGATAAGTCATTATATTTTTATCTCCAAAATTATATTATTGAGTATATTTTAATTCATTGTCATTGTACTACTGTCCTCATATTATTATGTCGTTAGAATGTTATCAGCTCACTGACGCTACACGGCTGGAGCCGCAAATCATATAGAGTAAAGTGATGCTATACGACTAAAGTCAAAAACATAAAAGATAGTTTTCTCCATCTTTGAAATTACATTATTAAGTGTATGTTAACTCCTTATCATTGTACTGCTGGATGCAAGTTACTTTAATATCATCTCACTATTTAATAAAACATGATCTCACTAATACTTCATTAATGAACATATATATTAATAAATTGACCTACTATCATTGGACATATTATTCGAACATAAACCACCGATGAACATATATTATTTAGACATATACCACCAATTGACATATATTACTTGGACATGAAACACTGCTGGATGTGTAATGTTTGGACATAAACCATTGCCTAGACATACATTATTTGGATATAGACCATTGCTAAACATACCTTATTATATTGAACATGAACCATACCACAGCTAGATATGGACTATTGGACTCATCCCATTATTGGACATATGACAATTAATTATTCTAATGGACATCACTTAACACACATAATAATAACATTCAACTCACTATTTAATCAAATCTATTATGCTAAACATATTATTTATTTATTTCAACCATTATCATGATTCTAAGACTTTGAGTTTTATCTATTTTGTTGGCTTAAAAATACACTGGAAGCCATTGGTCTATATGCGGCCCAATGTCGAGTTCCAGATTGAACTCACCAAAACAAATCCAGGTCTAACAGAGTCACACCTCCAACAGAAGACACGTGGCCACACGCAAAAACCACCCCGACAATATTTAACAATATGAAAAGTAAACGCTTAACAATATATATAAAATATATATATATATATATATAATAATTAATTAATACATGTAACCCCTTCGTATCATATCATAATTTTTCAAGAATTTCTAAGTTATTTTATCTAGGTAACTTTTTCTTTTTCAATGTTTTTTTATCATAAGTGTCATTTTTCTCTCTGTTTTTTTTTTCCCTTTCCTCCCAAAAAATAATATTTGTTTCTCTATAGCTAGATATATTTGGCACATGCATTTATAGTATTTGATAAATAGATTTGCAAACCCATATGTAGTGAGAATGATGCAGCTAGGAGTTTGCCATTGTTATAGCTAAATGAGGTCTTCTAATTAACTAGGGTGGTGGATTTACATAAGCTATTAGGTTTTTTTTTTTTTTTTTTTGGTTGTTGTTGTTGTTGTTATTGTTGTTGTAATGGGTCATGGGTGTCTCATCCCCCATGTCTTTACAAGGGGAGAAGGTGCCCTTTGAACTAAAGCTCATTTGAGACTTCAAATGAGTTTTGTGCAGTTCATAACTTGGCTGTTTGAGTTCACTGTCAATTTGTGGATTGTTCTAGTACATCAAAAATTTATAAATTTTTGGCAGGTGGGTTGGTAGCATCCTTGAAGCCTTGGAAGCACACGATCATTTCTAGGTCATTTTATCTAGGTAACTTTTTCTTTTCCTGTGTTTTTTTATCGTAAGTGTCATTTTTTATTTTTCTCTTCTTTTTTAAC
Organism: Quercus agrifolia; assembly: GCA_029955455.1. Classification (NCBI taxonomy): domain Eukaryota; kingdom Viridiplantae; phylum Streptophyta; class Magnoliopsida; order Fagales; family Fagaceae; genus Quercus; species Quercus agrifolia. The sequence goes on along the minus strand of JARQAD010000001.1, from coordinate 87,707,149 downwards.
TTTCCTCCCAACAAATAATGAGTTGTTTCTATATAGCTTTTCCCCAGGATGCCGGCAAACAAAGAGGCAACATGTTCAGGATTATGCCAGTGCCTCGTAGACACAAATATTGCAGCTTCTGTGCAAACTAGCCTGACGAGACCATATCAAATAGGCAAACGTTTCTTCTGAGGTTAGTCAAGAGGACATCCGGATATTCTGAGTCTCTGACAAAGAAATTAACCTGTCCATTTTCACATCAAACCTGAAATCAGCTATGCAACTCTGTTGACAATAAATTGGTCTTGCTGCTACTTTATGAACACCGATTACTCGTATAAATTTTTATTAGGGATGAAGTTGTGACTTTTGTTTTGGTTCATATAATAGGATGTGTCATACCTTTGTACATTATATTTTGGCTAAAATGTAAAATTCATCCTTTAAATTTCACATTTTATTATTTCAGTCTTTTAAGTTTCAGTTTTGTTATTTTAGTCCCCTAAGTTTCAAATTTTGTCAATTTAATTCTCCATTAACCTTCCGTCAAATGCTGCCGTTTACTGACCAAAACTAAGTCGTTTTGGATGATTTTTTATTATTATTTCTTAATTTAAAAAATTGAAAAAAGTTACTTACCAAAAAAAAAAAAAAAAAGGATGAGGAGGAGGAGGAAACTAAGGGCTGAGGGAGCGACATCGTTCCCTAGCTCCTAGTTCATTCTTCAACAATGGAAAGATGAACTTTCTTACAACTGTTTTGTTCAAGTAAAGACAATATTGCTTGAATTCATTTTCTTGCAACTGCTTCTCAAAAGGTGAAGAGTAAAATACTTGAATAATTAAATCAATAACAAATATATGTAGAGAGGGAAAAATTCCCGACCTATCACAAGCTGACACATCATACTATCAAGTCCACAAAATACAGCCAATTACAAAGCACCACGTATTGCTGCTAGGTTTTGCTATCACTACTCAAAAACCAACAGAAATTTGCCAAGTGTCATGCAAGAACCAATCACACCTCAGCACGTGTAAGCGATGACACAGGCAGCCTTGCACGTGTAAGCGATGACATAAGCAGACCAATCAAGCTGTGACATGTGTCACCAATTAGACTCCGCCACGTGTTGCTCACCCACCCCCAAACTCCTATAAATAGAAGCCTTCCTAAGAAATTTCAAGGAGGCTAAGGAGAGGCTGAAGCTGAAGAAGGGCTAGAAGGAGACCAGAGGGATTCATAAGTACAAAAGCTTTACAAGAATCAAGCCTCAAAGCCTTCAAGAACTTCAACCACGAAATTGAAGAACACTCGAAGTAGAATCATCCAAACTACCTGCCTAGATCTCAAAGTTCACTGGAATCAAGCCCAAAAGCCTCCAGAAACCTCAACAAATCACAAATCAGTGAAGCTCTACGGATTCAACCCTTCAAAGCCCCGAAGAACTTCCGCCACAAACCTTCAAATACGAAGAACATTCGAAGCAGAATCATCTAAACTACCTGCCTAGATCTCAAAGTTCACTGGAATCAAGCTCAAAAGCCTCCAGAAACCTCACAAATCACAAATCAGTGAAGCTCTACGGATTCAAGCCTTTAAAGCACCAAAGAACTTCCACCACAAACCTTCAAAGAAGAAGAACACACGAAGAACACGAAGAACGTGAAGAACAAAGGATTTCTAACAAGCTCATAGCCAGAGATTCATTGTAATTCCGTTTCAGCAATCTTCGATCCATTCTTCAGCCAAATTGAAGGATATCTTGTGTTCATATCAAAATCACATTACTACAAATCCAATCAACAAGTCTTTTAAGGAGATTGAATCAGAGGATAACTCTTTTGTAATTACAGAGAATTGTACCACACAATCATCAATACAAATTCGCATTTGTGAAGCTATTTTACTTGTTTGACTTATTTCGAACTGAGGAATTTAGTCGTCCACAAATTCTGGCACGCCCAGTGGGACATCTCTGCCTCTCATCTCATTCTCCTTCAAAGAAAGAAATCTTCAGCATCTTGCTACCAACTTCAATGGCCTCTAGCAAGAACATTCAAGCTTCAACAATAGCTACTTCAACTAAACTTGGTACGGCTACCACCAACAATTGCATTGGTGCAATCAATCGTAGCCAGCCTAAAACTCACAATCAACTTCAAGCTCAATCAACCAAGGAAGCCAAGGTCCAAACAATCATCTCCTTAGACCCTCTTACAAGAAACAAGGTCATCAACAAGGACATCTCTACCTTGGAACACTTCAAGTATGGGGGCAAATCCCCTTCTTCCTTCACAAGAAGTTGGTCGCACGACTTCTCTCCCATCAAAGGGAACCCAAAAGATGATATTTCACGTGCTCACTTCAAATCACTTTCTTCTCCATCATCTTGGGAAGTTGTGTCAGTCATAATGACTAACACCTCTACCATGAAAGAAAAGATGGCTGAAATGGAACAAAGGGTTGTCCGTCTCACAAAAGCACTTGAAGATAAGGACCTCCAAATTGCAACTTTGATGAACAAACTTGAAGTACAAGATCTTGGTGAATCAAGCCACGGTCATAAATTCACATCTACGAAGGATGACGAAGGGAGAGAAATTGGAAACACTCCCCAACAAGAACAATCTACTTTGGTGGCTTCGTTGTCAGTCCAACAATTACAAGACATGATAACAAATACCATCCGAGAACAATATGGAGGTTCTACAAGTTCTCTCACATATTCAAAACCCTACACAAAGCGCATCGACAACATGAGAATGCCAAATGGGTATCAACCCCCCAAGTTCTTGCAGTTTGATGGCAAAGGAAATCCTAAGCAACATATTGCTCACTTTGTAGAAACTTGTGAAAACGCAGGGACTCAAGGAGGCCTCCTTGTAAAGCAATTTATCTGTTCACTCAAGGGAAATGCCTTTGATTGGTATACAGACTTAGAATCCGAGCCAATCGATAGTTGGGAACAACTTGAAAGGGAGTTTCTCAATCGATTCTACAGCACACGGCGCACAGTAGGCATGATGGAGCTTACCAATACTAAACAGTGGAAGGATGAGCCCGTCGTTGATTATATTAATCGGTGGCGTTCTTTGAGTCTAGATTGCAAGGATAGACTTTCTGAAATATCTGCTGTAGAGATGTGCATCCAAGGCATGCATTGGGGACTTCTTTACATCATTCAAGGGATAAAGCCTCGAACATTTGAGGAGTTAGCAACCCGTGCGCATGGCATGGAATTGAGTATCTCTAGCCATGGAAGTACAAACCCTTCCATACTTGAGGAAAGTAGAAAGGAAGTAAGGAGGAATAGCAAGAATGCAAAAGTCAACCTCAAAGATCCAATGATTGTTAACACTACCGAAGTCAAGGTTCCAAGAAGAGGAGCAAATGCAAATGAAAAACGACTTGAAGGATGGCAAAAGAACGAGGTGCGTCGTCCGACTTTCAAGGAACATGAGCAAAAAGTATATCCGTTCCCCAATGAAGATGTGCCAAACATCTTTGAACAACTATTGCAAATGAAGTTGATTGAATTGCCATAATGCAAGCGACCAGAAGACATGGGGAAAGTTGATGACCCTAACTACTGTAAATATCATCGCATCATTGGCCACCCCATCCAAAAATGCTTCGTCTTCAAGGAACAAATCATGAAACTTGCCAAAGAAAACAAGATTGATCTAAACTTCAATGAAGTTGTCAGGTCAAACCATGTGACCGTTGCTTGTGATGTACTCCCAATTCTCAAGCAGGAGGCAAACACCAACCAATCTCACAAGTTGCTCAATAATGATGATGCAAGGATCGGCCCCGTCAATGGGAAGTTCCTTAAACACTTCTACACTTGAAAATCGAGGATTGCTCCTCGGTAAGAGCTTAAACTACCCACTATAACGCTGCAAGAGTACATGATGTCTTCCCATTACCCTTGAAAGCGTACCAATAAGGAGAAATTAATCCCACTCTATGTCACCAATTGCTAGTGTGGCGTAGTGGTTGGATGCCCATGTCACCCTTGAGGCCGTCTCGGGTTCGATCAGTGGTGATACCCACTATTACACACTGAGCCCCCCTTTTTGCAAAAATACATAATAAAAAAATTTTAAAAAAAGTTATCCAAAAAAAAAATTTTATCAAAAAAAAAAAATCTTTTGAACTACGTGATGACTTGATCCCTTTCGAGGGTACGTAGGCAATTTAGTATCTTTTTGCTGAGTTCAGTCACGCACTAAAAAAATTATCAAAAAAAAAAAAATTTTGAGCTACATGATGACTTGATCCCTTTCAAGGGTACGTAGGCAACTTAGTATCTTTTGCTGAGTACAGTCACGCACTAAAAAAAAAAAAAATCATCCAAAAAGAAATTATCAAAAAAAAAAAAAAATCTGTTAAACTATGTGATGACTTGATCCTTCTCCAGGGTATGTAGGCAGCTTAGTACTTGTCACTAAGTTCAGTCACATGAAAAGAAGAAGGATTGCCAGTCTAGCTTAAAGAGTTTTTCAAAGGTCATCAATATGCTTTTGAGATCTCTTTGATTGGCGGGCATTGCTTAAGGACAGTCAATTGCTCACTACATGATGCTCAAAGATCATTGTGGTAGAAAATGACAGTTGCAAAGAATTGAGAATTAATTCTGCTTGCCGTTGCCCTTCTTCTGTGGACATCCTCCCACGTCTCTAAAGTATGCTTTGCATCACTTATCTCTTGGGGGCATCTTCTTGTACCTCGCAAGTCTAAGCTACATCGTCTCTCTTTTAGGTTGTGCCACTTCACAACTCTGAAGTTTAAACCACATCATCTCCCTTCTGAGTGATGCTGTTTCACATCATGTCTTTGAAATCTAGACAACATCACCTTCCTCCAACATCTGAAGTTGGTGTTGCATCATCTTTTCTCCAAGGGCATGTCCATGCAATGTCAAAGTTTTGGCGGCATTCTTCTCACATCTTCAAGGTTTTGTTGGCATCTCTTTGCATCTTCATCAAAGTCATGATGGGAGCTTCTTGAAACTTCAAGGTTTTGTTGGCATCTCCTTGCATCTTCAAAAGTCTTGTTGGTATCTCTAAAATCTTGATGTCTGGCTACAGTGCTATGTACCCTTGATGTTTGAACTTTATTGCCTCTGAAAATTGGTGCTAATCAAGCTCCATTATAAAGGCCAATGTTGGTGCGACTTCAGTGCAGGTGAAGTGTTGACGCGATGTCATGGAAAAGACGAATATTGGCACGGCTTCAGTGCAAATAAAGTGTTGACGTGGCTCCATGGTAAAGATGAATGTTGGCGCGGCTTAACTGTAAATGAAGTGTTGACATGGCTTCATGTTGAAAAGGCTTCATTAAAAAAGACAAGTGCAAATTTGCTTTAGCAAACAAAGTAATGGTGATGCTTCAATGCAAATGCAAGAGTTGACGCAGTTTCATAACAAAGATAAGTGGTGACGCAACTTCATGACAAACATGAATATTGGCATGGCTTCAGTGCAAATGAAGTGTCGATCCAGCTTTATGGCTAAAGAAAAGTGCTGCTGTAGCTTCATTACAAAGATGAGTATTGATGAGACTTCTTGGCAAAAGCGAATGTTTATGCAGCTTTATGGAAAAGACAACTGATGTGGCCATGTTGCAAAGACAAGTGTTGAAGCAGCTTAATTGCCAAGACAAAAGCCAGTATAGCTTCAAAGACAAGTGCCAAGGATAGCATCAATGCATCATGAATACCAGTGTAAAGTTTGATGTCAAAACCCAAAGATCAAAGAAACTGTGCTACAAAACAAAAACAAGCAACAAAAAAATTTGTCAGGGAAAAGATCTCATAGCACTTATGAAGGAAAAAAAAAAAAAAAAAAACTTAAAAGCAGGAGAAGAAAGCTAAAGGTTGAGCATGTGCCTCAGTAATGAAGGAAGGTAATAACATGCCTTTATATAGAAAACTTTTGAGATAAAGGCAAGAAAAATAGAGAAAGTCAGCAAACTGTTAAATGGTTCCACCAACCAGCCAGTGGAAAAAACTACATTCACATTTCAAAAATGTGAAAACAATTGAAGCTCAAAGTGAGATTTTGTAAACTCACAACACTCAAAGTCAAAGAAAACTGCGCTGAATTTTGAAATGAAAGAGGATATTCAGCCATGGAGACAGAAGATGATCGCTCATTACCTCTAAACCCACAAGTCTGAACCTTGGCACTGTCCTGTCAGAGCAGCCAGCGTTAGAACCACAATGTAGACTAAAATGGTAACAAGTCCAACAACATCTGCAGTCTTCCATCCCAGATTTCTAAAACTTCTGACAAGATTTCACAAAAAATCAACCCACAGAAATCTTCTAAGGACTTTGATGTACAAAACCCAGAAAAAAATCATCAACAACGGAGCAACCACGCACCGCCACGCACGGCTACAAATTCTCAACAAATCCGCGGGTTTCTCATTCAAGTCTGTGTAAATCTAAGAAGAACTTTACAAAACCAATGCCACCACTAGATCCATCAACCTCCGATCTACAAAACCCAGAAAAATCAACCCCAAAAGTCCAGCCACGCGCCGCCAAAATCTTTCGATACACCGCGGCATAGTCCTTCAAATTTGTGCGAACCCGTTCAAAATTTCACAAAACTGACCCTACAGGGGTCTTCAGCGGCCTTAGATCTACAAGACCTGAAAATTTCAGGTCAAGATATCCAGACACGCGCCTCCACGCGCCACCAGAAGGTTCGACGATCACCAGCGTATTTTCACGCGCCATCACGCGCCGACGCAGACCCTCACGCGCTAGACGCGCCAAGCGCTGACACATGCCCTCTGCGCATGACGTCATCATCCACTACCCGGTTTGACCAGGCTGACCCGATTTGACCCGGACCAACCTGGAAACCTGACCCGGTCCGAACCGCCTGCAAAAAAATTTGAAATAAAAAAAAGGGAAAGAGAAAATGCTTTGACCAAGTGGACCCTTGACCTTGACCAAAAAGTCAAAATTTTCAAAATGGACCTATCCCACTCAATTTTTCAAGTACATTCCTATTTTGGGACCCGTTTCTTCATTCGAAGCTCAGAAATTGTGCAAATGTCCAGTTTCCAAAAGTTGACTTTTGCACAAATGTTAACCAAAAAGTCAAAATTTTCAAGAAATAACTGTCTTGCCCAATTTTTCGCGTAGATTCCATTTTTGGGGTTTATTTCTTCATTTGAGAATCTGAAATTCCTCAAATAGTGTGATTCTACAACTGTTGGTTTTAATGTGAACTTTGACCAAGAATCAAGATGTTCGAGCAAAACTTGTCCTATTCAGATTTTCACGTGGGTTCTGATTGTGAAATCCGCTTATTTGTCTTGGACTTGGAAACCACCTATGTGACCCACTTCTCTGAAGTACCAACAGTGCCCAAAAGTCAAGCTCCCAAGATCAAGATTTGAGATTCATTCACTTGGTTTGAATTCCCTCAAGGTTATTCTCTAGACTTTATCAAGGCTTCCTTACAAAGTACAAATAAACTCTCACAAGTGTGTCTTGAACTTGAAATTACACTGGGTCACTAATTCAACCTACCATTCTCGTTCAGTGCCTACCGGTCTTCAGCCTACCATTCCTCATTCGGTGCCAAACATTCTCGCCTACCGTTCGGTGCCTACCAGTCGAGAATCCACCAGTCTCACCAAAAATTCTCAACCGCCATTCTCAACTACACAACTACCAGTCTTCGTCTCTCCACTATAAATAGAAGGGCCGGATTCATCAAGAACTCATCCAAAAAAAAAAAAAAAACACACTGAATCATGAAATGAAGATTTGCTTCTTTCAAATTTTCAAGTCCTCTTTCTCACAGCCGTTTCTCACTATGGCCTTATCATTTTCAACACTTAGCAATCAAAATTGCTTCATAATCAGTTTGAAATCAACCCTCTCATGGTTCAGTAGAAACCCTCTTCACAGTGTCATTGTAGTTTTGAGATCCACACAAATTTTGTTTCTCCACTTAACGACTACCTTTGTCCATAAAATTACTCATAACAAGGTCTACATCGACCTCCCATACTTCCGTGGATTTGGTTGGCCAAGAAATCCAAGTCCAGCAGAGACACCTGTTCCTAACCTAAGGTCTCTAGTAGTCTCTTTCCAATTGCTTGGTCTTCCAGCGGAAGCAGTGGTTCGGAACAAACGCCAACTTGGCCGGTTTCTAAGACCAGAATCACAAGTTAGCTCCATCTTTCTTTTTTCTGTGCTTTTCCAACAAGTGGCAGTAGGAGAAGATGGTAAAAAGTGTTGGGGTATCCTACAAATTGTTTTTCATCCAACACTTATAATGATCTCCAAGGGACCAGCTCATCAGAATTCAACCTTTGGTGTCGGTAAATGGTCGCCAAAGCCTCATTCTATGTTCCCACAAGCAGGGGACCCAAAGGTCATCATTGCTGGTACCTCAAAACACATTTTCTAGAATTACTCCAACTTAAATCCAGCTTGAGGTATTTCAGAAGGTATTCTTTTGAAATTACTTCAACTTAACGTCCGTCAGCATGGTCCCATCACGCAAGCACATTCTACAACTTGTCGTCGGACCTCATTTAGTATGCAGTCAGTCCTAGATCCAAATGTGTACTTCCCAGGAACATCTACACCAGAGGGTCCCCAACATACAGGGCCAGCACCATGGAGGCATATGTTTCACCCATTTGCTTTGCTTCATCCCTGTCATCTTCATCACCAACACCAGCACCCCCAGAATCCGTAAGCTTCTGAAACTACCTCAACTTAACTTGAATGATGCGATGACACAAGCACATTCAATCACATTCCCACATGGCCTCGCCGTAATCCGAAGTATACTTTTCTGAAATTACTTCACCAGGGGTTAAAAGAAAAAAAGAAAAAGAAAAATGAGGCTAGTCCCATGACCTTGCATGTTGTGCCCAACCAACATCTTCACATCTTCCCCATCTTCTACACCTTGTGATCGCCATCAACAATCCAGAATACTCTTCTGAAATTACTTCAACTTAACCTATACTGAGAAGGTCCAGTCATGCAAGTACATTCAAATACTCGCAGACCCCTTTTCGGTCTTACCAAAGCCTTTCATGTGGGTAGATCTACTCTTCGGAAATTATCTCATCATGCTGAAAGCTCCACCACCTTCAACTACTTCACTTAAAGAGTCAAGTGTGTAAAAAAAAAAAAAAAAAAAAAATTCAATTTTCAAAACTCATTCCCACACTACACTCCAAAACTGTGTGCGTGAACAAGTCTCGAGGGGGCATTTGTAGAGAGGGAAAAATTCCCGACCTATCACAAGCTGACACATCATACTATCAAGTCCACAAAATACAGCCAATTACAAAGCACCACGTATTGCTGCTAGGTTTTGCTATCACTACTTAGAAACCAACAGAAATTTGCCAAGTGTCATGCAAGAACCAATCACACCTCAGCACGTGTAAGCGATGACACAAGCACCTCAGCACGTGTAAGCGATGACACAGGCAGCCTCGCACGTGTTAGTGATGACATAAGCAGACCAATCAGGCTGTGACATGTGTCACCAATTAGACTCCGCCACGTGTCGCTCACCCACCCCCAAACTCCTATAAATAGAAGCCTTCCTAAGACATTTCAAGGTGGCTAAGGAGAGGCTGAAGCTGAAGAAGGGCTAGAAGGAGACCAGAGGGATTCATAAGTACAAAAGCTTTACAAGAATCAAGCCTCAAAGCCTTCAAGAACTTCAACCCCGAAATTGAAGAACACTCGAAGCAGAATCATCCAAACTACCTGCCTAGATCTCAAAGTTCACTGGAATCAAGCCCAAAAGCCTCCAGAAACCTCAACAAATCACAAATCAGTGAAGCTCTACGGATTCAACCCTTCAAAGCCCCGAAGAACTTCCTCCACAAACCTTCAAATACGAAGAACATTCGAAGCAGAATCATCTAAACTACCTGCCTAGATCTCAAAGTTCACTGGAATCAAGCTCAAAAGCCTCCAGAAACCTCACAAATCACAAATCAGTGAAGCTCTACAGATTCAAGCCTTTAAAGCACCGAAGAACTTCCACCACAAACCTTCAAAGAAGAAGAACACACGAAGAACACGAAGAACGTGAAGAACAAAGGATTTCTAACAAGCTTATAGCCAGAGATTCATTGTAATTCCGTTTCAGCAATCTTCGATCCATTCTTCAGCCAAATTGAAGGATATCTTGTGTTCATATCAAAATCACATTACTACAAATCCAATCAACAAGTCTTTTAAGGAGATTGAATCAGAGGATAACTCTTTTGTAATTACAGAGAATTGTACCACACAATCATCAATACAAATTCGCATTTGTGAAACTATTTTACTTGTTTGACTTATTTCGAACTGAGGAATTTAATCGTCCACAATATCATTAAAGAAAAATCCTATTACTAACAATAACTTTAGATTTTTTATCACAAGTAATTCGTCGAGCAGGTTAAGTGCAAACCTTTCGTTCCAGTTTTTGCCGCAATTCATTGGAGGAAGCCAACTCTGCTTGCAATTCTTGTAACTTTCTGCCATATTCCTCCTCGGTTTGCTTTTGCTTTTGTATCCATCCAAACATCGAAATCCAACTTTTCTGAGAAAGTAAAAAAAAAAAAACCTCATGATCTTGTTCTGTGCCTCTAAAGTCGTGGCACTAACCTCATGATCTTTGGACGTGCTTGCCTTTTAGCCTTTACCCATATTTGCTTCTTTTCTGCTTCTTTTTCTATCCGGGATTTTTTGAAAAGAAAGAGAAGTTTTTCTCAGAAGAGACGAGACTTTCTTGGAGAAATGTAAAATGAAATGGCTAGGGGAACTACCTCGTTCCCGGAGCCTTCAGGTTTTTTTTTTTTTTTTTTAATTAACGTTCTTCAATTTTTTTAATTAAGAAATGAAAAAAAAAAAAAAAAATCATCCAAACCGACGTAGTTTTGGTTATTAAATGGCAGTATATAACGGAAGGCTCACGAAAGATTGAATTGACAAAATTTGAAACTTAGAGTACTGAAATAACAAATTTGAAATTTAAAGGACTGAAATGACAAAAGATGAAATTTAGAGGGTCAATTTTGCATTTTAGCTTTACATTTTTATGGTGGAAGCTTTTTTACATTACGCTTTAACTATTAATGCTTCATTAGTCGCAGATCCATATAATGCGTGAGAATATATAATTATTTTGAAATGTGGTATAATGTATAATTTATACTCTAAATTTTATTGTAGATAATTTTCTCTATCTAAAAATTAAATAATTTCTAAAAGTAATTTTAATAACACAATTTTTACAATATATATAATTTTATCATTTTTGGTGTTTTTGATTGCTATATATGCAGTATATTTTAACAATTTCTAAATATTGTAATTATGTATTATATTTTCCTAATTTCTTTTGGTACAACTAAAATTTTTAAGTTTCACGTTCATTATTCAAATTCTCATTCTTTTAAGGAGATTGTCATGATAACTCAAACTTATCATTTTATTACAAATTATATTCCTCAAATAATTGATAATACTCTCAACTCAAACTTATCTTTTCCTATTCTTAAGTACACCAAATTGGACCAAAGTAAATTGAAATGGACCAAATTGGCTAAAGTGGACTAAATGGGACCATATTGGAACCAATAGACTGAAGCGGATGAAATGGACCGAATAAACCAAATTGGACTGACATGGACTGAATTTGACCAAATGGACCAAAGTAGACTGAATGAACCAAATTAGACCTAAATAGATTGAATTGACAGAAGTAGACCAAATAAACCGAAATAGATAGAATGGACCAAATAGACCAAATTGGAGTGAATGGACCGAATTGGACCAAATTGACAAAGGTAGATTGAATTGGACTGAATTAGACCAAATTGACCGAGGTAGATTGAACTAGACAGAAATGGACCTAATGCCAATGTGTAATTAGCAAACATAACTAAAAATAATTATAATTATAATAAGAAAGTGATCTAAAACCTAGTTTTGAATACTACAATAGGATATGAATATGAATACAGCGGTCTAGTAGTATCTCCTTGGGGTTAAGACCCCTAGAAATCTTAAGTTAATAGTTCTATTGGGGGGGGGGGGGGGGGCGGGGATGGGGGGTTCTCATTTTTTTACAAATGGGAGATTCTGAGTCAAATCGTTGGATCTAGTTGTCTTGATTTTGCTTAAATTGTACCTGAATCTTGGGAATTTATTGGATTTAACTTGTGTAAGAGAAGTTCTGTCATCTGTACTTGTTGATGTGGTATTGCTGTTGATTATTTCAACAAAAAAAGAGAAGAAAAAGAAAGACGTAACACAGCATGGAATTCAATACTATATAAATAGTTTTTTTCCTTTTTTGAGTTCCTTTTCTCTAGTAGAAGTCAATCCATGACCATGCAGAAACTATTTGAGCTTAGTGTACAAGTACCTGGACAATATAAATTTTTAGAAATTACAGTGTGAAAGGGCAATTTATTCTATTGGGGGAAGTTTCCCTGTAAGGAAAGATGAGATCATGGTCAGTGCTCGTTCTGGTTGGTAGCTTGGAACTTCATGCCCAGCTCCCCTTACTGTGGCGAATGTCACTCCTTTGTACCCAACCACATATCCTCCAACCTGCCAGCATCATCATGTTGGAAATTCTTAACCTTATTTAATTTTGGCTAAACTATGAAATCAATTATCTAATATATTTACCTCATTGTTAGAATACCATGGGCGCCAATTAGTAGTGACTGGTAGTTTTAGTGTGTTTATGGCGTACCTAGAGGAGGTTACTGGAACTCGGCCATCTATGTCGCCACTGCAGGTTTCATTGACAGAAAGTTTAAGGTGCTAGCAATTGGTAGCTTGTATTATATCTAAATTAATGTTTGTCGCATATAGTTGCACACAGCCTTGTTTTGAAGACACAATTTCAATTGACATGATGCACACATTTACACACCGGTGTGTAATAATCAGCACTCTTATATCTAATTACTGTAATAGACTTTAACAGCTTTGGTTCAGTTGAAGAGAGAAATTTTAACAGGGTTTTCTCATGAATAGGAAATCTTGAAGGATCACTTGCCAAAAACCAAAAAAGCTCATGTAATTAAGATGAGGGACTACCTGTATATCCATACACTAATTCCACTTGAAATGAGATGATTTATAGTGGGCAGAATTGTCGTTGGGCTGTCTGTCCAAGCATAACCACTGCAGGCAGTGTAGAAGCAAAATTAGTAACTTGTATTTGGTGGCGCTTTTTAGTCCAAGAAAGATCTTAACTTTGCATTTGTGAGACTTTTATCTTTTCATGCTTTGTGACAGGATCATCACTGCCAATGTGGTCAAGTCCACAGGTATCACAGGTAACTCACTCATACCTGCAAGCTTCCCATTCTGTAGCTTTTGCATGAAGAGCTGTCTGCACCTCGCCAAGATTTAGATAAGTACGGACATAATAGTCGGAGCAGGGATCAAAATTGTGGACCTATATAGTGTAAGATTAAAATCAGTTCTAGCTTAGTTCTAATTACAAGGTCAGTTTAAGTTCTTTAAATGTGCTTGTCAACTGAATATAAAATCACAGATTATTGAAGCCAAATTCATGCTTAGTTTACAAGAGCATAAAGTCAAACCCAATTGTATGCGCCCTGTTTTATAATAATCTTCATGGCTATTTCTTTATTATTCTAATTAGATTTGAAATTATTCATAAAAAAATAAATAAATAAAAACTATTTTGATTAATGCATAAAGACTTACAGAACCGCTTTGGCCTGACTTGGGTTTTGCATTTTTGCAAATTGGAGCATATATGTTATAAATACCAATATTTCCGATTTCTAAATCTCCTCGTGTTTGGTAATCATCACACTGGCTTGAGTAATTATCCTTAACGAAGTCGCAGTACTTGTGAATTCCTGCATTAGTTTCGTCGGAGTTTAAAGCATGTGTCCAAAAATAATCATACATGCCCACTTGACCAGTATTATCATCTATCCAAGCATTCCCAATCTGCATCCATTGACATTTACAGAGAAGCCTTAATCAGTTTTTTTAGTATAAGCATTGAGATAACAAGCGCATAGAATTCACAATGTACTCACTGCAATGCCTTTGAGGTTGATTACTGTTTGGTTTTTGTTCTTGTTCTTTTTGAGAATTGTGTGTGCAAGTTGAGGTACATAATGACCTGCATAGCTTTCTCCAGCTATAAAGAAATCTCTGTTTTTATATTGGGGGAATCTCTCAAGCCAGTTCACAAGAAAAGTGTAAGAGTCCTCCGCTGTATTTGTGTCACCGCTTTTGATGTAATCTGCGGACGTGTTTGAATATGAAAACCCAACTCCAGCTGGGGACTCCAAAAAGATAACATTTGCCACTGCCAATATTTTTTTCAAAGGGAAGAGAAATAAATTCAGATAAGATTTCTAGTACTTAAAGCTGTACGGCTTACTCTATCATTTGAAGGTGAAATTACATGAATCTGCTTACCGGAGTTCCATGCGTAATCATTTCGGAATAATGTTTTTCCATCACTGTTGACTCTGAAAGGTCCCAGTTCCTCCATGGCTCCATATCCAAGAGAAGAGCATCCTGGGCCTGTAAATCTCAGTATGGTTTTATTAGTGAGTTATTCTATCCACCCCACAAACAAACTCAACTTTTGCCACAACTCTTATGCATGAGATATTATGACTAATTTCTTGTAACTTTCACATTAACCTAGTATTTTTTTTTTTTTTTTTTCATCAATTACAATCAGCCGAATAGAGAATTGTAGCAAAAGGTTTTTTTTTTTTTTTTTTTTTGGTACTAGAATTTTTCCACCAGTCTCATCCTTTCACTTTTCCTTTTTTGTTAGAGAAATAGTTCGGCGATAAGTATAATGCTTTGTGTCGATCTCACGACTACTGGTAGGAAAAGTCCAATATGTTGTGACAACTGACGAGATATTTTAATTTGTTATGATACAGAAAGTTTATAACTCAAAGTAAATCAGCAATGCATTCAAATTTTGTGGCCCTATGCGAGTAAATTAGTAAGTAACGGTGTAAGAAAGCAAAGATAAGATGTGAGAGAAAAAGCAAATCTAAATGATTTTGTAGAAACCGGAAATTTGGAAGGTGATTGTTTATAATACAGAAGAAGATGGTGTTATTATTAATAAAGGTAAAAGTTAACAAATGTATTGGTTTAAGAAATTTTTTATAGAAAAAAAAAATTAATTTTATAGCTTTTTATATTTCCTATGAAAATTATGTGAATTTTTTTTAAAAAAATAGTTTATTGATAATTTTTCTAAAAACACCTATTAACATCACCCTTTAATAAATAATACGAGAATATGAGAGTTTTCTTTCCCTTCAAATCAATTTGTCATCATATATTATACAGAGGATAGCTAGCTAGTTTTCTCTAATCTTTTATATTTCAACTTCTAGGTCTCTTCACCACTTGACTGTAAAGCGTTTTCTTAAATTTTGAAACAGGAGAGTTAGCTCGTGGATTTTTCTTTTCTTTTTTTTCTTTTTCTTTTTTTTAAGGATAAGGATAAAGATATCTCCAAACTGGATTGGAAAGATTGAGAAGACCATTAAAGTGTCCAACCAATTTTAACAGTATTTAGTTCCAAGGGTGGCGCCACCTTAAGGCCAAGGTGGTCCCAAGACCATTTTTTTTTAATATATAATAATTTAAAAAAAAATTATTTGTCTACCCTTAAAAAAAATTTGGGAACACTCATTTTTTTATGTCAATAAAATTAAATTTTACTCCATAATTTGTTCTACATTTAATAGATAAATGATTGTTTGGTTGTGTACATTGAAAGATATGTAGTTTGTAGCATTGATAATGAGACTATCATGCAACGATTTCAAAATATGAAAACTCATAGAAGACAATTGTAAAATTTATGTATTTACGTGTTTTTTTATTATTGTTGTTGTCAATACATGAATTTATTTTGTTATTAAATTTTATAATTTATATTTCTTAAGAAACACCCTAAAAAAAATTCGTGGAACCATCACTAGTTCTTATCATAACCTAAAAGGTTGGAGGACATATTGTCATTCTTTCGGTTCGGTTCAGCTATGAAATGAACTTGTCCATTAGGTTCAAATTCATAAACAAGAGTTCCAGAGTTTAGAAGACAAAACAAGGAACTTGGCATTGCTAATGCCAAAATTCATATTAAAAAATAATTTTCTATCATATACAACACTTTCACAACAAATCTTAAATGGCAAGTTATTGCGAGTTGTTACTAGAAGGTAAAAAAGTAATTTCTGTGGTGATTCGAAAAAAAAAAATTTGAAAACCATAAGAATTCAAATTAAAAACTAGTAACATCTTCTTACTGAGGATTTATTGTAAAAATAATATGAAAATGTTGTGAAGAAATGCTTCTAAAAATAAATAAATAAATAAGGTTATTTTCGAGGTAGAACTTGCTGGGTGGGCTCAAGTATTGACTTATTGCCAACATGATGACGCCTAACCCATAATTTAGCTCAAGAATTACACCACTCATTTTCGCGTGTCCCCTAAACCTAATAAACACCATTCGTTAGGTTGATGATTGGGTTTCGTGTGGACAATAAGGTGGGTGACAAAACAGAAGATGTTGGGAATTGAAGTGGCCCAGATGGTGGCCACATGTTATTCGGATCTAAGGCTATCCTACTTTACATTTATGGTGGCCACATGTTATTCAATCTTCTTCTTCTTCTTCTTCTTCTTCTTCTTCTTCTTCTTTATTTTTTTATTTATTTTATTAAGTTTTCCGGAGGGTTTTTTTATCTCAAAGTTTCCTTCATTTTATTGTGATCTCGAACTGTATTTTGCTGCTGATTGAAGTGTTAAGCTCACTTCAGAATCTAAAATAAGTCAATATTTGTAGGTTGTAATATTTATGTTCAGTTATTTGACAAATGAGAAATTCATATTCAGGTTTATGCTCAAAGATTGAATAAGTTAAGCTAAAATAAAATAATAGGTTTTGTGAGTATAAATTCAATTTGGGCATATATAATATATCATATGTTTATGTGTATATATGTTTTTTTTATTCTTATTATATATTTTTATATGTATAATTTATAAAAACTTGATATTAGATTGTGTAAGTTTTTAAATAAGTTTATAAAATATCAAATAATTATTTGGATTCTAAAATATATATATATTTGGAATTAATGAATAATATTAACGGTCAATCTCATATATATAATTTTTAATAGTAAATTTTTTTATTGGTGATGTTTATTATATGAGGAAAGACCAAGTTGACGAATAACTTGTGAATAAACTTGAAATTGCATGACAAGAAATTAAAGCAAACTTAAACATGTAATCAAAGTATCTAATTTAGTATGATGACGAACTTGAGTTTGGCTCGTATTTGGTACAAGACGATACAAGGGTAATGTAGTAGTAATGCGATTACAAAATAAGAAAGATTAGGTTATGTTTCCATTTTGACTCGATCGATTAATTTATAATTGCGATGTTTTAAGATATGTTATTTCTATATATAGGATGCCACCTTTTTATGTTCTATATTCAGAATGAAAGAAAGTAAGTTGAGCAAGTAGAACTTGATAGTTAAAATGCGGGACACTAAGCCAAGAATTCCTACGTAATAAATAAATTGTGTTTGATTGTGTGGACATATATAATAGGATTACCTAAGATTCTTTTTCTATTGTGCGTGCATGGATGTTCATGTAATTAATATAAAAGTCCGTATTATATATTATGTAATATTATCATTTCGAGTCGTTGTTGTTATTACTACCTAGGAAGTATATAAGTGGGTATTTTCTGCATTCTTTGTGCCTATACTAGTTCATACAAATGAAATTGAAATATGTGGTACTGTGTTTACCTCCATTTAACCACAAGACTAGAGGCTTGGTTGCAGAATTCTGAGGTGACTCCACAAAGTAATAGAACAGTGCTCTTCCGGCTTTCGGGTCTATAGTAATATAGCCAGCATACTGATCGAAATCCACTCCTTTTGGTTGTCCTGGCAAGGCATTGATCTTGTCAGCTTTCTTCAACCCATCTTGGGGTCCAATATACACTGGAGAAAAATTGTCATCATCGTTGTCTAATCCAGCCCATAGTTCAGTATTTGGAGGATTTTGGGATTTTCGAGATTTAAGCAACTTGAAAAGGTTGTCAGTTTGGCTAGAGTTGCAAAAGATGGGAAAAATCAAATGGTGAAAAGAGAGGAGAATAAGAAAGTTTGTGAGAAATAAAAGCTTCATGGCTAGCTCTTGTTGTTGCTTATTGCAAATTACTTTAGTTCCGTGAAGGGCTTTTGGTGTCTATTTATATATCAATAAGTGGAGTGTGGAGGATATAAAAATTTTCACAATGAGTACTTGGCATGTTGTAATAGGTGTTAATAGAAATTATGTAAATAATAAATTTGTATAAAAATAATGTTACTCCAATCACAATTACTTATATCAACTATTGTAATAAAGATTGTAAAAATTATTGTATCGCTAACATTAGTGTTTAGAGAAGAACATTGACATGACAACATTCCTAGCTACCTAGGGACCATTATAGGCAGCATAGATAATTAACTTGAAGCAAAGCATGCTACTCGAAATCACAGGATGCAAATCTTTGCTTTTGACTTTCAAAGGTAAATTTGAGAAGCACCCCTCTTAATTTCTTGCCTGTATGGTTGTTATACGTGATAATATTAGGATTAATGGTAATGTTTTGTATACATGTTAATGTTAGCTGATAAATTTATATCAAGGAGGAAAGTTACATAAGAATACGCAATATCTTGTCTATCCCAATTCCCAAATGGTGAAGTCATTTTGTTTTTTTCTTGAGGGGGGGAAAGTAATAAAAGTATACGTAAAATTTTCATTTGTATTAGGTATACCTCTCCAACCTGTTAGCAACAATAGGTTGGAATCAGCTGGGAATTTGCATCATCTATACTCACTTTAAATAGTTCTAAGTGGTATTTGGAAAAGGCTTGCTACAATTGGAAATTCAGTGGAAATTATATTCTCCTTTGGAAGAGACCATTATATCCTATACAATGATACAAAATCATTTAGATCTAAAGGGCTACGTGTTCCATCATTGCTCCAATTGTCCAATTGCGGATAATGGACGGCTTGGTCCTGCCTGTCAATCACATCAGCCTGATTGTTACGAAAAAATCATGATTATCTTTATAGAATTACTTATCCAAATCATGATTATCTTTATAGAATTACTTATTAACAATGATTAACTTCAACCTATTAATTAAGTGCCATACAAATTATTGAATGTCCATGTGAATCAGGTCATGCTTACCCTACTCAAAATTGGACTATGACATATTTCAATTAAGGAAAACACTAGTACACACCCACTTAAAATGCACTGAAATTGTAAAGTCATGATTTCCTAGTTAGAAATCATGACTTGAAGTCACATGTGTACGTAATAAGATATGTATAATAAACAATACGCTTTCAAGTATGGCCAAATTCCAATACATCAGGTTGTCTTGGGAGGTCAATGTGCGCTGCACAGCCAAATACCTGGCCTGCAGATGTGTCCCAAGACTCTAAGCCAAAGCTCATCCAGGACAATGCCTTAACTGGTGAAATACCTTTAGAAATCTTCAAATTTTCAAAAGAAAATAATGGGAATTATGCCTACTATTAGCACGAGAAAAATTTAACATCCCTTAACTATTGCCTACACGAGAAAATTTTAATCTCCCTCAACTATCGCCTACAGATATTTTCTTGTTACCTGCGGCTACGTGTGTTGCATCTCCTAGAATGTTAGCATTTTTTATTTTTGGCGGAAATGCATTTTTCGTCCCTATATTTTGATCCTATTTCTATTTTAGTTCCTACTTTTTTATTTTATCGCTTTTAGTCCCCAAACAAGAAAAAGAGTTTCATTTTGGTCCTTACCGTTACTCATTTAATAAAAATATCCTACATGACAAACGGAGTGTACTGTTGGCACAGTAAATGCTAACGTGTCCATTAAAATAATATTTAAAAATGTTACATCAGCATCCATATCAACCTCTAACTAAAAAAAAAAAAAAAATTTATCAATTTTAAAAATTAAAAAATTAAAAAATTTTAAAAAAATTATAAAAAAGGAAAAAACATAATTAAAAAAAGTGGTGGAATTTAGATCTCTATGTGTGTTTTTGTTTGTACTTGTTTCTTTTTCTTCCTCAAATCTCTTTCTCTCAGTTTCTCTGAATCCCATTCTTTTTTCCTTTTTTTCTTCTTTCTTTCTTTCTTTCTTCTTTCTTTTTCTTCTTTCTTCTCCTTTCTTCTTCTTTCTCTTCCTAGATCGCTATTTCTCCGCCTCTTCTTATTTTTCTTCTTCTATTTTTTTCCTTCTTTCTTCTTTGTTAGGACATATGTGATTCAATATTAGGAATATATGTCACTATTTTATGTAATTGGCTAATCTTTTCACAAAACGCACTTTACTTGTATTTGAGTAGATCTAGGATGTATTTAATAGCTCAAGGAACAAGAGTTCAAGTCTAGTATTGAAGTCATGCAAATCTATCCAAGAAACAAGTGAAGAAGTGCTGATTTTTTAAAACTCGATAACTGCTCGACACCTCTCGACAGCTAGGCTATCTATCGAGCTCTTCAGCTTCTTTTTGTCGCAATCTCGATACCTCTTGATAGCTAGGTTGATCGATCGAGAAACTTTCTGTCCTCTTGATAGCTCCTCGATAGCTCGCAACAAATAGGCTCGATAGCTACTCGACACCTCTCGATCAATTGAGCAACAAGTCTCGATAGATAGGTATCTATCAAGAATTATGAAATTCAGATTTCCAGATCTGATTTTCGGCCCATGCTTATGTATTTGTGCTTATGTATTTGTGTAGGATTTTTTTTCTCACAACCCTAGACCTATATAAGGCTTACTTTAAAGGTCGTCACATAAGAGAATACAAGGAGAACATATGAAAAAGGTAATCGATGCCTTATTCTCTCTGAAAGAAGCTATTGCGTCTTTGCGCCTTAGGATTTTGTAACCAAGTGCTTCTTGATCTTCATTGTTGATGAAGTGAAGAACTTTGCAGCCGACAATCTTCTTCAAGTTGGTGTGTTAGTCACATATTGGGAGTTGTGCATCATTGGTTAGTCATGTACTAGGATCCGTGCAAAAAGGGTGGCGTTCATATATTGAAGAGTTCATAAGTTCTGAAGCGGTTGAAAGTTTCTATTATAAGTTCATCTACGAGGATTGTAGAGTCTAGGGACAAAAGCTCTGTACTAGATCTGAAACTTCTCTTTACTATAGTGGATTGCTTTTCAGGAAGGTTTCCCTCCAGGATTTTTACTATGAAACTAGTTTATTTCATTAGTTTTCTTGGATCATTATATCTTATCTTATTTACTTTTCCACTGCATGATTTTAACATGATATTGATGTTTTTTTGTTTTAACAAGTTTTATTCATAATAAATCTAATTAACAACTTGGATTTAAAACTTGTTAATTCTATCAACCGAGGTCTAAATTTCCCAATATTCTTCTTTCTTTTTCTTCTTTCTTTTCAGCTATTCTCTCTTTCTCTCTTGGTAGAACCCTATGGTTTCTTTCTTTCATTCTTCCAAATCGTCGGTGTGACGTGGGTCCTCAGCTATTGATAAATCAATGTGGAATCGATAGTGTTTGCAGGTGGTGGGTTAGTTTTTTGGCTATGTGTAGTGTGTGGTGTGGGTTTCTAAGTAGATCTAAAACCTATCTAGGATTGAATGTGAATCCTCTCCCTCCTCACTTTCTCATCTCACTCTCTCTCTATCTGGGTTGAGTTTGTTGTATTTGTTTTTTATTTTTGATAAATTTGAAAAGGGATATTATGGGTTTGTGAAAGGAATTTTTTTGGGTTTGTTATAGAGAATTTGTTGGGTTTGTGTATAAGGGGGTTTTTTGGGTTTGTGAAAAATGTTTAGATCTTAGGATTGACATCAAAAGGTTGGTTGGTTGTCAAATCTGGATTTTTTTTTTTTTTTTGGTGAAATTGAAAAATTTGTTTGGTTGCCAAGAAAATGGACAATAAAATAGTATTTTCTTTTAACTTTCAATGAGTTTTAATGTGTTTGGTTATAAAGAAAGTACAAGAAAGATAAGGAAAAAAAAAGAAAATAAGGATTAATTTACTAAGAATATGAAAAACATGAACATGATTAGTTATGCTTTGGGGAAGAACACAAAGAAGATGAACATGTTCTTACGAAAAATAATGAAAGGAACAAAAAAAAATTTTGAAATTCAGAAGTTTATTTTAATTGTTTTATCTAATGTAGCTTTTTTAAAAATTAAATTGCTGACGTGGCATTTTTAAAAAGTCAAATAAATTTTTTAAAATATTATTTTAATGAACACGTCAGTATTTACTATGCCAACAATGCACTCCGTTTGCCACATAGGATATTTCCGTTAAGTGAGTAACAATAAGGACCAAAATGGAACGTTTTTTTTCTTTTAGGGACTGAAAGCGGTAAAAGAAAAAAGTATAGACCAAAATAGAAATATGGTCAAAATGTAGAGACGAAAAATGCATTTCTGCCTTTATTTTTACTTATTGAAGCCATGATGTTAGCAAATTTGATTTATAGGAAACATAATGAAAAAATTTAATCGGTAACTATTTGGCCTAGCCATGGAAGAGAGCCTATAGATTCAAATTCTGTGGTAGGCACATATTTGAGTTGAATCCTAGAGTGACTTGATTTGCATTGCATTTGCTTCATGCCATATATGAAGTATGCACTATACAGGGATAACACCTCAAAGTCCCTCAGTCCTCCCAGAACTGCAATTAGTACACTAATTTGGGCTTACCCAGACTGGGTCCAAACTTGGTATTTTCAAGCCTAGATTGATTTTTCCCCATGAATTCGATAATTTGGGCCTTTTCCTTTTTCCCTAAGAAAACGTTTAACAATTCTATATATGTTCCAAGGTCCAAGCCAGACTCTAGGCCCAACCCTAACTCAAGGAGTTTAATCAATTAACTTCTTTGGACAGCTTTGGTGGTCTCAGGCTTTCAGCATTTCATAGTGTTCAAATTAATTAAATTGTTATTCATAACATCACCAAGCGGGGATAGCTCAGTTGGGAGAGCGTCAGACTGAAGATCTGAAGGTCGCGTGTTCGATCCACGCTCACCGCATTTTATTTTCCTTTTCCTATTTTTATAGGAAAAAACTTATTTTGGTTTTTGGAAACCCTGGCTGTTCGTATAAAATTCAAACACATTTTGAGTAAAAAAACTATCACATTCATTTCCTTCGCCATACGTCACCTGCAAGATTACATTTTATGAGGATTAATTACAAAAAGAAACTGATCTAGGACACCTTCACTTTCTTTCTTTTTTGCGTGCATTTTTGGTTGGTTGAGGTAATTTGAAGAAATGGGATTTTGGGAGAGTTTTCTTAATTGAGAACTTCTCTGGAATCTGTTTTAGGTATTTAATTTTCTTTTTTTTTGGCTCTCTCAAGATCTTCTGTTTGCATTTATGTTTAGAACGGAATTCTAAACAATTGTGATTGTGCATCGATGATTGATAATGTCATCATCTTTCTTGTTTTCATTTACCTACTTAATAAAGCTTCTTACGTAATATGTGTGATGGTGACTCATTTGGTGGCCAATTGACAAACGATCTTTGGAGCATTAGGCCGTTCATATAACTAAGGACGAGAAAGCAAACAAATACCATGATAGAAATCATAGAATCATTAAGAAAAGATTGAAGTTACCGTGTTTTGCGGATGATGAACTATCACAACAACTAAGTAGTCTTAATCATGGTTTTAAAACCCGGTCCGGCCGGTTCAACCGGAAACTAGACACAGTCCAATTTGAGAAAAATGTCAAAAATTGGTCAAAATTGAGTTAAATTGGGAATTGGAGGCCAAAACAGTTTTGCTCCCAATCCAGTTTTTAAAACCATGGTCTTAATCATAACACTTTTAGAGCATGGAAAGTTAGAAATTTGAACCATATATATGGCTAACCAAAGGTGCTATGACTAGTCAGTCTGGTTTAGCATATACCACAATTAGAGATATATTATTGCTATTAGCATAAGTTCAAGCCTAATTCTTTTTTGTGTGCAAACTAAGTGTCATACCTATACTATAAGTCTATTAATCTAGAATTTAGTTTACTATATATACCCATGGTAGGATTCATTATAACACAGGATTTGTACTATACTCTCATGTAATAAAGATGTTACTATTAAAGATTTTCTCAATGGACTCGTGTTCTTATATTCCTATTTTATGATCCCATGTCTATTCTAGCATATTTAAGCTAACGTTCAACACATTTGTTCCGAAATTTTACTAAGAACAAGATTCTCATAACATGTTGAAGAATACACATGCATGGTCCAATATCACCAGCTTCTGAAATTTCGAATGCGACCAAGTTATGAGATAATGCTTTGTTAACAAATCATCCAAGCTGTTGGTGAACATGTGCTTTACATATATTGCCATTTTAAAGGAATATAGTATCATAGCATGATATATATAAATGAAAACTTACTGATATCGTTATTGTTTCGGTCATTTCTCTGACAATTAAATTCTTTTTCGCTAGTGTGTACGTACTTGTGTTGTAGTGGCTACAAGCATGCAACGAAGATTGAATTCTAAAAGAACAAGTGGTGTTGCTCATATTTTATTTCGTTCTAGAAAAGGTAGTCGTACATCGCAGAAAACAAAGAATTAAACTAATAAGCTTCCAGATCTAGGCAAAACATCTATCGAATCAGCCAACTATAAATCCTCACCAAACTAATTACCAAACTAATTAACGTAGAAAATATGTATTATTCTCCGCCATTCTATTATATCTAAAATCATATTTTATTAGTATTATCATAAGCCTTCTTCTACTTCTTTTTTACTAGTACATTAATTTCTCCTTTATGCATGACCAAATCACCTCAATTGGTTATCTACAACTTTTTCCTCAACAATAGTCCCTACTCTCTCCTATCTTTGAATGATGAGTTTCTTCCCTTTATATTTTACATTTTTTTTTCCAGTTATCTATTTTAATAACTACGCTTATTTGATGAAAGTATTGTTTCTTAATAGATCAACATTCATTATCATATAGTATAACGAGTTTTACGGTAGTCTTGTAAAACATTTCCTTTAACTCAATAGTCATTCCACATTCATATTTGCACTTCTCCACTTCATCTAGTACAACCAACATATGTTAAATGAGTTACACTCTGTGTTAATATCACTCATAGAGTCATAATTTTTTCTGCATCTACTTGCAACTTTTCAAGTAATGATAAAATCTATTTGCCTAAACATTTGTCTCACTTTGAAGGTAATTAAATGTAGACCATTCTTCTTGAACTAAGTATTCTTCAATATCATATGCGGTTGTCAAGTTTCAAATGGCACTTCCTCACTCATTCCTTACTCTATAACATTGTTTCCATGAATTCTTTCAAATCCCCTAGCTACTATCTTTTTCAACACGACCATTTAGTTATCATCCTCCTCCATTTCTATTGGTGTCTTTTCTTGTGTACCATAATTTATATCATATATTTTCAATTTCTCTAAGATTTTCCACCTAGCAAGTGATACAAATCTAATTATCCTATATTAACCTATTTATACAAACTTGTCCTCAAAATGCAGGAACCTTGCTAATTTCTCAATATATTTGGACCTCAATCTAGCATGTTGCTTGCAAGAAACGTCTTAACTGACCCTTGTCCATTTTTCACTAAATCGGGTACTCGATGAAGCTTTTCGTTAGAAGTTCAGAAGTGGGGTCTGGAAAAAAGAGCTAAAAGCCTAAAACCAAAAGGAAAATGTGGGGAGAAGTACCTGATGAACACGCTTAGGGGGACCAATTTCATAATGAAGGCTGGCAAAATCAAAATAAAACAAGAAGACACAGTGAGACTGGTTTATGTGCAGCTTATGTAGTTTTCTCATTGTTTTTTCTCTGGCTTTGTCTTATTGCCTGTCTTTACTTAATGGAAATTTGGACTCGTTCACTGTAATCCACTATTGTAATTCTTTAAAGAATTGAATGATCTCCAGTAGATCTGTAAGACCAGGTAGATGATTTAACTCCTACTGTTACCGAACAGTTTGATCTCATTAAACACAAGTCAACTTGTTTTTGTCCCCTAGCTTTCAATTTTTATTTTAGGAAGAAAATTTTGCAGTTTACGATGTTGACTTTCTAAAACAGGAATATACTAACATCGATCCTAATGTCTTCTTAACAATTAAAATTAAATCGTGACATATATTTATTATAAAGTTTGATCACAAAGACGCTCGTGTTTTACTTATTTTTTCGGTTAGGCAAGTATGAGTAATACTAATACAATTATTTTTACTTCTTTTTAAAATTTCCTTGTAATTAGAGTAATATCACATGCATAATCTAAATTCGTCACTAATACCACTTTTATAACGCACAAATCACAATAACTATATCTTTAGTTGTGAGAAGTATTGTGTTGTTAGATTTATGGGGGCAAGTATTAGCCACAAAGTTATATATATATATATATATATATCACAAACTGAAATGCATATGAATTATGCATTTTTCAGTCTGGCAAGTAAGAGTAACAAAGTCTGGTCACAAAATGCAATAATACACACACATTTTTCAGGATTTTTATTATTAATGTAAGTGGTTACACTTGATTCTCTTTTATAATTAAGCATTGATGGGTAGGATTGTGTAATGCTTTATTTTATTTTTTTTCAAATACTCAGATCTTATAAGGGATGTTATCATTTGAACTCACAAAAGCTAATGCCTTTTTTTCAATAAATGTTGCTGTTTGTGGGGGGGGGGGGGGGGGGGGGGTGTGTGGGGGGTGGTGGGGTGGTGGATGAGGAACAAAATGCTCATGTATTAGGCATTTTCGATCAGTCATTGTTTAAAAAGTAAGTTGGAAAACTTATTGATGTACCTGGTCGGCTAAGAATAGGACACATATGCTTTATCCGAGTGAAAATTGTAGCAAAGTATTGGCTTTTTGATTCAACCACTGAGTTACTCTTATATATATATAAGAAGAACTATAAAAATAATAAAAAAAGGAGTTACTTTTCACATCAAAGGATCACCATTTTGCTTTATCATTCAATAATAGAGATTTGTTGGTGTCTCTTCAAATGATCCAGAATGGGACAGAAAGATAGACATACTGGACAATATTTGATGTGCATAAAAAAATTTACCATCTTTTACATAACACATTAAGCCGGTAAACTATTATTGAAATAATATCATTTTCATATAAAACAATCAATCATATATTTTTATTATACACCCATTATAATCAATCACATCAAATTGTTTGAAAATATATATATATGATGAAATTTTTTTGTTTTATATAATATTGATAGTTCATAGCACATGGTACGAACTATTGGATCCCAAGATAAAGTGGCTTTTGATTCTCACCACTGCATGTAAAAGAAAGACTTTTCAGCATATAGCTGCTTTTGCCCTTTATCAGGACTGCCGTCTGCCGTCTGCCGTCTGCCGTCTGCCGTCTGCCGACTGCAAAGTTCCAATGGTTCTATTTTCTATTTTGGCCTGACTCCCACGTTAAAATTATGTGACTTCAGAAACCCTTGGACACACACTCACCACACCAGTTTCCAGGACGGTAGGACCATTTTTAAAGCCTGTGCCATCTTTTGACTTACAATGCATGATTAATACGTATTGCAGGAATTTCCTAGCTAGGTCTGCAATAATCGTAGACCATCATATTTATGCCAGCATTTTAACATGCAAGTTTGCTCTTATCTACATCAATTCTCATTCTTTTATCCAAGAATCTCATTTGTTTATCACGTTCATTTATTTACTTGTACATCATTACATTTATTAACCCGTACAGTGTGATTAATGAAGAGGAATGTCGAGTACAATTATGATCACTTGCCGGTATGATTAGAACATATTGATTTTTATTTTGAAAGTAAGAAAAAGTATGCTCAATTCTATATTAAATGCTTTGAATTATAATTTCAAGGGCTCTCATACTCTTTCTCAATTCTCATTTATATCAATATGGGAATTTTTGTAACCAGAAAACTTTTTGCTCCTAGGGACCTTTTACTTCTTACATCAAATTGATAGAGATTAGCAATGATAGTACCCCCTATCTATTAACTTTGAATGAGAAACCAGACATAATTAAATCATTTCTTTATCTACTTCGGGATGTTGGTTGTAACAGAAGCATGCTTAACACGTGTTGCCATGGAAATTGAAAAGGAAGAAAAAGACAAGAGAGAAAAGAAAAGAAAGATGACTACCTTTAATAAGCTAAGCTTTTAGCTAGCTTTAGCAAAAGAGGTTCAATGATTTTAGTGGCATGATATCATGTTCATTTCATTATCAAAAGCCCCCACACCGGAAAGCTTCAAAAGGTAATTTCAGTCGTGCACTTTATGGAAGACATGCATGAGTAGATGTCTTTATGCAAGAAATGGTGTGGGGTATATCATGGTCCTTATGGAATCTATTGCACAATGAGCACAGTCAAAAGATTATTTTGATTTGAAATTTATTTCATGAATCAAATTAAATAGGTCATTTGAAATTTTAAATACCATGACAGTGTGTATAATATGAAATCATTAAAAATTAAAATCACTTAAAATTTTAAATGACATATAACAGTCTGTATAATATTAAATCTTAAAAACTTAGTCCTATTGATAAAATTGAATCTCGAACATCACCTTTGGCAACTTATGAAGTCCTTCGGATCCAAATATTCCAACCAAGGTGATAGGATTCTAGAGAGGCCACACACTCATATGACCCAGTAATGATTCTATTGGCTCCTACGTAGAAGTACTATTTTCTCAATTTTTGGTCCTGAAAATGGACCTACCGACACTTGTTTCACATTTACGTTTCTCTATGTGCTTTTCCCTAACCCCACCAAAAGGAGCTTGCTTTTCTTTCTTTCCCTCTTACTCTTGTGGATTGTCCTTGTATAAACTATTCTTTCCTGCAAGGTAACTATGCAAAAATTGAAGTATATGATTTCACAGCTAATTAGAGGGGCTAAAAATAGTTCTTTTATACACGACAGACAGTATTAATTTTACTTATGTTGTTACTTGTTAGGGTCGAATGCCTTGTTCCACAATGAAAATACTCAAAATAGTGTTGCATTTGCAGGCGGCAGACCAATTCAGAGGAAAAAGAAACTTTCAAACAGAGGCCGTGGACATCTCTAATTACCACAAAAAGTAGAGTGTCACTGTGTTCTGCCACTACAACACTTTTGTCCTTCCATTTCAGTGACCCAATAGTCTCTGCATGACCTGAGACTCTGAGAGTTAGCATTTCAATTGGTATCATGTTCTGGAAAAGTCACTTTTCTTTTTTTGGTATAGTTACGGCATTCAAAATGATTTTTTTTTTTTTTTTTGCTCACTAGGAAATCCATTAATATTCTTTATAATTCCAAATAATTATATAAACAAAAATTCGTATTCATAAAAATAGATTAGACCCTAAATAGAAAAACCTTTTTCTTGGGTCATTTGAGAGCCCCAAATGACAAAACAAAAAATTTTGAATATGTGCAAAAAATTAAGTGGAAAAATGATTGGTTTGAGGGGAAGAAAATGTAATATAGAAAAAAAGGTCAATAGTGATGAACAATTAGTCAATGGTCAATCAATGGAGGGTGAAAAAACAAAGAGAGAGAGAAGCTATTTTGAGAGAGGTTTTTTTTTTTTTTTGGTGGTAGTTTTTTTTTTTTTTTTTGAAAGGTTTTGGTGTTAGTTTGTTGTGTATGCGAAAAACACATTTTGCTCTAATGGGCTTATTTTCCATTCACTTACATTTTTCACTTGTCCAAAGAGTATTCGGGAAAAACTTAGATATAGCGTCTTAGCTACTGTTCCAAAAGCAATTGAAGCTTGATTTTTTCAAAAATATAGAAGTGTGACTTAATTTAAAGAGAGTATCTAAGGAACAATACCTAAGATAAGTATCTAAGTTTTGGTCTTTATTAGATTTGGTATGTAATATAGATTTTGAGGGTTTTTTTTTGTTTTTTTTACATCAATAGGGGGTAGGAGTATCTGAATTTTGAATTTCTCCACTGAAAATACTAAGAGGTGCTAACTAGTTAAACTACAAGCTCTTAACACATAGTAGATTTTGAGTTGAAAGTTTGAAACCTTACCTATCAAATCAAATCAACAATGTATGTGTGTGTATATATATCACGTAAACAACAATTTTTTTCCTTAAAAAAAAAAAAAAAAAAAAAAAGCTATTTTCAATTAATTGGAATCCTCGCTATTGACATTTCGTTTTCATCTGTCATAAGGATCTACATCTGCTTTATTGAGCACTTGGAGTATTAATCAACTTTCTGTGTGTCGAGGATCCCGCAACAACTGTTATTTTTCTCCCCTCGCCATTTTTTTTGGTTATGAACTGTGATTGGTCAAAGCCAATTTATAAACAGAGAGACTCCTGTCTAGGCTATATAAATTGCAATTACAATTGCATGCATATGATATATATATATATATATATATATATATATATATATATATATATATATATCTCCAGGGAAGCAATATTAATCTTTGAGTGCAGTCGTACAAGTGCATCCATTCAACTATTCCTGAGTAAACTACTCTAGATTTCCACAAACCACCCCCCCCCCCCCCAAAAAAAAAAAGAAAAAAAAAAAGAGTAAACTATTCTAACAACTAGATCAATTTGGTCAACATAAATGGATTTAGATGTTCTTCTTTTAGGGGGAGAAAAGAAAAGAAAAAGTTGTAGATCTTATTAGTTGGTAAACGAAGACTTGCAATGAAAGTAGTGGTTGCTAGCTTAAACTAAACAAAGGGCAGGGTCTAATTACAAAGGGCAAAAATTTGTTGCAAACTAAGTTGCAGTAACTCTTGCAAAATGCACACATGTCAAGTGGTAATCTGGTGAAAAATTCAATCTTAAAATAGAAGTTTTCATTTAAATATAAGCTTGAATATGATGTATTGACACGTGTACATTTTTGCAAGAAAAACTGCAACTTAGTTTACAGCAAATCCAAATCCATAAATATGAAAATCTAAATGAGAAATTTCATTTCTCAACTTATAGTCTGTCTAGTATTGTTTAGAAATTTCAATTATTTTTTACCTATGGCGGAGTGATGCCGAGAATACACACTTTAAAATGGGCAAATTGAATTTGACCGCATTATAAAAAATAAGTAAACATTAATTATACCATTTTGGTATTTATTTATTTATTTACTATAAATACGATAGAATTTCATATCTATAGTATCTGCTATAATAATTGCTCTCTAACACGGATCAAACATCAATTATTTTTTGATGTAGACAGGATTCAAACCCTTGATCTTTTATTCAACGGCAAAAGACTTTACCAATTGAATTAATTAAAATTCACTATTTTGATATTTATTTAAACTATTGACAATATTAAAGTCCAATCCATTTATGTAAAAAATGAATGGACAGAATTTTAAAAACTACAAAGTAAAGTTTGACGAAATATCACAGCTCATATGGATATATAGGTAAAATGCTTGCCTTAGCTCTGAAATATATGTGGACTCCTCAAACAACTTTGTTGTCCAATTTGTTTATTTGTTTGTTAGCTTGAATGATTAGGGTCCATACATGTTTGTTTTTTAATTTGGCATAACCGACATAGATTTTGGCTTGCTACCAGACTAGAATGAGGTCTGCATTTTTTCCGGATAGAGAAAAGTGATTACGATTTGGATGTACATGTACCTGACAAAGTTGTAATCCTCACCATACAAAGAGGCATTGTATTTTACTTTTAATTTTGCATAACAAGTAAAGCAAGCCATTATTATTTATATTTATGTACCTACCTTCTCTTTTACATTCAATTGTAATCATTCCTATGTTAAAAAGTTCAATACTGTAATTAGAATTGCTTAACAAAGGAAAAAGAGTCATTTTCATATCATATTCTTCATGGCTTGTCATTCACTCAGACTCAGTTGTCATAGCTTTTTCTCTCAATTGTGATTACATAAAGAAAGAATATGATCCAATAGAATGATGATTATGTAAAAGCTCAACATAATTGCATTCAAATCTAGCTGATTCTGGTTGTCTCATTTTCAACAATCCCTTGTCTTGTAGCACAAACAAAGGACTAAAATACCCTCTCTATAACTTGCATTATCAAAGGCCTCTGTGTGGAGATCCATGTCATTTTCAACAAATGGCTTAGTTTATTAACATAATAGCTGCAATTAAACCTAATGTTATTTATTAAGCATTGAAGTGCAGTTAATCTCATGTGTCTGTGCTTGACCGCTTGGGAGTCACAATCAGTGATCACGTGGTTGGCGGTTGGTGAGTCCATTCCCTTTGTCAGTTCTGGTCATACCCATCATGATAGCTTGCCGTTTCAACATCCCTTCCATGTGTGTGTGCTGCCGTCTTCTTTCAAACTCAAACACCATATGCTATAGAATAAGAATATTTATTTATCTAATGAGCAAGGTTAGAGTTATAATTTTTTGTAACATTTTTCACAACTTATTAAAGTTGTAAATTAAAATTAAAGTAGTTAATAGTTGTTTATCTGATTAGCATTTTGTGGTGTTTTCAAAATGAGACATCTACTTCTCAAAAATAAAAATAGAAAATCGAGAAATAAAATGTCCAAATCTCATTCCCTTCGCTATTGAATTATCCAAAACAGTGGTGGCTCGAGGAATTTTTCTTAGGGTGATCATGAAGAAATTTAAATTAAACAAAATCTAATAAAAAGATAAATTCATATATTGACAACAACAAAAAAATAAAAGCAAAAAATAAAAATAAAAAAATAAAAACACCCAAATACATAAAGTCTTACAATTTCCTTCTACGAATTTTTTTATTTTGAAATCGTTGCATGATAATCTCATTATCAATATTACAAGTTACATCTTTTTCAAAACATTTCTTGGATTTTTTTTTTTTTTTTTTTTTTTTGTAATGGCTCAATATATTGTTAAGAGGAACAAAGTTTGAGAACAAAATTTGACTACAAACTTAGTTATAGCCTAAGAATACAACTTTCACTAAACAAATTAACATGCTTACATATTTTGAAAATCTAATTGTTGAATTATTTGTTCTTTATGTTCTTAAAACACATGTCAAATTTCATGTCAATCAAATGTTATTTACTATTCGATTCATAAATTTATTTTTTTGTATATAATTTTAGACTACAAAAACTCGAAATTTAAACATTTGATTGATGACATAAGCTATTGATTTTTTATATTCTTGAAGTTTTGCAAGCATTAAGGATATAAGAAAAAAAAAATGTAATATAATTGTGGATTTGTCAAAATTCATATCTAATAAAAAACATTGGGTGGAGTTATAGCCTTAGTGAGTGTTTGGATTCCGCGTTTAGTCACGTCTACGTTTTCTGCCTTTTTTTTTTTTTTTTTTTTTTTTTTTGCGCGCGTGAACAGTAACCTCACATGGGTTTACTGTTCACGCACTGTTTGATACTGTTCATGCACTATTTAGCACTGTTCATGCACTGTTTACATATTAAAAAATATTAAAAATGGGTCCCACGATACTATTTACACAATTAAAAATTATTTTGCTACAGTGTTTTCAGTTTTCAGTTTTCAGTTTTCAGTTTTCAGCAACAATAAGCTCAATCCAAACGGACCCTTAGTGTCCATTTGGCATGATTAATTTTGCCAACTTATTTTACTATTTAACTTATTATTGCTACTATTTATGGGTCTCACTGCATTTTTTAGTACTATTCATGGGTCTTACTATAATATTTCAGCTAACTTTTACCTTTATCTATAGTACTTTCAGTAAAAAGTTTTCAATTTCAGCAAAATAAGCAGATCCAAAACAGATGCTTAGTCTACAACCAAGTTAATTTGTTGCTATATTTTGTCCAAAGTTTAATTATATTGGGCTTAAAAAAATTTAGGATGGTCACACATTTTTTTAAGGGTAAAAAAATCATAAAATTTTTAAATTTTATATATAATAATAATTTTTTTTAAAGTCAGGTGGTCCTGTGACCACCCTGGCTCTAACGTGGAGCCGCCAATGATCCAAAAGAGGAAATTAAGATTGAAGTAACATCACTTTTACATAAATCTGTCATTGACATTATTTTTATCATTCACTAATCATAACAAACCAAATTAATTGTTGTGAAGTAAAAAAAAAAAAAGAAAATTTTATGTTCTTATCCTATTGTTATTAAATACAAGAAAGTAGTTTTTTTTAGCACATCTCTCTCTCTCTCCCATAAACGGTTGATTAAAAAGTTTTAAATGGAGTATAAATTATATTCTTTGTCGAAGAAATGAAAAAGAGAAAATAAAAAAGAGTATAATTTTAATAAGTGTTACGTTTATAATATTTTCACAATATTCTTATAACAAATCTTATTTACTAAATTCTTACTAGTTTTAATTTGAATTCATCACTAAAATTATTTTTTTATCCCACTAGTAACAATCTAACACTTAAAATTTATTGTAAAAATATTATAATAATATCGTGGATATCACCTCTACAATTTTTATTTGGTAAGGAAGGATATGGGAAATTGGAATGGGAGGTGTTAAGAGGAAAGCTTAAAGAGAACGCCAGACAATGCACGCGATGTGGGGTTAAATATCCAAATTCCAGATTCCAATTCTTATTAAATCTTTTAACTTTGGCATTTAAAAAAAGTGCTTATTCGATGAAGAGAATGGAGATATACATGCATCCAGCAATATGAATGCATTAATTGCTTTCAAAGAACATGAGTCGTTTGATTGAGTTTGTTAAGTTGGGTTGCTGCTTTAGATTTTATCGTATGGAATAGTTCTTAACGGAAGAAAAAATAAAAAATAAAAAATAAAAAGTTAGGGAATACTATTTTCTAAAATAATGATTTCTAAAATCACTTTCCAAAAGATATGACAATTAAATTTCAACTCCAATAAATATTTAATTAACCCTTTATGTAGACATGATCAAATTGGACTGATCAAATTCGTTAACCTAACTAAAGGCTAAAGCTGAAAGATAAAAACAAGTATAGGTAAGGATTTTTGGACTCATGAAAAAACAAGACAACCCGAACTTGATCCACTGAGGCGATAGGTCGGGGAAACGTGCGGGTGAAATGGATTGACCCTTTTTAAGGAAGGAAAAATTTTTATTTTTTCTTATCTAATTTTTACCTTATTTGTTTCACAGCTTTTCGCTCTCAAATCTCTTTCTAATATACTCAATTTCTCAATTTCTTTCTCCTCATTATTCTTAGTTTTTCTCTTTCTCTGAATTTGGAGAGGATTGGTGTTCCTTTTGCTAAGACACCTAGTTTGTGAGTTTATTTCCACTTAAACTTATTTTTTTAATTTACTTTTATTATTATTTAATTTTGCTTACTGAAGGAATAAAAATTTCTGTAAAAGACACTATAGCGAGAGGTTTCAATTACTCATTTTAAAAATAATTAATTAAAAAAAACTTCTATAATAATAGCCACATGTTTCATATTGAATTTACAATGCATTTCTTAAACCCCCACTGCGAATTTTTTTTTTTTTTTTTTGGATTCATGAGCTGACTGTGGATTTAATAAAGTAAGAATCATGAATTACCATGTTTTTTTTTTTTTTTTTTTTGAGAGTGATGAATTACCATGTTAATGTTACATGAACTAAATATATATACATTCTCAACAAAAAAAAAAAACTAAATATATATATATATTTTTTTTTTTTTTCATAAGCCATAAATTGTCTAAACTCTAATGTCCTGACAGCTGACAGCTTTAAGCTTTATTTTTTTACATAAACGCAAAAATGTTTAGTTGGCAAACATGTGACTTTGGCAGCTTTTGCCTACAAATACCAACCCATAATTTTTAAATTACTAATTAAATTAACCCACCTCATAGTTCACTTCCAAATCCATAAACCAGTAAGGCATAGGATTATAGGAAGCCCTACCAATTTGGGACTTACTAGTGATAAAACTTTTGGAGTCAACCCCATCATATAAATATAAAAATGCAATAACATATGGTAAAACAAAACTTTAGTATTTAATGAAAATAGCACTAATGTTCCTTCTCCTTTACATTTACTTCCTTGTATATCCAAGCATATAGTTAAGGGGTATTTTGGAAACATTGCTCCAAAAGGCAACTAAAGAAGTGTAAAGTCACAGAGAGAATGCTGGGTGTCACCAACTATTAGTTAAAATTACAGTTACTTACCTCTTCTCAAAAAAATTTAGAATTAGAGCTCCTTTGTGAATAAAAATATTTTATCCCTCTCTTCTTCATTTTTTTTTTTAATGATGGTTAGGAAAGTTTAAATACTAAATACGTTGTTCCTTGCTCCCTCAAGCACTTAGAGAGGTACCAACTCATCCAAATGATGCAATGATAAAATATTTTATTTCAAATGTTCTATTTTATATTCCAGAAATCACAATCTACTTTTCCTATAAAAAAGAAATCATACTCTACTGCACATTTTTTTCTTTAATTTATTTCCTATTGTGATTAATAGAACATCTAAAATAGGACAAAGGATATCTATTAAGCTCCTTGTAATGACTTAGTGACTATTGAATATCAGTAAGATATTTATTACATATATGCATTTTCACTCTTAGAGCACGTGAGTCTCACAATGTTATGCGATTCACATCACGTAGGGCTCACACACTCTAAGAAAAAATTATGTATATATGTGTGAAACCTACTTAGGATAAAAAGAAAAGATGTAAATATCTCATGCATGAGACAATTATGACTGCGTTTTATATTTATCCAATTTAATCGACAGAATCTTTCACAATTGGATTATAAAGCGATGATGCAAGCTGATTCATGGTGACAAAAGCAGAGAAGAGTTGTAACTGACTGACCACCATTTAGAGTCTCCATAGTGCGTTAGCATTTTGTTGCGTACGGTACTATATTGCGCTTTACCTGCAATTGCTTTGCACTTAGGCCTTTTGGCAAAGAAAGCTAACCAATTTACCTTTCACACCAAAGCTACCTTACACGTTCTCTCATTCTCTCTCTCTCTCTTCTTCTTCTTTTCTTGAAATAAAGAAACGGTGGAAGATACAGCTATATATAGACTCAGCTAGACCATATATAGATTGTACACACGTACAATTCTCTATGTTTTTTGCATAATCCAAAGTCGTATACCTCGAAATCTTGACCGTTTGTTATCTGGGTATTCTTTGGTTTTACACTTTACTTCACTGTAAACGAGGAATGCTGAGATTGGAGTGATCACTGCGCTGTTATTTACTACTACCTTTTTGCGTTGGCATTGAACTCGTTCAACTTTCTTGCTAAAGTCAATGAACTGAAACACTTTGATGAAGGTCTGACTCTGATCATCTCTATTAAAAGCAATTCAATGTAGTATTTTTTTGGAATGGTGTGCTTTGAATTTGTTTCTTTATCTCATTATTGCCATTCCTTGTTTTTGTGATTGTTACTTATGGTGTTGAACTGGGTTTTGTGATGTTGTTGCAGATTTGACAGAATTCAAAACATGAATACCAGAGTCAGAACTTCGCTTCAGTCTATGAAAGCTCCTATGAAACAAGAAAAAGTAATCCTTAAATGCTTCGAAGTTAATTTTATATTATAATGAGTACATGTTTTTTGAAAAACGGTTTTCTACTGTAGATGTTGCAACTTCCAATCTGTGAAGTGTGTAATTTATTCACATGTGGTGGGGGTTACTGTTTTCACCTGAAAATATGGCTTCAGTTGAAACTCAAATCTCCAGAAATTTTGCAAAAGTAAAATCTTTTTGATGAGAATCTGAGAAAGGTGTCTTTTTCATGGTTTTATATTTGGGCAATTGAATCAATGTCCTCACAGAATTTTCCCAATAAAAAGAGTTTATTCCTTTCACTGTTTGTGTAGCTTGTAAGGGTCATAGATTTCCATATATGCTTTCTGTCTAAAAAAGAACAACTTTATGCATACATGTAATTCGGCCTATTGCATTGTTTTTCTTGTTGAAGCTGATTGTGTTATTGATGTCTTAAAGGAGAAGCTGGATATGCAGGGGAGAAAGCAAAATGATGCTGCAAAAGCTACCCGGAGTCGACGGACTTCCAGCGAGGAAAGAAAAATTGCTTTGCAGCAAGATGTATAAATACAATTTCTCATAGACCCTTTTCTTATTTTTGTTAGTTTGTTTGGAATTCATTTATTTTCCTCTGTTTTTGACAGTTCAGTTTGAAACTTTTGACTTTCAGGTTGATAAGCTTAAGAAGAAGCTTAGGCACGAAGAGAATGTTCACAGAGCTTTGGAGAGGGCTCTCAACAGACCTTTGGGAGCTCTACCTCGTCTTCCCCCTTATCTCCCTGCTAATGTTAGTAATTCACAATCTTCTTGGACTCATAATTTTCATTTCTGTTTTATTTTTTAACAAATTTTCCTTATTTATGTTTCTTAACAACGAGTTCATTTCAAGTGAACTAGTTCATCAATGTTAGTAATTCACAATCTGCTTGGACTCATAATTCCATTTCTGTTTTATGTTTTAACAGATTTTCCTTATTTATGTTTATTAACAAAGAGTTCAATTCAAGTGAAATAGTTCATCAATGGTTAGATTCTAAGCTTATAGTGGCAATAATCATAGTTCAAGAAGGTAGTGAGAGAGATGATTGAATTGAATTGATAGATTTTAAGGTAGAGAACAGAGAAGGCAAATAGTTTGACTTAGTATTTTCATATCTTTCAATGAGGAATTGTATTCTTTAATGATGGATTTTCGCTTGTATAGACATTGGAGCTTCTGGCTGAGGTGGCTGTCTTGGAAGAGGAAGTGGTTCGGCTTGAAGAACAAGTTGTGCATTTTAGACAGGACCTGTATCAGGAAGCTGTCCACATTTCATCCACAAAAAGAAGTGTAGAGAATTCAGCTGATTCATACCCCTCTAAGAATCACAAATCGGAGCAAGGCAAGTTCTCAACTCAAAATGTGGGTGATTCCGCTGCCTCCCTACGGAGGTATAAACCATCTCTTTCTGGTAAGCTTTCTGCTTAACTCAATGTATAAAAAGCATATACATTAAGAACATGCATGTGTCCGGAAATAGGATTTGAAGCCTTGTCCACTTCTTTCATCCCAGATGATGGTCGGGGAAAAGAGGACCAACCATGTACTAATTCAACAAGGAACCAAAAGGGATCCTCAATGCATAAATCTCAAACAACTAAAACACCAGTTAAGAGACCTATCTTAAGCCATATGTCAGCAGAGAAGCGGTTAAATCCTCAGAATTTACAAGTATGTACTAATCTCACTAATTTTCACTTGGTCTTTTTTTGATTGGGGGAAGAGGGGGGGGGGGGGGGGGGGAGTGATATTCACTTATTTATTTGTATTCAATGAAATGAATATGAATTTTCAAATGTCCAGCTAGAGCGCAGAGTAAAAGACCAAGCAAGTCTAGAAGCAGAAACTGTTGATGAAAGACTCAGACTGTCAGACAATGACAGCCCAAACAGAATTTCTGAAAATATTGTGAAGTGCTTATCAAGCATTCTCCTAAGATTGAGTTCTACAAAAAATCGAAGTAGTGCAGAAAATTTACCCTCCTTTTCAACATTAGCAGCTCGAGAAAGCAGTGAAGAAACAAATTATTGGGACCCTTATGGTATTTGTTCAGAATTTGGAAAGAGAGACATTGGTCCATACAAGAAATTATGCCAAATTGAAGCTGGGTCAATCAATCTCAACCGAACAGCAAATTCTATGTTTCTACTTAGCAGATTAAAGTAAATTTTCTGTTTCATATAACTAGGAAATTTTCTTATTTTACTCCTGATATCTACAGTATGCTAGAATTCGCATTAAATTTATTTTCTGATTTCTTCAGACTACTTCTTGGGAAACTTGCCTCTGTCAACTTAGAAAGCCATACCCATCAGGAGAAGCTTGCATTCTGGATAAACATTTACAATTCCTGCATGATGAATGTATGTGAATCCTTTACATGAATACTTGTTTCATTATGTCAACTGTTTTGTTGAGAATACATATCAAGGTCCACATGAATGAAAGTTTTTTTTTTTTTTTTTTTTTTTTTAAGTTAGTGATAGTTTATGTTCCACACTTGCATTTTTCTGTACCTTTGTTAAGTGTAAAACAAAGAGCCTTAAACTATACTCTATTGCTTCAGGCATTCCTAGAATACGGCATACCAGAAAGTCCTGAGATGGTTGTTGCTTTAATGCGGAAGGTACAGACTATCCAGAAACTCTTATCTTATTGCTACAGTAACAATATATTTAATCTACTGTCACCTGAGCCAAAGAGTATTTAAATCAAGTACTTGAATGTCTCTATTTAGAATTCAGTTAGTTGCAAA
The DNA here is from genome assembly GCA_029955455.1 of Quercus agrifolia. Lineage (NCBI taxonomy): Eukaryota > Viridiplantae > Streptophyta > Magnoliopsida > Fagales > Fagaceae > Quercus > Quercus agrifolia. The sequence continues at coordinate 87,666,634 of JARQAD010000001.1, read as the reverse complement.
CAAAACTTAAAATTTATAACATTACATGGATAGAGCCAATTATTTATGCAGTTCCATTGCTTGCTACTCAGGCAACAATAAATGTGGGGGAGCACTTGCTAAATGCAATAACTATCGAACATTTCATCCTGCGATTGCCTTACCACTCAAAATATGTAAGTAGCATGTCAAGTCAATCAGAAGAATTCCAACTTGAAATAAAAATTCTTTCAACAAATTTCTGACTTTTAGTCCCACCAGACATTTTCAAAGGGAGCAAAAAATGATGAGAAGACAGTGAGAAGCAGATTTGGATTAGAGTTATCTGAACCGTTGGTGACATTTGCGCTATCCTGTGGAAGTTGGTCCTCACCTGCTGTAAGTTTATGAGTAGTTAGCTTTGCCTCAGTTATCAATCTTAGTCCCACATCTATCTTGAGAAAATTTAATGAAATTCTTCAGTGGTCCCAAGTTCAATGAAACTTTAAAGCTAGCAATAGATTCACCAATGCACTCGTTTATACTTGGTGGCACTAAAATATTTCTCAATATATATTTTAAGTTTTTAACTTCTTTCCTGACCTTCATTGTGATAATTTCTTAACTAATACAAGAATTCTAATATGTTCCTAGCACCCAATAATGTCCAAATCAAGACTCTTTCAATTCCCACTTTTGCTAGTGCCTAAGTGAGTTCCATACAATGATGCATTACTGATTTATGAACTACTCCATATGAAGGTGAGAGTGTATACCGCATCTCAGGTTGAGAACGAACTGGAAGTGGCTAAAAAAGAGTTCTTACAGGCTGCAATTGGAGTTTCAGCTACAAAGTTTGCAATCCCAAAGTTGTTGGATTGGTATTTACCTGACTTTGCAAAGGACTTGGAGTCATTGCTTGATTGGATCTGCCTTCAGTTACCAAATGAACTTGCCAAAGAAGCAATTAAGTGCCTTGAGAGTGGAAAAAAAGAACCTCTTTCACAATTTGTCCAAGTTATGCCATATGAGTTCAATTTTAGGTACCTGTTATACACATAATAAACTCTTGCTTCAATTAAATTCTTTATTACTTGGGTTGTAAGGGCTTTCAGGTTACAATTTTGTTATATACAGCTACAGAATGTGTATGTGAGCTAGATGTATATATGGTCTCATTGTAAGTAGTATTGAGATGAATGATCTCTTCCACTGAGGGGTTCCGCATGTACCTATGGTTTGTGAAGAGTTAGTTTTAGACCAAAAATCAAATAAATTAAAAAGGAAGTTCCTGATTCAATTTTTGACACTTCCTTCCTTAGTTCCTTTCATATGGGGCTTTAAACTATTTTGTTGAATCCTTTTTTTTTTTAACCTAAGAATTATGGATATCAACTAAATTGAAAAAATAAAAAATAAAAAAGGATTTGCTTGAATTCAACCACCAGTTTATTTGCTGAAAGTAGATAAAACCGAAAATAAACACTATTACTTTCAAAAATAACGTGGGATTTTAAATACTGTATATAAGTAAATAAATTAAATAAGTTTCCAAAAATGCTAAACCATGTAAGCACATCAATCCCCCTCAAAAAAAAAAAATGTGGGCACATTAATAAAAAGGGGATATATAAACTCATCAGTTATTATCTATTCTTGATCTCCCTTGAGTAGTATTGATTTTTTGTCACTTTCTACACAATTGAAAGATGCCAACTTTATTGACAATTGAAAGTTGAAACAACGCAAATATCATTAAAGAATAGGTGTAAACAGTGACAGATCACTGACCATCACTTTGTCTGGCACGTTGATGAATGATGAGCATTAATTGGGATTTGGGCATTCCATACTCTACTGATTAGAACCTAAAAAAAAAAAAAAAAGGTACAAGAAGCCCATATGAAGTTGTCTAGTCCAGCGTTCAAAGAAAGCCACCGATGCGATTCCCTACTTAAATAGAAAATATTCTAATTATTGGCTTGTGGTCCAAAGATGGGCCATTTTTATTTTTGGGTAAACTCATTTAAATCACAAATTTTGTTGTGGTGATGTCTATAACTCCCACTAAAAATTAACATGATGATATATTTTGAAAATTTAATCATTAAATTATATATTTTTTATGTTTCTAATTTGCATGTCAAGTTTCATCTTGATCAGATATTATTTATTATTCAATTCATAAATTTATTTTTTATACATAATTTATACTACAAAAACTTAAAATTTAAATATTAGATTAATAATATAGCTATTACTCTTTGATTGTCAAAAAATTTAGCAAGCATGAAGAATGTAAAAAAACCATGTAATATAATAGTAGATTTGTTAAAATTTATATTCAATAAGAAAATATTGAGTATAGTTATAATCATTAACTACGACCAAATTTGTAACTAAACTTTATACTTAAATCAATGATGGCAGAGTTTGTTGCCATTTTTAGCTTCTTGTTAAGGGCATAATCGTGACTCATTGCCAACCCCTTAATGGTATGGTTACAATGGTATGGTTATAATTTTGGATTGAAAACATTTATTGTGTAAGTGAATGGAATTGTCCTAAGCCGACTTTGCAGAAAGATGTTATATTATATTCACGCGTCTCCTTAATTAACTCAGAGTAATTAAATTTCTTTGTACTCTCACAGTCCCACTCCCCATCAATTAATTCCCTATATGTACATTTGTACGAAGTCATCCATTTTTTGAGCACATTAGTGAAGCTATCGAACTGTGCAATCAAAACCAAAGCTATATATGTACATTTGTACTGATGGGTCTCCTTTGTAGTTTCCTTTCTCTTTTCAGAATAACGCTAGAGTTACAAACTATTTTATAAAAAAAATTACAAACTACTGATATGGTGAGTAATTATTGGTAAATGATAAAGTAATATTAATGATGGGTCTAAATGAAAACCAATAAAAAATTGGCCACATCAACATTTTATAAAAATACTGTAAAAATAGTTTGTGGTTGTAGTATTATTCCTTTTTTTTATTTTTTCTTTTTTCTTTTTTTGAGAAACCTGATAAGAATTATTCAGCTACAAAAATTGGATAACTTTGAAGTATCTACGGATCTAACTCACCAGTCACCCCAAAAAAATTTTGTAATTTGGTCAATATGTGTCCTACGTTCAAGAAAATTTGTTGAGTGGTCCTTACTTTGTTCTTTTTAGGATATGGGGTCATCTACTACCAGTCTGCCAGCCATACTTGACCAAATAATGAAGCACTTTTCCAGGTACAACGGTCACAAGTACTAAGCTAAACCTTGATCAAGATGGTTAAGTTGCTCACGTTCTTGCTTCTGCTTTAGCTTTATAAACTCAGGGAGTTAAAAAAATATATATGGGCCTAGCAATGGCCCATGGTGGCCTGCGTCCAAGACAATAGTATTAGGGGGACTTTTGAATTGTATACAGTACATGCCCAATTGAAAAGCTATTAAATTGCTGGTATCTGGACCATTTGTATTTTTTTGCGGGCTGGGGTTCAATTAGGGAGGCATTGAGGCCCATACCAATGAGAAAAACAGGTGGGCCATAGGTGTGTTACATACGACCTTTACTTTTTTTTTTTTTTTTTTTTTTTGAGAAACTGACCTTTACTTATGTTGTTGGTTCATAAGTGTGTGAATCAAAGTTGGAGTTCGACACCTATTACATGCTGCATGTGCTTTAGGACTTTGAATTGGTATTTTCTGAAAGCTTATGTATTTGCTGAAAATTAATATAAAATAAAATTGTACCGGAAAAAAAAAAAGGAAACATTTTGTATATAAAGGTGAATTTTTAATGGGTATGGGTATGGACATGGTAAAGCGGATAATTAATGTGGTAAATGCTAAAACATTAGAGATACTGGATATTTGTATTGTGATTGCTTAAAGTTTGGAAAAGAACTTTGGATTCAATATATATATATATATATATATATATATATATATATATATATATATATATAATTCAATAGTTGGAGGAAGGGGAATTTGAACCTTAGATGTCTTTATTGAAAACACTAGAAATGATTCAACATATTAAGATTGAAAGAAATGTACAATAGGTGTTGAATATAGTTAAAATGAAAATTATATTACACAAGTTAACCTCTTTTAAGGTGAAATAGGAAGAATTATTTTTGGAGATTGAAAGAACTTTTTTATTTGTTATACTCAATCTTAGTTGAGGATAATAAATGAAATTAAGTCTTGTTATAAATATAAACAATTTGTAAAGGACAATATTAGTAGCCTTTACAGTTCTGCTTGCTACCTTGATGTTAATGCATTTTTGTAATGGAAAATTAATGCATTTACTCATTTAAATTAATGATATTATAGTTCCTAACCTCGGGAAAACCTTATATTGCTTTTAATACTTTGACAAGATCATTGTCTGACTTAGATTTTTGAACTTAAAAAAGTTCCAAATTATTCCAACTAGATTTTTCAACAGAAACACAGGATGGGACAGTATATCTAAATATCACCCTTAGAGAAAATCCAATTAGACTTTAATTGAATTCTCAATTTTGCGCCACGTGTTTTATTTAATTTTTAATTTTATGCCAAATGAACTAAAAAATATAAAAATTCTATTTGTGGGGACAATTTTCACCTCAGGTCAAAGGACTTGGTCCTTTGTAAAGATAACTCCTCCCACTTACTGCCTTATAAGCGTGAAGCTAAAAAAGTAGTGTACCATCAGTTATTGACATGTGATCCCACATCGAAGATAACTCCTCCCACTTGTTGCCTTATAAGTGTGAAGCTAAAGGAGTAGTGTACCATCAGTTATTTGTCCCCACACTATTTAAATATAGCATACAAACAAAGTTAAATTTTTATTAGGAAATTTAGTACCTTGGGAGTTTAATCGCACATTGCTATTGAGCAATTGCATGTATTTATTATAAGTGTATGTGGTTCAAACCCCACCTCTCAAATTTTTTTTTCTTTAAATGTAGAGGAAGTTATTATTTCATGGATGAAGATTGCTAATATTTAGATCGCTTGACTAATCTCTCAAGTGCACTAATTCCTGATTCAAACAAGTTATTTGAACTCTGGATTTTTATGAGCAAATATTAAAGAAATTTGTTAATTTTAGCTATCACGTACGTAAAGACCCAGCAATGTCATTTTCTTCTTTCTAGATGGTCTTTTTAATTTTTATTCTTTGGAACACATCGTGTCGATCACTCAGGCTACAAACCATTGTGAGTTGTAAATTGGAGCACACTAGTTGGGACAATATAGTCGTAGTTCTAGTTAAATATGATGATGTAAAATTTTGATCAATAAACGTGCTTGTTTAGAGAATGTTGGCAGAAAAGTACGACCTTTTTAGGAGGTAGAAAATCTGGTTGTTTGCCTATAAATAATCAAATAAAGAGGCTCAACTTGTTCTCCAACCTTTGTTTTGTTTGCGACCAATAATCTCAGATTAACTGTACCACCAAATTGAGCTTTATTGACAATTAGACCAGCCAACTAGCTGAACAACAAGACAAGAGTATAAAAATCTAGAAGTAATGAATTATTCAATCGTGATTTCAAGCACATGTCTCTATCAATAGAAATGAAATACTAAAAAGAAAAAATTTTAAATTAAAAAAATTGGTATAATTTGTTAGTAACATGCAATCATGCACGAGCAATTTGGATTGATGTCATCCAACCAATAAAAATTGTGCTCTAAAATCTTTAGCTGATGGTAGGATAAGGTTTGGGTGAGCCTTCCTAAACCTCCACAAGCAATTTGGGTTAGATGTCATCCAACCAATAACAATTGTACTTCAAACTCCTCCTGCTCGTACTTGGCAAATCCACATCCATCAAAATTCAACTCTTTACTTTATGGTGCTAGGATACAACCAACCTAATTAAATTCTAAAATGCTATTTAACCACATTTAAGCATTAATAAAATATTTTAAATCACTATATCAAATCTTAACATACATTATAGTATTGATAAATTTTATCGAAAATTATATCCTCCATTGGTGGCTGTTGGGCTGCCCTTTAAAGTGTTTGTATCAGAGTTGGAGCCAGAACTTTGAGTTAAGGAGGTAACTTTACTATTAGCCATATGTGGTAGTTTTAACCTTTGACTCGATTACTACTTAATTGGTGAGATTTTTTTTTTTTTTTTTTTTTTGAGTAAGAACAAAATTATTTTTGTTTAGAATTTTTTACAGGATGGGGTTATTTATTTTGGATAAAATTGATTAATTGAGCTTAATTTTTTTTAGTTTTACTATAGGTAATTTTTGTTGTTGAGCTATTTTTTTTGGACTTGTATATTTTGTTTTAGATTTTAGATCTATAAATTTTTTTTATGGTCACTAAAATGAGAAAAATGTTAGAATTACAAACTTTTTTATAAACTAGTAAGTTACCCGTGCGATGCACGGATAATGTTGTAATATTTTATATAAGATGGTTTGGAAGAATGTTGTATAAGTACTATAACATAATTGTTATAGAATTTTATTTGTAATAAGTTCATCATAAAAAACAACAGTTATTAATATTACACACATCCATTATAAATATTCAATTACAGTGGTGAGAAATAAAATATTTATAAAAAAAAACTTTGGAGGAATATTATAGAATAAAAGTTAAAATTGAATGTGTTTTTCTCTTTCTCCTTAATTCTTAAAAAAAAAAAAAATACACATATTAAACACCCATGGTCAATCACATCATTTACAAAATTCATAAATCCACAACGTCCGACCTTAACATCAAAATAGTTATTGTCATATGTTGTCACTCAATATAAAATGCAAACCCCCTGATGATGCCAAAAATCGTCAATGAGCCACATGGTCCTCACGTACTCAAAACAAAACTTATGAGATAGAAATAAAAAAGACCTTGCAAAGAGTGTGGTATTGGCCAAATACACTCCAAATGCTAAGTTAGAGAACTTTCACAATTCTAGAGTACCAGAGCCGAGGTAAATATGTGTACCTTGGTTTGTGAGGGTTTTGGAGTTTTTATAGTAGCATAAAGCTGACATTTGTTTCTTGGCGGGGAAGATCTTTCCTTGTAGGGAAGATCATCATTAATACACGTATCTTGCTGGATCCTTTCCTTGTGAGGACTCTCCTAATTAGGGTTAACTGTGTGGTGCAAGATTTTTTTTTTATAGATATCCGTGAGGGTCAAGCAAGGCCACGCTGGACCCGTCATAGGCTTCTTCATTCCCGTCGGCCATTGGATCCATTTGAGGTTCCCCGTCGTCTCGTACAGAGGTCGTCGGGTATTACGGTGAGGTCGTTGGCCTATGGTATCGTCACTCTCGTACCTCCATTTTCGTGCGTGGAATCGACAAGCTCATTGGAGCCATCAACTTCCTCGTATGTAAACAAGTTTACCTCCTTTTGAGAACACCCTTATCACCCCCATTTCCTTGGTTGTAGCTAACTCATACTGGTTAGGATTAGATGAAACAACAATGTTAAAGCTAGATATGTGTCGTCAAAATATTGAAGGTAAAAGACATTTTTTTTTGTCTGTGTGTATTTGACATGTGATGGTATAAAGGGCTATGGGTAGGTATTTATAAAAGGGTGGAAGTGCAAGAGGTGAAAATAGTGAATTAAAATGTAAAGAGATTTATATGTATGTGTGAGGAATAAAAAGTCTTGAAATATTGAACCAAATAATACAAAGAATATTTATTTTTTAATCAGAATAGTCTTGAAACATTGAACCAAAAAGTCAATAATTAATTTGTTCTTATGTTCAAGAATATTTCAATTCTCTTTGCATAGAATGCGCCACTTGGCAGAACCTCATGCTCTCTCGAATGAAGTCTCTGCTTATATATATATATATATTGATTGATTACCGATGTGATAAGTAGTTACTAAAAAAAAAAATGATGTGAGTGGTGGGCCCATATGCAAACCAATAAGTGACTCAGCTTCTGTCCAGTGGCCAGTGGCCACTGAACACGTTAGATACGCGACACATGTCCAAGACTGGACACGTGTCACGTATTCAACGTGTCCGGTGGCACTGGCCACTGGACAGAAATCAGACCCACCAATAAGAATTTGCTACCAAAACAATTTGTAAAAAAGCTTGTAAGTATAGTATTACTCTTAAAAAAATCAATGATATTGTTTAAGAAAAACAAAATATAATTTTATAAAAATAAAATTGCTAAAATTAGTACACATATATAATAATATTCTTTAAAAGGGGGGTGGGGGTGGGGGGGGGGGGGGGGGCAAGTCCAATAGTGGCTCTGTCCCTGGCTTGTAGGGAGTTTCCAGCACTGATCTGACTCAGACTAGTTTGGATATAAGCTCATTTAGAACTAAAATGATGGATCTTAAGCATAGATCACAAGTATTGAGTAGTCTCCTCCTCTTGTATATTGAGCTTAGGACTTTTAAATAAACCAAGTTGTCTATGAACACCTCGAGCTCGAGCTTGACTTGGAAAAAACTTTGTTCATGTTCATTTGTTTAGCAATTAAGCTAAACTCAAGCACAAGTTTGAGCTCTACCATTAAACAAGTCAAGCTCAAGCACAAGTTTGAGCTCGACTATTAAACAAGCCAAGTTTTAAATATGTATATGAACAAACTTGTGAACATGCAAACTTAATTTAATTATATATAATATTATATTTTTAATGTTACTTGTCCAAAAATATACATATATGGTTTTAAGAATGGATTGTGTATGTTTGTATCTAGGTTTATATAATATCAAATTTGTATTTATAGTTTATTGATAATATAAACTGTTTATTTGTAGTAAAATCATCAGTTTATGGAATGATAAGAAATTTTAGTCATGATTTTTAATATATGAATAAAGAATAATTTAATCAAGTAACTCATGAGTAAGCTTGAGCTTATTCAAGAAGAAAATGAACCAAATTTGAACATGTAATCTTGTTTGGTAATGTATTCCGAGCTCAACTAGTGTTTGAGGGGGAAAAAAAAAACAAAAAACATTACATGATAAAGTCTAAACTTTTAATACTTGGCTCAACTCACTTACAGCCCTAATTGAAACTGTGTTTTTAAGGTGTTTTAGATCTGATTTTACCCTTAGAAAACATAGAAATGAAACTACAAAACAAGTCCTGTGTTTTCTGAGGGTCTTTAAGGTGATTTGCAATGCTATTTCTTAGAAAACATAGGATTTGTTTTGTAATTTTATTTCTCCTCACCTCTTGGTTGGGGTTTTAGGGGTAATTTTCGATTATTTTTCTCAACATTTGTAACACAGACGCTTATAAGTTACAAGTACGTAATGGGGTGACCAACTGACCATTGCGAAGATACTTATACATATTATTGATTATTTTCCATTCATAAACCGTTCTTTCCACGAGTTTACTATTATAATATAGTCTCATTCCGTCATATCACCAATAAGCTTTGCACGACACGTTTACCACCTCTTTCAAGAGCTCCACACATCCTAGTAATGTTGTTCGCATTTAATTTGTAATCGCATAGATTTTGCATGCCGACTCATTTGCCACATCACAAAATAAAAGAAATTACGAATCAAGTGATGCAAAAGACTCCGTTGATTGGGGTTCAAGGCAAATGTGATGGCATTCGTTACGTTTTCTCATCTGTATATCCATAATTTCCCCCCACGTCCACCCTCTATTTTCATTGAAAATTCGTATGTTAATGGGTCCCCATGACACTAAATTGTCCACTCTTATTACCAACATTGTTTATTTGGTAGGATTGTACAGCAAAATTAGGATACCCATGTGGAAGAATAATAAAATTGCTCAGAGAAAGTGACAATTATTTTGCTAAAAGTATTAAAAGGCGGCTCCTACACGAACGGTCAACAATCTCTAGCTCTCTCCTACCTCTCTGCCCCTTCTTGTCTCCTTCCTACCCCTCCTTTATATATTCACCTGTCTCTGCTAAGATCCTTTGCAACTTGTACATTCTTCTTCTCTACCAAAGACATAGGAAAATTTACAGAAATGGAGGTGGTGATACCAGCATCAAGAATGGATTTCGACTTCAACCATTCACGTCCTTCTTTGCCACACTTGAGTGCTCCTTCTACACCTAGACGTATTGGTGAGTACTACTTCAGTGCTCCATCAAGTCCAACACGCATGTCTGAGTTTTACCAGGACCTCAATGAGTTCTCAAGGATGAATGAAAGCTATGAAAGAAAAGGAAATGCGCCTTCCATGGTTCCTTTCGACTGGGAACAAAAGCCTGGTACACCTAAGTTACCTAAGGAGAGTAGTGGCACCAAGGATGAGGATGATTTTGCTTTTGATTTTAGTGAAGACTTAGAGAAGGCTTCTCTCTCAGCTGATGTGCTCTTTGATGGTGGCAAAATCCGGCCTTTGAAGCCTCCACCTCGGCTTCAACTTGGCAATAAAGTTTATGAGTACACAAATCAGAAAAGCCCACTTTTGTCTCCGAGGTCACCTAGATCACCAATATCACAAGGGAAGAAGATGGTTCTGGATGCCTTTTCACCTAGAAGAAAGAAAGATACTGACCCGCTTGCGAAGGCAGTAGAAAACACACGTAGGCAAGCGGGACAAGAAAGAGGGCGAGAGAGAACTCCAGCCAAGTCATCCTCGAATTCAGGCCGCAAAGCAATAAGGTCACTCTCTCCTATCAGGGTTGCTGAGGTTTCATGGGAAGAAGAAGAAAAAGCAGCAGCAGAAGAAGAAAAGACACAACAAAGCACCAAACAATCCTCATTGAATTCAAAGGCATCAATTTCTGCTGCTACTTATTCTTCGTCTTCCTCTTCAAAGAGTTCTAAGAAATGGAGCCTAAAAGACTTTCTGTTGTTTCGGAGTGCATCTGAAGGGCGAGCAACTGACAAAGATCCATTCAGGAAGTACTCAGCTTTGTACAAGAGACATGAAGATACTAAGATAGCAAGCTTCCGGTCCACAGATAGTTCTGGTTCAGTGAACGGCACCAAGAGAAGGGGACCAGTTTCAGCCCATGAGTTGCATTACACCAAAAACAAAGCTGCATCAGAGGACTTGAAGAAGAAAACTTTCTTGCCATACAAACAGGGGATTCTAGGGCGATTGGCATTCAATCCCGCCATCCATGCACTCGCAAATGGCTTTGGAACACTTGCACGTTCATGAATCTAGACAGATTGTTAAGAATTTTTTTTCCTATTTTTTGTTGTATAAAAATGGTTTTTTGTTCCCACAACTGTAGATTCTCAAATGAACCAAACGTCTGGTTCATAATTCTATTGTGCAGTGCAAAAACATACTGCATTCATGAAAATGTGAAGCTCACCAATATTTACTCTTTATACTAATCCTTGCAAGCATGACTGAATTGTCATTCCATAGGTATTCACTATACAGTATACTAATACAGGTAACGAAGAACCTGACAACTCTGTTTTGCTCCAATAGTATGAAATTATTAGATTTACAAGAGCAATTAACGGAAACATACATGACCAAACCTTCTATTTCCTGCCTTTCATGTTTACAATCTCCCCTATAATTTATTTAACTCGAATTTTTTCATTAAATCAGAAGGTACTATTATCAGTTTGCTAAAGATGATAATAAACTAAAAATAAAAGGTACATAAAAGACAAAAGTCGATGACTTACCTGTGAAACTATCATTAAAGAAGTAATTGTCTACTAGAATAAGATAGACGGTGCTATCATAGAAAACTTTATTATAATTATAATGGAAAAACAATACTTTAATATTGTATCTTATCAACTTTCTACGTGCTTAGACTACTTCCAACCATCTAGATAGTTAGAGATGTCATTACGTTACATTTGTCACAATTTTTGGAGCTATTTTATGGTTCAGACGGAAAGCACCAGATATTAGATAGAGATGAAATCTTAGAAATAAAATTTATTGTTATACCTTTGAATCTTTTAAAGGATGTCAAGTTAGAACTTAGAATAAAAATAATTGATTCACCAGAAGAATGGTCAACTTCTAGAAGTAGGAAGGCTAATTCAGCCGCCCAATTTGAGACCGGCATTGTTAATAAATTTTGCAATTCCTTCCACACCCCCTTCTTCCCACGCTAACAAATAAGATGAGTATTAAACAGCATTAAAACTTGCTATGTAAACGTTTGGTCTTATAATACAATCAATGACGGTAGAGCTACAAGTGCATGAGCAGCCTAAATCCACAAAGTGCCCATAGGGAGGACGGTTTCAACAGCACTTTTTCAAAATACAACTTTTTAAAATCACACTTTTCTCTATATTTCAAACAGCTCACTTTCAGAAATCTGAAAAATAAGCCGTACTAATGGGCACTTAACCCGCTTAAAAAGTAATGGCAGCTAAAATTCGAATGGTGTTTAAGGCGACCTCAACTACTTCAAAACCAAACATCCTACATACTCAAAAAAATAAAATAAAATATGCAGAAGCATAAGCACCATTCTGCTCCAGTCAGAAAACATACAAAACAATAGCCACCAGGAGTTGCAACAATTAAGGTGGGGAAATTTCACAACTAGAGAGAAACTGTCCTCATCATGAACAATCAAGGTTATGAAATTTCACAACTAGAGGAAAGCTATCCTCATCATGTACAATCGAACAACACCAAATATCCCAAAGAGAGAGATTCATCCAGATCTGGCAGTTTCATTACCAGCATGGATTTTTTTTTTTTTTTGGGGGGAGGGGGGGGGTGGGTGGGGGGGAACCACTTAATGAAAGCCCCATATCATGCCAAATTTAGAAATAAAGGTTTTTAAATGCTTGCTTTGAACTTTACAACAATGTACATATGAAATCAATCCACATGACCTAAAATATCCTAGACGATCTGCAAGGCAATTATAAGGCACTGTAGAATTGCACTTCTAGCAATTGGACTCTGATCGGTCCATTCTAATGGAAAGTAATTTACTGAATAATTCAACATCATATCAAAGTAAAATCCAACTATGTATTAGGCATTCAAGTAAATATGCCATATGATTCACCAGGAACAACAATCTCTATCTGCTCATTTAAAATTATAAGACAACATGTCTAAGCAGATTTCCTAAGTTTTCAGAATTACTATATATCAAGATAAAGGTATTGCATGTTGATGTGGCTACCTCACGATCACCCAAACTTATAGCAGATCCAGAAGCTTTTATTGAAACCAACAAATTGATTGCTCTTGTCAGATGGCACTACAAACACTTGGCCAGTAAGCTTATGACATAAAAAGCAAATGCCAAATATTCCAGAATAAAGTACCTTTTCACTAAGAGCTCAGTCAAAGTTATCAACTTTGATCGGATTAATCTCATCTGCAACATCAAAGTGTCCAACCAGTCGTGCAAAGAAAACCATTTGTTGTTCTAGTGTGAACTTAATGTTCTCAGCCTGCATACAATACTAGATCAAGCTTACTGTTTGCCTATCATACAAATTTGTTGTTAGATAAACTTGTAATAATTTTTAATACCTTGCGGAAACCATGTTGTTCTCCTTCATACTCTACAAGGGCAACTGGTAGACCTTTTTCTTTCAATGCCCGGTAAATCCTACGAGCTTGATCAGGAGGAACAACCTGCAAAATTAAAAGAGATTTTCAAAACTCAACCTTGAAGGCTAATTATAATCAGAACTACCATATTTAATCAAGAGGACTCCAGAATACTGTACTTGTATATCCAATGTTTTGTTATTCTTAAGGACAGAAAAGATTTAAGACAGTGAAAAAGCAAAGGGGAATCTGTTTACCTTGTCCTCCAATCCTTGGAACAAAATTATAGGGCAGGAAAACTTATCAACAAAATTGATCGGAGACCTCTCAAAGTAATCCTTTTCATTTCCTGCAATCAGTTAACTGCTTAAACATAAATGACATAAATAAAATGAATGAATGAATATTTACCTATCAAATATAAAATAAAAATGAATGAATGAATATAATAAGGTGTCAAATGTCATCTTTTAACTTACCAACAAGATTATCAATATAACGAGATTTAAAGGTGTCAAATGTCATTTTTTAACTTACCAACAAGATTATCAATATAATGAGATTCAAACTTGTGAGTTTCTGCTCTCAACAAGCCTAAGTCAGCTACCTGTTCATAGAGCAAGATGACATTAAAAACCTGTCAATTTTCTATTTCTGCAGAGTGATTTCATATTTTTAATATCGCCTTATAAACCAATTTCCTTATTTTAAAATTCAAAATAGGAAAAAAAAAAAAAAAAAAAACTCATTGGACCCAAAAAAATAAATAATAATATTACATTCACAGAAAATCCAAAGAAATTCTAAACAAATTATTAAAGCACTACATAGATTTGAATATTTCAAATTTCTTACCTTTACAACCAATAAAAATAAAAATCTTAACCTTACTGATAAATTCCAGATGGTAACATAACTACCACCCCAACTTATGAGTGCGCTTGAATCCAAGACTGCTTTCTATTAGCAGTTGGGAAGACCAGTCATGCTAGTTGAACTGTTGAAGCCAACTTTCTTTGGTTCAACATCACATGCCACCCTTCAACACAGTGTTTGATGCTCTCATTAGAATAGTCAATAATGGCTCTAAAGTAATATTCAGATCCAATAATCCATTGATATCACTAATTTTTTCCAGTGGAGACTGATTGGATGGTAAAGTGTGTGGGAGTGTGTCTGTGTATCAGGTATATACAACTCACACACTCGCACAAGATTAAACCTGTGAAGCCACCCCTGACTCTGGATAAGTAGGCAGGAGATGCCATTTAGTCCAAATACCACTGGCACAGTCAATGAAGATTTAACTAGAATCAGACCAGAAATTATCCAGCTCCACCAAACCACTTTTATAAAGTGCAAGATATTGCTTCAAATGGTGTAGATGAGTACCATAGATTATCGAGAAAAGAAAAGAACAGAAGGATATGAAAAATGAATTATTATAGGCAAGTAAAAGAAATAATGTTGCAGTTTATTTATGGTCTACAGGTGCAGGTACTAGGTAGGACTTGGTTTCCAAAAGATAGCAGCAACCAAAATAAACTTTTGGCCCTTAAATTGGAGGTTGTTTTCATTTTGGCCTTTAAAGTTTCAAAATTTTCATTCAGACACTTCATGTTTGATTCCATTTTCATATTAGCCCCGTAGTCCATTTTCGCTGGTAATCTGACCGTTTTCATTGTTGTGAGTAAAAAAACACATGAAAACAAAAATGGACTACTAATAAAAATGGATAGTAGGGACAAAATGAAAACAAAATGAAACACGAAGAGCCAAAATAAAAAATTTTAAAACGTAAAAGAACAAAACGAAAACAAACCCAAAATTTAAGGGCTGATGCATACATTAGTCGGATAGCAACAGTTTGGTACTTGGGAATAATAAACATTTCAGATATGAGGTTCATTTCAGATATGAGGTTCATTTCATATACAGATATTCTGGAAACTTATTTTATTGGTAGATAATTGTTCTTGAAATGACTAAAATTGAGGAATTCCAGATCCTTGAGCAAGGCTACATGAGGTTTTCTACTTCCATCTAAATGCCTTCTTTCTGAGAAGAATATAAACCAAAAACCCACAGAGAACCACGCAGCTCCTTAATCAGACATTTATAGCATAAAGTAAGCAAACAAATCTTGTTACACTTTATATTTGATTGAATGGGGACACAGATACAGCTACAAACACCCCCACCCCCACCTCCCCATAGGCAACAAAGTCATTTCCTTGCACAGAAACACTATTTATTTACCACACACCCTCATAAGCACATCTTGAACAGAAGTGCATTCTGTTACTCTTAAGAAATAAGAAACATAATATGGACATCCTTTTTAGAAACTTATAGCAATGCATCACAAACTAAACCAAAGAGTTGAATCAAGAGCTGTATTAAGTATTATCCATTAGCAAAATCCTGCTAATGGCTGCTTTCAAAAACTACATAAGAAACCATATCACAATTCACCAATGAAACACTTACACCATACAAGGAAGCTCCTGCCTTAAACGTTTCTTTAAAAGCAAGAGCAGCTAAGGTTGTATATCCACCAGCAGAACCCCCAGTGATACATAGCCGTTCCCCATCTACCTTTCCTGAGTCCACCTAAATAAAATAGGTATAGTATCATGATTTGACAGGGTATACATCAATGACAATCTGGGAAGGAAATTTATGTAAAGAACGCAATTACCAAAAATTTAGCACAACTACAACAGTCATTGACATCAACAATTCCCCAGCGTCCCAAAAGCCGATCTCGATATTCTCTGCCATAGCCTTCAAAACAATGTCCATGCATCAATAAAATGAACAGACATAAATTAAAATGCATTGCTACAATAGGTGAAACTGATTGCAACAAAGCCTAATCATATTTGTTAAACAACAAAAATTGAAAGATTTAGCAGGATTGCCTCAACCTAAAGTTAAAATTAATGAATTAGAATGTGTATAACAAATTCAATCAATGATTGGCAGTGAGATAATCTAAATCTGGAATTCAAAGTTTATTTAAGATAGATTAAGGACAAACCAGTGCTTCCACCATAATTGACGTCAACAAATGCCCAACCTCGACTAGTCCAGTACTGAATACTCAGATTTAACATTCCACGAGTTTCAGCTGTGGGGCCTCCTGCAATATTTCATATGACATTTATGCTATTACAAAACCTAGTTGATGAAATTTCAAGAGCCCCTTCTAAAGAATTTTCTACTACTTTATTGTTACTGATATAACTGAAAGAATCTATTCAAGTTCAGTTGCACACACATTTGATTGCAGAAGCCAAAAGCAATATAATCATATGAAATTTTACTAACAATAAATCACTACATCAAGAGTCTTACTAAGATAAGATCCAGATTAATAACCATTGTAAACAAGTCTCTATGTATGCAACTCCAAATACAAAGCTTTGTACCATGCGTATGTCTTGAAACAGTATTCATCAGATGGCCTACTTCATACTCTCTCAAGCTGTTTTATCTTCATTTACAAAATTACAATACAAGTACTACCCCTGAAATAAAAATAAACAACCTGGATCTGATTGAATATTGTATAAATATGTGTGTGTGTGTGTGTGTGTACTAGTTCCAAATAAAAGGATCAGCTATCTGGGATTAGCATGCCTAAAAGGCATTATAAATTGGGAAGTGATGCAGCACAAATTCTCTAAGCGGATTGAGAATCATCAAGAACAGAAAAATAAAAAATAGGACCTAGGAATCAGCACTTAGGGTTGCCTAGAGTCAGCACCCAAGGAATCGACACGAAGGCATTGAAAAAATTCCAAAAGAAATTTCATTCATCATAAACTTGTCTCCATAGGAATGCAATAGCACATCTATATAAACTACTATGCCAAATCCTAACCGAACTGACGTGGGTCATTGCCCAATTATTAAATTACAAAAAATAACATTAACTCAAAGCCCAATTAATGACCTAATTAACTAATAAGACTTAAAATAAAATCCTTGGATTGATAATAAAAAATCCAATTCACTTATAAAATTAAATAAAACTAGATTAAAATAAAATTTTCTTCGTGTTAAATGCATTAGGAAGGGTAGATTTTTGTAGTGAGGGAAATGGCCCCATATTTTACATGCTTCTCTTGAGTGGAAAATCAGAAATCATGAATAACTGACCAATCCTGTTCATAAAAGATTAACCATCACTTACCATGGCTTTTCAATAACAATGGGGGCTTTTCTCCCTGACTGCCTTGGTACACGGGATTCGTTGGTGGATAAAAGAATGCATAGGCATTTTGACCAGACACTTCAGTTGGGAATTCAATTAACTCAGGCAAGCTAAAGTAGGACTTGTATTTTAAACTATCAGGTGAAGAACTCCAAATAATCTCAAATTCAACTGCCTTAGATTTATGTTCATCTAGAATCACCTGAAAGATAAAAGGTGAATGTTAGAAGACATGAAACAAAGATAAATTATTTGAATCTCTTAACAAGAGCCTTTGCCTGTATTTGTTGATCTTAAATAGCAAAATCTGCAATACAAGGGTGGTAAAAGGAGACAGTACTTTTGCTACAGATGATGGATTTACAGCAGATGCTCCCTCCACATATAGGCAATGATTTCCTGAAGTCTGCATACACAAATAGGCACATCTCACAACCATCATCAAGACACCTTCTTAACAAGCACAGCATCATAATGAGGATAAGGATTTGGGAAGTACAATATTATCTATATCTGTGAAAGGAATATCAAGCAGAGATAACGAGCCTTGAACAAAATCAAGAATTCCAAGATATGACCTCCCATTCTGCCTGCATGCACAATTGTTTTTATTATGATAACAAAAACAAATATAATTATCACAAGCACAAGTAAGATAAATCCATACAACAATGAACAAGGACCTTTGTCAGGTATACCTGTAGCTACAAGCAATTAAATTTTTCTTTTCATTGCTCTGAATGAATTCATAAGAATTCAAGCCAAATACCCATAAAGGTCCGGAAAATTCAGCATCCACTGTATAAACAGCTACTACCTCATTCTCAGACTCAATCTGCTACCCAGGAAAAAAGACAAGTAATCAATTCCACATGACACCAAATAATTTATGCGTGACCAAAAAACAAGTTCAAGCAATGCCAATGGTGCTTGAGGAAACACTATGTCTAAGAGATTCCAGACATATATAAATTACAAGAGTCTCTCATGTGAATACAGAAGGGAATTAAAAGCATCTATTAGGTTACAATATTCATTATGAATGAGATGCAAAAATCACCAGACTTTGCTTTGCCAGGAAAGCTCATAAATGCATATGCATTGCCTAAGTATTTTCTGGTCACACCATAAACATATGCAAGTTTTATCTTCTCAATGTTTTCAGGGTATGATTTGGCTGTACCAACTCTTTTTTTTTTTTTTCTTTTTCTTTTCTTTTCCCAGATAATATGGCAGTACTATCAAGCCCATCATGCGAGTTCCGCTGATGGGACTGCTGGATTGGAAGTTGCAAGTTGAAAGAAAAAACTTGCTACAATGAGGAGGCCCTCAAATTTCAGCTAATTAGTTTCTGAAATAGTGGAGACTGCAAGCAGATTCAAAGTCTCAGATTTCAGAAATCCAACGCATAAATAGCATGAGAGTTAATTCCAATCAACAATGAACAATAGCCCAATAAATTTATAGGAAGTTATACATTGTCGAACCATTTGATATTTCAACTTCAGTAGTGCACAATACCAGGAAAATAAAATCTAACAACAATTTCATATACCCTTATTTAATTGTCTACCTAATAATACTATATGAGTTTATGTTGCCTTTACATCTGGGAAACCCACTTTTCATGATACAACTAACATAAAATACAACTCCATGGTATTGAAATTTTGAAAAAAGCAGTTTCTAAGCAACATAGTCTTATGTAAATTTGACATGAACTGACAGCAAGCGGCAATCCTTTGACACAATTAACAACATATAATGCGGTCAAGCCAATAAATTCTTATAATCAAAGAAGTTCCCTAAACTTTCAAATGATAAAGAACAATGGAGTTGTTAACTTATAAAACCCAAAGATAATGCCAAAATTACAAACTATTTTGCCAAGCATAACAAACTTTAATATCAGCATTCTGTGTACATGAAGAAGATATGACCTTAAAATATTTACTGTATAATGGAACAACACATGAACTAGGTAACCTCATTACTATTTAACGTGAATAGTTTACCCATTTGTAGATATTCCAAAACCCATTTTTTCTATCAGTAATAAAAAATAGTTCACCTGCACAAATTCAAATGAAATATATTATTTTAAGAAATGATGCAACAAAAAGTTTAGAACTTCTACAGAAAATAGTTACATTAGAACATATTTCATAGCAACCATTGAGCATGTAATTATGAATCATCATTTTCTGAAAAACCTACCTGAGACTTCAGAAAAATAATGAATTAGCCTATCATACTAGAATCCAAAGGAGCAGAAGAGGAGCTTAAGGGTATTCCATGGCCCAATTCTTTTATAAGTAATTCATTGAAAAAATGAGGAAAAAAGAGGGGGGGGGGGGGGGGGGGTGCTATACCCTAGTAAATGGAAGAATAAGAGAAAAACATCCAAAAGGAATTCCATAGAACAAAGTAAGAGCTAAGAATTTGTCGGAGAATGAGAAATTAAATATTGATGTCATAGGATTGATGACAAGAATTGTGAGCTTATCAACAGCAATCCAAATTTGAATTTTGATGAATATTGTCCATCTATGCAATTACGCTCCATATTGACCCACACTTCCACATCATGAATGATCCAAATCCACACAATTCCTCAAATGGATTGTAGGGGATAACTTCCAAAAGGCTACTGATCCGACCACAATTTTCAGAACAAAAATGGAATTTTTTTGGCAAGAAAAGATAAGGCAAATACAACCTTCCCCTATTAGTAGAGAATTTGAGGAGTTCATTTGTTAAACATTTAATAACTTCACCATGAAGTTTTGTATTTAAGTTTGATCATCAACCAAGAAGATTAACAAAATACCATCAGGGGACCACTTGGGTTCAGTTGGAGACTCCACAAGCGTAGAATCAGAGCCAGCAACACAGATGCGTTTGTAGACCTCTCTACACGACAACATAAGGAAAATTAACGCTACTAACCAAATGTTAATAACATTTATGTTAATCTTATCAGGAAAAAAAAAAAAAAAGGCTTCAGAAATAACAGATTGTGGTGTCGTTCAAACCAAGTAACTAATGAGTAGGAAAAGCATGTAGGAATGAGAATTACAGCAGAAGGGACTAACCGACTAAAATGTACAAAAAACAGAGTCTAGCATGCCAATGCATAGCTGGGGGAAAGTAAAGGTGCTTGGCTATACACACGCACACACACAAAGGTTTAATCACATACATGAAGGTTTGACACTAACCATAGAGTCTAATTCACTTCTACAAACAAAAGGATTAAAATGCATATACATAATCGTTCTATAATAGGAAGTTGAAACCACTTCTGATGATATTTGTTAGAATTACTCTTTAGTGATTAAATTCATCATTTTCTATTAGCTACAGCTTTATGGGCAAGTGATAGTTTTTATTTTGATAAGTTGGGACAAGTGATAGTTTATCATGGTATCAAAGCAAATAGTCTAGAGTTCAAATCCTATCTCCACCCAAACTCCCATTTAAAAGTTAAAAATTTCACGAGTTTGACCCTACTTATTGAGGGAGGAGTCTAGGCCCACACATAAGGTGAAGAGTTAAAATAATGGTTATGTGATTAAATTCACCCTTTCCCATTAGCTTAAATTTTTGGGACAAGTGATGATAGTTTATCAATATTCAATAATGTCAGTTGATGACATTTATTTTTTCCTTTACAGACCTCATGACTTGTGAATGAGATCTCATGACAGTAAGTCAAATAAAGTCTAAGATGTTTGATACCTAATAAGACACTTCTTGGGAAGAAATGGATACTTAAACATAAGCTATCAACTCATTAAAAAGGAATTCTGCTTACCCAGTTTCAGAAATATATCCAACCCAGAGTTGTGTTTTATCCCATGGCATGTTAGGGTGACTCCATTCAATCCATGCTATTTTTTCACCCTTCGAGTCCAAACGTGGGAAAGCGTAGAAATCATTTCCACCAATTAATACTTCTGGCTCTGTATATATTATGATATCCAAGCAGGAGAAAATGAACATCAAATTTTGACAACAATAGATAATTGAAAGACCAAATGACAATCTGCAAAGCACATAATCTGCAGATTCAAAATGCGCGCACACCCACACACATACACAAACCATCATTTGCTTACTAATTCTTACCCTGAATATCCTTGTTGCCAAGCCCTATTGCTACAATTGTCGTGGCCGGATTCAATTTATTTTCACGACGATCTGCCAAGTAATAATGAGCACACATTGATGAAATAGACCAACAGTAACAGTATACAAGACCAACAGCACAATAAGCACATCAAAAATATTTAATATACCTTCCTGTACAGTGACATAACGATTAAAGCGTGCATCAAAGACTCCATCTGCATAGCTTACTACTGGTTCGCCATAGTCCGGGGTAAGTGGTACAGGAGAAGAATCTGCTTGCCACCAAACACTTATATCAGTACTAGCTTGGAGTTAAAACATTTATTAGCAGATAGCATCACGAAGCAATTAGCACTCTCACAAAAGAGAAGGTAGCTCATGCATCCGATATATGCATCAGCGAAATAACAGTATAAGCTTAGCTAAATAAGCTACCTTTAGAATCCAAAGACTGCTTGTAGAGCCTTTGGTCCTTGTAGTTGGAGAAAACGACAGTATCACCAAAAACACGGAAAGCGCCACCGCCATATTCCTGAGCCAAAGTCCGAACTCCAAACTCCTTCGGCGTTATATCCACCGGTTCTTCCCCAGCTTTCTCCGCCTCTCTCACCAGAACCGATCGTCTGAGTTACACAATAACACAAACACATTACGATCACAACAATAAACAATCCAATAAATAACGACACGTCGTTTTTTGGTTTGAGTATGCGAACGGACCCTGATTCGGTGGGGCGAGACTCGAGCCAGATGAGGCGACCGAGGGAGTCAACGGCGGTGCCGCCGAGTCGTTTGGAGGAGCCGGAAACGACGTCGGATGTGATCGGCGACTTCCACGATCCAAAAGGAGCGGCGGTTTTGGAAACTTCAGAAGAAGAGGACATTGAATTTGTTGGAGTGGAGATAGCAGAGATGAGCGTTCGAGCGATGTGAATTGACTTGGAGTTGGAATTGAGTGTGAAAGAATAATGATGAGAGATGCGAGTGAGAGGCAATATAAAAGAGAGTGCCATAAACCGTAGTACAATTTTTTATCCCTTTTTTTGGTTTTTAGTTCGTTTCTTATCGGATAAAGTCTGAGCAATAATTCCTTTTTCTTTTCTTTTTTTAATTCAAATTGTCAAGACTTTCCAATTGATGATATTTGAAGAATCTGAGAGAGTCCTCCTCAGTCCTTACCGGTTTGAAAATTGAAAGTTCTCGTAAACGACCTGTCGTGATGTCGTTTTATGCTCTAGAGCTGTGGAGGAAACATGCAAGCAATATTAAAATAAATAAGTAATAAATTCCATGATATAGGGATTGCTAGGTTCTAAAAGTTTAAAACAATTGGCAAACCATAAATACAAACTTATCTAGATATAAATTCAATTCCTAGAGTCTATAAGATATATTGACAATGTTCAAGATGCTGCAAGTTAGAATATAAGAAAAAGGTTCAAGAATTCGAAACATGCTTGGCTCGACCGATCGAAAGCTGGATTATGCATAATTTAATTAAGGCCCAACAATCCATTAAGTCCATTAAGTGATTAGAGTTTCATATCTAATTCTCCTCGTATTTAAAGAAAACCCTAAGACACGTTTTGAAGAGACTTTAGAGGTGCTCTTGTGAAATCTAAAAGGTACTGTGTATTCTCCTTTCAAAGTCACTACCAGAATTCCATCTACACATTATTAGAACCAGTAGATCTAAAGTTTCTACAACAAGATCATACATAGCTGATGATTTAAAGTTTTGAGTGAGATTTCAGAATCACAAACGTGGGTGTTTATGATTACAAACGTGGATGTTTGTGTTTAACAAATTCAGATAGAAAAGTCTGTGGATTCAGAGCTACGTGTGATCATGTAAGTAAGTACTACAAGAGATAGTTTTAGATTTAGGGAAAATCTATTGTAAACACTTCTACTCTATTATAGTGAATTTGTTCCCTTGAAAATAGTTTAGGTTAAATCCTCCTCGGATTTTTTACCTTAAAACTAGACGGTTTTTTTGGGTCATCATATTACTTGTCTTCTTTACTTTTCTACACTTAGTGATCTTTTTTTTTTTTTCTTTTTTTTTCAGAATGAAAAACTAAAATATTATTAAGAAATAGAAGCCAAATCGACAAGATAAAAGGACAAAACTTGTGGAGGTACATCTTCCATCCGAACTTAGTGATATGATTGTATGTGTTTAACCTAAATCTGAATAATAAACCTAAGTAACAACTTGGTTAATTAATTAGGTTAAAAAATCTGAGTACACAGGGGTCTAAACGAACAAACGCGAATGATTTTGTATAAAATCCAAAATTTTAAAAAATTTTAAATTAAAATCATTTTTTTCTTTTTTGCATTATTTTAATTTGGTCATCTCATAATGCTATTATTTTTTTTATAAGACTCATAATATTTTTATTAAATAGGATAAAATGCAAAAAAACGTCTTCTATGTTTCACTATAATTCATTTCAGTCTTCTAATTTTTTTTTTATTCATTTCAGTTTTCTAAATATTAAATTTATTCAATTAAGACATCTTTATCAACTTCTGTTAAATGTTGCAGTAAATTGTCCAATTTTTTTAATATATTTTTCCTTTAAATCTTTTAATTATAAATAATTTATTTAATTATTGACAAATATTTTTCAGAATGAACAAAGTTTAGTTATAGACTTGGTTGTAGTTAATGGTTACAACTTCATTCAATATTTTTTTTATTGGATATGAACTTTGAGAAATCTACAATTGGATTACAATTTCTTATTATATCCTATATGCTTGTAAAATTTCTTAAAGATCAAAGATTAATAGCGACGTCATCAATCAAATGATTAAATTTCAAGTTTTTGTAGTTTATAATTACGTATAAAAAATAAGTTTATCATATATAGACATGTTAATTTTTTTAGCTTAAGTTGTAGCCAAATTTTGTCATTTTATTAAAAAAAATTAACAGAAGTTGACAAAGAGGCATTAACTAAATAAACTTGAAACTTAGAGGACTGAAACGAATCAAAGCAAAGTTAGAGGACAAAAATGAATTGTGGTAAAACTTCTTCTTTTTTTTTTTTTTTTTTTCAGAGGTGACTTGAGAATCAAATTTTGATAAAACTTAGAATATGAGTTTTGCATTTTAGCCTAATAATATTAACTAAAAATTATAAAAATCAAGTGAAATATGAAATGAATGCTATGTTTGTTTCAGGGATAATGTTTTCTAGAAATTAGTCATTTTCCAAAAAACATTTTCTATAAAATTGTGGGGGCGGAGGTCCAAAATTCATGCGTATTGGCACTACAAAATGCGGGGGTCTAAGGCTGCGTTTTTTTAGGCCTCATTTGTAAAAACGCAGCCCTAGATGGACTGAAGCTGCGTTTTTTAAAAACGCGGCTTAAACGGGAAAACAAAGGCCCCGTTTTATACGCGGGGCCATAGACACTCAATGAGGCTACGTTTTTTTTAGCTATAGCCCCGTTTTTGGGGGGTGGAGGGGTGGAGCTATGGCCGCGTTTAAAACACGCAGCCATAGGTCCTGCACATATTTCTTTTCTTTTTTTTAATTTTATTTTTAACTATGGCTGCTTTTAAAAACACGGCTCTAGGCATGATAAAAACGCAGCCTAAGGCTTTGTATAAATAGCATAGTAATAATGGACAAACCCTATTTTCTCAAGCTCTCAGCTCTTAGCTCTCACAGACAGCGCTCAAACGACTCTCATCCTCCACAAACTCTCATCCTTCCCCAACTCCCATCATCCTCATTCCCAAACTCTGACCGATTCATCAACCTCCTCACCGCCGCCACTAAAGCTCACGCACCATCGCCGACCCACTTTCTCAGATCTTCAAAACAACATCGGCGAGTTCTCAATCACCGCGTTGACTCAGGTGAGTTCACCCCCTTTTTCTCTCTTTCCTTCAAATTTCAATTTTAAATTTTCAATTGCACGATCTGGGTCTTAGGGTTTTGTTTTTATTCATGAATGATAAATACTAGATTATTACTCCTAAATTTCAAATTTAGGAGTAATAATCTAGTATAACATTGTTGTAGTTTTAATTCTAAGTTGTATTGAGTCCAATTATCTTAGACAAAGTTTGAGAGAGCCAATTCCCAAAAAGAAAAAGAGTTTTTCGCTGCTGTGGAAGGTTTCTTTCCTTTGATAAAAAATTTCTCTTCTCACCGAAGAAAAGGAAAAAAATCTCTCTGTGGCGGCGTAGATTTTTAATCTCTTTTTGTCTTTGAAAAAATTTGAAATTTTGAATTACAATGGCTTGCTCTTTCTCCAACGCTAAGCTTCTCTCTGCTCTCGTTGTTGATGGCTTTTCTAACACTATTACCAGGTAACCCAAAAACCCTTTTCTCTTCTCTTATAGTTATTTTGCTTGTATTTTATGCCCTCTTTGGCTGTCAAAAACATACTGGAATGAGGAAACAGAGGGTTTTTCTCCTTTCCTCTGTTTGAACATCCAAACAGATTCGAATTTCTTTCATTATATGTAAATTAAAAAAAAAAAAAAAAACAACATATAATTAAATTAAGGGTACATTTGTATAGGCTGTTTTGTTTTGAAAGATTAAAATGAGAGTTACAAACGCTCTTTTAAGCTCAACTCAAAAAATCTAGGTTGATCCAGAACATTGACAAAAAAGAAAGGAAAAGCCCATGATTTACGAAAAGTGTGCACACAATCAAAATCAATCATTTAGCATATTTCACTTTCGGTGCACAAGTATATATATATGAACGGTGGAGATCCATTGATTAAAAATATTGATGTTAATTTTTGATGGTGGTGTTTGGTACAGTCGTGGATATGTGGCGGCTTCACAAGGAGTTGCTTCAAGCGTGGCAAGAAGTGGTAATTCAGGATCAAGTATGGTGAAGAAGCAAGGTAAATTTGCCTTCAATAATAGCTGCTCCAAATTGTGAAGGTGTTTGAAGAGATTAATAATGTTAAGTAGAAAGACACTCTTGGATGCCAAGAGTGAACTACGACATTCTTGCACATTATAAGCTAGCTGTCCATACCCCTAATCAAAGCCCACTAC
This sequence comes from Quercus agrifolia, assembly GCA_029955455.1. Lineage (NCBI taxonomy): Eukaryota > Viridiplantae > Streptophyta > Magnoliopsida > Fagales > Fagaceae > Quercus > Quercus agrifolia. The sequence continues at coordinate 87,639,780 of JARQAD010000001.1, read as the reverse complement.
TATATAACCTTACAATGTCCAAGCATTGTTTTGGTTGCTTAAATATATAAGAAGAAAGAAGTTGAGGAACTACAATTTATTTCCAGAAAAGAAAGAAAAGGTCGTTTGGAATGATTGTTTGTCAAAGATTTAATCTTTTTTCCCACAGGTTAGTGTTTGTGTAATGTTCAGTTTGTAATGGACATTGACTTTAGTGTGTGTTTGCTCTGAGTTGTGGCATACGTTTTTGTTTGATAAAGTGTCCATGTGGACCTGCATTTTATTGCTTTCCCAAATGTGAGGCTTTGGAGGTGCAATTTGTAAATTTTGCTGAATTATTTGAGTGGTTGCAAATGATGATATTCAAGCTGTCTTTACTATTTGTAGATAAGCTTTTGTGACAGTAAAATTCTTCTATTATAGATGCTGATTTGCCGATGTGGATTTTAACAGGAGGGCGACATTGAAAATCTGCTATTTGCTAATTGAGGAGTTATGGCCAGGATCCTATTTGGTCAGGCCGCGTTTTAAACGTGGCCTAAGGTGTACGTCTTCGGCCGAGTTTAAAACGCGGCTAAAGTACTGACCTTAGGCCGTGTTTTACACGCGGCTATAGGACCTGGTCTTGGGCCGTGGTTAAAAAGTGCGGCCATAGACCGATCAGGCCTATAGTCGCACGTTTTAGGCCGCTTTATAAAACGCAGCCTAAAAAAACGCGGCTACAAGCCACATGGGGCTATAGCCGCGTGTTTTTTGCCCTATGGCCGCATTTTAAAATGCGGCCTCAGAACCATTTTTTTGTAGTGTGGGCATTGGGCTTGTGAGAGTCCAAATTGATAAGTTTTGAATCCTAATCCTTATCCACAAACCTGAATTGCCGATAAGGTAACATAAGAGATTAAAGACTACTAAGATTTACCCACTAAAATTTTGGGTATGGGAAATAACAAGAAAGCTTTCTAAGGAGATGTTACTCCTCGGATCTATTAAATATGGTTTAAATTATTTACTCGGACCATTGTAATGGTACTCCAAGAAGTTTCCACCACGTAGAAACACTTTACAAACACCCTGGGAGAAAGGAAGACTCCAAAATATCTATAGAAAGGCTGCTACCTCCACATTAAATGCATTGTACCTACCATTATGGCCACATTTATGTGGAGTAGACCTCTGAACAGTGTTTTCAGGGAGATTATCATTCAGAAAAGCTGAAGAAGAAAGCTGATGGGACAACTACTCAAGTGGTGGCTTAGATGATGAACAAGTGTAGGGGGAGGATCATTCAATGGGACTATATAATGGGAAATATCTTCCATAAAGAGGGATCGGAAAAAATGGAGAGAAGGGGGACGATAGCAATCAGAGTTGCACTTGTACTTTGTTCAATAAATTTATATTAGCATTTGTCTCATCGGACATAAATATTTGACTCTTTAAGCAAGGAGTTCATCCATATTAGCCGTTATTCAATTCACTAAAACCTAGTTCTTCGACCCATCCTCTATAAATTTATTGTATTTGGGCTCACTAGGCCAAGATCTCTTACCTTTTGGGCTTAGGCTCCAAATTGAGACCCTACAATTGGTGTCATCTGTGGGGAGAACTTGTGCATTAGTTAAGTATAACGGACAATATGGCGAGATCAAGTCCACATCAAGCAAGTCCGCATCAGGCGGAGTCCGCAAATGTTCATCAACTGGATGATTTCCTCGACCTTGAAAAAGAGATTGGGAGAACTATCAAGAAGGCAGTGTACATACCATCCACACAAGTGGAAGTGGTTTTCGAAGGAAAGGTCACGTATCCCATGAACGAGATGATGATAAAGCCATGCAACGAGAGATTGATGACTTGAAGAAGCAACTTCGTCGAGCACAACAGAAGCGATCCCCTTCTAGCTCCGATGTCTCTTCCAATGATGAAAAGGACGCTATGTACAGACAGAGGTCAAAAACCCCACCCAACGAATCCTTTTCCTATGAGGAAAAGCACTTTCGTCGAAGGAAACGCAAAAGCCCTTCTCGCAAAGGAGTAGGAACTGACATTATGAAAAAGGCGTTGAGCCAAATTTCTATGTCACCCTTTACAAAGGGGATAGAAAAGGCAAAACTTCTAAGACGATTCCACCAGGCAACATTCGCCATGTATAATGGCCAAACGGATCCTGTAGAACACGTAAGTCAGTTCAAACAGAAGATGACTGTCCATTCTCAAGATGAGGCCTTGATATGCAGAGTATTTCCATCCAACTTAGGACCGATGGCGATGAGATAGTACGATGGGCTAAGGACCAATTCTGTTAGTTCCTTTAAAAAGCTCACCCAGTCATTCTACTCCCGGTTTATCACATGCAATAAGGTTCCTCAACTTTTGAACTCCTTACTGTCCATGTCAATGACTCCTTACTGTCCATGTCAATGAGGGAGGGAGAGTCCGTAAAAGCGTATTCTGAAAGGTACTGGGAAATGTTTAACGAGATTGACGGCGATTTTGATGAAGTTGCTACTAAAACTTTCAAGGTCGGCCTACCATCCGAGCACGGTTTAAGGAAATCTTTGACACGTAAACCTGTCACCAATTTATGCCAACTCATGGACCGAGTTGATAAGTATAAAAGGATCCAAGACGACCAACAACAAGGAAAAGGGAAGGCTAAGGTTATTCCTCAGGAAATGAGGGATTTCAAGTCGGACCGATACAATAATAACCGGCCGAGAAGGGATTATGCAGGACAATCAGGGTCTACCAATACCCAGGCGGTTAATACAGTGTTTCGAGAGTCAATCCGGCAAGTTCTGGAGAAGATTAAGAACGAACCATTCTATAAGTGGCCAAATAAAATCGCTGGAGACCCTACGAAGCGCAATCAAAACCTCTACTGCCATTACCATTAGGAACAGGGACATACTAGGAAGACTATAGGAACCTATGGGATCATTTGGACCAGTTTGTCCGAGAAGGCAAACTAAAATCATTCTTGCATCATTCTAATGGGCAGGGGAACCAGACGAATTCAAACTCCAAGAAGAATGCTCATTCTAGGCTTCCTTTGGGAACAATTAATGTCATCTTTGCCGCTCCTGGGAGGACTAGATCCTGTCCCTCCAGAGTGATGTCAGTGGTTCGATTATCAGCCGATGAGGGTAGTTTAGAGCCAAAAAGGGCCAAAATACTAACTCAACTGACTTTAGGCTTCTCAGATGAGGATAAAGCCGGAACCATCTAACCCCATGACGATGCTTTGGTGGTTACGCTCAGAATAGGGGAATATGACGTGAGACGAGTGTTGGTAAATCAGGGTAGTGCCGTCAAGATTATGTACCTTGATTTGTACAAAGGGCTGAATCTGAAACCCGAGGATTTAACGGCCTATGAATCTCCCCTAGTAAGTTTTTAGGGAAAGACTGTCATCCCAAAAGGCCAAATCAGGCTACCCATACAAACTGATTCAGAAATAGTGGAGGTGGATTTCATTGTGGTAGATTCATATTCCCCCTATATAGCCATTGTGGCCAGGCCTTGGCTCCATGCCTTAGGGGCTGTCTCCTCTACCCTGCATCAAAAGGTGAAATACCCCTCTGAAGGCCTAGTTAAAGAAGTTTTGGGCAATCAATCTGTTGCTAGACAATGCATGGTGGCGGCCATTTTGCACAAACCCGAGGTTGTACCTTCGGACTTTCCTGAAAAGCCCCTATAGCAATCAAGAGTTTCGGCTTCATCAAGAGGAGGGCCAATCGAGGAAGCGAGTTGCGAAGATTTGGAAAGAGTGATCATTGATACTGATCCGGAGAAATTCTTTCAAGTTGGGGTACAATTGCCTCCTCATGAAAAATAAGCACTAATTGAATTCCTCCGAAAGAATGTTGACGTGTTTGCCTGAGACGCTTGCGAAACCCCAAGAATTGATCCTGACTTTATCTGCCATCACCTGAATGTCAATCCATCAATCGCTCCTAGAAAGCAACCACTTAGGCGCTCATCCAAAGACCATTATGAAGCTGTTAAGGAAGAAGTAACTAAACTTAAGCGAGCAAAGGCTATCAAGGAAGTGTTTTACCCCGAGTGGTTAGCCAACACCATGGTAGTAAAAAAGAAGAACGGAAAATGGCGGGTATGCGTAGACTTCACAGACTTGAACAAAGCCTGTCCGAAAGATCCCTTCCTCCTTCCTCGGATAGATCAGTTGGTCGACGCAATAGTAGGCCATCCTCAAATGAGTTTCCTTAATGCCTTCCAAAGATACCATCAGATACCACTGGCCTTAGATGATCAAGAGAAAACGTTTTTTGTCACCCTCATTGGGAATTACCATAACAAGGTGATGCCTTTCGGTCTGAAAAACGCTGGGTCTACGTACCAGAGGATGATGACCAAGATGTTCGAATCACAAATGGGTAAGAATATTGAGGTGTATATAGACGACATGGTGGTGAAGAGTAAGAAAGTGTCCGAGCATATAAGGGACCTTACCAACATCTTCAAAATTCTGAGGGGACACAAGCTCCGTCTTAATGCCTCCAAATGCTCTTTTGGGGTAGGTTCGGGCAAGTTCCTCAGCTATGTGGTGACTCACCGAGGAATTGAGGTAAACCCTGATCAGGTCAAAGCCATAAATAGTTTGCAACCTCCTCGGAACCCCAAAGAGGTTCAAAAGTTAACAGGAATGACATTGACATCAGCTTTAAATCGGTTCTTCTCTCGGTCGGCGGACAGATGTAGGCCTTTCTTTCTATTGATGAACAAATGGAAAGGTTTTGAATGGACCGATGAGTGTGCTCAGGCGTTTCAACAACTTAAAGAGTATCTCTCTCATCCACTTATCATGTCAAGTCCTTAAGCAGATGAAGTTCTGTTTGCTTATATCGCTGTAGCTCCTCATGCTATGAGTTTGGTGTTTATACGAGTCGATAGTGGCAAACAACGATCAGTCTATTACATGAGCAAGTCTTTACACGAGGCTGAAATTCGCTACTTACCGTTAGAAAAGGCAATCTTGGTGGTGGTGCATGGTACTCGAAAGCTGCCCTATTACTTCCAAGCACACACGGTGGTTGTACTAACCTAACTTCTACTCAAAGCCATACTTCGAAGTGCTGATTACATCGGGAGGATAGCAAAATAGGGCACAATCTTGGGCGCCTTTGACATCAAATACATGCCCCGTACCTCAATCAAAGGCCAGATCCTTGCAGATTTGGTCGCCGAGTTCGCTGAGGGCCCTACAGAAAATGAATTAAAGGAACTTCGCATGGATGAAAAATTAATTGGCCTGGTTACGACGCAAGAACCATTGGAGTGGAAGGTATACGTGAATGGGGCAACAAACCAAAAAGGGTCTGGCGTGGGGCTAGTCTTAATCTCACCTGAAAAACTCATAGTGGAAAAGTCATTAAGGCTAGGCTTTTCGACCACGAACAACGAGGCCAAGTACGAAGCATTACTGGAAGGAATGTCTATGGTTCAAAGGATGGGTGGAAAATCGGCTACAATGTTCTTAGATTCAAGGCTGGTTATCGGTCAAGTGAAGGGTGAATTAGAGGCAAAGGATGAGAGAATGCAAGGGTATTTGACTCGAATCAGGCATTTGCAAATGAAGTTTGAATCGTTCGATCAGCAATACATCCCTAGAGGTGGAAATACCCATGCAGACTCCCTGGCCACGCTGGCAACCTCCTCGGGTCAAAATTTACCTCGTGTTATTCTCATAGAAGATCTGGGTAAACCCTCAGGAGAAAAAGGGAATATGATCTACATTCCCCATGTCAGAATAGGGCCCAGTTGGATGGACCCCATCATTCAATTCCTTAGTAAAGATGTTTTACTATAGGAAAAATCAAAAGCTGAAAAGATACGTAGGAAGGCTCCTCGGTTTTGACTATCCGAGGACCAGAAACTGTACAAACGATCTTTCTCGGGGCTATATCTACTCTGCATACATCCTGAAGTATCAGAGTTACTTCTTGAGGAGTTACATGAAGGAATCTGTGGAAGCCATACAAAAGGGAGATCCATAGCTCATAGAGCCATCACCCAGGGTTATTCGTGGCCAAACATGCAAAAAGAAGCATTAGAATATACGAAGAAGTGCGATCAATGTCAAAGATTTGCACGAACACACACCAACCAGGAGGATTTCTAAATCCCCTCTCCAGTCCTTGGCCTTTTACACAATGGGGCTTGGATATTGTTGGCCCGTTTCCTAAAGCAGCTGGAAATAATAAATATTTGCTGGTCGACACAAACTATTTCACCAAATGGGTTGAAGCTGAGCCTTTGGCGAATATCCGAGATGTGGACGTAAAGAAGTTTCTCTGGAAGAACATTGTCACTCACTTCGGAATACCTCATACCCTCATCTCGGACAATGGACTTCAGTTTGACAACAAATCATTTAGGAGATATTGCTGTGAGTTGGGAATTATAAACAGATATTCCACTCCAGCTTATCCCCAAGGGAACGGACAAGTTGAAGCTGTTAACAAGGTTATAGTGAGTGGACTTAAGAAAAGGTTGGGCGATGCAAAGGGAAGATGGGTGAAAGAACTACCACATGTCTTATGGGCGTATCGAACCACTCCTTGGAGGTCAACTAGAGAAACCCCTTTTTCGATGTCTTATGGGGCTGAGATTGTCATCCCCATAGAAACAGGGTTTTCGACATTAAGAACCCAATCATTCAATCCCAACGATAATGATGAATTGTTGGAAATAAGCTTAGACCTCATTGAAGAAAGAAGGGAAAGTGCAATGGTCCAATTGACTTATTATCAACACAAACTCAAACAAGGCTACAATGCCAAAGTAAAACTAAGACCACTAGAGCCTGGGACTTAGTGCTAAGAAAAGTTTTGGGCACAGCGAAAAATCCAGCGTGGGGGAAATTATGGCCCAATTGGGAAGGACCCTATTGTATCACCTCGTTGGCTGGCATAGGAGCATATTTTCTAGAAAATTTAGATGAGCATGTAATACCTCGTCCTTGGAATGTAAACAACCTGAGAAGGTACTACTATTAATGAAAGTTTTCTTTCTTCAAATATGTGTTTTGTTATGTAAATATATCAAATTAAGTGTTGTTTATTTTCTATATAAGTGTTAAACAGATCCCAAGTCATGTCAAGTCTCTCGGACCACATACTTGGGTGAAATTAACACTCCTTGGCATCTATATAACACTCCTTGGCATCTATATAAGTGTTAAACAGATACCAAGTCATGGCAGGTCTCTCAGACCACATACTTGAGCGAAATTAACACTCATTGGCATCTATATAAGTGTTAAACAGATCCCAAGTCATGTCAGGTCTCTTGGACCACATACTTGAGCGAAATTAACACTCATTGGCATCTATATAAGTGGTAAACAGATCTCAAGTCATGTCAGGCCTCTCGGACCACATACTTTTGTGAAAGTTAACACTCATCAACATATGTGCATATGTGTTAAACAGATCTCAGGGTATATCAGGTCTCTCGAACCAAGTCCTTGGGTGAAATTAACGTTCTTTGCATAAATACAATAAGTTAATTGTTATTTAATTCTTATGTAATTGTCAAACGTACGTCAAGGCATGTCAGATCTCTCGGACCACATACTTGGGTGGAATTAATGTTTCTTGGTATCCATATTATTATTAAACAAATGTGAGAATATGTCAAGTCTCTTGTACCACGTATTTATATGAGATTAACTTTTATCAACCTAATAATAGTTGATGCTTATTTGAGAATTAAGCATTCATTGAAACTCCAGGTATTCTTGCATTCATAATAATATACTGAGTGTATTATTTATATGTTTTGAACCAGAATTTTGATACAATGATGTCAATTTACGGTGTGGATGGATGGCATTTAGTTGAAACAAATAAATGATAATAACTTGGAGCAATTCATAATATCATTCAGAACCTAAGTCAGATAAAAAAAAATGCCTTCATTAAATGATAAATATAAGTGTTACATCAAAAAGCACGAGGCCATTACAAAAGTCACAAAAACAAAGCTAAAACCCTGTATCTAAGTTTGTGATTGATGAGAATCTTTCTTGGAGTCAATCTTGGACTTGGATTCAGTAGCTTTAGCCTTGGAAACCATATCTCCAATTGTAAGGGTGTTTTCGGAGGGATTGGCATCAGTTTTACTCTTTGCCTTCTCCTTCCCCTTCTCCTTCGCCTTCTCTTCTGTCCGAGAGGCCACCACTTCCCCCCTTTTTCTCTTTTTGAGCCCCTGATGGTATTTCAGCACCCTGAGAAAGCTCTTAGGTGGTGAGAGATTGCTTAGGAGGAGGAAGAGGAAGGGCTGCGGGAGGAGGAAGAGCAGTTGTGTCATCTCTGATATCCTCTGGGTAGTACACTTGGTCTACTCTTCTCAAATTGGAGTCCACAGGGACTCCTGCCTGATCAAGGGCTTGGTTGTATATTTCAACACAGTAATCCCTACAGACCACCGTCACCTCCGCGGTTAGCCTTGCCTCCGTCTCCAGCACCCCACGCTCGTAAGCTGCTGTCTCTGCGGCCTTAACAGCATCCTAGGCCACCTTTAATGCCTCCTGAGCTTTTTGCAGTTTAGCTTTAAGATCTAGAACCGCAGCCTGCTCAGTGGCAAGGTTCAGTTGGGTGGTGTAGAGCTGCTTACATTGGTCCTCAGCTTGGGGTTCAGCAGTTTTCAACCTAGCCTTAGCACTTTGGCGCGCACTCTCTATGGCCTTAAGCTTCTCAGCCAGTTGCGTTTTTTCATGGTTTGCTGGGCCGAGAGCTTTTTCAATATCGCGATGATTTTGAGCTTCAGCGTCAAATTTGTTATTTGCAGTTCGCACCCAATCCTCAACCACGTAAACCTGCTGAATGACCTACATAGAGATAGCAAGTGTGATTAAAAAGGCGATCAACACAACAGAAAAAAAAAAAAATATATATATATATATATATATATCTCTTAAATACTTGAATAGGAGAGGTGCAGCTAACCATAGCTAAATCCCTCTTTAGAGACATGAATAGGTCGGGCTATTTTGTGCGCCGAATGGACTCCGTGTCCCTGGGAAGAAGGAGAGGCTGTTGTAGGGCTTGAGTTAAGTAATTGGCATGGCCTCTTGGTGCGTCCCATATCGAAGCATCGTATGGGATGGGAGTACCCTCCATTTCTAGTCGAGGGGCCCAGGTTCGTTAAGGCCGTCGTACCTCAGCCTCCTCCCTGCTATCTACAGAGGCACCTCTCTTATCCCTGGGGTCCTTGGCCACTTTTTATTGCTTGTTGTCCTTCCGAGGAGCTACCTCGCCTCCTCCAATTCATGATCTGGCCTCTTCTTATTCAAGTTTGGCATGGCCATTAGGCCGAGGTCAGTAGGAAGAGGAAGAGGAGGAATTACAGGAGGTTGTGTTTTGGGGGCCTCCTTTGAACTTCCCCCTTTGTTCCTACTGGTTAGCAAGCTTTTCAGACCAAGTCGTTTCTTCTAGTCCATCTCTTATTTTTCTTCTTTGGACTCCGAATCTATCCGAGTGATAATCAGCTGTTTAGGATGAACGGATGATAGATTAACAAATTCGGTCTCGGAATCTGAGATGTCTACTGGCTTCTCGGACGGTCTCACATCTTCTACGAAATGGAATTGATCTATTTCCTCCTCCAAAGATAGCCGAGAAGATGCAATTTCCTCTTCTGCTACAACCGGTGCTTCAAGGGGGACTTGTTGCAGAGGAATTATAAGCGGAGGAGGGATTTGTTGAACAGGTAGTCTAACGAGAGGAAGATCTTCTCGAGCCAAGAAATCTGGCTTGGACACGTCGATACGGTTTATCCGAGGATCTCCTGCCCTGATGGCGTGGCCTATCTCTTGAAAAACCCTTGAAATGGGCTTGAAGTCTAAAATCAAGTGGATGGCTCGCAATTGGCGATCCTCACTCACAAAAATTTATGATCGGAGTAAATAGTTTAGGGCCGCTACGTTGGTGTGGCTGAGCCGAGGTGTAACTAGCCTCCTATCTACAATAAACAGCAGGGAAAAAAGTCGTGGTTAATTCATGAAAACCGATTATCGAAATAATGCAAAATAAAAGATAATAACTACGCGATGAGGATTAAAAGATCTGAAGTGTTCTACTAAGGAACCTAACTCTAAGGTATCCCACCTGTTTCTCTCTCTTGGGTTGGACAGTGAAGACCATCATGCCATGGCCCTGAGGCGATGAGGTAGTCATCTTTCATCTCTTTGTTGGACTTAGGAAGGCACGAAATGAGCCTGACCATGGCTGACCGGGATTTGAGGTAGAATCCTCCGTCGACTTGGGAATGGAACTCGTACATGTGCACCACGTCATGCCATGTGAGTCCTAATTGGAGATGCTCATTAAGAGCATTGACACAGCCTAGGATCCTAAACATATTTGGTGTGCATTGGTGAGAGCACAACCTATGATTGATAAGGTAGTCCCTTATTATCCTACCCATGGGGAGGGTCATTCCACCTTCTATAAAGGCTATTATAGGAATGATGACCTCCCCCACTTCCCTATCTGTAACGATTTGTTCTGTGGAACAATATCATAGACCCACTTCCTGGGGTATATGGTATTTCTCTTTAAAAAGTTCTATTTTTTAAGGGGAATCTACCAAACTCTCAAATCTACCCATATGGACGAACTTAGAATAAAATGACTGAATCCTATAGATAAAGAAAAGTAAAAATAAGTGGACGAGGAGATCAGCCGAGGAGAAAAGAATATGTTTGAAAAAAAATATAAGTCTACAGAAACTAATGTATATGACAGTCTATGATACCTTAGAGAAGATGTTTCGAAAATATCTCAAGAAAGAAGAAGAGTTGGAATAATCTGTATCTTAGAGAAAGTGAGAAGAGTTTGTGTGTGTGATATCTCTGAAATCTTAAGAGTTATGAAAATGGAGAAGTGATGTCTCCATTCACTTTATATAAGAAGTTGAAGTGAGTGGGAGTTATCCCGCCCAAAAGCTTCAGGAAGAAGCCCGTCCGTTGGATCTGCTCTTCACCATTGGATGTACGAGACAGCACGTTGCTTGGAGCATTTAATAGCGCTTTGCGAACCTCGAAGCATCAGTGGCAAGCCTGAGGCGCGTGAATTATCCCCCCCACACGTGTGAATTGAAGAATCATGTGATCTTGTGTCATGGAAGTCAAAACCCTGTTTTTTCTCCTTCTACGAAAGGGAAAAATCAAAGTTTTTAGGGGCTATTGTGGGGGTGGAGGTCCAAAATTCATGTGTATTGGGCCTTGGGCTTGTGAGAGTCCAAATTGATAAGTATTGAATCCTAATCCTTATTCACAAACCTGAATTGCCGATGAGGTAACATAAGAGATTAAAGACTACTAAGATTTACCCACTAAAATTTTGGGGATGGGAAATAATAAGAAAGCTTTTCGAGGAGATATTACTCCCCGGATCTATTGAATACGGTTCAAATTGTTTACTCGGACCATTGTAATGGTACTCCACGAAGTTCCCACCACGTAGAAACACTTCACAAACACCCTGGGAGAAAGGAAGACTCCAAAATATTTATAGAAAGGCTACCTCCACATTAAATGCATTGTACCTACCATTATGGCCGCATTTATGTGGAGTAGACCTCTGAACAGTGTTTCCAGGGAGATTATCATTCAGAAAAGCTGAAGAAGAAAGCTGATAGGACAACTACTCAAGTAGTGGCTCAGATGATGAACAAGTGTAGGGGGAGGATAATTCAAAGGGACTATATAATGGGAAATATCTTCCATAAAGAGGGATTGGAAAAAATGGAGAGAAGGGGGACGATAGCAATCAGAGTTGCACTTGTACTTTGTTCAATAAATTTATATTTGCATTTGTCTCCTCGAACAAAAATATTTGACTCTTTAAGCAAGGAGTTCATCCATATTAGCTGTTATTCAATTCACTAAAACCTAGTTCTTCGACCCATCCTCTATAAATTTATTGTATTGGGCTCACTGGGCCAAGATCTCTTACCTTTTGGGCTTGGGCTCCAAATTGAGACTCTACAAAAACTATTTCATTTTCCTATATTTGGTAGCAACCTTAAATGAGTTGAAAAACAATCTCATAATTTCTCTTATTTAACTTGCTGTAAGATAAAGTTATTTTTCAAATAAAATTAGTGGAAAAATAATCTTAAAAAATAAGCTATACATTTTATGTTGACTAAATATAATTTTCTTTTCATTTTTTTTTATGCTACCAAATACTGAAAAATACGAAAAATTACTTTTACACAAGGTTTTTCATCAAAACAAATAATTGGTGTCTATATTATTTTTTCTTATGCTACCAAACACTTGAAAATATGGAAAACTATCTTTAAAAGAAAAAATTATATATTAGTAGGTTCCAATTAGCCCAACTGATAAAATCTTTTATCATCGAAAAAGAGATTTAGGATTCAATCCCCATCTATACCAAAAACCAATTGGTGTCTATATTGATTTAACGACCACGTGATATCTATTACCTATATATAAAGTGCGAATGAGCCTGTGAACAGTGCTTTGTCGAGCACCTTGCTTGCTTTTTGTTTATTGTTTGTTTAATAATTGCAATAACCTTTTTACCCTTAAAATACAAGTAGGCTGAATACATTTGAGGGTTTGTTTTGTCTTTTTCTATATATAAAAAAGTGCATATGCTTGTATTAAATGTAATGACTTTTTCATCCATGAAAAGTAGTTAGGCGGCCTTAAGTGTTTTTGGGTATTTTTGTCTTTTACACTTTAATTGGCAGCAACCTATGACAAAAGTTGATGGAAAATTATTAATTGAATAAACTTGAAAACTAGAGTACTAGAATGAACAAAAGTAAAATGAATTTTGGTCAAACATAGAGGGTAAATTTTGCATTTTAGCAATTTTTTTTTTTAGGTTCATAGTAGAATCAATAGGCATGGTTTTTCTGTCATTTACTCCCACAGGATGCCTTTTGGCCTTGCATTTCTGTATGGTTTGTGCTAATTTCTATATATAAAAACACCGAGGAGCTTATTACAATATTTTTACAATTATATAGGTGTAATTTTTTTAAAGTTAAAATAAAATAATAAAATATCATATTGAAACCAACCACAATAAAAATTAAAGGCATTGTGAAATGTTGTGACATGTTACACAATATTTTCGTAACTATTGAGCTATCGATTCTTTATAAGTCAAAATAGAATATACTGTAATAAAATAATAAAGGTACTGTCAAAGTGTTGTAACATTTTGTTGAGCTAAAATTCACTGTTTCATGCACAATTTTCTTAGGATGACTTTTTGTATTTTTGCTTTTTTTTAATGCACTATAAAAAAAAACACACACACACACACACACACATAGTTTTGAGCACAAAAAGAAGAAGAAGTAAAAACTAAATATAAAAACACGTTCCATCATTTATGTTTGGGATAGTTCATAATTCCCCCCTAAACTTTAAAATCAAACAATTTCTCATTAATCTTTGGGAAACTAGAAAATACCCCATACTTTACTACCTTAGTAAAACCCTAATGAAATCTTATGATTCATAAAATAAAATGTAGTGTCTAAAACACCCCAACTAAATTTTGATATCCCAAAAATTTTCTTTAAGTATTTTGAGTTTTAGGTGGTAATAATGTTTTGAAGATATGAATGGTGATATAAGTTGTTTTATTTGTTACCTAGAGAACATTGATTCGCTAGGTTTAAATCTTTTAGAGATATAATTTTATCTAATGGAAAATTTGATGAAACAATATTTTGTTATTTTTTTTCTTTTTCTTATTGCTTAAAATGGGTGTTCATTAAAAACTAAGTAAGCTAAACATCATACCTAGACTCATAAAATATAAGGTGATAAAGAAGGAAGTATGATTATAACACAAAATTTTCATTGTGGATGGTTATAGGTATTGGATGAAGAGCATATGACATCATTCGTTACGAAAATTTAAATATTGTGACAATTTCTTAGCAAAACCCAATTAATTACTGTTAGAAGATGATGATATTCTTTATCATTCTTAGAAATTTTTAGTGTATAAATATTTCCTTTAGCAAAATAGGTATTAAGAAACTATTATAGTAAAATAGATATTCTTACGTTGTTAAACACCTACCCTAAATTTTTGTAATCAAAATTTTTATAAAAATGTCTTTAATATTGTACGACATACATTTTTATTTGCATGGTTTCATGCTTTTTCAAATAGAAAGTTTATCTTAATTTTATCATTCCAGAGTTTGCATGTGCCTTGCATGTCACCCAAACTAGTTTTATAATAAAACCATAAAAAAAAATTAAAAAAAAAGTGACGAAATAATTACATCTTTATAGTATTTTATAATAAAACCAACAACAACAACAAAAAGTCACGATTACATCTTTATATTTTATAATAAAACCAACCAAAAAAAAAAGTCACGAAATAAAACCACAATTTTATTAATTATTAATTAGTGACTTATTAAGGGGGCAAATCAAAATGATTTTAAAAGTTTTTCATTATTCAATAGTGACTCATTTCTTTCTTTAAAAAAAGAAAAAAGAAAAAAAGAAAAAAGAAAAGAAAAAGAGTGACTCATTTATGGTAGCGTCATGATCTTACCAATCCCATAATCTAAATCCTATCCCCATTTTATTGATTGAAAATTGTAGCACCTTTAGATTGTATGATTTGGATTAGGATCTAATTTTTTTTTTTTTTTTTTTTTTTTTTTTGAGAAACGGATCTCATAGCTATTTGCACTGATCATTCAAAATATTATTTATTGTCGGTCAAAACAATGACCAAAGAAATAATCCACGCATGATTATATATTTTTGTCTTATTTTGTTAAAGAAATCAATACCCAATCCTATTCAAGACCCAAGTATATTATACGAATCCTCTTCTTAACCAAAAAAAAAAAACTATATTATATAAATCTGGTTTAGATTGATTGTATCTAATATTATTTGAAATACAAGTAAAGTAAACCTAATCTTATTTAGAGTACAAATAAAATAATTTTACTTGTACTTGTAATGCAAGCAATATAATATAACAATTGGTTGGTTTAAGATTTATAAATAGAGACTAAATTCGGTAAAAATGTGGTGTAAAACTTATACTTTACACTTCCAATCTGAAATAAATATGTGAATTCATTGTGTCCCCTCTCTCTCTCTCTCTCTTTGTCTCTCCTTTTTTGTTTGTTGAATAATACTTATCATTAACGAAACGAAAGAAAATATAAAGGATGGGAGGAAATTTCAAACCCATCTCTCTCTGTCCATATATATTTTAAAAGCCCATCTAACAATATTATGGGCCACAAAAAATTCAAGTGTTTCCTCCCATGTAAGTGTATCCTGAGCAGGTCTACTGCCCGCTGCAGCATAAATCTTGGATCTCGTTGACAAATATATTGAACAAACCCAGGTCCGATTGGGCTCAGATTCACACTCTCAATCACTATATTCGAAAGTGTGCAGTAATTTTCATATAGCCCATGTTTCGTAGTCCATACATCTTTTCTAGCGGCAGACTTTGGATGTCACTCTAGGGTCATGTACTTCTAGCCCAATTATTTTCTTTTCGGGCTTCATCGAGGATTGTTATTTTAGGCCCAAACCAGAATTTAGCAGGCCGAGTCTGGCACTGGTTAGGGTCATCCTTTCTCTTTTCTTTTTCTTTTTTTATTTTTAAAAATTTATAAATAAATGCTGCTAACATTTGAAAAAAAAAAAAAAAAAAAACTGATTAGAAATACTACATGAATACTTATGCATACTCGTCCCTCCCCCTGGAGCTCGAATCTAGGCTTCTGCGTTTTTCCATGTACTTAAGGTACAAAGAGGTACCATCCAACTCAACTCTTGTTATAAGTAAAAGAAAAAATGTCTTGCAGACTTGTGAAAGTCATTACTCCCAAATCCAAATACCCCTAATAATAAAGTATTTGAGATCCCAAGTTGTGAAAAGAGAGAGACATGAAAATGATTGAACGTTAGAAAAGATTGCTTATTGTTATTCCTTTTAGAAAATATTTAAGATATTATAAATTTTACTACATAATATCTACAAACTAACATAATATTTAATATTTATTAAGTGATGTGACAATAAATATAATCATTGGATTTATTTTATAAAACAACAATTCTACAATCACAACAATTTTCACAACAATTGAGTTGACAAGCTCTTAATTTGAACTTACTACTAACATTACTTTTTTACTTACAAATAATAGCAAAGTTGTCAAATTTTATGAATATGCAGACTTATTGTTTTTATAAATGATGCACGTCAGTTTGTAAATATAAAATTGTAAGATCCGTAGCATCACTGTTGCCTTTTCTTTTTCCTATAACTTGATTCCAGAAGAAACTAATTATATATTTTTTGATGAATAAGAAAGGTTTCATTCAATCATAGGTAGCTTACAAACTACAAAGTTTATCAAAAAAAGTTTGACAGCATAATACAAGCTCAAGCAACTAGAAGACGCGAACCAGAAACCTACAACTACAACAACACCATAGTACAACACAAACACAAGCATCTAAAAAGCTACAAGCCAGAATTTAAAACAACAATATCACCATTCTGATTGTCAGCATCAAAAACAAGAACAAGGAATTCTCTAAATGATGCATAACATTCTATTTTGATTGGAGCTTCCAAATTCTCCTATCATAAGAGCACACCACATATCATTTTTTAGTATTCTAAATATATATTTTCAAAGCCAATCCACAAATAAAAGCATGCTTGGAAATATATATATATATATATATATGCTTATCATTTCACACCATATAAGCTTCCATCAAGTCACTGTTGGCATCTTCTCTAGAATACCTTCCAAACCAACAATACAATTATAAGTACTTCTCAATTATCATTGCACAAGGGCGCCACACAACTTCATCTTCAGCTTTTATATATACATTTATATCTCATGTAATCTGCTATAACTTGGTACCAATTGCTCTGACCTTGCAGCAGGGGACCATATTTAATTATCATTTCTTTTGACTCTAGACTCAGAGCATGACTGACATAGAATTGGCAGCAATGCCAATAATATACAATTACCCTATGCCCAGACTTTTAATAAAGAGGGCCCTGCAGATGCCAATTAAAGTGCCACAATTATATTGTGAATCACTTTGCTGGATTGCGGCTTATCCTACTCTGTGCTTAAAGAAAGCTTTTGGTTTAAGAGAGTTTTTTTTTTTTTTTTAATTGATTTATTTAGTTTAAAAATAAATTAGATAAACATACAAGTATGGCTAAAATAAGCGTAGTTTTAAAAAATTATATGTAAGTCAAATAAACTATAAAAAAAATGTATTGACAAATATGTTATAATATTGTTCTCCACCTTGCATAAAGATTTTAATTTTTTAGTAGGCCTTGGAAAATCAGTATCCACCAAGAATTAGGATTTCTATATAATTCTAACAGAAAATCTTATTACACACTTTCTATTGCACATTCTATACACACTACCTTTTGAAATTATGTTCTAGAAATATGATTTTAGTCGTGTGACAATGTATGTACAGTGAGTGTGCGACTATCATTACTCAAATTCTAAGATTTTTGTTCACAAGGAAGCTGTCTAATAAGGTAAAGATGCATTGAGAAACACATGGTCTGGTGGTTAATATTTAATAACCCTACAAGAAGCTCAAGAGGAAAAAGGTACATGGCAATTAATTTTAAGTTCATGGCACACACTCATCATGTTCATTATGGTCTGCCAGTATATATGTTCCCATTATCTTAAAGAACAATAATAACTAAAATATCTAGAATGAAAGTTATTCAATATTAGAAAGTATCAATGCCAATCATGAAGCCGTATGAGATTCTTTTCACATTTTTTATACACCAGTACTCTAATAAACAAGTACAGAAGCAAAAAGAGAGAGCTAGATTCAGGTAATCGGAGCCTGAATTAGTAGGCAAGTACCCATTTGCTTTTTGCTAATGTCTTGTAGAAAAGGACCTTATTATATATGTAATGTAATATAATCCAAATGCAAAGCTAAGAAGATTATATGCACCTGCCCATTCTGTCTTTACTTTTGAGATTTTACATGAAAGAAAATATCAGGTGCAGAAAGTGAGAAAACCCAATTGGTGATTGCTATAAAACTTATCCGACCTCTAATCACTCAAATCATGAAGTATTGTGTGCTGTCGTGATTAGGCAACTCGTGATTAGGCATTTTTTTAATACTTGTTAGAAATGGCTTAAACTTATCGTGTACTAATACATATCAATCATTGCTTGACAAGATAGAGGTTTTCTCTCAAAGTGTTTTTGGTCTTTGTCATTCATAGTTTGACAATTGACAATCAATATAAAGGTCAAATTCTTTCCAAAGCTGTGCTTTAATATGGAAAACCAGTGGTATTTTGGGTCACACATGATGGAAGTGGTAAAAAGTGAAGTGGGATTGACGTTCCCATCACAGGGACAATAATTCTAAGGCAAACGACAAATGCAGCTTATATTGGAGAATCATTTTAGATCACTTTTGTCAGTTGAAGGCTTTGAAGCTCCTTTTTCTATTGCTTAAAATAATTTCAAACTTTAAATAGTGATTTCAAAAGCAGGCAGAGAATGAGAGAAGCTATGGGTGAGTGTTCATCATCCTGAATTATCACAAGAGTCCTCAATTTTCTAAACACAAAGAATTAGTTTCATTCATTCAAATTCTATAACAACAACAATCATGCCATGATTTCAAATAATCAAGATCGGCCACATGTATTCTTTTTCACCATTCTATACTATCCGAAATCATACTCTCTATTAATGTTGTTCAATGATTTCAATCAAATTCTAACAACTCATAAATCTAGGAGTTTAGGGACCCCTCCTTGATCAGTCAATTAATTTGATCTTTCTCATTGTGTTTTACAGTTTTAGTTATAAGATGACCTGCATTTAGGATTGACACTTCATGTTGCATCAATGTAAAATGAACTCTTTTGATTAACATAAATATGAAACTCATCTACGAGTTACCTTAATTGGTCTAATTGCATGCTATGATTAGGGTTTTTTTATTTTATTTTATTTTATTTTTTTATTATTATTAAACATTACATGGGCATTGTTGATAAGGTGCCTCAGACAGATCGGGCCATTTCAGAAGATGGTCTAAATAAAAACGATCCCTAAAGCTTTTTATTGGACTAGATAATGATCGATAAACAAGCCAACATTTCATCACTTCATAGGTATAGCATCTGTCTCATATCATTTTGTTCCCAATGTAATCTCACCATTTTCTTTCATTTGTAACTATCCTGTACAGTTGAACAATATCAAAGTATATGATGCCATACCTATCTAATCTTAACAGTTTATCTATTATTACAAAATATAAGTTAATTCTATGTTAAGTTTTATATCTAATCCATTAATACTCTATTCGATAATTCTTTTGTATATACACTCACCTATTATCATAACCAATACATTTATGATGACCAGCATGGAAATTTTTATAGGTTTTTTCTTAATTTTTTAAGCCTAAAATGAGAAGGTAAAACTTTGAGAAACCATAGTGCAGTAAGAAAGAAATGTCAAAAGTCTGGTAAGCCCAGAACCCAAAAATCAGATTTGAGTGTGCCAAAGGTGCCTAACATAACAAAAAATTCAACCTGTCCATGGTTCATGGTACCGTGGCGATGCCAACCATGCCTACTTCCTGTTATTAGTCATGTCATACCTCTTTTTTGGGGTTTTTTTTTTTCTCATCAGGCAATAATTGTAGGTTACGCAAATAAAATAAAGACCCTTTCCTTTGGAATTTGGTTTTGGACATTATGGTGTGGTGTTTATGAGAACAAATAATGGTAGCACTGGCACATAAGAAAATGGGTTTACTTTGAGTAAAAAACAAAGACTCCATGACAAGCTTCTAGACTTGTGTTTTGATTCTCTTGAAATAATAAAATTCTCATCTATTTATTACCTAATAATTGGCCAAATATAAATAGCCTGATCAATCAACAAATCCTATAGCTAATACTAGTTGATGGGGGATAAGCATAAATATTCATCTAAATCCTTTTATCAAATAACCTGATATAAAAATCACATTAAAAATGCAAATGTAATAATCTATAATATAAAGATTATCTTAACCGGAACATATCACATTGTTACAATAAATAGGATAATTTTTACATTTTAGTGTGCTGAGAAAATCATTTTAATAGGAAAATATCATCGCCAGCTGTTTACAAAATAGAGTGTTGTGATCAAATTATCAAAGACTCTAAACAAAAGTAGTACTAGTACTAGAGAAATAATGAAATGAATATAATTGACCCTCTTTTCCTAACATGCTACTGAATAAGACTCTTCGTGAATTAATGAGAGAGAGAGAGTGATTTGCAAGCAAAAGAAAATTCCATGGATAAATAGTAGTAGATACGTTTTTGGAGGAAAGATGGGCTGAACCTCAATAATTAGATGGGTTTGGGGAAAAAAGCAAAAAGAAGTGTGATGTTGATACCATATGTGATGATCAGAGAAGCACATGCCAAACCAACGTTTCCACAGTCCTTTTTTTCTCATCTTTTTTGAGTTTTTCTTCTTTGCCTTCCCTACCTTCTTCTTGTGTGGTCCGACCTCCCTTATCTTATCACATTCATTCAACTCTCTTTTTTTTCTTTTCATCACTAAACTTGGTCACATCAAACTTTTTATAGTCCCCATTTCTCTTTCTCTTAACCAACTTGGTGTGTTTTAGTTCCATCCCCACCTCAAAAAGATTCCGTATAGGACAGCCCAACCTAGTAGTGACCAACCAACTTCCTACTATAACAATAAATCCAAAGAAAAATATTTTTTCATAATTATTAACATAATCTGTTGTGATTAGTGTATAATAATACTATGCTTGAGATCAAGTTTTAAAAAAAAAAATTTGAATGAAATGGAACATGTTGTATTTTTTTTCTAATGTGTTTAGAAGTTGCTAAAAAGAGGAATGGAAATTAAATAAATATGAATTTTTATTAATATACCATTCATCTTTTATTTATATTTTCACAAGATGAAAAACAAATTTGGCATTTCACATCCATTCTATTAGAGGATTTTTTTTCCCCCTTGATGTCTTTGGAAGTTACTAAAACGAGGAATGGAATGCAAATGAAATAAATATAAAAATTTTATTAATGTACTCATTCATCTTTTATTTATTTTTTCATAAAATGAAAATAAAATTGATATTTCACATCAATTTTATTAAAAGGAATGGGTGTTCCTTCCACTTTTGAGAGGAATGCTAATTGGGGATTGAATGAAATTAGTTTATTCTCTTTTGTTAAACTTCCAAACATAAGAATTGATGAAGTATTCCTATTCATTTCATTTCATTTCAACCCATTCTTCTCAAAGAAAAAAAAACCCCACTTAAATGGGGTTGTAAATGAACTAAACCGTTCATGAACAACTCAGATTTGGCTTAATAAAAAACTCGTTCATATTCGTTTGTTTATAAATAAGCCAAAATTAAGCCTTAGTTTTAGGCTTGTTTGATAAACAAGCCAAGCCCAAGCAAAAACAATTGTTTGTGAACAAGCTCATGTACAATAAGGCTCAATACAAAACATGTCGAGTTTTGGCTTGTTTATAGCTTGATATATGTTTACTAAATAAACTCATTATAATGACATTACACATATTTTGATGATAACAGAGTCCACATGAGACCACTTACCCCTACCCATTAATTTTTCTTCTTTCCTCTAATTTTTTTTAACACTCCCTCTAAACTAACCATGGAACACTTTTAGACTTAAGTTACATTTTTTTTAAAATACTCAAGCTATAGACAATGAATGATGAATGGATGAATTTAATTACGTAAAATTGTAATTTGAACAATTTCTAATCACGGGTGGAATTAGAAGCGTAATAAAATGAGTATATTATTTATTGTTTTTTTTATTTTACTTATTTTTGGTGATATAAGCATTTGATAATGCAATTTTTTTTTGGATCCCAAGCTAAAAAGCTTGACTTGAGCTCGAGTTTGAGCTTAATATTAAGCTCGAGCTTGACTTGACTAATTAATCAAGCCAAGTTAAGTAGAGCTCAAGCTTTTTGGCATTCTCACAACCTCAAATTCAAACATTGTTTTTAGGCTTGTCTCAAGCTCGAGTCAAGCTTGAGCATTTGATTTTTATTGACAAGTCAAGCTCAAACACACACTACTTGGTAATGCTTGGCTCGTTTACAGCCCTACTCAAACCATGAAAATGGTGTCAGGGATAGACTCGCAAAAGTGAGCTAATGTTGCTTCAATCACGATAGATCGTGTTGGCCAAACCATGAAAATAATGTTAGTGATAAGCTCAGGGAAGTGATGCGATGTTACTTCAATCACAATAAATCGTGTCGGCAATTTGAGAAATATTATGTTCCCACTATTACTCTCTCTCTTTTCTATTATTTTTTCTTTATTAATATATTTGGACGGAATCCCTACCCTACTTTAAACATCCCGTACCACTCTCTATATCTATCCTTAACTTCTTGACAATCATCTCCAACAAACCCTTTAATGCTTTTCTTGAACCAACACCATAAGCAAAACCCAATATTCCAATAATGCCTAGCATTTGATAATGCAATTTTTTTTGGATCCCAAGCTAAAAAGCTTGACTTGAGCTCGAGTTTGAACTTGATATTAAGCTCGAGCTTGACTTGACTAATTAATCAAGCCAAGTTAAGCTGAGCTCAAGCTTTTTGGCATTCTCACAAGCTCAAATTCAAATATTGTTTTTAGGCTTGTCTCGAGCTCGAGTCAAGCTTGAGCATTTGATTTTTATTAACAAGCCAAGCTCAAACACGCACTACTTGGCAATGCTTAGCTCATTTACAGCCCTACTCAAACCATGAAAATGGTGTCAGGTAGGGGTGTTCACCAAACTGCAAAAATCGCACCAAAATCGCCCGTAAAATAGCATAACCGCACCGCACTGCAAGTAACAATGCACCGCACCCCATGGTGTAGTGCGGTTCGGGGTTTTATAATAAGAAAACCGCATAAACCGTACCACATCGCACCTTCTCTATATATTAATATATTTATTTATTTTTAATATTAAATATATTATTAATAGTTTAATAACCCTAGTTAAATATATATATATATATATATATATAGTTTGATAATCTTATTAAGTGTTGACTAGGAAAGCCATCCCAAAATAAAGAAAAACTAGTTCAATAGTTTAAAACTTGGCCAAAAATAAAGGGAAAAAAATAGTTTTGGGCTGAGTAGGAAAAACCCAAAATTTGAAAAATATACTGACTTCATACTGTTCAAACTGCATCTTATACATAGCACTGCACATTTGACCGCAAAAATGAGGTGCGGTACAGTTATGGTTTTCGCTAAACTCTAAACCGCACCGCACATGTGACCGCAAAAATAAGGTGCGGTACAGTTATGATTTTTGCTAAACCGCAAGTGCTAAAAATGACTTAAAACTGCACCGCTTCGCACCGCAAACACCCCTAGTGTCAGGGATAGACTCGCGAAAGTGAGGTGATGTTGCTTCAATCACGATAGATCGTGTTGGCCAAACCATGAAAATAATGTTAGTGATAAGCACGGGGAGATACTGTGATGTTACTTCAATCACAATAAATCGTGTCGGCAATTTGAGAAATATTATGTTCCCACTATTACTCTCTCTCTTTTCTATTATTTTTTCTTTATTAATATATTTGGATGGAATCCCTACCCTACTTTAAACATCCGGTACCACTCTCTATATCTATCCTTAGCTTATTGACAATCATCTCCAACAAACCCTTTAATGCTTTGCTTGAACCAACACCATAAGCAAAACCCAATATTCCAATAATGCCTCCTGTTCACTCTAGCCCGTTCTTTCAAATGGAAAACCAAGCGATACTATCATTGCTCCGGCACACAACTCCAGGAAATGAGAAACGCACAAAGTCTTCAGGGGGTCTCTTGAAAATGTTCAAGCTCTTCCCCATGTTAACCTCAGGGTGCAAAATGGTGGCACTATTGGGAAGACCTCGAAAGCCTTTGCTCAAAGACAATGCAACAACAGGGACTCTTTTCGGTTTTCGTAAAGGAAGAGTAACTCTAGCAATACAAGAAGACCCTCAATGCATGCCAATGTTTGTGATAGAGCTACCAATGCACACAAGTGTTTTTCACAAGGAAATGGGGTCAGATATAGTCAGAATTGCGCTAGAGAGTGAAACAAAAACTCACAAGAAGAAACTGTTGGAGGAGTTTGTTTGGGCAGTTTACTGTAATGGAAGAAAGATGGGGTACTCTATTAGGAGGAAACAAATGTCAGATGATGAACTTTATGTGATGCAACATTTGCGAGGTGTGTCAATGGGAGCTGGGGTTCTTCCAAGTCAGTCTGAGAAAGACATAGCAGATGGGGAATTGACATACATAAGGGCTAGATTCGAAAGAGTTGTTGGATCAAAGGATTCTGAATCTTTGTACATGATAAATCCAGATGGTGCAGCAGGGCCAGAATTGAGTATTTTCTTTGTAAGAGGTCACTAGAATTACTTAATTTTGTGTTCCTTTCTAGGTTTATTTTGTAAAATTATTAAGCTTTTTTTGCTGTTGTTAAATTACATAAAACCATTTCCTCAAGATTTTTGCTTGTTCAATGATTACAGGAAATTAATTAGTCTCATAGTTTCCCACTATGTTTACCATTTTTATTGATTTGCCAATGTGAAATTAACCACCTGCCTATAGTTTTTTCGTAGAATTATGTTTTCTTCTAGGTTTATATTGTAAACTGAATTAGCCTTAAAAAAAATGCTACATAAAATCATTTCCTCAAGATTTTTCACAAGGAAAGGAATATTTCCCATGGCTTTGTAGTCTCTTGCTTTCTCCTCTGTTGTTATTTTATCTCACAGTGATATATCGAATCCTTGTAAAATATCAAATCTCTTCCACTACTTTGTGAGAGAGATTTGATATATCACCGTAATAATAAATACTTTCTGGATGTTTAACATTTTTTTTTTACTTTGACAAAGTGTGAAATTAACCGCCTGCCTTTACTGTTTTTTGTAGAATTGCTTTTCAAAATTACATAACCAGAATTACATTTGGTTAGCATGCGTATTTGAACATTGTTCATTGATTTTGTTCTTTTGAACGAAGTTTAAGGTTCATATGTCTTGCTTAACTTTGTGAAGTTCGTAGTAAGTTTCTTTTACTCGCCCAAAAAACAATTAAAACACACACACACACAATAGCCCAAGGTAAGTGTAAGCATTAAAATTCGACAAATAAATGTATAGTTTTATAAGGTAAGTAAGACTTTCATTAAGTGTTTTAATGTGCTGAACAAGACACAAGACCGATAAGTTACCATTTTTAAAAGTGTTATGTCAGTTTCACATTTACTTTAGTGCACCAAAACGTAAGCCAATACAATTTTGATTCAATGTGCTGAACAAGATACAAGACCAATAAGTGGCCATTTTTAAATGTGTTGTGTTCGTATCACGAACAAACTCTGGTTCACTGGTACACTAGAAGTAAACATGCTAGTTTTATAATACAATCAATGATCATTTTGCTAGAAATGCAAGGGGAATAAGACTTAATGACTTATTGGTATCTTATCTTTCCACCTTTTGAAAATATGCTATTTGAAAATATTTGTACCTAAAAAATAAAAATAAAAGAGTATAAAGAGTTATATATATATATATATATATATATATATATATATATATATATATATATTTTAAGTGTGGTTTCAAAGAACTAGAACAAGTGCACCTACAATTGGAATAGTGTTTAAGGGGATATTAAATTTTGCTTCCAGCAAAATCGAGTCTTGCCCAAAATTACAGAGGCACAAAGCTCCGGAGTATTGATGGTCATGAAAAATTATTAAGTACTTTCGGAATACCATAAATACATATTTTTCTTCTCTTATATAAATGGTGGGTCTCACTCTCACCATGAATTTAATGAATGGAACTTACCATTCACATGAAAGAAAGAAATACGCATTTATAATGCTCTGCAAGTACAGAATAATTTATCGATGGACGAAACAAATTTATAATTATGGACTTTATTACATACTGTTACAAATCCATGCCAAATATTTATTAGAATTAGTTGCAATTCTAATTAGCTTGGGACATTTGCACGAGGGAAGCTGTACTGTCCTCATCACCATATCTGGCACATTCATTCATTGTTGGCACATTACTGAAAATCCACATCACGCCAAATTTAGGAAATAATAGGACTTTATATTTTTGCTTTAAATTTTGCAACAATATCTATATATGAACTCAATTCCACATTGCCTAAAAATCTTAAGATTGTGTTTGGATGGCTAGATTTGGATTTAAATTAATTAATTTAAAATATCTTGATTTAAAATTCATTGATTTTAAAAGTCTTTGTGTTTATACAATAAAAATTTTGAAATTTATTATTTAAAATTTTATTGTTGGTAACTTTATTATAAGTTCTAAGGTTCTTTAGAATTGCACTTTTAGCCATTAGACTTCGAGCTGTCTTTTCTAATGGCAGGGGATTTATTAAAGCAATTTAATGTCACCTCAAAATATCAAAGTCAAGGAGTTAAATTTACTTAAAAGCATATAGGTACATTGATGGTGGTATGTTACTATCTACAGTTTAATCATTTATCAATGAGGGTTTGAAATTTAAAATATTTAGAATTTCTTGTGCTTTAAGAAATTTTTAGAGTTCCTTTTGCTGTTATTCAGTAAATATCTTCTTTTTTTCTTTTTCTTTTTTGGTCCAATGAGCCTAGTTTTCATTTAGAATTTTTTAAATAAAAAAACTTGTTTTATAAAATGAAAGCCAATACTTCAAAAATGAAATCACTATGCATGAAATAGAAATTTGACAGGTTTTCAATGTCATCTTGCTCTATGATCAGGCAGCTGACTTAAGCATGTTCAGAGGAGAAACTCAAGTTTTAAGCTATGCATAATGATTATCTAGTATGAAATTAAATAGATGGCATTTGATTCCTTGTTTTGTTCATTGATTTTATTTATGTTATTTTTATTGTGGCAAAAGTGATCACTTTAAATTTGTTATGGACCAAAGTCGATCATTTTAAATTTTAATGACTAAATTTGTTTATGGAAAAATACATTGTTGGTCCCTAAACTTTTGCTTATCAGCAATTTTAATCCTTGAAGTTTGAAATGATTGTTTTTAGTACTCACTTTGAGTGATCACTTTTAGTCTTTCTGTCAAAATCTACTAAATCTCTAGAGGAATGATGACATGTAGTCAAACTACAAACTAAAAAGTGATGACTTTAAGTTTATTACTCAATAAAAGTGATACTTTAAACTTTAGGGATTAAAATCTCTAATGGGCTAAAGTTGAGGGACAACATTTAGATACAATTTTAGTGGTGTTAGATCTTAAGTCCCCTAATTAGTTTCAACCACGTGGTTGGATTGACTAACACAATATAGAAGGTTTTATTTTCCCCAACGACAATTTAATTTAATTATGTGCTAATTAGTCATTATAGTCACATGGTTAGATCACCACTCTCTAGAGTAATACTAAAGTCACAAACTATTTTACAACATTTTTAAAAACTGTTGATGTGACAAACTTCTTATTGGTTTTCATTTAGGCCCACTATTAATATCATTTTATCATTTACCAATAACCACTCACCACATCAACAATTTGTAAGAAAGTATGCATCTCTATCATTACTCCCATTCTCTATATTTATCCTTAATTAATTAGTCAAAGTGCTAATTAGTCCTTTGACTATAATGGCTAATTAGCACACAATTATTGGTTCAAGGAAAGCACTTTGACTATAATGACTAATTAGCACATTTAATTATGTGCTAATTAGATCTTATATACTACCGTTTTGGATATGAGCACTCTGAACGAAATGTGGAATCAACCCATTTATAAAATATGATAAATTGATCGGAAAAAATAAATAAAGAAGACCAAATTAATGGTTTTGTCGATGATGTCCTTGTTCTTAGTGGACCTAAAAAGCCATGGCCCAAAAACCCATTAAATGGACACCAAATCCATCATATCAATTAGTGGGCCACTACAAGTCTACGACCACAATTGAAGTATGTGGAACTAAGCATTAACCCAGCCAGTGACATGCAGTGAGCCTAGGAGATGTCTTCTCTCTATTAAGCATTCATGTTGATGGAGCCATAAATTTAGCAATTTAGTTTTACTCCAGAAACTACTTTACCTATTTTACCATCTTATTTTACAAAACACACAATATCAGTAGTTTTATTCTAGTTTTGAACACAATAAAATAACATAAACAACACAATAAAATAATCAAAAACAAACACTACAACCACCTTTACCAATGGCCACAACCATCACTCTACTCTGGCAACCATAACACAATGCAGAAAAAAAAAAAAAAAAAAAAAAAAAAAAAAAAAAAAAAAAAAACCACAACCACAATTCACTGCCATTGTCACAACCACAACCATAAACCACGTAACCCATAGCCAAAATCCACAAAACCCACTGCCAAAGTCAAAATCATCCACCACCACCACAATCAAAATCCACAAACTCACTGCCAAAATCATCCACCACCACTATCATAGCCAAAATCAACCACCACCACCACCACCAACACAGCCACCAAACACATATGAAAACACACACAAAAACCCAACTACAGCAAAGAGAGAAGAGAGATGAGAGAGAGAGGAGATCTAATATGGTTTGTGAATTTGTGATGGGAGTAATGGGGGAGAGAGAAGAACTGAAAGGAAAAAATAAATAAATAAATAAAAATGCGGAGAAAAGAATTTAAAAAAAAAAATTTAAAGGCATTCCTGTTTACTGTAGCATGTAGCCAAATTTTTTTGGCTATGACACCACCAATGTGCACAATATTTTGTAGTTTAAGGAGGCAAAAATAGCATTATAGCTATATGCCTCCACCAATAATGATGTTCTTTTTTGAGAAATGCTACTTGAAATCTATGTTTTAAGTGATTTAAATTATTTTATATGTATTGAAGACATGCATTATCTCTCTCACAAATCACAATTATGTAGGATTCTAATTATTAATGAATGATTATAGAACTAATATATTATAACAAAATTGATGTAATATATGTGAAACCAGTTTTATTGCCCAAAAGGGCCAAAACCAAAAGAAACTTCTGGCCAGGACTATCTCTATCTTCATGGTCAAAGAGTTAGCTGGAGAAGGGTATGGGAATTGGTCCATAGAAAATTCAAGCAAAAGTCTACTTAGCAACATAGAAACTTCTTTACCAAAAAAAAAACATAAACATAGAAACTTCTAGGAACATGATAAAAGACCAAGTTGTATACTTGGATAACAAAAAATGTGATTCTACTTCTCGTCTTATAACAAAAGTAGAACAAGTAATGTGCTGGTTCCGAGTAAATCTATGTACACATTACTTTTTCAAAACTTGATGAGGTTGCAAGTTTTAATTAGTAGACGAATAAATGATGGTATGGTGGACCCATATTTCAATTGACCACAATTTACTACCTTATTAAATTATGAAAAGATTGTAAAATATGTTGTGTTTCTAAACTCTACGTTTCTTGCCAAAGGTCTTGAAGCTGAATTGGCACTTCTCCATGTACAAATTACTTGGGGTTTAGGGATGAAAGGGTTCGAACTGCAGGGTTAGCAGCATGTTGTAATTATCTCTCAAAAAAAAAAAAAAAAAACTCTAGCTTTCTTTAATGACACCCTCTCCCTCCCCCATTCACTGTCAAAATGGAAATTGCTACTCCCATTAAAAATAAAAAATAAAAATGGAAATTGTTATTTACATGGATAACGTGTCACAGTAGAAATTAACCATAACTAATACCTCTCTCTTCAGATCAATCCATGGTCGTCTCTCTCTCTCTCTCTCTGCCCCCTCCATCACAGACCACCATGGGCGATTTCACTCCTCCTCTCTCTCTCTAGCTCATTGAATTTTAAATCCCTTTCTTTCTCCCTATTTGTTGGTGCTAGGAATCAAGATGAAGAGATTGCCGAATCAGAGCTGAACTCTTAAGATTTGTGGTGGTGCAGGCGTGGGCCCGTGGGAGTGGAGGAGGTGAAGAACAAGTTGGTTGGGAGCTCTGTCATAGTCGTACATGGTGGTTTGTGTGGTGGTGGTGGTGGAGGTGGGAGGATTTGTGAAAATTTTGTTTGATTTGTCTAAAATCCAAGTTGTTTGGTTTGTAAGAAAATCTGGAAAGGTGAAAATGGAATGTTGTTTGGATGTTTTGTGGTTATTTTATTATAAAATGGAAGATTGTAATTGTTAGGTTGATGAGAAAGTGAAAGAAATTTTTTTTTCCCTAAGCTGAGTTGTATGGGTTGTTTGGTTGGTGAGAAAGTGGACGAAAGTAAATAAAAATATTTTTCATTGGTAATTTTTTGGATACTTATAAAATTGCTTTTATAAAATTTGTCAAACTTATTTCGAGGGACATTTATGGAAATTAACCAAATAAAGCAATATTACATTTTTTAAATGTGTTGGAAATTTACTTAACGAACCAAACACTATAATATTGCATTCCTTTAATCATATTACATGAATGTGAGATTACAATAATATAGCATTATACTTGATGTAGCATCTAGTGAACCAAACACCCCCTTAAAGTCTTCTCAAAATCAAATCTATTGGAATTCAATATAAAAGTCATAGGCCCATAGCTCCCTCCACTAACTCCGAAGTGAAAAAAAACCCATAACCCAAAATATATAGGAACTTTAAGTTCAAATCTCTAAAGCGTTGTTCCTTATATTTTTCTCAATAATCAAATAGACTCCCTGTTAATTACATAAACTTTATTTGGTTACATAAGAAAATGTCCAAATCCCAAATCTCACTCTCTTTATCACAAGGGCATAGTCAAAAAAATTTGTTTAGGGGGCCAACTTATGATATTAATTTATTAGCTTATACAAACTTCCATAAACATGCACAAACACAGAAATTTATACACACATATAAGAGTGGATATTGATTTTTACAAAAAAAAAAAAAAAGTGTGGATATTAAAAGTGAATCCTTAAATTTTTCATTTTTGGGTGCGGCTTCTATCCAGTCCCCGCTGCGATCATGACACATGTCCGAAAATGGACACATGTCAGAAACTGCGCCCTTCATTTTTAATATACGCTATCAAATTGTCTACCAAAGTAAGTAAAAAATTTTCAATTGAGCTAATGAAGTATTTAAAGACATGAATAGTCCAAAACTTTAACAAACACAAGAACATATTTTACAATAAAAAATGAAAGTGAAAAGAGAAAAAAAAAAAAAAAAACATTTTCTATAACTACTAAACCAATTGGACAATTTTTTTAAGAACATCGGACTAACTTAAAAATTTGACAAGTCCCATTTTTATAGGTCAATAATTAAAATGTTAAATACTTATATATAGTATTAAAATATTTTTAAAATTGTTGGCACCCCACTCATACATGTAGGCTGTAGCTCCGCCCCTGCTTTACCATCCCCATCTGGGCCATCTCAGAACACCCACAAACACATACATACAAATACATTACAGCATCTGCGAGAACGGATATGAGCACTTAGAACGAAATGTGGAATCAACCTAAACATAAAATTTGATAAATTGACTATCGAAAAAACAAGAAGAAGATCAAATTAACAGTTTTGTCAACGACGTCCTTGTTCTTAGTGGACCTAAAAAGGCCATGGCCCAAAAAGCCCATTAAATGGACACCAAATCCAGCATATTAAGCCCTCACTAGTAGTGGGCCACTACAAGTCTACAACCACAATTGAAGTATGGAACTAAGCATTAAACCCTCAGCCTGTGACATGGAATGAGTATAGGAGATATATCTTCGATCGTACTTGCCAAATAACAATAAATATAAAAAAATTTAGTTAGTTGTCATGTTTCAAAACAATATTGAAAACTAGCATCTCGAGTGTCTAAAACTCGAGTTCCAAGATAAAACTCGAATTTTTAAGTCTCAATTTGTAAGAGGATGGGTGTGATGTGGAAAAAAATCCACGTGAAAATCGAGTTTTAAAGACTCGATTTCCATTAATTGCAGAAAAACGCCGCTATAGGGCTTTAAAACGTCACTATAGGGCTTAAAAACGCCACTATAGGGCTCCCAAACCTGGTACTTATAAATTTTTTTTTTGCAGGAAAACGCTGCTATAGGGCTTTAAAACGTCACTGTAAGGCTTAAAAACGCTACTATAAGTGAAATTTTTTTTGCATAAAACTCGAGTCTTAAAGACTCGAGATCTATGTGGCATTTTCAAATTCGCAAAGCGAGTCTTTTGGACTCGAGTTTTAATATGGATTTCAAGTTTCTAAAACTCGAGATACTATTTTCCATAATTCTTTCAAACGTTGCCTAACTTACTACATAGAAATGCTGAACGTGGTTAGTATGCTCATTCCCCCATATATCTTCTCTCTATTACTTTGAGAAGTGACACTTGAAATCTACGTTTTAGAGCATTCCCATCATAGGTGTCAAATGCTAAATATTTGGCATTTGACATACCAAACTCTAAAAAATCACTTTCATTAAGGGTTGTAAATACCATAATATTTTGTATTGATGAACAATGCAATCTCAAATATAAGACCACACTGTTCACCAATTGTAAAACTTATAATATTTTTTTATTCAATGGGGTCCGCTTTCTTTTCTTCTTATTTTTTTTCTTTCTCATTTCCTTGTCTTTATTCCGTCTCTCATTCTTGCTCTAAGAGCCATAGATACCCAACACTCCAGCCATAGAATGAAATACAACCATTTCTCTGTTCTTTCTCTCTTTCTCTCCCTCTACTCGTTGTCTCTGCCTCCCTCTCCGTTTCGGCAGTGGTTGTGTGGGTTATGAATTTGGCATTTTGGATTTGACCAGAGTGGGTTCATGGGTCTTTGACCGGCATGGGCATCGGCATTGAGGGTAGATTGGCGTGGGTCATTGGCTAAGAGTTAGGCGTGGGTCTCTCTTGGTGGTTGTTTTTCTTTTTCCTTTTCTGATTGTTGGTGGTGATGAGGTTGTGGGTTTGTGATTTGGTTGTGATTTTGGAGGGTTCTTTTTCTTTTTCTTTTTTCGGTTGTTGGTGGTGAATGGTGATAAGGTTGTGGGCTTGGGTTTGTGATTTGGTTATGATTTTGGCGGTTGGTGGTGACAATGGTAGTTATTGTAGCTGTGGTGGCACTGGCAGGTGGTTTTATTTTTATTTTTGTTTTCGATGGTGGTGGCCGACAGCGACTAGCTGTGGGTGTGGGTTTGCAAAGAAAGGGGTGGGTTTTCAAAGAGAGGGAGAGACAGAGAGAAAGAAACAAAGAATAAAAAAATAATATTTAAATGAAGTGCTGAAAAAATTAGAATTTTTGATGTATGATGTATTATAAAGTGAGATGTTAAAAGCTAAAATTTTGGGTTTTGAGGTGGTATATGCTAAAAATTTTACTTCCCTTGATGGGAATGCTCTTAAAAGAGATAGA
Source organism: Quercus agrifolia (assembly GCA_029955455.1). NCBI lineage: Eukaryota > Viridiplantae > Streptophyta > Magnoliopsida > Fagales > Fagaceae > Quercus > Quercus agrifolia. The sequence continues at coordinate 87,606,208 of JARQAD010000001.1, read as the reverse complement.
ATATATTTACGCATTAAATACATTTATTATCTCTCTTACAGAATATGAGCTCAACAATCATATAGGGTTCTATTAATGGATGATTGTAGAGCTCACATATTATAAGAGAAATAATGTATAATGTATATATTCTTTTTTTTTTTTTTTTTTTTTTGGTAAATGACGATATCTATAAAACAAACTAACCAACAGCAGCAAGAACAGGACAAGACCTGTTCAACGGCACACCATTACAATCATCCTGAAAAACATTAAAGATGTCCACAGGAGGACTACTAAAAGAACTAAACTCAGGAACCTGAATAGCACCCATCCTAGCCAACAAATCAGCACATCGATTGGCTTGACGGTAGCAATGGTTAAACCGGATGTGGCGAAAAAGAGCTACCAAATGCCTACAGTCATCCAAGAGAGGAGAAATGGCATTATTCACATAAGAATCATTCTTCAAAATCTCCACCACAACTTGAGCATCCATCTCAACGACAAGGAAATCAATGTTTAAGTTACAGCAAAACAGCAGCCCCTCTCTAAGCCCCCACAGCTCTACAATGAAGCTATTGGTTGAACCAATATACTTAGTAAAACCCCCAATCCAGCTGCCGTACTCATCCCTTACCAAACCTCCACAACCAGCTCTGTCAGAACCATTCAAGCAAGAACCATCTGTATTAAGCTTTTTCCAACCAGCTGGGGGTTTTTCCCATCGAATAGCCTTTAAGGCTTTAAGGCTAGAGCTTCTAGGAGACTGAACACAGAAAAAGAATTCTAAAGATTGGTTCCTAATCTCCTTAGACAAATTCTGGTTCGGGCCTTTCCTATTGAAGACAACCATGTTTCGATTCTTCCACAAACACCACACAGCAAAAGAAAAAATAGATTTCCAAGGAGGATTACCTCGATCACAGCTGCTACTAGCTTTCCCATTAAGAATTATCCAATCTTGGAGATTGCTTGACCAAAACACTTGGTTGGATATGCTCACTCCCAGCTGAATCCAAATAGTTTTGACCCAGTCACAGTCTCTAATGGCATGGATAATTGATTCGGGCTCCCTTTGACATATAGGGCAAAGCTCATCAATTACTATCCCTCTTTTAACAAGGCACACTTTTACCCCTATACTATTATGCATACACAACCAAAGGAATGTTTGGATTCTAGGCAGCGTATGAAGCTTCCAAATCCAGCCATAGTTTAGGTGAGGGGCAGAATCCTCCTTCATAACCATAGAATAGGCACTCTTAAGGTCAAAGATACCCTTCGGATTGCCTGACCAAGCTAGCTTGTCCTGACCTCTACTCATGATCGGAATAGGAGTTGCTTGAATTATGGACTTAACTTTTGATGGAAGCTCAAAGGGAATCCGATCCCACTCCCAGCACCTATTGGACAGAATATCTCCCACCTTCCACTGATTAGCTCCTTGGGTTAAAGGACCTTGGATCATGCAGCGGAGAGCACCTTTACCAGTCCAATTTTCCCACCAAAAGCTAACATTACTGTCTCTACCAATTGTCCACATACTTCCCTCATTAAAAGTAGATCTTCCCTTTTTCAGAGCTTTCCAAATCTGAGAGCCCGGAAGCCTATCCGCATTAGCAGAATTTATCCTTCTGTTGCTGCAATATTTCTGCCTTAGAACTTTGGCCCAAACGGCTTCTTTCTCCACATGAAACCTCCAATTAAGCTTGGCAAGCAAAGCAGTGTTTCTACCCTTGGCAGTTTGCAAACCAAGGCCCCCTTCCTCCTTGGATTTCGCTACCTTATGCCAACCAACCCAATGGATTTTTTTTGAAGATTCCGAAGACCCCCAAAGGAAGTTTCTATTCACCCTGTCTATTCCCTCAAGGATTTTGTTCGGAATATGCGTACATTGCATAACATACGCAGGGATAGCTACCGAAGAAGCTTGAACTAAGACCGCCCGACCAGCCAAAGAAAGTAAATTAGCTTTCCACCCGGCTAACTTAGACTTCACCCTATCAAGAATGAAATTAAAGTCTTGAGAAGAAGAACCAGGATGTTTAATAGGAATTCCAAGGTACTTTCCAAGAGAAGGGGTGGAGGCAAAACCAAGAATATCACAAAAAGCCTCTCTAGAGTCCCTATCCACATTTGGCGAGAAATAAACTCTTGACTTGGCATCGCTTACAGATTGACCCGATAAGTTGCAGAACACATCAAGAACATCCCTAATAGCCGAACAATTGGTGGAGTCAACTTTGGCAAACAATACCAAATCATCCGCAAAGAATAAATGGGAAAAAGCCGGCCCACTGCAAGAGGCCTTCACGGGCTGCCAAAGCTTAGCATTACACTTCTCCTCAATGAGATGACCAAGATATTCCATACAAAGAATAAAAAGATAAGGCGAGAGAGGATCACCTTGCCTAATCCCCCTAGTCGGATACAGCGGATCCAAAGCTTCACCATTAAATAAAATAGACGTCGAGACCGTGGAAATACAACTCATAATGACCTTAATCAAATCATCTGGTAAGTTGGCCCTAATCAGCATATCCCTAATGAAGCTCCACTCAAGTTTATCATACGCCTTTTCTAGATCAATCTTTAGGGCCATGTATCCCACTCTCCCTTTCTTCTTGCTGATAGTGTGAATAACTTCCTGCACTATGATCGCGTTATCAATGCCCTTTCTTCCCGGAACAAAAGCCGTTTGGAGGGGAGAGACAAGCTTATCCAAGTGCGGTCTAAGTCTAGCAACAATAATCTTTGTAACGATCTTGTACACAGTGTTGCACAAACTAATGGGTCTATAATTGCTCAACGTCTCAGGACTCTGAATCTTTGGGATTAATGCAATAAGAGTTCGGTTCAAATAATCTGGGATGGTCCTTTCAGAAAAAATCTTTTTTATCACATCAATCACTGACTTGCCCACAACCAGCCAAAACCTGTGAAAGAAGCCAGCATGCAATCCATCTGGACCCGGGGCTTTGAAGGCTTTTAAAGACCAAAGGGCAGATTTTATCTCCTCCTCTGTTGCAATCCCATCAATACTCTCCTTTTCTACCTCCGAAAGCCTAGCCTGCCATTGAGATACATCAGGGGCAGCCCTAGAACTCGAAGTAAAAGAAGAGGTATAAATACTGCTGAACCCACTTCTAAAAAACTCCTTAATAGCACTCTCTTCGTTAATCCACTCCCCCACATGATCCTTAATGGCCGCAATCTGATTCCTCTTCCTTCGAACAAAAGTAGACACATGATAGAAGTTAGTGTTTCGGTCACCTTGGATCATCCAATTAACCCGAGACTTCATTGCCCAAAGCTCCTCTTCTTGATTAAGCACTTGGTCTAACTCCTTGAGGAGCTCATTCTCCAAGTTAACTAGGAAAGCAGACGGTCTCACAGATAAAACCCGTTGAATACCATTAATCCTAGCCAAAATGTTCTTTTTCCTTGTAAAAATATTTCCAAAATGGGAACCATTCCACCTTATTGCTGCTTGGGTAAATCTATTCACTGCATCCCCTAAATTGGGAGAATCTCTCCAAGCATGAGTCACAACAGAGGGAAAGGATGGCTCTGACAGCCAACAAGTCTGAAATCTAAAAGGCCTTTCTTTTCCCCTGATAGTTCTCGGCACCATCTCCAAAAGGATAGGACAGTGATCCGAATGGCAACGGGTGAGATGGACAACCCGAGCTTCCGGATATAAAACACACCAAGCAGGATTCACAAACACCCTATCTATTCTTTCCTGAATTAACGCTTGGACCTCCCTTCTGTTTGTCCAGGTGAACCGGGGCCCCGAAAACCCAATGTCGATCATATTACATTTATCCAAGCAATCTTTAAATAACAGCGATCTATTAACACTTACTACTCTTCCCCCGAATTTATCCTCTTCCGTAAGAGGTTCATTGAAATCACCCGCCAAAACCCAAGGCATATCATGCAACTCAGTAGTTTTAATAAGATTATTCCACAAAATAATTCTTTCAGCAGTTCTAGGACTAGCATATACAGCAGTAAGGAGCCATTTAGAGTTAGAGTTCCGAACCTTAACTATGGCATGGATTTCCTGCTCAGTATTAGCCAAAGGCGTGACATCCACTCTATCTGAATCCCACAGCAACCAAAGCCCACCAGCATAACCAATGGTTTCCGTGTGCACTGCTCCATCAAACGGCAACTTGTCAGAAATTTCCTTCGCCCTACTACCCCCTACCCGAGTCTCCATTACTACCAAAATCGCTGGATTATGATTCCGAACCAGCTCACCAACATGATTCCGAAAAGAAGGCTTTCGGGCACCTCTACAATTCCACAAAATAATATTCATGGGGATAAAAAATTGGACACAGATGGGATACTTAACAATTAACGGCACCATCTCCGCCCCCTCCCTCAAGCACCATACAATCCACATCAAACCCTCGCTGCATGCCATCAGCCCCAACTTCCTCTCTTACGGTGTCCTGAGAATACTGACCACCTTGAATTTTAGAGACACTCACCTTCCCGAGTGGCTTATGGAACCTGGAATCGATTCCTCCTTCCACCACTGCTTTGTCTTCACTAATGGAAAAACCATCACTAACATCCATTGCACGATCCTCGCATCTATCCACTCTGGTTCCGGCATGGATGGGAAGACTACCCTTGTAATCGCTTTTTTCCTTTGGCTGCTGCACTTCCATCCTCTCCAGATTTTCATCAATACCCAGCCCACAACTCGGATTAAGCTCTTCTGCATCTCGGTAAGGATCACGGCTAGATTGATTCCTGGTAGCACTACTATCTTCACCTCGGAACTGGAACCCCATGTCTGTCCATGGCTTGGAAGTGAGCAGCGTGATCGGCGAATCCCTTGGATTTTGGTCACCATTTCTACCTTGCGATGCCGGCGGGTTCTTTTTCTCAACTAACCTCAACTCATCTGAAATTCCACATTGAATATACCTAACACGTGCGAGAGCCTTCTTCCCTTTTACTGAATTCTTCATTTTTGGATTAAGGCCTTTATCACTTATCACCAAGCCCATATTGGTTGGGCTTTCCTCAGCCACCTTAAGAGCCCCATCCTTCACTAACCGCTGGATAGCATTCTCCAACAGAGGCCCATTCAGCTCCCTAGTGATCGCCAGCTCCCTAGTGTGCGCCAACTTCCTCTTCATGTCCTTAGCAGGCCCATGACTGACTCCAGCGTGTAATTTACCTATATTCATCACTTTCTCCACCCCATTTCGAACCATTCCTTGATTTGGTTGGTCACGCCCCTAACCCATAGAGGTCCCACTATTTCTTTGATTCCTTGCCTCATGCTTCCTGTGTGTAACAACCACCCACGGACCGTACGTACTTGTTGTTGTTTCCTCCTTCGCACTATCGTTCACACCTTCCGTAGACCCTTGTCCTATGTCCACCCTGTCATTTGCATGCACATCGCATGGGAAAGAATCCACGCTCCCTTCTGTCCTCTTCTCCGCCCTCTCCGGTGAGAATTCTTGCCGGATAGTGTACGGGCAAACTTCTTTTCGATGACCCATTCTACCACAACCAAAACATAACTTTTGAATACCCTCATAACAAACAGGTTGCTCAAACTTACCAATAAGAATGGCCGTAATCAAAGGTTTGTTGACATCAATCTGAACACAGAGTCTGGCAAACTTCCCTTTGGTTTCAGTGGCCGTGTGCGTGTCAACCCGTAGGACGATGCCAACTGACTTGCCAATCTGATGTAGAGCTTCCGCATTATAATATTCGATAGGTAGCTCGTTAAGACGGATCCATACTGCCACCGATGAGATGTTGGCCGTCGCTGGGCGGAAATCAGGCTCCCACGGCCTAATGGATAAAAAGTGCCCTCCAATAAACCAAGGACCCTTCATAAGGATAGCCTCATAATCCTCCTTCAGAGATAGACGCGTGAGGAAAAACCCCTGTCCAAGGGAAACGCAGTCCAGGCGTCCAGCAGGCTTCCAAAGAGCTAAAAGTTTATTATGTATGTAGTTAAATCCAACTGAGCGGCCAAACACTTTAACAATGAGAGCTTTAGTCCAAGGACTCCGAATCTGGTGTTTAAAGTCTTTGGAGAACTTCACTGCCACCATTCCTTCACAGAGATTTTCCACCTCCTCATCTGATACCAAATCGTCATCCATGTGGTCTCCAAAACTGAAGGCCTGGGTGTAGGCCCCTGGAACCTCACCAATCAGTCTATCCTTAAAGGACCCTGTTTGGTTCCAAGCACCATTACCATGCCTCATTGTGGAAGGTGGGGTGTCCTGCCCATCCTGATAGCCTGAATGTATAACATTTTTAACTTTTTTATTACTACGAGAGAGCTCTTCTATTTCTTCCGTTGAGAGCACAAGAGAGCGAGAGCTTTCCATCATCATTTTGGTGGATTATAACAAGATCATTATCAATATAAAGACACTATCATTCTCAAAATATATATATATGAAGACACTATTGTAGGAGATATTTGCTAGTCCTAAACGTAGCCTACACTACTACATGACTATCAGTTTATTCCCACTGTTGTTTTCTCATTGTATGTTTGGAGTTCGAACACATTGTAAAAGGCCTAATTAGAATAGGAGCAATGCAACTCTAAAACAGCTAGGCTAAAAACATTATAAACTTCTTGAATTTCCAAAGCTGTGGACAACCCAAGTCCATATTTCGTGAAGCCCAAATTACACGCAAGGTAAACTTATGCACCTGTTGGTTTTGTGCTCTGGTTGGCGATAGACGTGGTTCAACTTCTTTCTTTTCCTGGAAAAGTGAAAGCAGTTTTGTTACCCAAAAGGGCCAAAACCAAAAGAAACTTCTGGCCAGGACCATCTCTATCCTTATGGTCAAAGAGCCAGCTGGAGAAAGAGGACATGGGAATTGGTCCATAGAAAATACAAGCAAAAGTCTACTTAGCATCATTGTGGGGGCTAAGTAGTTTAATAATCTAGCAACATGAATAAAAGATCAAGCTGTATACCAGGATAAGAAAAAATATGGTTCTACTTCTCTCATGTCTTATAAAGTAAAACAAGTAATGTGCTAATGGTTCCGAGTAAATCTATGTACACATTACTTTTTCAAAACTTGTGGAGGTTGCAACTTGCAAAGTTTCAATTAGAAGATGAATAAATGATGATACGGTGGACTCATATTTCCACTTATCGCAATTTACCACCTCAATGAATTGTGAAAAGATCATAAAATATGTTGTGTATTTAGACTCTAACTTTGTTTAATGACACCCCATCTCTAATGTGTCACAGACGAAATTTACCATAACTAATACCCATATATTTTTTCAACTCAATTTAAATTATGCATTGGTTGGCCAACAAATGGAGGAAGTAACCAGGAATTGAATAGGATAGCCTTTTGGGCAAACCATTTATACCATCACAAATTAAGCAATTAATTTCAAGGAATCGGTCTAATAGTTTTAAGGTCTCACGAAATATTAGGTTCAAAATTTCTATTCAACATCTTAGAATTACACCCACATTCCTCTCTATATATAAAGAGTAATTATATGGTGTGTGTGGGATAGCAAACGCATACACCCAAGAGAATAGTTTATATTCCCACACTGAACCTACTCTAGTTAAGTCTTTTCCCCCCTTCTTGAAAGTGAGAGCTCGGGACAGCTCTTTGAAAGTTGAAACTTTACAACACGCATTGTTACACATTGACATCAATCAGTTGTTTACACAATGGCTTGGATCAGTACCTTGAGTCTTGAAAAGATAAGCTCTTGGCAATAGACATGTCAATCGTAAAATACAAAGCAAGAATATTAGACTGACCACTTTTGAAGATTCATGTAGCTCACCACCGTGTCCTCATTCTCAAACCGTGTGGATATGCATATGATATTTGAATATTTCTTTAGTATTCGAAAATTAGTCAAAATTTAAAATAAAATAAAAAGAAAAATAATTGAGTTGAAACTTGAAACGTTTGAGGAAGCTTCTTCTTAAATCCAGGCTGTATCTTCAACTTCAATAAATATGGTGTTTGTTTCTATATGCAGAGAAGATGCATCTTAATAAAATGCAATAATTTTTGAAGAATTGCAATTAAAGATAAGGCAGAATGGTTACAGATTCGAATCTCCTAACATGATAATTTTCATTACGCACATCAGTCAACAATGTGTCCTAATTTCAAACCTTATAGACAATTTGTTGTGAATAGCATTAATTCATTGTTTTTGTTTAATTAAAATATAAAGGTACTCATTAAGTTTATGAATATAGTAAGACTATATAATATATATATAGTACAAATATAGTTAAAACCTCCTTATCCCACAAAACTCTTTCCCCTAATATACGCGGCATTTGGACCCAATCTGACCATAGCTCACAGCCTCACACCCAAATATTAAAATACACTCTTCAAGTGCCACAAGTTATCAACATTCTATTAGAAATGTACTCTTTGATTAACGGAGATATGGAACTCATCTCGTGGCTTAATTAATCTTGCAGCCAAGTATGTCTATTGTAAGATCATAGTTCATAGGACTATAGGAGTAGCTTTTTTATCCAACCACTACATTTGCTTGTTGATTTGATTCCTTTATTCAAAAGGCCGTATGGGGAAGCTGATAAAAATAAAATCACGGTTAAATTATAAATTTGATCCACGATCTTTGATTTTTGTTTCTAAATCATACTTATACTTTAAAAATATTTCAAAAATATCCTTATTGATATATGATGGATAGAAAATATTAACATAAAGAGTGAAATTCATGGAATCGAAATCACTTTGATGGCATGGAGCCTATCATGTGGCATGAATTTTGCTAATCAAATCAACTGCTTCCATTCATTAAATGACGTAAAAGATATTTTTTAATAAATTTTTAAAGTATAGAGACAATAAATACCTTTTTCCTTGAAATCATGTAGGATTAAAGATAATTCTCAACATACCCTTAGGTTTATAAACAAAATGTCAAATGAATTACCCATCACTTTTATGTCGATTCCTTCAAATAATTAATAAGAAAAATAATATGGGTAATGAATCAAATCATATCTCCTTAAATGATAGTTTAACATTTCCAAGTAACACAATTGTGATACATGAACATAATAATTATTTTAAATTATTGTATTTAATGGTTATGAAGACATCATGTCTTGTTAATCAAAATATTTATTTTTAAGCAACACTTTATTCTAGGTACAATTATATTTTAATACTATAAACATTAAAAAAAAAAAAATTAAACTGAATCGTACTAAATGTACACTTCAAATAATAAATCACCTCCAAATAGCAGATACAGTCATACAAATCAAACTATCCTTTTGTTGTGGGTATTACAAAGATCAAAGATATAAAAGAAAGATGTTGGATTAGAAAACATATGTTTTAGGGAAAATTATTGAATACTCTAACAGTACTATAAATGCGTACTCTCTCCTATTACATAAATTGTGGGTCTTGCCATAAATTTAATTAGTTGGATCCACACCTATGTGAGAGAAAGAAATACGTATTTATGGTACTCTAAGAGTGCTCAATAATTACACTTTTAGATAGCAAGATAGCGTTTTTTTAAATTTTTTTAAAAAAAAATAGAAAAGCAAATACACAGTATTAGGAAATAAACAACATTCTCATAAAAGTGGGAATTCAAAAATTCACGTACATATAAATTTCCTTGTTTGTTGGTTATCTTTTCTCTTTTCTCATGTTTTACATTCCCTCACGACTTCACTTTCCCACTATGACTAAACTATTTCTAATTTTACAATCAAACAAAAGAATGTTCAAAAAAAATTTATATATATTCTAAAAAAAACCCTTCAAGATTACTTTAAGTGGGAAGCACTCACTCTCAAAAGAAATTCATATTTTGGATGGAGGTGAATTCTCTTGATTATCAAATTAACAATAGGGAAAATAAGTACATAAGAAAACAAACAAACAAGAGGAAAACAAAAAACATGCAAAAGAAAACAAATAATAATTCAACAAACATTTACCAATAGTTTGACCCATAACGAGAACGACAAAGCACCGGTTCACAGGCGGCATGGGCTCGGCGAAGCAGTGAGACCAGACCAACCGGCAATCAGGTTGGAAGGGAACATTGTGGGTCCCACCTGATAGCTACTCGTCAAGTGGCCCCAATCTAATTTATCAGAAGAAAAAGATCTTTTATATATATAGTCCAATTTCAGGTCCCACAGTACAACTGCTTGCAGAGAACCATTTGTGTCCAAGGCTGCCAAAACAAAACCCAAAACTATAGCAACACGTTTTTGTACATATATTTTGTCACAACTTCATCATGCATCAAGTAGAAATTATTGAATTGCATTTCACTCCACCCTATTCGTTTGTTTGGCTCGAGTTTATAAGCTCTGTTTTTAATTTTTAATTTTTAAATTTTTAATTTTATGTACAAATTTTTAATTTTTTTTAAATATAAATATACTTTAACACACTTTCAGTAAAAAACTAAATAAATTGGATGTATTTGGGAACTACTTATTTAACTTTTTTTACTATAAGTGTAATAAAGTATATTTAAACTTATCAAAAGTGAGAAAAAAAAATTTTAAATAAGGTTTTAAAAATTTGTACTAAAAAATTTTTTGACTTTTAATTTGTTTCCAAACACATAATTGTTATTGGTGGTTCACATCTTTTAATTTTTTTTTTTAAATGTAAATATACTTTAACACACTTTCGATAAAAAGCTAAATAAACTAGGTGTATTTGGGATCTATTTATTTAACTTTTTTTATTATAATTGTAATAAAGTATATTTAAATTTATCAAAAGTGAGAAAAAATATATTTTTTTTAAATAAGGGTTTAAAAATTTGTACTAAAAAAAAGTTTGACTTTTAATTTGTTTCCAAACACATACTTGTCATTGGTGGTTCACATATAAGTGATATATATTAAGGTAAATTACGTATTTAGTCTCTATTTTTTAAATTATATTTCAATTTAGTCACTAACATTTGTGTCAATTTGATCTTTAACTTTTCAATGTCGTATTAATTTAGTCAATGTTGTTATCTCTTAAATGAAAATTGTTGACGTGACAAATGACGAATATAAAAAATTAGTTATGTTGATGTAACAATAAACTAATATTTTATTTTAGTTGTTTTCCACGTCAACAATTTCTATCTATGAGATAATGGCAGAGATTAAATTGATACAACACTAAAAGGTTAGAGATCAAACTAACACAATTGAAAGATTAGAGATGAAATTGAAATATGGTATAAAAGACGGAGACAAAATAAGTAGTTTACCTCATATATAAAATTCAGTCACAAATTAATAAATATAAAAGTTGTAGCAAAGAGTGTGATAAAATGTAGATATGAAAATGATTTAATTGTTTTTACTTTTTTTTTTTTAGTCCATATGTAATTATAACGTAATTTACTTATAAATTTTTGTAGGGTCACAAATTGTAGCCCACACCCGGATGAATACAGGAGATAGGCCCAATAAGCCCAATACAATAAATTTGTAAGAGAGTGGGTCAAAGAATTGGGCTAATAACGCTCTTTACAACAGTTACTGAAGATAAAGTGCTTGGCCGATGAGACTAAAACACACACACAAGTTGAGATCTCGTGTCCGAGGAGTAAGTTTTGGGCTAATTGATGGATTCCAGTTAGGTCCGAGGGGTATGCACTAGGTAGAATGCTTTTCTTTGGGTTGTATTTTTCCAGATGCTACAGTGATTATTTCTTGAGGTTTCTTTTTGTGTTTTTCTTTCGTCCCCTTCTTCTGGAGGTCTTACTCCATTATATAGTCCTTCATTGTTCAATCCTATCGTCCACTTGTCTGCCATCTAGCTTGGTACTTGAGTTTCCCACTTCTTCTCTTACAGCTTTTTGACTTTCTGGGGATAAAGATCACTTTCAACACTGTTCAGGGGTTTTCTCCACATAAATGCGGCCAGGAAAGCAGCTGTGATGCATTTAATGCGGTGGTAGCAGCTTTTTCTCAAGATATTTCTGCATCCTTATCCCTTCCATATGCATTGGTAACCTATATTTACCTCCGGAACTTCCTGGAGGGTGGGCTAAGGGAAAGTCGAGATTCTTCTCACCATCAGACGTCATGTCCGAGGAGGGTATTCCTCTCGGACCAGTCTCTTGGGATCCTTACGCGCTCTACTGTTAGTTACAACGGTCCTCTGTGATTTCTTCTCCTCGGGCGTATTGTTGATGAAACGTCGTTCCTGGGCCTAGATCATGGGCCCATATTTTACTCCCCCACAATTTTGATCTTAGGTTAGGGTATATATTAGTAATCTATTTTAAGAAATTTTTTATGAAAAAATAAAAAAGTAATTAACTTGACAGTTTTTCAATTTTACAAAATTAAAAAAAAAAAAAAAAAAATGAATGACCAGGGTGGACATTAACCGGAACCAAACAACAAATTGTGGGCGACAAAATTTGGTGTCTAAAGAGAATTGAAGTGTGTGACTATGAGCATGGCACGCCCTGTCCTTTCAGTGTGCCTTGAAAACTCTGAAATAAGTCGGTGAGTTAGGATTTGCCGCCAGCTGTAATATCAACTGCCCAACTGCTTCTTGCTAACGTTACATCAGTGAGACACCATAAGGCTCCAAAATCCCATAAATAAAGCCACGTGGGCGGCTAGGATGCAATGATGATACCACTCTCCGTTCATATTACATGAATGCAACCCCCACAACTTATAATATAGCGCGTGGTTACAGCTCCAAGACATGATCAAGATTCAAGATCAAGCTAGCTCACATTATTAGTGCCACGAAAGACCAATCAATCAAGCTTATATTTTCTCTATAAAAAAAAAAAAGCAAGATTCTATTTTCTTGTCTAAAAAAAAAAAAACTCCAGCTTTTATTTTCAATGCTTTTTAAAATAATAATTGTGGGGGATGAAGCTTGAAGAGAATGAACTATTAGCATGATCCACTTGAGGTATAATTGGGTTTAACTGTTTATCAGATCAAGCTCAATCCAATCCAAACAACTTAAGTACTTGGCGAACCAAGAAAGTTGAGGGTTACAACCTGCTCGAGGAGTTCAAGGAACAACTGCTCCTTCGGAGACAAGTGGAAGGCCACAAGAGTTGAGTTTGAAAGGCCGAAAAGGACCATGATGACGCATAGACAAAAGAGAAAGGAATCTTCTAGATAAAGCTTCCATCCATATTAAATGCCCTACAACAACTCTCTCTGCCTCATTAATGGCAGAATGATTCCTGAATAATGACTTCACAGCCTGTAATCTACTCTATCACCAATAAGCTAATGATGTGACAAGTACAAAAAAAAAATCAACAACCCTCCAAGTGGAAGGCTGTGATGCAATTCAAACGACTATAAATAAGAAGGAAGATCATCCTTGAAGGGGGATCAGACAAAGTTCAGAGAGAGAAATAGAAAAATAGAGAGAGAAAAATACTAGTGTAATATCGAAAATTGTATTTCTTAAGAACAATTGTCCCTCAGCCAGCCCGAAGAAAGAATTAAATAACAAACTTTCTTTTCTTGTTATATTTCTATCAAGTATTTTCATTATTGCAAAGCCCAATTCTTTAATTATCAAGCCGTAATCCTTAGGAATCAAAGTGCTGGCATTAACTACCCATCTCTACAAATTAGTTGTATTGGGCCTTTGTCCTAGCCCACTCTTAGTGGATTGGGCCTAGTTTTAAGATCTGCCCTGTACAATAATAATAATAATAATAATAATAATAATAATAATAATAATTATTATTATTATTATTATTGTTGTTGTTTAGAAATCTATTGCAAAGTGCTTCGTGGAACTAGAAGCCAAGATCTCCCTCAACCCCCGAGCTCTAACACTTTGGAAGCTATCATTTTGCCTAATAGGAATGTGGTTCGATGGTCCCTTACAATAGTGATGAATAATTTAATTGAAACAAAATAATAAAATTATCAAAATTTGTTGGGTAAATTGTAAATTATACCTTTAAAGTTTGGAGATGTTTGAATTTTACACCCTGAAGTTTTAAACTTTGGATTTTACCTCTTGAAGTTTGGGGTGTTTGGATTTTATGCCTTGAGATTTCAAACTTTGGATTTTACCCCCAAAATTAGAGAGTATTTGAATTTTACACTCCCAAATTTTGAAACTTTAGGGTGTAAAATTCAACACTCTCAAACTTTAAGAAGTAAAATCCAATCACTCCTAAAATATAGGAAGTAAAATTCAAATTCTGAAATGTCAGGGTGTAAAAGCCAAACACCTCCAAACATTAGGGGTAAAATCCAAATTCTAAAATTTCAGGATATAAAATCCAACCACCTCCGAACTTTAGGGGTGTAATTTATAACTTACCCAAAATTTATTTGATAAAGCTAAAAAACACTTGGAATAAAATTTTTTTATTGATATTAGGTATATGAATGGTGTAATCCAAATAAGAATTACGACACCTTTTCAATAAGAAATGGATACTCTCATCTTGTTGTTAGATTCAGTAATTCTTCATGAAAATTGATATATTTGAGACTTTAAAGTAGGATTTTTCTAATCCGTTTTTATTGGCTTTTGATTCTTTATTGAGGAGTTTCAAAAAGGTCATAAGAGAATAAACTTTTTTTCTCTTTTTAATCGGTATAAACTATAAAGAAGATGGTATAATTTGGGAGTCTTTGTTGGGTTTAAATTATATAGTTCATCCTATACTCTACTATAATTGGAGTAATAGTCTTTGGTGCTCATTTTTCAAATATCCCAAAATAGACCTATCATCTATAATTAAAATAAACTTTAAAAATGTACTTAATAGATAATACTTAACTGAAATTGTAAAACAATCAATTTTAAATTCTTAAATAATAGAACACATATTTTCGGGGAAATATTAAATGTTTTGTAAATAACTCTCAATCGAAGCAGAACTGCTAATTGTCCCTAACTTCGAAAATTCTTCGACAAAAGCCCACCATCTGAATCAACAATCAAATTTAGAAATTGAAAGCCTCTGTGACCATTAATATGAAACTACTATCAATTATCATTTTAAAATTTGACTTCGATTACAGTTTCCACATGAATTAATGTTCATGAGTTGCGTGCAAATGCTTCCAACAATTTGTTCACAGTGTCATCTCCGATCAGTAGGGTAAGAACAAAAATATAAAAAGCCAAAGAAAAGTAAACAAGGGACAAGTCCAAATTTTCCTTAAAAAATAGAAGACAGAAAGATAAAACACAATTTACCGTCAGAGTTTTAAATTAATGCTTGTTAAAATGAAGACTTTTCAAAATTGACCTACTTGGTTTCTAACTCTACTTTCGTTTTTAAATCATTATACTCGTTCTTTTCCTATTCTCACTGTAATTAAGGATCAAGTTGGTAAATTCAAAATAAATTTAAACCCCAATTGACATTACTTTAAACATTTTACACCCCAATAAAAATGTGGAATACAACCCAACCTACCCTATAAAATAACGGGTGTGAAACCTGTGAGGTCCTGCAAGCTCACGCTCTAGTAAGAAGAGTGTGGTCTCTAGGTTTCTTAGAGGACACAAAAATGTCAAAGGGATTCAAACTCGAATCACGTGAGATTCTTACAGCCTGTTAGTGGGACCTTCCTACGTGGTTGACGTCGAAGTCATATTCAAAACCAATTAAGTTCCATTTTAAAAAAAATATTTTTAAGACCCTTCCTTTTTAACAGATCTCCTTTCCGACGGTTGATTGTGGCCGTCGATTTAAGTGACTTATGTAAATTTTGGATGTGGATTAGAGACTCTTACAGCTGTAATTGTTTGGCAAAGTTTTTAGTCAAAAAAGTTTAAGGTCCCACCTCTGCCGTTTTAAAACGTTTCTTATATGATGTGTTAAACAGCTTTGCCTTTCCTGTCATGTTTTAAACGCTCCTGATAAGTACTCCCCAAATGTTCTAAGTACGAGAATGATTTTTATTCATTATTCCTTTTTATTATTATTTCCAGTTGGCCACCCACACTTTAAATCTCACATTTGCCCTTAACCCTTGTGCCCTTTGGGTTTAAATTATTTGTACCCATTTTTCTTTTTCTTTTTTTCTATATATTCGCATGTGACAGGTCTCGTGACAGTCTCACTTAGACTAGCTTTTTACTTAAATAAGCATGAGCAAACAAATCTATCACATATACTTGTTTTTCTTTGATATGTAACATGTGATTGTACTAGTAATGCCGAGCAAAGCTTCACATTCAGTGAATTGGGGAGGATACAAACAAGAGGGACGTAATCATTTTCAAACATGTGTCGTATTTGTATAGTGTGTAACACCATTGACACAAACCAAGTCAATATTTTAGACCACTTAGATGGGATGATTATTCCTTTTACTAATTTTCAAAACTTTAACTACCATATCGTCTGAATAAGATGTGCTCGTACAAATAATGTCGAGAAAAGCTTCACATTCAGTGAATTTAGTGGAATTAATACAAATAAGAGTGATGTATGTTCATTTTTCAAACATGTGTTATGTTCATATGGCGTCTAGTAATGTACGATTTTTTTATGATGTGTAACAAATGATTATAAAAATAATGTAAAATAAAACTTTTTATCATTATTGAATGAGACACGAGAGTGACACATAATTATTTTTAAAAACATATCGTATCTTTATCACGTGTAATACACGGGAACAAATCAACACAAAACCAAGTCAATGCTTTGCTTACTTGGATTATTTGATGATTTTTCTTCTCATCAAATTTTCAAAACTTTTTAACCAAATAACGTATTGCCCCAAAATTCCAAATAACTGAATAAACCGAGAGAAGGAAAAGGATAGTCAAAAACTTCAGTATGACATCTTCCTAGAGCCGTGCCCAAATGGCCAAAGCGCTCTCTCTCTCTCTCTCTCTCTCTCTCTCTTTAGTGGGCTAAAATCGTCAAAGGAAATTTAATAGTCCCAGACAAAGCAGAATCAGACTGCGACAAAATTTTGGCTCACACAGAAAAGAAAAAAAAAAAATCTGAAATAATAACAGGGTGCGTATTAGAGTTTATAAACCCAAGGTCCCCTACCCACTTTACAAAAGCCAATTTCCTGGAAGTACCCCATCTCTGCACAAAAGAGCTCTAGCCCATTAGAGCCCTCCAACAAGTGCATGCACCTCTCTCTTTGCGTCTGTGTATATAAAACCCAAACTCTACGTTTCCCCAATTCTGTACACAGCCCCAGCTATTCTCAACAATCCCAAATTCAATACCTTTCTCTGTGTCTTTGTTTCTATCAAAGTTGCTAGCTTTTTCTAAAATGGAAGCCTCTTCTACTACTTCTTCATCTGATTCTTCCTCTTCAGACTCATCTTTATCTAGCAAAACACCAAGAAATCACAATAGGCCTGAGAAGATCAAAGGTCCTTGGAGTGCTGAGGAAGATAGGATTTTGACTCGTTTGGTTGAACGATATGGGGCTCGGAACTGGTCTGTGATAAGCCGATACATAAAGGGCCGGTCTGGCAAGTCGTGTAGGCTTAGGTGGTGTAACCAGCTGAGCCCAAACGTGCAGCACAGACCCTTTTCTCCAGCTGAGGACGAGACCATCTTGGCTGCTCATGCTCAATATGGTAACAGGTGGGCCACCATTGCTCGATTGCTCCCTGGTCGGACCGATAATGCTGTGAAAAACCACTGGAACTCCACACTTAAGAGAAGGGTCAAGGATCAACAAATGATAGAAGGTGGGGGTTGTAGTATTAGTACTAATAGTTTGATTAATAACGAGGGTTTTGCCTCAGGATCTTTGCATTGCAATAATGGTTTTGATGAAGATGAGCAATTTACGGCTTTGACACTTGCGCCGCCAGGGATTGGTGGTGGCGGTGGTGGTGGTGGTGGTGGGAATGGTGGCGTGGCGGAGCGGAGGTCGGAGAGTTTGCCGACGGGATTTTGGGATGTTATGAGGGATGTGATTGCTAGAGAGGTTAGAGACTATGTGAGCTCAACCTTGTCTGAAAATTCGGGCTTTCATTAATGTTTGTGTCTTTTTGAGGATCGTGTAACGGTTCATGTTGTTGTGGTTGGGGTAGGAGTAAAATTTGGGGTTGAATTTGTTAAAATGTAATTAATGGTTATAAAGTCTACAAGGCAAAATTGTAGTATGAATTTTATTGCCTCAGCTACAAACAAAGTGTTTAACAAAATTTTGATAAGCGTTTGAAGTAAATGGTATTGGCCAATTCTCCATAGCCTTCTCCTTTTCCCACTTATAATAATAAAAACAATAATGTTGAGGATATGAAATTTTTCACAATGGCACCAATAAATTCTATCCCAAAAAATAAAATTAAAAAACTGTTGTGATGGGAGTATTATCTTGATTCTTCATCAATAAAGTTTGAGATACAATAACAATTCACAATAATTTTGCATCATTTGAATCAAATTAGATACCATTCACAATAATTTTATACATCAATTGAATCAAATTTGATTCATTTTACACAAAGTTCGCCACAAGTATGCTAATATAAAAATTATGTAAAATTGTTATGGATTTCTTCTGTGTACATAAAATAATTCAATTTTCACTAGCTTTATCACAAACACTTTTTCAATAATATGGGCAATCATAATACGGTGAAAATGTATTGTCCATAACCTTATCTAAAGGGAAAAACAAAAAAGTGTTCAACAAATTTCATCTGCCTTGCTATGGCAAGCTGTCACCAACAAATTGAATGAACCGTTTGCAACTATGCATTTGATAAAAAAGGGATGACAACAAAAGATGGAAAAGTTTTAAACTTTATTATCTTGTTGCTAAGGTCTTCTGTTCTTGACGACTTCCAAGGGTGTTTCTGGCCAATTATAGCATCCCATGTCAGTATGCAAGCTAATCTTGCTTTGTGACCAGGAAACCATGCCAAAACCAGTAATAACTTATTGCCATATTACTGGATTTTAATATTATCAGTGTGCAGGTTACTGTTTTTAAAGGGTGATTTTTTAAGAAGGAAATATTCCTCACAGTACTTTTATTTATATTTTTGCTGAGTTTTTACGGTACTTTTCACTTATATTTTTATTTTTAACCTTTGACGATTTTGGTTTTACATCATCACTAAATAAAGAAAGAATGGCAAACAAAATAAGATGTGCGGATCCAAACTCATAAGATTTCGAACAAAAACGTTAAGGATAAGATGGAATATTGATTACCTCCATCAACATCATATATATGCTGGTATATACCAAAGTTAGAATTTCTTTAACACTTTTTTTTTTTTTTTTGGAGAATGAATTTCTTTAACACTTTATATCAAATAAGAGAGACAAAAAATAAAATGAAGAAACTATTTTTGGAGTCTTAGCCGTTGTAATTAGTTTCTTTTGTCAATAAAAGTTTTCTTGGTTGATTTATACTTGATAACGTTACATCATGCTTTATTAAAATATACATACACTCGCTTAGGGTGAAGGGTTAAATTTTTTTAATCAAAATTAACGGACAAGTGACAACATCCTAGCTCTTTACTCTTTTGCTCAATTACAATAAGTGACTTAAAATTTTTAGGGCAAAACTTAGATAAAATTCATTAATTTTTATATTTTAGGCTCACCAATTAATGGTTAATTACATTGACTAATGCAATGTATCTTTTCTAAGGATGATTTAGATTTATCTATGGGGTTTCTTCTCAAAAAAAAAAAAAAAAAAGAAAGAAAAAAGAAAAAAGAAAAAAGAAAACAAAAAAAAGGTTTTAACTATGCAGCTAATTGGACAATATAATCATGTGATTGCATTTAATTGGAAAATCTAAAGTACATGCATGCAAGGAATTATACCTAAGTTTTGTTTAAATTTTAATATGACAAACATATTTTTATTCTAGTATTATTTCAGTTACTCTTTTTTATATTTTACATAGGGAAAATAGGATCAAAAAAGATTAGATCATGGGTGACTTGTCCCAACCTCATCCTCTTTTCAGGGGCAAAATCCAACGAAGGATAAAAGTAGGTTATGTGTAGAGACATTTTGCATCCTAATTAGGTGGTTTTATCATTGTTGGGATAAAAATGAAAGAGAAAAAGGGGCATGCAAAACCCGTGAGATGGGAAAAACTCATGTGAGATATAATAAGACAAAGTGAGTTAAGTAAGGTGAGAAATTTCTGCCATCCTATTTTCATCATTTACCTTCAACTCTCTCATAGTCTCACGCAAGTTATATCATATATTCCCATCGTGCATGTGAGATGGGTATAGGTCTTGAAATATCATATAGATGCATTGAACTAATAAATTTGGACTCTAAAGTCACAATAAAACTCACAACTAGTTGAAATGAAAACAGGTCTTGAAATATCATATAGATGCATTGAACTAATAAATTTGGACTCTAGAGTCACAATAAAACTCACAACTAGTTGAAATGAAAACTAGTTGTAAATAATAGACAATGAAAATAGCGTTATTGGTGTGCTCATATGAGAAATCAATAACAATATGTCAACTAGGCATTGTGTCTGTAACTTTGCTTGTATTCAAATATCATCCCTCTAACCCCCCACCCCCTCACAAAAAAAAAAAAAAAAAAAAAAAAAAAAAGGGTCTATCTGAAGTGCCACTGTTTGGGTTTGCATCTGGGGCCTATGAGATTAATTGAACTCATATTTTCAAAAGTCACCTTATTAAAATTTCACAATTTGTTGGTTTATTATTACCTCTATCCGTATTTTATTTTTTTAGAAAAATGATGGTGATGGTATGTTAAGCAATAAAGGTTGCACTGAGATTTAATATTTATTCCTTCTCCATGGAAAAATATCATCTTTTTCTGAAATATGAATAATAATTATAAAAAAAATCCTGATCGATTGTATGAATATAATATAATATACTCCTCAATAATTGAAAAGGAAAATTTTTAACTCGCTGCAATGCAGATCTTGATGGGACGAATCCATGAACATGAGCTGTTTATGCGGCCATATACTGGTGGTTAGCCACCATTCAATGAATTTAGAATGTACATTCTAATTGTTGTTGCTAATGGATAAGAAAATTAAATTGAATTATTAAATTCATTGTACTTTCTTATAATCCAAACTATGGCTATAGGTATTTTTATTATAAAAACAACAATTATATAATAATACCCACATACGGTGAGAGAGGAAAAATACATGAGACCCATTTTTTTAACGTGAGTCCTATTATGTCTTAAACTAATTTTTGTATGTGTGGAAAGAAAATAAATGCTTGAAACATCTTTTTCTTTTTCTTTTTTTTTCTTTTTTTGTCTAAGGAATTTTGGGGGTTGGAGTATTTATTAAACTTAATAGTTCTCTCCCATTCACTCATTTCCTTCTTCAAATAAATTAACAAAAAGAAAAAAGCTAACTTGAAAAATATTGAAAAAGTAAATCTTTACAATCACTACAAAAATCAGAAGAGGAGCATGATAAATCTTTATTAAAGCAGATAGCTAGGTGCTTATAATGATAATATATTCCCACTATCAAATTTCATAGAAAACATATGCCCTTTTATTTTGTTCCTTTTATTTTTTCTTTTTAAATCTTTATATATGAGGTTCGGAAGGTTTGATGTAATTTGAGTACACAGATTTAAGGAAGTAAAAACAGTTTAAGAATCCACAAAGGAGATTTCTCATGATGAGAATCGGAGCTTTATTTCATGGGTTGGGAAGTGAACATGGGACATATTATATAGGACAACTTGTCTTTGGTCAGGTTTGGAAGCAAAAATTGTCTAAAGATGTATTCCACTTGGGACAGTGGAGTGGACACTATTGAATCTCATGTTTAATCATGTCGTGGTCGTGCATGTTTTAAACGTGCATGAGGTCTAATAAAGAATAACAACCTTTTGGACAATAAATTGTGCCAAAAAGCAATAGTCTTTGGCGATGTGGGAAGATAAAGATTTTGACATCTTTGTCATTTACCATTTTGGCCAGACCTTTCGGGAAGGGTCATACAGATTCTGGTTTTACTGTATAATTCTATGGGTCGAATGGGTGTTTTGGGACATTTATTGATTATTTCTTAAAAAATTTAATACAATTTTTATAAAAAAAATTATTAAAAAAGTTTACTATTATTATTTTTTCTATAAAATGTTACTAAAAATATTTCATAAACTAATAATTCTAGAGTATCCGATAATTTTAAACTAACTTTATTGTAGATTAAGATGACAAGTTGCAAGTAATGACAGTACTTTTGACTGCTTTTGTCTTCCACCACTCAACTTACTGATTCAACAAATTAAGGAAAAAGTTGTGGAACAAACCTCTTGTTTCTTTTGTTTTGTTTGAGCTGCAGTGATGTTTTCTGTCCTGGTTAGGAGCTGTAGGGCTGTGATGTTTGTTTTCTGTAGAAATTTCTGCTTGTTCTGAGACTTTTTGGGATGCTTTTAATAAAATACTCATTCAAACAACAATTCTGTCACATTTTTTCGTATAAATCATACAGATTTATAACTTAAAAAAAGAAATAGAAAAGTTTTATTGATATTCAATCATGGTCCTCCCAATTGATTGATTTTTTTATTATAATGATCACAAACAAAAACAAAGAAAGTAATGCTAGGGTTCCAAATATTCTTACAATCTTAATTACAACTGTTAATGTGGCAAATTATGATTAGAACATCACTATCACATATGATTTATATACCACCTTAACGAACGTAAAAAGATTGTGTACCCAAACTTATTGAAACAATAAATAGCAATATTGCATCGACCTTGGCTTTTATTTGTGATGAATGAGACAATGACTAATTCCCTCGTGGCAATGGAACAGCAAAGAACTTCATCAACCCCGCACTGCAGTGGAATCCATTGTGGCCACTAGAAGCAAAGTAATAAGGCCTCCACTGTTTCAGCACAATCTCAAAGCCCTCACCGCTACCTTGTGTAGCGTTTGCCAACAACTTAGCCCTCCTGAAATCACATTTTATATAGCTCCATAGGTCTGGCAGTAAATAAACTGAGGGAGCAAAGGAAGTGTCGCTTGGGGGAACATATTTGAATACTGCAAACAAATGGAACAATGCAAAACCACAAATTCAATTAGTTAATCCATAAATTTTTTTGAGGTTAATTGTTGTTATCTAGAAAAAAGAAAAAGAAAAAGAATATTCATTTCTAGGTGACACTTACACTATAATTTTTTAATCAATACGTGAATTCGAAATTAATTTGCAATCATCATCCCTTATTCAAATTATTACAAATTTTATTTTAGAGATAGTTTCAACTTAATAGTCCACATTAATCTGCAATATTCACCCCATCACTTCCTATTATTTTGTAAATTATTCTTAAAATAGAGTATTAATAAGAGGACAAATTTAGATAGAATGTTGTATTTTGTGTTTCTCAATTATATCCAACCATTTGGTTGTATTGACTAATAACTCACATATTTGAATTCAATTGTGCTTGGGAAAAGATTTTACTGTAAATGTTGTATTAGTCAATGCAACAATGTAATTGAATTTAATTGGGAAACTTAAAACACAAGTGTACAGTACTTACAGAACTAGACCTAGCTAATAGACTGATAGTGATAATAAAATATTATAATATGAATGTGATATCACAAATGATCTCATAATTTTGCGTAAATAAGTCTTGAATCTTGTAACTCAATTAATTGACACCTCTTAATATTTTCAAGTGAGATATTTAGGATTCAAATCTTCTTTTTCCAACTATTGAATTGTCGGAAAAAATAAAATCATATAAATAGATATAATTTATTCTGATATTTATAAAACATAGTTAGACATTTAGTGCTCACCTAATGTATCATTTATGTAGAAGGGGCTGTTTTGGAGAGCCCAATCAGTGTAGTTGAAGCCAAAACGCCAACCTTCTGAGCCTCCAACAACAATGGTGTTGGCCTCACTAACTGCCAATAAGGAGGAAGTCAGGAGTAGGATGAATCCTTGTACACTGTAACTGAGAGCCATCTTCGTTCTCAAATTCCTCTAATGAGCTTGAAAGAAACCCAAGGTAGAATGTGATGGTGGTAAGAGAGTATGAGCTAATGGGGCTTTATATAGGAAACTTTGGCAACATTGTTCAAAGCAAACTGGCTAGAAAATGCATGTTTCACCCTCAACTTCGTTTGGTATGAGCAGCAAAATTGCGAGGCTTCGATTCAATTCAACATTTTCATACTCCCAACATCGCTAAAATTTGTAAATTTATTTCGTTTCTCATTAGCTCATTTCCTTATTACTTGAATGCAAATTACAGATTTAGGCCTCAGGTTTGGAGACTAGGAGAGCCATATGTGACTATACAATCAGGATGGAAAGTGCATGATTGTCAATTCATGAGTTGACAATCACATTTAGTCATCACAATTTCGGTAAGTATCCATTTAGGAAAAGAATTTGTTGCGAAAGGTTATGATTAGCCAGACATCAAGGTCATCAAAAACTACTGAATGTGGGTTGGTGGGCTGTTTGTACCCATAAGGCCATAACACGAGTTTTTTTTGGGTGAGGGTGTTCTTGCCTAACATAGCAACATGAGATTCATCTATCAATAAAATATTACACACACACACACATCTATATATATATAACAATAATGGTCTCATGTATTATCCCTTTTACAATACGTGAGTTTTACAATTGTGTACTATCCAAAGGGAGATAATGTATGTATTGAATGCATAAGATATTTTATCCAACTAAAGGCATTTTATTTTCGCATTTTCAGACTGACTCAAAATGTGTCAATTTATATTAAATTATGAAAGAGATAATGCATATGCGGATACACAAGATACCTTCTACAACAAAAGACATTTTCCTTACACTCTTGTAGCCTAAGCCGACTCAAAATGTGTTACTCCATCTTACCATTATCAATATATAAAAAGAGCCAATCCTTACCGCTACAATGTTTTTGGTTTATTCAACACGTATTATTCACTGGCCCTTTTTATTTTATTTTCTCCTTCTCATAAATCATAACATCGCCAGTTGAACTTTTTTTTTTTTTTTTTAAATTTTATAGACATATGAACTGTTAGTTACCTAGATTATATATAATAAGATAGTAACACAACAAATTGTCACAATATTTTCACAATTATTAACGTGTTAATTCCTTGTAGGTCAAAATAAAATATCATACTGGAACCAACTACTAAGAAAAATAAAAGTATTGTGAAAAAAAAAGTGATACATCAACAACATTTTTCACA
This sequence comes from Quercus agrifolia, assembly GCA_029955455.1. NCBI lineage: Eukaryota > Viridiplantae > Streptophyta > Magnoliopsida > Fagales > Fagaceae > Quercus > Quercus agrifolia. The sequence continues at coordinate 87,580,972 of JARQAD010000001.1, read as the reverse complement.
ATACTTTTGTAGGGTCCCGATTTGGGGGGTCCTTCACTGTAGGTGTGAGCGAACCCAAACCCAACAGGCCCAATACAATAAATTTGGTAGAGAAGCAGGCTCAAGAACTGGGCCTTTGTGAGGACTTCGTCAACGGTCGGGCAGGATCGCCAATGGCGTAGGGGAGGGGTGAAAGTCTATCATCGGGCCTCGTCCGAGGATGAGTTCTTGTTCTCCTCCTCTGATACTACACAGCTAGGACCTTCAGGTGTCTTCCGAATTGCGATCCCTCTTCTTCGTGAGACCTCTCTGGTTATATATTCTTCTGCTCCCTTCATCCTGACCGTCCATCTGTTGCTTGTGCAGGTTGCTACTTGAGTGTCTGTCCCATCCAGCGCTTCCCTCAACTTGCTGTGGGTTGCAGTAGAATGGGTGACACTGTTCAGGGGTCATTCTTTCATTAATACGGTCAGACTGCCAGCTGCGGGCATTTAATGCGGAGGTGACAGGCTCTTTTACAATAACCCTTTCACCATGCTCCTATAACTTTCCCCCTATGCTAGTCCCTTCGATTGGGAACGACGGGGAGGGCTGCTGTGGATGGTGTATTGCCCTTTCTTTTCATGGCACCAGTTCGCCGAGGACATGACGGTCCTCGGCAATTTTCTCTTAATGGCTTTGGGCCTTAATTAGTCATCCTCGGACGTTTTCCTCCTCGACCTGGGCCTTTGGGCTTAATATTTGAAATGGGCCGGGGTGCTCAGATCCTTTAGCCCCACAATAGCCCCTCAAAATCTTGCTGTCCGGAACCTCGGACAGGGAAGAGGGTTTTGACGTCTTCAGGCTACCTTACCGGCTTGTCAAGTCTTGTCATCTGCTGGCGCTTAAGGCTTTTCGCTTGCTTACGACACGTTGCTGGCGCTTCGGTATCCTGAGCGTGTCTCCATTAAATTCTGGTGGCTTTATGTTCCCCACATTGGACGGTGTGATGGCAATCAAATGGCAGGGATTCCTCCAGCCTTTATGGGCGCGAAAAACCAGGCGGTTACCTTAGGTGGAGGTATAATACACATTAGAATGGGTCTGTCATTTTACTTTTGCGTCCAAGAGCTCTTGCGCACATACCTTGAATTTGGTCAAGTGTCCAATCGAACTCACACCATCCTTCAGCATAAAAAGCCTGCCCGAGGAGCTTTTCCTCATTTATGTAAGTTCTCTCTTCTCTTTAATTAACACTTCCTCCCTTCTAAGTCCCCCCTTGTCCTGTCCTTTTCTTTCCTTCCTCTTCCTTTGGGTTTTTAGTTAGTCCCAAGGATGGGTAGATTTAAGAAGTTAGTTGAGTCGGAGGAGGCGATGGAGAAATTTGTCGCCGATTATAAGATACCCAACAATGTGGGCTTGAGGTACTGTAAGGAGGGAGACTGGCACATTATGAGGCGAGAGGGTGAGGTAGTAATTCCCATAATCGTCTTCCTGGAAGGGGGCATGAGGCTCCCTATGCGCCCCGTGGTGAGAGATTATCTTAGGCATTTTCGACTAGCGCCCATCCAATGCGCCGTCAATATGTTTAGGATCCTGGGCAGCATGGATGCCTTAAACGAACAGATAGGGCTGAGGTTGACCTACCATGTCGTAAACTGGTGTTATAATCTCCAGTACCTCACGGGCAAAACCTATTACATGAAGGCGAGGGATGACAGGGTCCGCCTTATTCAGTGTCTCCCAGAGTCCAGCAAGGGTCTAAACAAAGACTTCCTTATCGTGTCGGGGGCGTGGCACGACGGCCTACCCTGCCCGGTTAAGGAAAGGACGCCAGGTGGGGTATTTTGAGTAGGAGAGGGTCGTTTCTTTGATGTTGCCGTAATGAGCGTTTACGTGGTTGCTAATGGGGGTACCTTTTCTCTTTTTGCAGATCCCCACGCCTTCAAGCGCCACCTTCACCTGGTTAACCGGGCGGACTTAGAGACTGTTCTTCGCGCAGAGGTTTTTATGAATGAAAGCGACCAGCAGGTCCGAGCTGCCCACAAGATCCTTGGGTACAATCCCATTCAGAGGTCCTTTGCGGCACCAAAGTCCGTAATCAGGGCCAAAGACCTCCGTTTCCAAAAGATAACAGTTGTGGAGCACGGTTTTTTTTTCCCCGGGGAGTCTTCTACTCAACAGACCGCAGAGACCGAGGAAGGTAGGGACGAAGTCCGGGAGCAGGTCATCGAATTAGACCAGTCCGAGGACGAATTTGGCGCGTTCAAGTAATTGGATACACCCGAGGATCCTTTTAGTGACACAGGCGATCGTAATTTGTCCGAGGCTGATCTCCAAGGGATTTCCTCGCAGACTGACATGGGTTTCAAGAGGAAACCGTCCGCGAGCCTTCGTGATCTACTCGAAGGCCAGCCGGGGAAAGATGCGCCAGGGAAATCACAGCCGAAGCTTCCCCCTCCTCCCCCCTCCAAGCCCGAACACCCCCAAACCAGGTCATCGTCCGCCCAGCCGCCACCCGCCAAACTCCCCCCCGCGGTCCAGCCGACTAATCCCAAAAGGAAAAGGTCTGCCAAGGGAAAAGAACCCATGGACGGGGGAAGATCCCGTGCTTCTTATGAGGAGGACGAGGGCCGACGGGTTTCGAAACAGCTAAGGGTTGCGTCTCAGGGTCAGGAGAAGGAAGTAGACGTTCAGCCCGAGCCCCAGGCCTGGCTCCCTGCTCCAATACTCCATGGGGAGCCTCTGATGGACAATGCTTCCCTTAGGGACTTCAATAAAGGCGAGGGCACTTATGTGGCCAACGCCGTGGAGAGGTCCTTGCTATTCCCCATCGATATGGAGGATCTGAAAAACCTAAGGAGCTCTTCCTCAGTATGAAGAGGTACCTCGGCATGGTAAGATCCTTGGTACTCACAGCCCTTCTGGTTTTAGTTTCCTGGTTCTCCATTTATACTTTGCTTACTTCTAATGGCAGGCTATTCAAGCTACCTATAGGATGGAGGAGATGGCCAATGACCAGGGCAAGACTCTGGACCTCGAGCATGAAAAGCGTTTGGACGCCGTGCGGACCCTTAAGAACTCCGAGACTGACCTCCTGAAAGCAAGGGAGGACTTGAAAGAGGTAACTAGGGCTAGGGACAGCACTGAAGCGGGCCTGGCCGGCGCCCAAAAGCAGGCCGAGGATCAAACAAGGCGCCTGCTAGAGGCCAAGGAACAGCTTGAGATTACTAAGGAGCAAATTGTCGATCTGAAGAAGAAGCTGGCCGAGGCAGAGGGGGCCAAGAATGTTGCCATATGGGCTAGGGATGAGGCTGTGAGGGCCAAGGAGGAGGCAGAGTTCGCTAGGACAGAGGCCGAATGCTCTAAGGAGAAGGCCGAGGAGGAGGCCTATGACGCGAGGGTGGCAAAGATCGAGGCTGCCCTGAAGGCTTAGGTTCTTGGGGTTTGCAGACTTTATTGCTCCCAGGTTTGGAACGAGGCTCTAAAGCAGGCTGGTGTTGATGCCTCGTCCAACCTATGGAAGGCAAAGTGTGTGTTTTATCCCCCTGCTATCAGGGAAGATGCTGCTCCCCGCTCCGAGGCATAGGATGCTCCAGAAGGGGTTGAAGTCGCCAGCCCCAGCGTTGGCCCGGAAATAATTTCCCCCCAGGTGCCTGCCAACGAGAGTGGTCCTTCTGGGATGGCGGGGGCCGATGAGGGTCAGGGTCCTAATGCGCCCAAGGAGATTACAGGGTCTGTAAGTGGCGGTCCGGTTTCTTGCATCGAAAGGCCGGTCATCGTTGTTAAACCCCTTCAGTCGGTTCTCCTTGCTGAGGGCTCTAGAGATCCCGAGGCCTCTCCTGTTCAGCCTTCCCTAGAGGAGATCAAGGACAAGTCCGCAGAGTAGTCCCCTCCCTTTTTTTTTTTTTTAGCAAACTGTTATGCTGTAATGGAGCTTTCCTCGAATGAATAAAAACTTTTCTCTTCTTTTCGTTTCACTTGCTTTTATTACCTGTTATTAATATTAGTATGGGTTATGCACCCAAAAACAATAATGTACGTATGCACCATGCTGGCCTTAGAGCCCTGGAGCCCCATAATTCAAAGCCGCGGGGTGTGCGCTTCGGCTGGTCTCGCGATTTGTGCGAACTATTCGTGGGAGTAACTAGTTTCCCCACAGGTTTGAGTCCGAGGACCATGCAAGACCTTGGTTCTGTCTAGTACTTAGATATTTCTTTTGGAAGTAACTAGTTTCCCCATAGGTTTGAGTCCGAGGACCATGCAAGACCTTGGTTCTGTCTAGTACTTAGGTATATTTTTTGAAGTAGCTAGTTTCCCCATAGGTTTGAGTCCGAGGACCATGCAAGACCTTGGTTCTGTCTAGTACTTAGGTATATTTTTTGAAGTAGCTAGTTTCCCCATAGGTTTGAGTCCGAGGACCATGCAAGACCTTGGTTCTGTCTAGTACTTAGATATTTCTTTTGGAAGTAACTAGTTTCCCCATAGGTTTGAGTCCGAGGACCATGCAAGACCTTGGTTCTGTCTAGTACTTAGGTATATTTTTTGAAGTAGCTAGTTTCCCCATAGGTTTGAGTCCGAGGACCATGCAAGACCTTGGTTCTGTCTAGTACTTAGATATTTCTTTTGGAAGTAACTAGTTTCTCCATAGGTTTGAGTCCGAGGATCATGCAAGACCTTGGTTCTGTCTAGTACTTAGATTTTTGCTTGGATGACACAAAGCGCGTAGACAGGACAAAAAATGAGTCGGAGTTGGACAAGTGCTCTTCATTAATAATAGTACATCTTCAGGTTATTTACATTCCAAAGGTGGGGTACAGCTTTTTCATCTAGATCTTCTAAATAGTATGTGCTTATTCCTGCTATTAAGGTAATTCGGAATGGCCCTTCCCAATTGGGCCCGAGCTTTCCCTAGGATGGGTCTTTGGCAGCTCCCACTACCCTCCTTAACACTAGATCGCTTGTTGCCAATGGCCTCAGCTTTACGTTGGCGTCGTAACCGCATTTGAGTTTCTGGTGGTAATATGCTAAGTGGATCATTGCCCTTTCTCTTCTCTCCTCGACCAGATCTAAGCTCTCCCCCAACAGATCATTGTTGCTACTTGGGGAGAAGGAACTTGTTCTCAGCATTGGGAAGTTCGCTTCCAGGGGGATTACAGCCTCGGCCCCATAAGTCATGGTGAAGGGTGTCTCCCCCGTTGAGCGTCGCGGCATCGTGCGGTAGGCCCATAAGACATGTGGGAGTTCCTCTACCCACCTTCCCTTGGCGTCGTCCAGTCTTTTCTTAAGCCCATTGACTATGACCTTGTTGGAGGCTTCGGCCTGTCCATTCCCCTGAGGATAAGCCGGGGTCGAGTACCGGTTGGTGATCCCCAGTTCACAGCAGTATCTCCTGAAGGCCTTACTGTCGAATTGGAGCCCGTTGTCTGAGATAAGGACCCGAGGGACCCCGAATCGTGTAACGATGTTTCTCCAGACGAACCTTTTCGCATCTGCATCTCTGATGTTAGCCAGTGGCTTCGCTTCGACGCATTTGGTAAAGTAATCTATGCCAACCAGCAGATATCTCTTATTTCCCGCTGCCTTGGGAAAGAGGCCTACAATATCCAAGCCCCACTGGGTGAATGGCCATAGGCTGGACAAAGGGTTGAGGACTCCACCTGGCTGATGGATGCTCAGGGCAAACCTCTGGCATTGGTCACATTTCCTAACATACTTCAGAGTTTCCTTCTGCATTCCCGGCCACCAGTAACCCTGGGTAAGGGCTCGGTGCGACAGGGATCTTCCCCCCGTGTGACTACTGCAGATCCCTTCGTGTAGCTCTTCTAGCAGTAACTCTGATGCCTCTGAGTGAACGCACAGCAGGTACGGCCCTAAGTAAGAGCGCCTGTATAGCTTGTGATCCTCGGACAACCAGAATCGAGTGGCGTTTCTTCGTATTTTCTCAGCCTCTGATTTTGTTTCAGGCAGGATATCGTCTTTGAGGAACGCCACTATGGGGTCCATCTAGCTGGGACCTACCCTGATTTCATGGACACGAGTTGTGTTTTTTGCAACTTTGCTTGCTCCACCCAGGTGCTCGACGAGGATAATCCGAGGGAGTTGCCCCGCCGAGGAGGTAGCAAGTGTGGCCAACGAGTCTGCGTGGGTGTTGCCACTTCTGGAGATGTGTGACAAGCTGAATAGGTCGAAACTCAGCCGGAAGCGCTTGACCTGGTTGAGGTATTCTTGCATTCTCACATCTTTGGCCTCCATCTCTCCTGTCACCTGACCCATTACTAGTCTCGAGTCCGAAAACATCTCTACCGCTTTCCCCCCCATTTTCTGCACCATGGCCATCTGAAGTATGGTTCGTTCTTGATTTTCTCCAGTACCTGGTGCACTGGTTCTCGGAATACAGCCCCGACGTTTCGCGCGCTGGTCGTCTTTGGTTGCCTCGCAAAGTCTCTCCTCGGACGACTGTTTGTGTACCGGTCCGACCCGAAATCCCTCCTCTCTTGAGGGATAACCTTCTCCTTCCCTCTGCCCTACATCTGGTCCTTCTCTACCCGCTTATACTTGTCGATCTAATCCATCAGCTGGCGCACGCTGGTGGCGGGTTTGCTCGTCAGGGATTTCCTTAAGCCATGCTCAGCGGGGAGGCTGCTCTTGAAGGTGTTGATGGCGATGTCATCGAAGTCTCCATCCATTTCATTACACATTTCCCAGTACCTACCTGAGTAGGCTTTCAGGGTCTCTCCGTCGCACATGGATAGTGATAGCAGTGCGCTCAAGGGTTGAGGGGCTCTGCTATTTGTGACGAAGCGTGAACCAAAGGCTTGGGTTAGCTACCTATATGAGTCTACGGAGTTTGCTTTCAGGCCGTTGAACCATCTCATCGCTGCCGGTCTCAAGTTGGACGGAAAAACCTTGCACATCAGCGCTTCATCTTTAGAGTGAACTGTCATCCTTTGGTTGAACTGGCTTACATACTCCACGGGGTTTGTATTGCCGTTGTAAATGGAGAAGGCTGGTTGCTGGAATCGCCGGAGGAGTGCGGCCCCTTCAATACGGCGTGTGAATGGTGACCTGGAGAGCTAGTCTAGGGCTCTGCTCATGGCGTCGTGCCCCATGCCCCTTGGAGAGGGACTTCTACGCTTGCGCCTTTAGTAGCGCTCCTCCTCGTGGGAGAAAGTCTCGCTTGGCGGAGTCTTGGATCTTTGCCTGTAGTCGTCGTCATTTTCGTTGTCGAGGGGTGTGTCAGTGCCGGGGGGGGGGGGGGGATTGTCTTTGTTGTGCAAAGCGCAGCCTTCTCTTCAAGTCGTTTATCTCCCACTGCATGGCCCGTTGGTCGTCCCGTTTCTGGGACATGTGACTACCCACGCGGGTGTGGCTTCTGCTAGTTTGCGTGGTGTCCACGCTCCCCTCCCAAAACCTTCCGTTTTCCTCGTTCTGGCCATGCTCAAGGTTTGGGAAATTACCCTGCTGTTGGGATCTGGTTGGCTCAGGCTGATGGGGGCCTGATCCCGCCATGTCCGATTATCGTTCTCACTAGCACACAAGTTCTCCCCACAGACGACGCCAATTGTAGGGTCCCGATTTGGGGGGTCCTTTACTGTAGGTGTGAGCGAACCCAAACCCAACAGGCCCAATACAATGAATTTGGTAGAGAAGCGGGCTCAAGAACTGGGCCTTTGCGAGGACTTCGTCAACGGTCGGGCAGGATCGTTGGGAAGCAGGATCGCCAACGGCGTAGGGGAGGGGTGAAAGTCTATCCTCGGGCCTCGTCCAAGGATGAGTTCTTATTCTCCTCCTCTGATACTACACAGCTATGGCCTTTAGGTGTCTTCCGAATTGCGATCCCTCTTCTTCGTAAGACCTCTCTGGTTATATATTCTTCTGCTCCCTTCATCCTGGCCGTCTATCTGTTGATTGTGCAGGTTGCTACTTTAGTGTCTGTCCCATCCAGCGCTTCCCTCAACTTGTTGTGGGTTGCAGTAGATAGGATGACACTGTTCAGGGGTCATTCTTTCGTTAATGCGGCCAAACTGCCAGCTGCGGGCATTTAATGTGGAGGTGACAGGCTCTTTTACAATAGCCCTTTCACTATGCTCCCATAGCTGCCCCCCTATACTAGTCCCTTCGATTGGGAATGACGGGGAGGGTTGCTGTGGATGGTGTATTGCCCTTTCTTTTCATGACACCAGTTCGCTAATTTTCTCCTAATGACTTTGGGCCTTAATTAGTCATCCTCAGACGTTTTCCTCCTCGACCTGGTCCTTTGGGCTTAATATATAAAATGGGCCGAGGTGCTCAGATCCTTTGGCCCCACAACTTTCTATATATAAAAGAGTGAATGGGAAGAACTACAATAATTTTGCTACAGTAGTTTTGGTTTATTCAATTTTCACTGTTTCGCTGGCCACCTTTTTTTTTTTTTTTTTTTTTTTGTGTGAATGGGTAGAGTTACAGTAGATTTGCTATATTATTTTTGGTTTTTCCAATTTGCACTGTTTCACTTTTTAATAAAATATTAACATAACAAATTGGCACAATATTTTCACAATTGTTGAGGTTTTAATTCTTTATAGATCAAAATAAAGTAATAAATACCATATTAGAACCAACCACAACTAAAAATAAAGGTATTGTGAAAAAAAAAGTGCTATATCCACAATATTTTTCATAACACTCTCATAACAAATTATAGGTGATAAATTTTTATTAGTTCCAATTTAAACTTACTAATAAAACTACTTTTTTTCTCGCCAATAACAACATGTAACAACCTATTACTTATGATTTTATTATAAAAATGTCGTAGACATACCATTTCTTTTGTGAAAATGTTAAGACATCTTGTTATCGTCACAATATTTTCAAAACTACGGAGCTGTGAATTCTTTACAAGTCAAAAATAAATATAACAAAATTATAAATGTATTATGAAAATGTTGTGTCATTCTGTTGTGTTTTTATAAATTTTTTGTTGGTTTAGTCAACTTTGTTGAGCTAAAATTCATCGTTTTACATACAAATTTCTTGAGTTGACTTTTTTTTTTCTTTACGCATCATTTTAAGTAAAGACACATAGTTTTACACACACACACGCATGCACACACAAAAAAACAAAAACAAAAAACAAAAGCTTAAGATAAAAATACTTTTCATCCTTTATGTTTGGGGTAATTTATAATTCCTCCTAAAACTTTAAAATCAAGCAATTTTTCTCTTAATATTTTGGAAAATAGCAAATATGTCATATTGTTATCCTCTCAGTTAAACCGTAATGAAAGTTGTGGGAACACAATCTATTTGTCCGCTTTGGGGGGATTTTCACCCCAGGCCAAAGGCTAGACCTTGTAGCCTGTAAGGCTTGACACCCCGCACGGCTTTATCCTCTTAACGAGTGTGGGCATGCTCATTGTGCAAAGTCCCACATCGCTTAGAGAAGCGCCCCCCTTATGCTTTATAAGCTTGAGCTCAAAGCATAAGGGTACCACTACTACATAAAGCATAAGGGGGGCGCTTCTTTAAGCAATGTGGGACTTTGCAAAATGAGCATGCCCACACTCGTCAAGAGGACAAAGCCGTGCGGGGTGTCAAGCCTTACAGGCTACAAAGTCTAGCCCTTGGCCTGGGATGAAAATCCCCCCAAAGCGGACAAATAGATTGTGTTCCCACAAAAAGGCACTTTTGAGGGCAGTGCCCATCTCCAGTTATTGTCCGCTTTGGGGATTTTCACCTCAGACCAAAGGCTAGACCTTGTAGCCTATAAGGCTTGACACCCGCATAGTTTTGTTGCCGTTCCGAAGAACAAGGCACGCCTCTACCACTACTACCCAGGTCTTTCGATTAATGAAAATCTCTATATACTTTAAAAATCAAATGATTTATATTTTTGTTTTGTGATATAAATAAAATCTAAAATTGACCTTAATCACTACTCTCTTTCCATGGCAAGCACGTTCCTTACACATGTTGCCCTAACTAGGGTTATATATAAGAGAGATAATCCTTATGTGGATCCAATAGATCCCTTCTTCATTCAAAGACAGCTCAAAAAAGAAAAAAAAAGAAAAAGAAAAGAAAAACAGGAAATGATATTTAAAGCCCATGTTAAGATCCAGCCCAACAATTTACCAGAGCCCGTCAAGACAATTGAGTTAGGTTTGGGCGGGCCGACATAATAGCAGTAATAGGGACTAAAATATTGAAGTACAAAAGTACCCTCCAATTTCAGTGAAATAACAACAACCTCAGACAAAGACCACCTTAAGGCTTAAGCTAACCAAAAAAGACCTCTCTTTCTGAGTGGCCAACCATACATACAGAAAAATGTACATATATTTAACATTGTTTGAAGTTTTTTCATTGAATTTATTGTGGTTTTTATTGTGTTTCTCAGTTTGATTAAAAGCAGGGGCAGTAAAAAATTGTTGATTCATTCTTTTGGGGTTTGTGTGAGTTTTTGAGTTCATGAACTTTGTACTTGAAATTTGAAGGTTTATTAGTCAAATTGCAGAAATTTCGTCTCACTGGAGACAGAGATGATTGTGTCATTTCATAGTCTTGAGGCAGCTTTGTTAATGGCATCTTCCTTGTTCCATGCAGACCATTCTCCCCTTGCTGTATTCTTCGTTTCGGTAGTCTATATGGGTAACAGATGAAGAGTCTTGAAGGTCCGTCAATCTGAAAAAGGAAAAGTAGAGAAAATGGGTCCTTCGTCCAAACAATCTTTATTTTTGTTGAAAATAAGGAGTGTACTCAGGACCAGAGCAAGCATAGAGATACAATTGAAGGAAGAAGAAATGATAAAGCCATCAGAGCAGAGACAGAGTGGGCTAACAAAGAATTGATGGACCTGATTGAAGCAGTCCCTTACCATGAACAATTCAACCACTCATTTGAAGAAGCTATGCCACGTGGATAGGAGAGCTAAGAGGCAGTTACTGATTCACTAGTTAATGAGCATTTGGTCAAATAGATAGGATTTTTCTTGTAACAGTTTTTCCCTCCAAAAGTGGGAGTTAGTTATTTCTTTTTTGCTTGTTTAGATGGTGTATATATAGGAGTAGTTTTTTTTTTTTTTTTTTTTTTGATAATCGACAATATATATTTCAAAGACAACTAGAAACAAACACAGCAGGAGCATCTTCCTTACAAGCTAAAGCCACAGAGACTGGAAGATTGCTCGAACCAAAAGAAAAAGAAAAACCGGAAAGCAGTGTGTACTTTGCTGCTTCATGAGCTGCAGCGTTTCCACTTCTTTTAACCCAAAAAAACAAACACGAGACAAAGGAGTTTGCCCACAACCAAATGTCAGACACCACCTATGTAGCACGGGTGCGTTTCGGGATTCGGGTGCGGGTGCGGGTGCGGGACTCGGCAATTTTTGAAAAAGGTGGGTGCGGGTGCGGCGGGACTCGACGATTAAAAAATTATTAAAAATATTTTTATTTATATTTTCTATATATTTTTACTATTAAAATATTCTTAAAAAACACATACTATGCCTTGATTCACAAAAAAAAGAAAGAAGAATGCAAGTTTCGGCTTTTCCGGCCATATTCAAGGCCGATTTCGGCCGTTTCCGGTGTGTTTCGGCCTGTTCCGGCCGTTTTCTGGCCTGTTTCGGCCGTATCGGCCGCCGGCCGATATGGCCGATACAGCCCGATTTTGGCCGAATCAGCCCGGTTCGGCGCGAATCGAAGCCGATTCGGCACGAATCGAGCCGCATCGGCGCGAATCGAGCCGAGTCGGCGTGAATCCGAGAAAAAAAAAACGCAGACGCTGTCCGACGCGCGGGCAACCATGTCGGACGCGGGTGCAGCACCTCTGGTGCCGCGTCCGTGCTTTCTAGGACACCATAGAGGAGATAGCCCATTGGGGGCAACCCAAGTGGTCAAGGATAGAATCAATACAGAGTTTGGAGTCGCTTTCCACAATGATCTCCCTCCAGTTCTCTCCCCTGGCTAGGTGAAGAGCCCATAAAATAGCTTCAGATTCGGCTGCAATTGGAGCTCTCTTTGGTAGCAACTTGGACCAGGCCTTCAGCACAACTCCATGATCATTTCTGGCAACCACTGCAATAGCTGAATTATTTTGGGCGATAGCTGCATCTACATTAACCTTGATAGCATACATAACTACTCCTATAGGAGCATATATAGGAGTAGTTATGTATGCTTTCATTCATGGGATTCATTTTTCGTGAATCAATAATATCAGAGTTCTATATAGAGAGAGAGAGTTCTAGAAATTTATATGGTATCAGAGCATAAGATCTTAAGTTTGATACTTGTCTCCACCATTCTATCTCCCATTTAAATTCCCATGTGTTAAGTCTTATATCTTAAAAGGTAGTTTCGGTGAAGGGGAGTGTTACAAATATGTAGTTAAATGATTAAATTTACCAAATCTCAATAGTTTAACATTTTAAGACAATCGGTAATTTAACAATTTAGCCTTAAATGGCCGTGGGACACCCAACAAAATCCTAAAGTCCCAATCTCTACACTTTTGACTGTCCTTGGATATTCAAGTCCTTGCAAAATCTTGTGTTTGTTGCTCTCAATCTCGTAACCTCTGTTTCAAAATCCTCTTATCCATCTCTCAGTTTCGATAAACCCGTCCAATTTGATGCTGGAACCAACCAAAGTAAGAGTTTGAAGTCGAGAAAGTTGAACTTGACTCCTGAAGAGTGAAGAGCAAGCAGAGGCAGAGCCAACAACATTTTTCTTCAGCCTTGGCAACTGGGAAAGAGGCTACAGTGATTGAGTTCTACTCACCAAAATGCAGGCTTTTCAATTCGTTAGTTGATTTTGTTTCAGAGGTGGAGGGTAGAAACTTAGATTGGCTCAACAATGCCCACTACCAAACTTCCATAGAAAACATATGCCCTTTTTTTTTTGTTCCTTTTTTTTTTTTTTTTTTTTTTTTTTTTTTTGAATCTTTATATATGAGGTTCTGAATGTTTGATGTAATTTGAGTACACAAATTTAAGGAAACAAAAGCATTTTAAGAATCCACAAAGGAGATTTCTCATGTTGAGAGGTTGGGAAGTGAAGATGGGACATGTAATACTAATATAGGACAATTTGTCTTTGGTCAGGTTTGGAAGCAAAAACTGTAAAGATGTATTCCACTTGGGACAGTGGACAGGATTGAATCTCATGTTTAATCATGTCGTGGTCGTGCATGTTTTAAACGTGCATGAGGTCTAGTAAAGAATAGAAGCCTTTTGGATAATAAATTGTGCCAAAAAGCAATCGTTCTTGGCGATGTGGGAAGATGGAGATTTTGACATCTTTGTCATTTACCATTTTGGCCAGACCTTTTGTGAAGGGTCATACAGATTCTGGTTTCACTGTATAACTTTATGGGTTTCGGACCTTTCGGTAACGGGTGTTTTAGAACATTTACTAATCGATTATTTTTAGAAAATTTTAATATAATTTTTATGAAAAATATAAAGAGTTGTTAAAAAAGTTTAATATTATTATTTTTTTCTATAAAATGTTTAATCCGTTAATTTTTAGCTAACTTTATTGTAGATTAAGATGACAAATTGCAAGTAATAACAGTACCTCTGACTGCTTTTATCTTCCCCTACTCAACTTAATTACCCATTAAAAAAGGTAAGGAAAAAGTTGCGGAACAAACCTCTTGTTTCTTTTGTTTTGTTTGAGCTGCAGTGATGTTTTCTGTCCTGGTTTTTTCTGTAGAAATTTCTGCTTGTTCTAAGACTTTTTGGGATGTTTTTAATAAAATACTCATTCAAACAACAATTCTGTCACATTTTTTCCGTATAAATCATACAGTATCATAACTTAAAAAAGAAAAAGAAAAGTTTTATTGATATTCAATCATGGTCCTCCCAATTGATTGATTTTTTTATTACAACGATCACTAACAAAAACAGATAAAGTAATGCTTGGGTTCCGAATATTCTTGCCATCTTCGTTACAACGGTTAATGTGGCAAGTTATGATTAGAACATTACTGTCACATATGGTTTATATAAAACCTTAACGATGGTAAAAAGATTGCATACCCAGATTTACTGAAACAATAAATTGTCAAGATAGTAGAAGAAAAGATAAAGAAATGAAGAAAAAGAACAAAGAGCAGAACGACATCCCTGCACCTGCATAATAAACGGCATGTAGTTTTGTATATAACTATTTAGCATAAACACGTGTAGGAGTTTGTTAGTCAGTTTGTTAGACAGTTAGCACGTGTAATAGCTGTCAGTTAGTTGGTTAGCTGTGTATATATATATGTATTGACGCTTCTGTATTAATTCAATCAAGTAAGAAATAGAATATACATTCCAGAAATTCTCTCTGTGCTCTCTCTATTTCTCTGGTTTCCCCTGCTTTTCTGTTATGGTATCAGAGCAATTTTTTTGCTTCCGCTCAATTTTTCTAGGTTTTCCTTCTTCGAAGCTTTCATCCATGGCGTCTTCTGATCAAGTTTTCCTCTTTTGCGAGTTTCACCATTGATGATTCCGCTTAGATTTCTTTAACAAGATTTCAATTTTTCCTCAAAAGCTAGGGTTTCTCTTTTTCTTCGAAGCTTTCATTCATGGCGTCTTCTGATCAAGCATCTGCAAGTATCACCATCGATGAATCTCATCCATTCTTTCTTCATCATGCTGAAAGTCCTGGCGCAATTCTTGTTTCCCAACCACTAATTGGAGGAGAAAATTACCCCACATGGGCACGATCAATGGAAAGAGCACTCAGAATCAAAACCAAGTTTTGGTTGATTGATGGTTCTGTTTCTCTAACTTCTGCAATGGAGAAAATCCCTCTTTTTGTTCAAAGCTGGGCACGATGCAATGACATTGTGGTCTCCTGGATTATCAATTGCGTTTCACCTAAAATTGCAACTAGCATGGTGTATCGCAAAACTGCCAAGGAGGTTTGGAAGAAGCTTCAGACCATGTTTTCTCAAGGCAATGGCCCAAGAATCTATCAATTGCAAAAGGATCTCGCTAGTTTTTCTCAAGGTGAGCTCTCTGTGAGTGATTACTTCACAAGCCTTTCAATTCTGTGGGATGAGATACAGAACTATGAGCCACTACCGCTCTGTTCTTGTGAGAAGTGTACTTGCCATGTGAACGAGAAGATTTCTAATCTTCATCACAGAGAAGCCGTCATGCAGCTTCTGATGGGCCTCAATGACTCTTTCTCTCACATTCGGGGTCAAATTCTGTTAATGGATCCCATTCCATCAGTTGACAAGGTATATTCTTTGTTGATTCAAGAAGAAAAACAAAGGTCAATTGGACATGGCAGCAACAATGGTCCCTTTGTTGAATCTACAGCTCTTGCAGCAAAGGCATTCATGCATGGTTCCAAGACATTCAAGAAAGGAAAGGAGAGGCCTACTTGCAGTCACTGTGGATTGCTTGGTCACACTGTTGAGAAGTGTTACAAAATCCATGGATATCCCCCTGGATACAAGACCAAGGCACGGGCAAATCAAGTTTTATCTTTTGATTCTATTCAAGAATTAGCTCCTGCTAACTCACAGTCACCTTTTCCTTTTACCATGGAGCAATGCCAGAGGGTCTGAGACTCAGAACAACCCCACTGCCATGGCTAACAATGTTTTCCTCAATCAAGCTTCCACATCTCAGTCTACACCATTGGCAGGTAATCTCAAGCACTCCATTTTTTCTGCTAAGCTTGTGAATAGGACTGCTTTTGGTAATAGTACATGGGTTATGGATACTGGAGCTAGTGATCATATTATATATTCCATTTCTTCCTTTCAAACTTACACTACTGTTGATAATTGTGTTGTTGAATTACCAAATGGTGAATCAGTACATGTTACTCATGTTGGTACTGTTAAACTTTCCAATTTTCTCATTCTTGAACATGTCCTCTGTGTTCCATCTTTTTCATTCAATCTCCTATCTGTCAGTCAACTCACACGCAGCTTGCCCCTTTGTATTTTGTTTTTGTCTCAATTTTGCTTCATTCAGGACCTTTCTTGTTGGAGGACGATTGGAGTGGGTAAAGTCCACAATGGTCTGTATTTGCTGCAGAAATCCACTTCTAGGACTGCACCTTCTCTGTCTGATCTTGCTTCCACCAACAAGAACCTCAAGTCAGCTTTTTCAGCTTCTGTTTCAAATAAAGATATGTCAATCTTGTGGCATTTTAGATTAGGACATCCTTCTTTTCATAAATTGTCAGTCTTAAAGGATGTTTTGCCTTCTTTCTCTCCTAAATGTACTGATGTGTGTACTATTTGCCCATTGGCTAAGCAAAAGAGATTACCCTTTCCTTCTCTTAATAATATGTGTGCTGAGCCTTTTTCTTTAATTCATGTGGATGTATGGGGTCCATATTCTGTATGCACACATGATGGTTTTAAATTTTTCCTTACCATTGTTGATGATGCCACAAGATCTACTTGGGTTTACCTTATGAAGGCTAAATCTGATGTTAAACACCTTTTAATCTCCTTCTATAACATGATTTTAACTCAGTTTAACATTGGTATTAAGGCTATTAGATCAGATAATGCCCCTGAGTTTTCTTTGCTTGATTTTTATGGTGATCATGGCATTATACATCAAAAGAGTTGTGCTTATACACCTCAGCAAAACTCTGTGGTTGAAAGAAAGCATCAACATCTTTTGAATGTAGCTAGATCCCTTAAATTTCAATCCCATCTTCCTTCAGCTTATTGGGGTGATTGTCTTTTAACAGCAACTTATCTCCTTAACAGGTTGCCTACTCCTTTGTTAAAGAATAAATCCCCTTTTGAACTACTTTTTCATAAACCACCCTCTTTTAATCATCTAAGAGTCTTTGGTTGTCTATGTTTTGTTTCTACACCTTCTGTTCACAGGTTAAAGTTTGAGTCTAGAGCTATTCCTTGTGTTTTTCTAGGTTATCCTTTTAATATAAAGGGTTACAAAGTTCTTAATCTCCAATCTAGAAAAATCTCTATTTCCCGAGATGTTATCTTCCATGAATCTGTTTTTCATTTTTCCCAGTCATCTTCTTCTTCATTACCACCTGCTTTGTCAGTTCCTTTGTTTCCTCCATCTACACCAGGGCTTGATTCATCTTATTCTCCTATTTCTATTCCTATTCCTCTCACAGACACTACACCTCTTGCTGCACATACCACTCCTAGTGCAGACTCATCTTCTCCTAGTCCTTCTATTTTGATTGGTTCTTTACCTGTTCCTTTGTCTACTGATGTTCACCATATTCCTTATGTTGCTCCTCAAGACACTATCAATCCCCTTCCTTCTGCCAGTGCTCCTGTTGTTCCACATTCTTCCCTCTCTACTTCTGAACTTCCTCTTCGAAAATCCACAAGGCTTAGTCATAAACCTGCCTATTTGCAGGCTTATCAATGCAACCAGGTGTCTCACTTTTCTAGCACTGCCTTCCCTCTGTCTGCCCATTTGTCCTCTCATAAATTGTCTACTAGCCATTCCCATTTTTGTAATATGATTTCCTCCATTGTGGAACCCAAGTTCTATCACCAAGCAGTTCAGGATCCCAAGTGGAGGGAGGCTATGGCAGCTGAGATTTCTGCCCTTGAAGCTAACAACACTTGGTCCCTTACTCCTCTTCCATCTCATAAGAGAACCATTGGTTGTAAGTGGGTGTATAAGGTGAAGCTTAAGTCTGATGGGTCTGTAGAACGATATAAAGCCAGGTTGGTAGCTAAGGGCTTCACTCAAAGGGAAGGTTTGGACTATCTTGAGACTTTTTCCCCTGTTGCAAAGCTAGTTTCTGTCAAATGCCTCCTTGCAGTAGCTGCTGTGCAAGGCTGGTATCTTTGTCAACTTGATGTCAACAATGCCTTCCTCCATGGTGATTTGCATGAGGAGGTCTATATGGATTTACCACCAGGCTTTCACAGCAAGGGGGGGCTGGTATGTAAGCTTACTAAGTCTTTATATGGACTTAAGCAAGCTTCAAGACAATGGTTTGCAAAATTTTCCAATGCCTTACTTCTTTTAGGCTTTACACAGTCCAAAGCTGATTACTCTCTGTTTACCAAGAGGACTTCTACTTCCTTTATTGCCCTGTTGGTGTATGTAGATGATATCTTAATTGCTAGTAATAACAAGCATGCAGTGGATGAGTTGAAGGTCTTACTAGATCATAAATTCAAGTTAAAGGACTTAGGAGTTCTAAAGTTCTTCTTGGGCCTTGAAGTGGCAAGAAATGCAGATGGCATCAATTTGTGCCAAAGGAAATACACACTTGAAGTGTTGAGTGATGCTGGTATGACAGGTTGCAAACCAGCAAAAGTACCAATGGATCAAAATCTCAAACTTAGCAAGTATGAAGGAAAGGAATTGAAAGATCCTAGTTCATATAGAAGATTGATAGGGAGGTTATTGTACCTAACTATAACTAGGCCTGATATAACCTTTGCAGTACACAAATTGAGCCAATTCATGGCACATCCTAGAGAACCACACTTACATGCAGCTAACAAAGTTCTACAATACCTCAAGGGTACACCAGGGCAAGGTCTCTTCTTCTCAAGCAAGTCAGATTTGCATTTGAAGGCTTTTGCAGATGCTGATTGGGCCTCCTGTCCTGATACCAGGAGATCAGTGACTGGGTTTTGTGTTTTCCTTGGTGACTCCTTGGTTTCATGGAAGTCTAAGAAGCAACAGACAGTGTCTCGGTCTTCAGCAGAATCAGAATATAGATCCATGGCAGTAGCTGTATGTGAGATCATTTGGCTTCTATCTTTGCTTAATGACATTCAAATAAAACATACCAAGGCAGCTGTAGAGAGGGAAAAATTCCCGACCTATCACAAGCTGACACATCATACTACTGAGTCCACAAAATACAACCAATTACAAAGCACCACGTATTGCTACTAGGTTTTACTATCACTACTCAGAAACCAACAGAAATTTGCCAAGTGTCATGCAAGAACCAATCACACCTCAGCACGTGTAAGCAATGACACAAGCAACCTCGCACGTGTAAGCGATGACACAAGCAAGCTCGCACGTGTAAGCAATGACACAAGCAATCCTCGCACGTGTAAGCGATGACACAGGCGGACCAATCAGGTGGTGACATGTGTCACCAATCGGACTTCGCCACGTGTCGCTCACCCACCCCCAAACTCCTATAAATAGAAGCCTTCCTAAAGCATTTAAGAGGAGAGAAGAGTCAGAAGTACAAAAGCTCTGCAAAAATTAAATCTCAAAGCCTTCAAGAACTTCAATCCCAAAATTGAAGAACACTCGAAGCAGAATCATCCAAGATAT
This sequence comes from Quercus agrifolia, assembly GCA_029955455.1. Classification (NCBI taxonomy): domain Eukaryota; kingdom Viridiplantae; phylum Streptophyta; class Magnoliopsida; order Fagales; family Fagaceae; genus Quercus; species Quercus agrifolia. The sequence continues at coordinate 87,561,747 of JARQAD010000001.1, read as the reverse complement.
CTGCCTAGATCCTAAAGTTTACGGGAATCAAGCTCAAAGGTCCGAAAAAAACATCAACAAACCACAAATCGGTGAAGCTCTACGGATTCAAGCCTCTAAAGCCCCGAAGAACTTCCACCATAAACCTTCGAAGACGAAGAACACACGAAGAACACGAAGAACGCGAAGAACAAAGGATTTCTAACAAGCTCATAGCCAGAGATTCATTGCAATTCCGTTTCAATAATCTTCGATCCATCCCTCTACCAAATTGAAGGATATTTTGTGTTCAAGTCAAAATCACATTACCACAAATCCAATTAGCAAATCTTTTAAGGAGATTGAATCAGAGGATCACTCTTTTGTAATCACAGAGAATTGTACCACAATCATCAATACAAATTCGCATTTGTGAAACTATTTTACTTGTTTGATTTATTTCGAACTAGAAATTTAGTCGCTCTACAGCAGCTTTATTGTTTTGTGACAGTCAGGCAGCCCTTCACATTGCAGCAAATCCTGTCTTCCATGAGCGAACAAAACATATTGAAATAGATTGTCATCTTGTAAGAGATAAGGTGTTGGAAGGGTACATCAGGTTGCTTCATGTTAGAACCAACTCACAAATTGCAGATATGTTAACAAAGGCTTTGAATGCTCAACAATTTTCTTTGCTGGTCTCCAAGTTGAATATGGCCAATATATATGCCCCTCTTCCACTTGAGGGGGGGTGTCAAGATAGTAGAAGAAAAGATAAAGAAATGAAGAAAAAGAACAAAGAGCAGAACGACATCCCTGCACCTGCATAATAAACGGCATGTAGTTTTGTATATAACTATTTAGCATAAACACGTGTAGGAGTTTGTTAGTCAGTTTGTTAGACAGTTAGCACGTGTAATAGCTGTCAGTTAGTTGGTTAGCTGTGTATATATATATGTATTGACGCTTCTGTATTAATTCAATCAAGTAAGAAATAGAATATACATTCCAGAAATTCTCTCTGTGCTCTCTCTATTTCTCTGGTTTCCCCTGCTTTTCTGTTATAAATAGCAATATTAATTGCATCAACCTTGGCTTTATCTGTGATGAATGAGACAATGACTAATTCCCTCGTGGCAATGGAACAGCAAAGAACTTCATCAACCCGGCACTGCAGTGGAAGCCATTGTGGCCACTAGAAGCAAAGTAATAAGGCCTCCACTGTTTCAGCACAATCTCAGAGCCCTCACCGCTACCCTGTGTAGCGTTTGCCAACAACTTAGCCCTCCTGAACTCACATGTTATATAGCTCCATAGGTCTGGCAGTAAATAAACTGAGGGAGCAAAGGAAGTGTTGCTTGGTGTAACATATTTGAATACTGCAAACAAATGGAACAATGCAAAACCACAAATGAAATTAGTTAATCCATAAATATTTTTAAGGTTAATTGCTGTTAACTAGAAAAAAAAAAAAGTATAGCCATTTCAAGGTCACACTTATACTATAATTTTTAATCAATATGTGAATTTGAAATTAATTTGCAATCATCATCCCTTATTCAAATTATTACAAATTTTATTTTAGAGATAGTTTCAACCTATTAGTATACATTAATTTGCAATATTCACCTCATCCCTTCCTCTTTTTCTTGTAAATTATTATTAAAATAGGGTATTAATAAGAGGACAAATTTAGATAGAATGTTGTATTTTATGTTTCCTAATTAAATCCAACCATTTAGTT